>JBAMNC010000561.1:0-600000 GCA_037902135.1 Cetoscarus ocellatus
AGTTTCTTCACGTTCTCGTCTTCCATTAATGAAGAAACTGACAAAGAATAGTGTCAAGTACTAGTGGTGGGTCAGTAAAAGCACCAAAGCACAAACAAAGCTGACTGTTAGCTGCTCTGGGCCGTTCATTATCCGCCGCGCTGGTGCTGTTGTTCTCATTGCTATTGGATACAGGAAGAAGAAGCGGAAATGACGCGCATTTCGTCAAGATGTTGTCCTTGCATCGCTGTTTTGATCAGGATAACATGTATACTGTTTGCTCACGCATGTAGACGGGTTATTCAGAATGTTTCAGAAACCGGAATATTGACCTTAACCTGAATATTGACTGCATATAAACGTAGCCAGTGTTTCAAGAAGTTTTCTACTCACAGCCTCCTCAGCCTGTCTCTTGTAGGCCTTTACTTTAAGTTGCAATTTGTCGACCAGATCCTGAAGACGGGTGATATTCTTCTTGTCCTCTTCAGTCTACAGTCAACATGGATGAAATGAAGTGCATATATCTTGGACAAGAGGGCCAAACTCGTCAACCAATAGCAAAATAAAGGACAGCATACCTGATAGGAGAGCTCCTTCACTCTTCTCTCATATTTTCGAACACCTTTGACTGCATCAACCCCTCGTCTCTGCTCAGTTTCAACTTCTGTTTCGAGCTCACGCACCTTTGAAACATGAAAAATATTTGCTATTGCTGTGAAGGATAACATGTAATTCAAAACTATAATTGGGATTTGATCTCTAAACCATCTTTACCCTAGCCTCCAGTTTCTGGAGCTGTTTCTTGCCTCCCTTCATAGCCAGATTTTCAGCTTCATCAAGACGATGCTGCAGGTCCTTCACCGTCACCTCTAGGTTCTTCTTCATCCTCTCCAAATGAGCGCTGGTGTCCTGCTCTTTCTTCAGCTCCTCTGCCATCATGGCTGCCTAAGATGTGTCAAGAAATTGTTTTGTTTGGTGTAAGCCCACAAGAGCACTGGATATAGATCAGAAATACCCAAAGTATGCTGTTCTGAACTTACAGTTTATTCACCAAGGCTTGCCTGTGGTTAAGCATAAAAGTGTTGGGGTTACTCACATCAGTGATGGCCTTCTTGGCCTTCTCTTCAGCGTTTCTTGCTTCCTGGACTGCATCCTCCACTTCACCCTGGATCTGGACAAGATCACCCTCCAGCTTCTTCTTGGTGTTAATGAGGCTGGTGTTCTAATATTGAACAAAACAAAATTATTACCACATGGAAACTGTTAAGGAATGATATTGAGTGTGTTTTTGGTTAGCTTTTAAGTATACCTGAGAGTGCAGCAGCCCCACACGCTCACTGGCATCCACCAGCTCTTGTTCAGCCACTTTGCGGCTTCTCTCAGTCTGCTCCAGAGCAGCTCTCAACTCCTCAATCTCAGCCATCATCAGGTTGTTTCTGCGCTCCACCATGGCAACCTGCTCCCTCATGTCATCTTGACCTCTGATGGCTTCATCAAGGTGCAACTGGGCATCCTAGAGTGAAAAACATGTATAGATCTATCAGCAAACACTTCTTGAATCAAGATTCTTCTCCCCACATACTTTTCTGGATTTACCTTCAGCTGTCCCTGCACGCTCCTCAGCTGTTTCTGGGCTTCAGCTGCCTGCCTGTTGGCGTGACTCAGCTGTATCTCCATCTCGTTGAGGTCTCCCTCCATCTTCTTCTTGATTCTCAAGGCATCGTTCCTGCTTCTGACCTCTGAGTCCAAATTGCTCTGCATTGACTCAGTGACTCTCTGGCTGTTCCTCTTGATCTGCTCCATCTCCTCGTCTTTCTCTGCAAGTTTTCTGTCAATTTCACTCTTGACTTGGGTGAGTTCAAGCTGAACGCGAAGAATCTTGGACTCCTCATGCTCCAGGGTAGCCTGTGAATGAATGTGACCTTAATCAATTAGAGCACTAAAGTCATGTTAAATAAAACAAACCTAAACTAAGTCACTGTAAATAAAACCATTATCAGATTTCACAAATACAGGCCTTAAGAGTGGTGAATATTTAAAACAGCTCTCCAGTAGAACTAGGAACACACAAACAGCACATCTGGGACTAAATATTTTTCAAGTTTCAGGCTCTGAAAGTCACATTTGTTACCCTGCCTTTGAACCTGTGAGCTCTAACTCAACACATTAAGATTCAGGTTTACCTCAGCCTCCTCTAGAGCAGTCTGGATCTCTGTCTTCTCACTTTCCACTGTCTTCTTGCCCTTTTCAAGCTCATGAATTGCCTTACCCGTCTCACCAATTTGTTCAGTCAAGTCTGAGATCTCCTCTGTTGGGACAAATTAATCAGACTTGATTAAAATGAGGTAAAGAACTTCATGATTTTAAGCATTTGTACACAAAATGTTAATTACGCTGCAGGTTCTTGTTCTCTCTCTTCATGGTCTCCAGTTGGTCCAGAGCTTCTTCATATGAATTTTTCATCTTGAAAAGCTCTGTACTCAGTGAGCGTGCCTCTTTTTGAGCTCCTTCCAGCTCTGCCTGGCTCTCCTCATACTTCTGCTTCCACTCTGAAAGAACCTGGAAGAACAAATAAGACCTGAGGTTCATTTTTCATCTCTCATTACCGGACAAAGCATTACCAGTAGGAAAACATCTAACCTTATCAAAGTTCCTTTGCTTCTTGTCTAAGTTTGCAGCCAGAGCATTGGCTCTCTCCACATCAATCATCAGATCTTCCACCTCACTCTGCAGTCTCTGTTTGGTCTTTTCCAGAGAGGCACATTTTGCGTTCACAGCCTCAATGGATTCCTCTGCATCCTGTAGACGCTGTGCAAGCTTTTTCCTGATGAAACGAGACATAAACAAGTCTTTATGACTTACATAAAATTTCTGCACACACAAACCTCAAGTAGTTTTAGGACTGTTCCTGACTTATTAACATAAGTATGTTAATTACTTGGCCTCCTCCAGCTCCTCAGTGCGCTGAATGGCATCGGTCTCATATTTGGTTCTCCACTGAGCCACCTCGCTGTTAGCCTTAGACATTGAACGCTGCAGCTCAGCTTTGGCCTCCTGCTCCTCCTCATACTGCTCTCTGAGCAGATCACAGTCATGGCGAGCTGACTGAACAGCATGAGCCAGGGCATTCTTGGCCTACGACACAAATGCTTATGATAAATATTTAATAGCCCTCGTCTGGAGACCTTTCCTGTTGTTATTATCCTGCTGGTTACCTTACCTTAACTTCCTCCTCAATGTGCCTCTTGAGCTCCTCAATCTGCTGAGTGTAAGCCTGCTTTCCTCGTGTCAGCTGAGAGACAAGAGCTTCTTTTTCCTCCAGCTGACGTGAAAATTCACCTATTCAAAGATAATTATTGACAGTAATTGTAACAGTAAACGTAATAAATAGTTGTGCTAATGTTGAATATATTTGGCAGTTGTTAGTTTATTTCATGTGCTTATAGGTGCCACGAAAGAAAAAAATACAAGGTGACGGGCCTGAACAGGTTGTTAAAAAAATTAAAGCTAAACAACAGAAAAGATTATAGGTGAACAATGTTCTTTTAGGATGAGACATACTGATTGAATATTAAGTGAAGTGTTGTGTTTTAGTGCTTTCCAGTCTGATGGAAAAGGCTGTAGTAGGCAAAGTTATTTAGTCTTTATCAACAATCTGTTTAAATATAGAGCTGGCAAAAATAAGGACACATCGTTTTGTACCATTTTCAGTTTGAAGTCTTGCTTTCTGAGCATTAATATCATTTAATTGGCGGACATTTTCATCATTCTTGGATTTCAGCTCGCTCAGTTGATCTTCTAATGTCCTGCAAAGCTTTTCAAGGTTTGACTGTTGAAAGAGAAAGTACATTTATTAGTACACTATCAGCTAAATTCTTAACTATGTGTGTGAAATGTTTAACCCCACCTTTGATTTGGCAATAGCCTCCATATTGCTGCTGAGGTCATCGATCTCCATCTTGAATTCGCTCTTCTCTTTCTCCAGCTTCTGTTTGACTCTCTGGAGGTTATCAATCTGTTCTCCCAGCTCTGCCACGCTGTCGGCCTGCTTTTTGCGGAGGGCTGCAGCCGTGGCTTCATGCTGCAGGGTGGACTCTTCCAGATCACGTCGCAGCTTCTGAAACTCAGCCTCACGCTTCTTGTTCATCTCGATCTGAGCTGCTGTTGCTCCACCAGCTTCTTCCAGCCTCTCGCTGATTTCTTCAAGTTCCCTGGAGAGATCAGATCTCTGCTTCTCCACTTTGGCCCGAGCAGCACGCTCGGCCTCAATCTCTTCCTCCAGCTCCTCGATACGAGCCTGAAACCAACATAGTTTGACTTAAGATTTTTCAGGATACTTTTATAAACCAACTGCTTGCAGGTTCTTCAAGAAATACCTGCAGTTCCTTTATCTTCTTCTGGAGCTGGACTCCAAGACTCTGTTCATCTTCAATTTTACCCAGAAGCTGACTTATCTCAAAGTCCTTCCTGAGGTAGAAAGCATTAATTCAGTGTTTTCTAGTTACACTATATTCATCTTAAATGCAGATATATAAAAGATAAAAATTATGACACGTTTATGCTTACTTCTTCATTTTTTCTTCAGACTGCTGTTTGTCATTCTCCAGATCCATTATGGACTCCTGGGCGAGTTTCAGATCTCCTTCAAGCTTCCTTTTGGCTCTCTCAAGATCCATACGAAGCTTCTTTTCTTGCTCTAGAGAACCTTCAAGCTGTCAAAGAAATGGACATAAAAAAACAATAGGTTACAACACCCTCCCTTCCATTTTTGACAGTTTATAGTCTTAAAGTTAGTTATAGTTTGTGATTGCTATTTTTGTGATCTGTAACTGCAGCGCCTCAAAGCTGTTGTTATCCCAGCCAACCCCAAACTCTATTAAAGTTTTTTTTTTTTTTTTTTTTTTAAAGGTTTCTTAATAAGAATACAATTTGCAGGGATCAAGACATGCATAGAAATTCAATTAATTTTTCATCTCACTGACAGAATCTTAAATGCTCTTGTTTCAGTTGCATCAGAGCTGACTCAACGAAGAATCTGCTTCTACAAAAACGTGTCATCGTGCTTGAGTGAGGTAACACAAAGAAAGTTGAAATCTTTTGGTCTGTCTTGGATCTGATTTCTACTGTTATGTAAAAATGAGGTGAGGCCTGTGAGCAGGCTGAACAGTGAAGCTGCACTGATATCTGATCATGAATCATTATTTGATCAAGTGACCCAACAAACAACTATAAATAAGCAGCCTTTTTAAACTGCAAGATTTCCAGCCTATTTCCTCTGTCTTGCCTCTGCCATATCTTTCAAAACTCAGTACCGCGCTTTTGCTTTTGATCCTCCACCAACCACGCATCCATATGTAGGCTGCAACAGGGAGGTTAAGATACTATGTCATCACTTCTCTTTCTCTGCATGTTAAATAAATATACAAGGAGTAATAACAGCAGACCCTAGACATCAAACTATGATTTGTTGCAGCAAAAATGATTTTAACAATAACAAACACGAGTTGTCTGACTAAAATAAAACAGTTTCTCTTTGTTGTATGATAGAAATCCTGAATGACGTTCACATCCAAACAAGTGTGCTTTGTTTACCTGCACAAAAAATCACTTGTATTTATTTCAGTGTCACTGCCAAAGAGGTGTGTGCTGACTCTTAGGTTCACAGGATATGTTGTAATTTCTCACACCTGCTGGTAGCATACTTAACTGTATCTTGGCAAACTAACAAGAACTGAAACCTTGATAATCGATTCAACAAGAGAGATTTATATTTTTTTACCACAATTTTAACCCATCAAATTTCAATGTAAACTACTCACATCGTCCACTTGTTGCTCCAGCTTGACTTTCGCCTTGGTCAGAGTGTTGACTTTGTCTTCCTCTGCCTGCAGATCATCAAGGGTCTGCTGGTGGGCCTCTTGGAGGGCTTTCTTCTCCTTTGTCAACTTGGCAATGGTCTCATCTTGAGAAGCCATTTCTTCTGTGAGGTTCTTGACCTGTTGAAGTGTACATGAAATTGGTCAACAACTTCTGTAAATCTACAATAAAGGGAAAAATTAGGGATGCTATCTTGTAACCTTGTTCTCAGTGGCATGTTTCTCTTTTTCCACTTTGGCCAAGGTGAGCTCCAAGTCATCAATGTCCTTCTTCAACTCAGAGCACTCATCCTCCAGCTTCCTCTTCTTTGCAGTCAGCTCAGCATTCATTTCCTCCTCATCCTCCAGTCTCTCAGTTGTTTCTTTGAGCTTGGCCTCAAGCTGGATTTTTGCCTTAATAAGCCCTTCACACCTTTCTTCTGCATCACTGAGGTTTTCACTTTCCTAAAAGTCAAACAGGTTCATGTTGTTCAGCAGTCTGTAAAGGGGTTTCAGTCAAGAGGAATATGAAATGTACTTCTCCAACTCACAGATTGCACTTGTAACAAAAGATCATTTTTCTCCTGAAGAAGGGAAACCATCTTCTCCTCAAGTTCTTTCTTCTTGGCGAGAGCCTTTGTGAGCTCTTCTTTGGTCTTACCAAATTCTTCTTTCATGACTGCCATCTCCTTTTCAGTCTCTGCACTCTTCAGCAGAGGCTTGATCTTGAAGTAGAGCTTCATCCATGGCCATGTTTTGACATTCATGAATGAGCGGACATTGTATTGGATGGTGAAAATGGCGTCTCTGAAGAAGATGAGTGTTTATAGAAAGTTATAAAACATTCACAGAAATTAACACAACATTATCAGATAGAAATATTACCTCCTCTCCATCATCTTGACAAACTCTGTCCTCATGAGAAAACCTCTGCAGAGAGCCTGAGTCATTGTGACCAACTCTGCCAGTTTCTCATCTCTCATCTCCTCCAGAGTTCCCAAAAGACCAGCTTTGAAAAACACCTTCAAGTGAATAAATGGAAATCTTGGTGAAATATTAATTGGAAATGACATTTTTATGGGAAAAAAATTGAGGGATGTGTCATTCTTTACCTTGGTGTGACCAAACCTATACTGAGTGTGGTCCACATCAATGGATCCCAGCAGTTTCTCTGAAGCCTTCTTGTTGTCAATAAACTGTCCCTCGGGGATGACACTAGCATTCAATACTTTGTATCTGAAAGGAATTACATTAATCAGATTAACAAGTGAACAGAATAAACACATAAAGACTAACAGGTACTAAATTAGCTACTATACCTCTGCTTGAAGTCACCATAGAGGATTCTGCTGGGGAAACCTTTCCTGCAGATCCTAATTCCCTCCAGCACACCATTACACCTCAGCTGGTGGATGACCAGGAAGTTCTCCATGAGACCTATGGTTCAATATTGTATACAGTGATTATCACAAAAAAATGTCCAAGCACTGTATTTCTCACAACTTCATCAACAATTTTCTTAAAGGCGGAACAAACCTGGTGTCTTTGATTCATTTGGGATCAAGCACCGCACAAAATGAGGATGTGTGCTCCTCAAATTCGTCATCAGCTTACCCAAATTCTCCTTAAGATTAAAAGTACATTAAATTTACAAGGGCTGTTAAATTGGAACAAAGAACTATAGAATAGTTTTTTTGCATCATACTCTGAACAATGCAGACACGGTCTGAAAGGAGCCACCCTTCTTCTTGCCACCTTTCTTTCCACCACCTTCAGCTGTAAGGAGAAAAGTAAAAGTATTACATTGTATACAGGACAGGTACCGAATATAAAAGCTTTCCTCTTCATGCCATAGATTAAGGTAATAGCACGTACCCTCGGCTGCTGAGGCGTGTGATGCATACAAGAAGGCCAACAGTTTAGCTGAGGACTTCTGGTAGAGCTGAACCACTGAGTCATTCAGAGGGTCCTTGTTTTTGTCGAGCCATCCAGTGATGTTGTAATCAACTGTTCCAGCATAGTGGACCAATGCAAAGTGAGCCTCAGCCTTGCCTTTAGCTGGCTTTGGCTTCTCAAAAGATTTGGTTTTACCAAGGTGCTGGTCATAAAGTTTGTTCTTGAAGGTCATGTCTGTTGCCTTGGGGAACATGCACTCCTCTTCAAGGATGGAGAAGATACCCATTGGCTGTTGTGACAAAATGTTCATTCTTAGTAACTCCAAAGTCATTAGGTAGTTTTCAGGATTTGTGAATGCAAAGCACACCACTCACCTTCTCAATCAGCTCAATGCAGGCAGCTAAATCCATACCGAAGTCAATGAACTCCCATTCAATTCCCTCTTTCTTGTACTCCTCTTGCTCCAGTACAAACATGTGGTGGTTGAAAAACTGTTGCAGTTTTTCATTGGTGAAGTTGATGCACAGCTGCTCCAAGCTGTTGAACTACAGAGATTGAGAAATGTTAGATAGCAATTGGTATCAAAAACAGAAACTGACGTTATACTATCTTAGTTTCATATTAATTGAATACACTCACATCAAAGATTTCAAACCCAGCAATGTCCAGGACACCAATGAAAAAGCTTCTGGGCTGCTTGGTATCCAACATCTCATTGATTCTGACCACCATCCACAAGAACATTTTCTCATAGACGGACTTACAGAGGGCCATGACAGCGTTGTTGACCTGATGAGTGAAATAAAAACATGGTATTAACAGGAGTAATATGAAGTTCACTATTTTGACATGCCAGGGGAAGAATCTGTTGATGGAATCTCAAAGCTGTGTGTGAAATTGCATTGTCAAACCTTTTATACAATCAAAAAAAAAAGTTAAGACAAAAACTTTTTTTTTCTGTTTTTGGTGCATCATTTAACTGACATGTCTTACCTGAGGAACAGTTTGACCTTTGGTCACAAACTCATTCCCGACCTTCACTCTAGGGTAGCAGAGAGCTTTCAGCAAATCAGCAGAGTTCAGACCCATCAGGTAGGCGATTTTATCAGCCACTGAAAGAGCCACAAAAATGTTCAACTCCAATATCCATCCATGGAAAACTTCATAATATTCTTTTAAATCAACATTATCCTCCAATGTCAAACTCCTCTTCTAAACTGATGCTGTTTGTGGTGTTTTACCCTCAGTGCCATCAGGCTCGGCCTGCTCCTCACGCTGCTTCTGTTTAAACTTCATGTTCCCATGATGCATCACTGCTCCAGTCAGCTTGTACATGCTAGCCTTCTCTTCTGCATTGAAGCCCAGAATATCAATAGCAGTCTGAGGAATAAAGAGGCAGATTAAAACTTAAATGTAACATCAAACATGCAGTTGTACACAGACTACCTCATTCTAAAAGCATAAGAGTGAGCTGTGATTTGTCTTTACATCAGTTGCCATGAACTCCTCGATGTCATCAATACTCTTGACAGTGATTTCTCCCTGACTGATCATTGGAAAGTCATATGGATTAGTGGTGATCAGAAGAGCCTCTGAGAGAAAAAGGAAAAAAGGGACACTTTTTAATAAAACTTCAATATGCCGATTTCTTAAAGCAACCACTGACATTTAATATTGCCGAATAATTCAAACATTCTTCCCAGTCTCTTACCTATCAGCTCAGGTTTGTGGCCTGTTGTCAGCTGATAGAAGATGTGATAGCTCCTCTCCGCAGACAGCTGGAAGGTAACTCTGGACTTCTCCAGCAGATCTGTTGGGCACAAACATAGGAAACATGCTCTTGTGAAACCATGCAGGTAACTTGGACAAAACTAGTGTGTTTTTCTCCCCAAGTTTGACTTTAACCATTTTAATGGGAGAAGGAAATAACAAAAATAAGGTGACTACAGGAGAGTTAGGAAGTGGAAAATAGGGCTCTTTAGCCTCTTGTAATAGACTGCACCATATCAAAAGATTTTACTCTCTAAACTTTTTTCTAGCTGGTAAAAACTTTTAATTTAACCTCTCAGCACATGAAAAATAAGCTTCACTGACTGATAAAGGTGGCAAAAGCCTTTGACTTACTATTCAGTCCTTTACCAAGGAGAAAACACAACTTAATCAGCCTTTTTTTTTTAAAAAAAAATGGGTTGTGTGTTTGTATGAAATAATTCTTACTGTTACAATTAATAATTAATTTCAAGTCTTACATGTTTCAATGTCAGCTGAAGCCAGCTTTCCAGAAGATGCAAAGTGGATTCTGATGAATTTACCCTATGTGGAAAGAGAATTACATCCAGACCTTTATTATAGAGATTGATTTTATCAATTGTCACAAAGAGCAAACCCTTTGATAGTCAAAGTAAAATCTCAGAGACTTACAAAACGGGAAGAGTTGTCATTCCTCACAGTCTTGGCATTACCATAAGCTTCCAACAGGGGATTTGCTGCAATGATTTGATCTTCCAGTGACCCCTAGGAATAAATTTAATCCAAAACAAAATAATTAAAAAAAACTTAGGTGCTTTTCGTGTAAGCTTAATACTTTTGATCGTCATCTTCTCACCTGCATTTTTCCAGGTGTGGGCTCTACTGCTTTCTTTTGTCCAGGCACTGCGATTGTCGCAAAGTACTGGATGACACGTTTGGTGTTGACAGTCTTTCCTGCACCAGATTCTCCACTAGTTTAGGGAGAGCATAATGTAAAATTACTTACATAAATAACTTTTCCAATCCTTATACCAGAGATAAAGGCATTAAAAATGTCACTTACGTGATCAGGATAGACTGGTTTTCTCTGTCTGCAAAAATTAAATTGGTGTACAACAGTTAGTATTTTAAAGAATATGTTTATGTCCCTGTTTAACAACTTAGTTTAAAAACATGTATTTACCTTGAAGCATGAACTGATAGGCATTGTCAGAGATGGAAAAGATGTGGGGTGGAGCTTCAACCCTTTTTTTGCCTCTGTATCCGGCTACAACCCCTGAGTCGTACACCGGGAGCCACTTGTAGGGGTTCACCGTTACGCAGAACAGCCCAGAGTAGGTCTGCAGAGAGACAAAGGATTTTCACACAGACATTTTCAAGTTGTAAGGTTTCATTTGATGATCTGATGATCAGTTCAAACTTACGTAGATCATCCATGCTGCATAGCGCTCTTTGAGGTTATACAGCACAGTAGGCTCGCTGAGGTGGGTCATCATGGCCATGTCCTCAATCTTATCATATTTTGGAGGGTTCATGGGAAAGACCTCAGTGTCTTTGACAGTTATTGTCTGTAACAAGTTAATCATAAATAATCGTTTAAAACCACCAGATTGTTATTTATTGTTATGAAAACTGACTGAAATATCGTCATTAAACTTTCAGATTTTAGTCTTTAACATTTACGGTTTGAGGTTTATTACAGGACTACTTTAATATTGTGTAGAGGATATTTGTTTCATTGTAACACATAGAAAACATGCAAATACATTACAACTTTTTATCCAAATTAGGTTTCCCCAGACCAAAAGAAAACAGAAATGTTTGCCATCAGCTTTGCTCAATTTGTTGTGATGTATAAGATCATAAGGATGTCCTTAAGGTTTGTATATAACATTTTGTTTGTGTGTTTTTTTGTTTTGTTTTTCCCCACAGTCATCTCACTCACCTTTCCACATAAAGTCTCCACAGTGGCTTTACCACCCTCTCTCTGGATGAGTTTCCCTTTGAGATACATTTCGTTTGGTTCTAACACAAAGTATGCTGTTTTGGCATCAAAAGGCTTATTTTGAGCTTCAATCCTCTCTTTTTCTGGCTTGCGGAGGTATACGGCCGCCGCCCCAAAACACTCCATTTCAGCGTCCCCACTCATGGTGACCCTTTACTGCAAGTGGGTCATGATAGATAGATAGATAGATAGATAGATAGATAGATAGATAGATAGATAAAGGAATAATGATTAATTCCACTATATATATATATATATATATATATATATATATATATATATATATATATATATATATATATATATATATATATATATATATAAAAATCCTAAAAACTGAATTAATTGATAAAATTACATGGCAAACTGCATTGATTGAGATTACTAAATACTGATGCTCTAGTAGTTTCAGGTACTTGTAAATAAAATTTCTAGCAATAACACAAATCGAAAATTATTCTTTAAGTGAGACTGCACAAGTGTCACTGTTAACTGTCATGTTGAAAAAGACACATAGTGAAAAAGCTATTGTTTATCAAATTTGATTTTGAATTTTCTAAATTTATAGCGAATAATATCAACTCTGGGAAAACTGAAAACTTTTCACAGAAAAATGAACTGTGGATAAAAAGGCTTGTTACCTTCTTCCCCCTCTCTGAAGAACTGCTGTAGGTGGTTTAACGAAGAGCCTGAAGAAAGACAAAGGCAGCTTAAGTTGTTAAATGTAATAATAGTTTATCTTGTAAAAAAAAATGTCTGCACTCTGAAATCCTGGACTCCCATCAGTTCTGCATGTACATGTAGGTGTGTGTGTCTGTGTGTATCATGCCCTGCATTGTTCATTAAGCTGCTGGTTTTCCTCCTGCTAATAAAAGACTGTTTCTCACTCACCTTGACTGGTTGCCTGTCAGTCCTTGGGGGGCGTGTTGTCTCCCCTCTTATATAGACACATCAGTGCTCAGGCAGCACAAATGACTTCCTTTATTTGGTCATGCCCTTTACGTACTCTTGCCTGGGTATTTTGCTTCTTATCTGATAGGTGTCATTTTTTGTTTCTGATCATCACAGAGTGTTTAACACAGATTTAACACTTTAATTCAGGACGAGGATAAGAATTAAATAGGAAATAAACACAAAGACCTCTGACTATTATGTTTCATTAGTGCTGTCATCACGATTAAGCCCAACACAAACATACATGACCAGAATGTTAATGTGATGTCTTTCTGTGATCTCTCATCATCAGTAATAATCAGCAGGAGTTGTTTTAGATAGAAGACACAATGTCCCATAGGACAACGCCACATAACAAGAGAGGGCACTCCAAACATTTGTCTCACTGTAAACTATGTCACTAGGAGTATCAGTGCCAAACAATGGACAGTTAAACTATAGACTGAACTTCAAAGTGTATAAATAGACCTGGACTCTAAGTTACAATAGAGCATTTTTTAACCTTGTGTTAATATTGTTGTGGGAGCCATATTGGTTTTTGAAGTTCAGACATTGTTGTGGTCTTTCTGATAATCTTCTTAATGCACCTTGGCACTGCAGAGGCTCCGACTTTAGCCGTGGAGGAGCTCTCATGTGTCACTGGTATTCTGTTGCAGAAGCCTTGCAAGTCTTCCCTGTGACAAAGGAGCAGAATTGAGCCTGACAGTTGCTACTCTAAGAACCTGTGGAAATGATGATACCTCCAGATAACAGAAACTCTCAGCGAGGTCTGACTTTAACTAAATCCCAAAGCTAATTAGATTTGTTCTGTAGGGGGAAAGGACAGCATAAAGAACAATACTTGTATTAATAGTGCTCTAATTTCCTCTGTAGACTCATACATGTGTCCAGGAAACAACATATACATCCTGTGAAAATACATCCTGTCAAACAAATGGTGAAGATGAATGTTTCTTAATCCCATGATGCAAATATCCCTGATGAATGAAACTGTCACCACCTTATAAAACATCTGCTTTTTTCACATAATATTCTAAAACATGGTAATTTGCTAAGAATCAAAAGACAAGGTGTATTTTATCAAACAACTGAAGTAGTAAATCCTTTGACTTCAAGATAAAAGTGCAGCACTTTTTGTAACAGGAAACAAATACACCACTTCTACTGTAATAAAAAAAACCTGCCAACGTGTCTAATTATCTAATTAAACCAGCTAAAGGTGGCAGTCTGGGGGCAGCGGCTTGTGTTTGAGTTGATGTGATAATATTAAAGGCTCATGCAAACATCACTTGCCTGCAGACACACAATAAATGCTGATGATCATTGTGTTTATATGACACAAAAGTCTTACATGTAATAAAATGCCTAATGAACAGATATTATGTTTGTTCTGTCTTATTCCTGTATTTCTGTTTATTTAATATTTTTTGTTTTATATTTCAATGTCTTATTCATGCTCAGTCTAATATTTTTTCTTGCTCTCTTAACGTCATTGATGCTCCTTTGATTAATGATGGATAAATGATGCTAAATAAATGATGTTAAATAAACTAAAAACTTTTAATTTCTTTTAGCCTGATAAATACTTGCAATCATATTATAGTGCTGTGAGCATTTAATGTTGGTTTAGCAATTATTTTGGATGAGCAGGTTTCCAAAATATTCCTAATTTAAGGAACAAGTATCTTTTCTTTATCTTAATTTTTTTTTTTTTTAATTATGTTGTATTTGCTAAATATTGTGTCAGAAAGCTCAACTATCAAGCACATGATATGACGTGGGACACACTCCTTAGGTTAGCTAATTGTGTGACGGACAGGACACGTCCATTTTAGAGGGGTGTGGTCAAACACAGCTGATGAGGGATTACAGAAAAACAGCAGCCTTCTCTAAGCAGAGATTTATGAGCTATTGGTTAAGTGCACTTTGGCGACCACTAAAGGTCTCTAAGTGAAATTGTGCTGTGGTTATGCAGAAAAAGTGCCACTGCTTCAACCCTTCTTTGACAATGCATGTTTGAAGTCAAAAGGAGATGATGAAGGCAGCAGAGACATTATGAGATGCAAAAGAAAAGGTGTTGATTCCCAAGGTACAGTACTATTGCTGTATTTTGCCCAAATGTGACTCTTAAAGCATCCCAGCTAGTTGTTGTGAATTGGCTGTAGGAGGAATATGTGTATGTATATGTAACTGTTGATGTCCATAGTCCATGGCTAAACTGGCAAAGGTAAGTATGCAACCTGAGAAAACTGCTGCAGTAAGGTGGACAAGTCACACATTGCTCCAACTCAAATTTTGAAGCTTTTTTAAACAAAGGGACAGAATAAACCCTTAAAGTGATTTTACAGAAATCAAGCCCTATGCACAAACTATAGTGACAAATTATCAATCCTAAGTGACTGCATTTAATCAGTGTTGCTGTTAAATGCATTACTATTACAGTGATCATTTTGTCTGCTGATGCTTTTGACCTGCCCACCTTTTAAAAACATATCATAGATGTTTTCTGAACTGTTTGGAAATTTGGCCCATAAATCAACCTGAACTTGAACTTGGATGTATCTAAAGGTAGAGGGAGCCAGTGCGGGGAATCAGCTATTTGGTCAGCTTTGGTCATGTGATTTAACAGGAGATAGACCCTCAGCCTCAAAGATCCAAAAATAGAGCTGAGAATTGAGGATCCAAAATCCATATATTTTCAACTGAATAGCATTTTATGATATATAACTTGAATTTCTTCTATATAGAAATGAATACTTGTTGCAATACCAGTATCATAAACTTTGATTTGAGTTAAGTAATAATCAGACAATGCTGGTACACACATATCTGAGACCACAGCAATAAAAATGAATGCCATTGATACCCAGTGCAGGGCAATTTTCTGTGTGCTTGTTTTTAATGATAATCAAAGAAAAACAACAGCCAAACTTCTTTACACTGTCTAAATTGTGCAACATTGTCAACATTTCTGCAACAGGCAGAAGGCTTTGTACAGTTAATCAATAAATATGAATATATACTAGGATTCAAAAAATGATAGTATGTTTTACAAAACAAAACAAAAAAAAATCTTCATTGTCTTAACTGGTAATATGAAAAAGGTCATAAACCTATTACATTTCAGTCATGTTTTTTTTTGTTTCAGGTTTTTTTTTCTATCAGAAGTGTAAAGCACTATTTTAATTGCACATTTATGATGACAACTTTTAGGAAAGTGGGTTGAACTG
Source organism: Cetoscarus ocellatus (assembly GCA_037902135.1). Lineage (NCBI taxonomy): Eukaryota > Metazoa > Chordata > Actinopteri > Labriformes > Labridae > Cetoscarus > Cetoscarus ocellatus. Next base: position 15,669 of record JBAMNC010000561.1, read on the forward strand.
TCAATGTGCAAGGGTTTTCCTCACTCCACACCACTTTCAGTCACTTTTAAAATGCTTTTACTAAATCTTGGTAATTTAGACAGTAAACAAGAGTTTTCTGAGCTTTTATATAATTAAAATGCAAAATTACCCAATATTGTGTGCTCGGGATTTGCATATTTGTTTTTGTGGTGTTAAACAGTCATTATCAAGGGTGGAGAGAGTATGCAAATATTTCATGTAGGGCTGGAAAACATGGCCCAAAAAAGATTGTCCACACAAAAGTTGATATCAGACTTTAATTGATTTTTTTCCCTCCTCAAGACAAAAAAGAAAAAACTCAAAATGTAAAAAAAAAAATAAAAAAATACACAAAACAGTTTTCACTTTAATTTTATAAATCTAAGTCACAAAAGTTAACCGAAATCTTTTTTAATTAAAGGTTTATCTGTTTTAATCAAAAGCACACTGTCTATTTTGGGCATGGGCTTGTCCACATCAACACAAAAAGCTGCATTATTTTCAAAACACATTCATATAAAACTCTCTTTTCATAATTGAATCTCTTAAAAAAATACAAGCCCAGAAATGTGCCTTTGCAAAAGCTGAGAAGCTTTTACAATGTAAAAACGATATCATTTTCAGTTTTTAAAGTTATAATTTTCAGTCTTCTATCTTTAAACAACGGTACAACTTTAAAGTTGTTGGAGGGAAATGTGGGGGATAGGATAGTGTATATCCCCCAGGCCTTTTTATGAACAAGTAAAATAAAATTTCACTCTCACTTTAAAGTTACACTTTATCAGTCCACCTAAGTAAAAGTAAAAAATACTTTATCTAGAATGTACACAAAGTTCCACGGATTTTGAGTATACTTTTTGCGCTGTGTACAAATGACAACAACCAGACATACTGCATTTGACCAAATGCATATCAACAGTCAAATATGGAGACAGATTAACAGTTTGTCTTCACAGATAATTTATAAGCAAAACTTAAATGTAAATGTATTTTTTTATTCATAATGTTGTAAATTAGCTGTTAATTATAATTTGACCTATCCTCATGGACATTTTCTTTCTCTTCAGACCAGTTAAGTTTCCTGTTTCAGGTGCTGACTCAGTATTGTGAACTTGACAGTATTAAAGTTAAAAGTTTGGTATTGTGGTAACAAAAGCTGACTGAAAATTGAAACTGTTTCTCTTTTTCTACTCGGGTGCTCTGACAAATGTTACTAAGTATATAACATGATTTAAATACCTACTCAAAAAGTACAGGTACTTTTAGCATAAAAATTGATACATTGCCCCACCCTATGATATGGTAATCTTTGAGACAGTTTCCTAATCCAACATTTGATAGCTGCTCCTGCAGAAATGGTCTGTAGGTGTTTTGTAACAGTGTTAATGTATAAAGTTAAAAAAAAATACTTAAAGTTTATGATCAGTCCTCTCTACAATACCACATTAGTCCACATGGTGTCAGGGGAGGAGGGGGTTTTCATTAATTAAAATGTCAGTGCTCTTGCACAGTATGTAGACTTGGTTACATATTTCCAGACCTTTAATTGGATATAAAAATTCACACTCCTCTCATGAATTTCAAATATTTAGTGGTCTACAAGATCCCGTCTGACTTTTGCCCATGTTTACGAGGGTGTGATAATTCTCCAGCTCAGACTGATGACAGATGTGGCCATCCTAAAAGGGGTCGTCTAGCTTGTCCGGTGGGGGTCAAAGGGCCTCAGCTTTCTAATGATTGACTCTGAAATCTGATATTGAGAACATTTTCACACCAGAGGGGCCTCATTAGCCAGGGGTGTTTTAAATGGGCAATGATAAAGTGCCATGTTGATCCTTTTTGATCATACTCCTATTTAAATTCTGTGTTTAGTCATGCAGCATACATCAAATGTCTCTGCTGATTGGGTCCAAATTACTGTGTGAGTGTTTACAAACAAATAAGGATAACAACATCATCAGTTTTAGTCAGACTAGAGAACTAAAGACTCTTTAATTTTGTTCAACCATGAGCATACCATTTGAGACACATACAGTCTCTTTAACAAGGGAACCCTGGCCAAGACAGCAGCAAAATGGGTTTTCTGATGTAGGCTTGATATAAGGCCTGTCTTAAGAGTTTTTAATGGTTAAGACACAAACTGAAATTAACAATGATGCCTTTAAATAAACAGGACCAGCAACACAGACTGGTTATTTCTATACTGCATCTTTTTATCTCCTTTAAACATAGCCAACTGGTAGGTGTAAGACAAAGGGATTAACATGACCGTGAGGAATTGGTTGTTTTCATGTTTTTTTTTTAAATTGTAAGAACTAATATTCACATTGAGGAGAAGGATTTAGTTTTATTTGAGAGAGAAAGAACGGTTTGTAAAGAGATAAGCCAAAGGAAAAAATACACCTTTTGGAAGTTTCTCACAGGGACTTAAATCACAGGCCATATATGCAAAACAGACACTTTAAGGCTGTTTGAACTATTACCTTCGCTGAAGAGGCTATTTTTTTGCTGTCATTGTCAGTTTTTTTGTTTTCCTTTCGTCTGTTCGCATGTTCACTGATAAATTTTGATGAAAGACCAAAGTGATTAGATTTAGGTGGTAATCCGAAAACCTCAGGAATTTTTCAAAGGATTTGTTAATGTTGCAAGTTAGGGCAGTTTTTAACAGTTTCACTAATAACTTGTAAATTTCTCAACAGATTTTTATTTAAAAAAAAAAAAAAAAATTCAGGTGAAACTGATAAATGTTGGTGATGATCCGAATCAGGATGAAGATGTAAGAATCTTTTAGATACTTGTTAACATGAAGCAGAAATGAAGCAGTTTTTTTTAATGCTTTTCATTTTGATAAATGAAATGCCTTGGCAGAGGCTTGTGCACTTCCAGTTATGTATACATCTCTGAATTTAATTGTTGAATGAATCATTTGTATGTGATGTGTTTTAACTTTGTTACGGACCCAAGGGACCCAACATTTTTAATATTTGTATCTATCATTTTAACTTAGATTTTTCTTAGATTTAACCTTTGACTATTTCAACACAGTATGACTTTAATGAAGTCCTTTATTATTTTCTGGATGTTAATACATTAGTATGACAATTATTACTCTATTCCACTTTTATATTGACATTTTGATTTTTGTTTTCACTCTTCATATTGTTTTCTTTTAGTGATTAACTATTTTAAACTTCTGTTTGTATAATTTTCCATGTACAAATATATACTATGTCATATTTTTATTTATATAGATCTTATTTTTATGTCCAGGTTTTACTCTCTCAGGTCTGAAATTTTCCTTTTTATATTGGTTAATTATTATTTTCTAAATTTCTACAGACTTTTCTCTGATTCGACCTATTCAAGTTAAAGTAAATTAAAAAATAAACTATTCTACCAATTTCTTAAATTGTCACATTTCCCCTCTTAATTTGGATCCTTATTTGAACAAAATGTGAAATATTTACATCACTTTCCCCCCTCTTCACACTCTCAGTGTCAGATTTCACCTCTGCATTCCTGACAATGTGGACAGTGAGTAACAGGGCTCAGACCTTGACCCCCTAATTTGCCCCGCTGTGCTGCTAAAAGTCAAAGTTTAAACGTGACTGACAGCTTAATCTGAAGCTCTGATCATTGACATTTGATGTTTTCCACCTTCTTTATCACCTACACAGTCGGCTCTTGTGACTCTGTGGGTAGATTTTCACGGGTGTGCGCGTATGTGTCTTTTTTCATAATCTGCCCTCTTTTATTTGTCACGGTAAATTCTTTTACTGACATTCGTAGCTCGATTGTCCATTGAGGAATCGATGGTGAACAGGTGACTAGATTTGTGTCTCCAGGTTTTTCCGGACGGGCACTTGTGTTGTCTCGAGGGTGCAGATGTATTTTTAAACTCTTTCTTTAAATGGTCCTGTTGTACTGTGTGCCCTGACAGATGATGTGAAGACAAGGCCGGGCATGTAGCTCGACCTTCCCTTAAGTCGAGTGTTTGTTCCCCATACGGGAAAAGGAGGGGATCGTGTTATATGAGGTGTGGTAGCTTGCATTCTTTCCTTGTTGACAGATGACACTGAACTGGCAAAGAAGGGGCAAGGGCATTAGAAGATAAATACTGAGGACTTCACACCAGACAAAATAGGACTATATATTCAATAAAAATGTGAAACTTGATCTCCTGTGCACCCGGCTGTGCTTATTTGGTAGAAATACAAATATAGCTGTCTCCTCAGCAATGCTCTCAGAGCCCAGCCATTTGTCACAGCCTCAAGTCTTACTGTGAATAACCTTTGATATAAAACACTTGCTTCCTTGGCTGTGTTGTCTCCTGCTTTACAAAGGGCAAATGTTTCTCACAATCTTCATGCTTGAGAACAGTCTTGAAGATATTATTTGAATATCTCTCATACTAATATATTGCAGGTTTTAGAAGTTTTCAAACCCTAATATAGTCACAAATTTTTTTTATTACTTTACTAGCTTTCAGCACCAAAAATAAGCCATGCACACCTATGCAATCTTAAACAAGCAAATGACTGCAGACCCAAAGGAATACATGAACACTATTGTATTAGGCTTGAGGAGGAAAAATACAACAATAAATGGGTAAAGAAACACTCATGATGCTTGATACAGTAGTGCTGATTGATTACTGAGTTTTAAGACCCCAATAATAATAAAAACAAAATTGAGATTTAAGGAGTTCTGTTGCATGCACTTGTTTTTTCCACAGGTTTTCTCATGTGTGGTTAATGAAGTACAATCTCCCTGACCTCTCCAGCACAGCATGTTCTCTGCCCCTCACAACAGCTCTCCCTTTAATTCAAGTGAAGAGCAAATGTACTGAAAGTTAGATGTTTGTCAAAAAAAAAAAGAAAAAAGTACATTAACTTGCAGAAATGGTTGTGGCTGCTCCTCTGGGCAGCACCAAAGATTGAGTTAATCCTCCAAAATGTAAACACAAAGTAGCAGATAAAACAGCCATGATGTCAATATTCATCAAAATAATTATAACCATGATTTTTGACATAATTGAGCATTCCCACTATACAGTGTTTTAAAGTTACACTGACCAATTATTTAATTCATAGAGGGTAACTTATGTATAAACAGTATAAACACCCATGGTTAATGTTTATGAGGATTCTGTTTTTATGCAGTTTGCTGATTGCCAGCAGAGTAAAAAAATAAAAAGTACCAACTAAACTGAGTGAGTGCCAGATCAGACCATAGACTGTCTGAAGCACTGGTCAAAGTCTGAGTTAACTATCTCAGTATTCGCATAGCTTGTTTTAAGCCTCTATGATTAAAGCTGTTTTAAACCCTCTTGTCTTAGAAAAGATGGTAGACATTTGGCATTGAAGCTACAGTATCTTCCCTTATCCCTGATTGGTAGAGTTCAAAGACTGAAGCTACCCCGTTATCCTTCTCAGATTCCTCCATGTATTTCAGTGCCTAACAATTCACATACCAATGTCTTTTTGTAAAATCAGTATGAGTTCATCCCTTGTATGGGCTGGGAAAAAAACTTCAATTGACAAGTCTGCGCTCCAAAAACCAAGGTCTATTGGTAGACTACTACAGCCTATCTTCATTTTCTCCCACTTATCCTTTAACGCTAAGAAAGTCCTGTTTTAGTACCATTCTCTAGCAAGCAACTGGTGTTTTCAAGGATCACATTCTTGTCTGTGTTTCCGCCTCCTAGTTCTAGTTCACCCCCTTATCCTCTAAATTTTCATCTAATGCCCCGGTACAATGCTCATCTGGTAGAATTCTTTGGTAGAAAACTTGATCTTTGTTCCTGGATAATTATTCAAAACTCTTGGTGCTGTGCTGTGTACCTTTATAACTGAAATAAGGTTTGTGGCGAACACACACACGAGATTTCAGTGTTTGATGGGAAATAAAATGCATCTGATTTTGCCTGCTTTTGAATCTTAAACCTAAAAAGGACCACAAAAATGGCTGGGGAACCAATGGCAAGCATTTCTGATGTTCTTTTAATAATCCGTTATTCATACACTATTGTCACAGCCATCAGGACCAACTTGATAAGGTTGTTCAATTAAGAGGAAATTCTCAAAGAGAGGGGAACCAGCATGATGCAATTTACTACAAAAATAAATCATCACTTTAAAAGAACTCCTGGATCGACATCCATCATCGGAACACTGTCAAAAAGATAACCTCCTTGGCAGAGGTAAGTAGTTGCCATGTTTATGTTATTATTTTGTTTGGTAATTAATACTTGAGTGCTCAAATGTTGAGTGATTTTGTACAAATACATTTTTAACTGATTTAGGACTATATCAATATGCAATGCAAGGGAACTCAAAATGTTTCTTTGTTTTGTATGAAGTGTTGGAAACTTTTTTGTGTAATGACTGAACAGACCAAATGTATTTTTCTTCTCTCCAAAACCTTGCAGACACACAACAATGCACAACAGACCTCTTGAAACTGCCCCTGATAAAGATATTATAGAGTAAGCCTAAAGAAATAAATCCCTATCTAAAGCCACAAACTCTGCTTTTATTTATTTCTCTATGAATAAGTGTCAATAAATTTGTACTTTTACACTTATTCCTATCCAAGTATGCCATGTAACTTTGAAAAAAAAAGGAAAGTTTTTGCCCTTTTCCACAAAACAAAGAAAAAAATGTATATATCGATTGCATATGAAGACAGTTGGAGAGCCATCAATCATTAAAAATGATTGATGGTATTATTTTGATATGGAACATTATTTTTGCCTAAATAATGCAAGAAAGTTGACAATATTTAAAGTTATGTTTGAGTTTATAATGGCTTAAAAGTAGTGTGTCAAACTTCCCAAGAGATTAACTGAACATGTGAGAATGAACCATGATGCACCCACCCCAACTAACCCCCTAATATATGCTCTTTTCATCTCAGCCCCTGAAATCCAGTCTTTATTTCTTGTGGTAATAAGTTGTAAATCACACAAACAAAATGCTGCCACTTGTGTATTATTATTATGTATTAAATATATGTATTACATTCTCTGTTCATTGATTCCACATATTTTGTGTGACATATTACAAACTACAATAATACTTCTGTATCTTAAAATCTATAAATACTGAAAGAACATTTTCAACTGTGAAGAGTGGTTTGTACTGCATGTAAACTACACTGATTAAGTAAATATGAGAAGAATCACTGCTTAATGTTTGCTTTTGGGTGAGTAAAATTGTTGCTGTGTTTAATGGTTCACAGATGGATCTATTTTCATCACAAGACCGCTACTTGACAGGGTGAGACATATGTTGAAGCGCATAAAAAAAACTGTAAGGTCACCACACTGTCAGTAACATTAGCACCACAAGGTGAAGATTAACAGTTATCATAACCTAAAGAACTCATACATGATTACAGGCAACAGATGGAGTGAAGGTTACTTTAAATGATTAAGCGACAGTTTAAATTTAGACATAATAAAATAATACCTGCAGTACATCTGTGTTTATCTTCGTAACACTCAAATCAACTACATTAACACTTTTACTGTGGGTGCAGTTAGTTGCCTTTAATGAAATTTATTAATTATTGAAGGGTAACTGCACATAGTTTGACTGTGTTATGAATCAGTGGTTCTCAACTAGTGTTGCTTCAGAGCCCAAAACCCACTACTTAATGAGAAATTACAAGGTGAGATTCACTCAGTTTCAACTGCTAATTTTTAAAGGGTCGATTGCTTTCTGATCATTTTTTTTTTTCAATATTCAGTCATTCACACACCACTGCCACAGCCATGAGAACCAGCTTGACCAGTTCAGTCAATAATGAGGAATTCTCAAACAAGAGGTTACAACATGACACAGATAATAGCGTTAAATTTATTCTATCAGGGAAATTCAGAAACATTACTCCCATTTATATGTGACCTGCTACATCCATTATCTGCATGACTTGACATGTAATCCAGCATGAGTCACTAAATGTACAGGTATGAGACCAAGCATGTCCAGGGTCCATTTGGTCTGACAAGACTACTCACTCTACAGCCTGTCTGGAGTTTGTTGGACCTGACATGTGGTCCTGCATGACTGACCCTTTAACCATGTGAACCAGCACGTCTCACACTACAGTCATGTGGCCCAATAAATCCATTATAAATGGGGTCCTACTTCTAAAGTTTCAGGCATGTCTACTGATGAAAAAATAATTGCTATTGGCAATGGTTAAGAATTATACTGTATTATCTTAGCTGTGCATGGAGAATGGTCAGAGAGTGATGCAATATAGGGGCTTGAAGTTTTGTCTAGCGTGCAAAGTGCCCGCTTAGCAATATGGCATTGTTATGCTTGATTCCTTTTAATTATTTTAGAAGAAACACTTTCTTGTACTGCATAAAAACCACCACTAGTTATATGCTTTTACCAGAAAAAGAATATATGGCTGCACCAACAAGACCAGACGTTCGTCAACTTTATTAAAATCCCACATAAACCAGAATTGTTGCTTCAGGGTTTTTAATCCATTGGATAGAAGGGTAATTCATTTATCTAGATTTGCCTTACATAAAAACAGCTTGGCCTATGATAACCCTTATCTGCAGATGAATATTTTAGCTGAGATGATACTGATGTAACATGTATATAAGCAAAGTTTGATGATGAAACAATTTAGCCAAAGCTATTACGGTTTGGCTTTTGAAGATGTTTAAAACCATATTTGAGGTGATGATGTTAAAACTATTTAACCAGTCACTGATGATAGAATAATTCAGTTGGGTGCCAACATTTTAATGACTTTTTTTAAATGGATGTTAAATATCTATATAGATTTATTTTAGCTGGTTGCTGGATTAAAATATGAATAAGTCAATTCCTTTTGAAAATATTTTATAATTCAGTCTTGAATTTGGACAAATTTCATGCAAATGTGTTGCAGTTGAGTGACTTTTTTCTATAATTATCATTCCCCAATAATTCCAGCTGAAGGGAATTCAGTTGAGTATTCAAGTATGAACTCTTTGAGTATTAATCAAGTACACTTATGCTGTTGACGTGAAAGAGTGCTAAGGTGTATAAGCAAAGATTGCTGAGATCACACGCACAACACCACAACACTGACTGTGATCTTTCACTATCGCTTCATTGATTCTTTTTTCAAGATTACCATAATTAACAAAATTTGTACGTTTTGTAATTTTTTGTTTGCTACAGACCTTATTATCAGTGATGACTGACAACCACAGTGAAAAATCCCATAGGCTAATGTAACTTTGGTGTAGGCCTACAAAACTCCATCATCCCTGCACCACTCTATTGCTGTGGGTGGAGTTTTGTGAATAGAGCCACCAGGTAGGGAACAGGTATTATCAACATTTTGTTGTCATAAGGCAAAGCAAGTTCTCAGCACAACATCAGATTTCACATTTTCCAACATAGTTAAATTTTAGCAAAAACTAGGCTGGTGTATTTCACTTCGTACATTGGTTTACTTCGACATTTACTGAAAAAAGAGCCAAAAACTGGAATTTGGATGCTTGCAGATTTATTACTACCTACACATTGGACACATTAAACAAAAACATCATATTGTATGATTTTTTGCACTGTGTCTTCTTAGGACTGAAGCTCATTCGCTTGTCTCTTTCCCCTTTGAATAAAACAAAAATGACAGAGAAGGTAAAGACAAGCTGTTCAATAAGACATCAGCATTTTGTGTACTAAGAGTTTGATTATGGAAGATTATGAAAAAATGAATCAAAATAATCATACCCTGACAATTTCACGGCTTTTGGCCCTCAGCTTGTTGACCTGCGACTCAGCAATGTCAGCACGCTCCTGAGCCTCCTCCATCTCATGGGTTACCTTCCTGTAGCGGGTCAGGTGAGTGTTGGCCTGCTCCTCCTGGAAGTAAAACAGTTTTATTCAGAGTTAAATGTGTTTTTTTATCAAACCTAAAGGTTGTATATGATGAAGTGTCAATGATCATGCTGCATCAATCTCCTACTTTTAAACAGGTGTTACTGTGCTGCATGTGTTGAGTACTTGACACTCACAGCATCCTCAGCCTGCCTCTTGTAGGATTTCACTTTTAGCTGCAGCTTATCCACCAGATCCTGAAGACGGTTGACATTCTTCTTGTCCTCCTCGGTCTAGAGGTGGTGTAGTATACAGTATAGTCTGTTTGAGACCCACACTGTATCGAACTCCATTGTGTTTGATGTGTAGCTTTGAAACTCACTTGCCAGCACACATAACATTTAATTACACGCTTGAAGCAAAATGAAGCCTCTTTAGATTACCAGCAGAGTGAGTAAAAACAGGCAAGGCAGGGAACACATGAAATTCACCATAGCAGACACTTTTACCTATGTTTGAGTATAATGGAGGTGTACATGCCATAATTTTATGATAAGCATCCTGTGAGACTGGGTGTCAATCAGTGAGTTCCCCCTCTATGCAGTTTTTCATAGTGAAAACCTGTGAGTCATAACTATGAATGCCACACTTGAGGTCACACATATATAAGAACATGTATTTGTGGCTACATCTACAGTTAAATGTCTATTCTTGGCTGTAGTCTGCTCCATGTCACCTCTGTATGTCAAGTACTGTTGGAGCTTTAAGCATAAGATGGAGATTAATGCCCTCTAGGGGTCTGAGTCATATTCTACATGCAGTTTGTTTGCACAGCATGACTTATAAAAGGGTTTCACAAAAGTGCATTTCAGTGATGAGCAGTTAGTTTCTCTGTCTGATGGAAATTAAAGATGTACACTTTATGACTTGTGATGATGCTTTTTGTACCTGGTAGGTCAGCTCCTTCAATTTGCGTTCATACTTGCGAACACTTTTCACAGCTTCAGCTCCACGTCTCTGCTCAGCATCAACCTCGGACTCGAGCTCTCTGACCTTTGACAGGAAGAGGTGCAATTCAAATTTTGACATAAATTAACATGGTTAAAAAAGATAAATATCATAAATAACAATAATAGTGTCAAAATAATTTTCTGCTGAATATTTACCCTAGCCTCAAGTTTCTGGATCTGCTTTTTGCCTCCCTTCATGGCCAGATTTTCAGCTTCATCAAGGCGATGCTGCAGGTCCTTCACTGTCAGCTCCATGTTCTTCTTCATCCTCTCCAAATGAGCGCTGGTGTCCTGCTCTTTCTTCAGCTCTTCTGCCATCATGGCCGCCTAAACATTAAGCAGTTATGACAAGGCCATTAGGGGTTTAGCTTTTTGTTCTTTAACCAACATCATTCACAGCTAAAAATCACAAAGGGGCTTTCATTAAAGTAGAATAATGTACACTTTTTGCTATAAACCAAACCTGAATAAATAAACCCAAGTGAATTTTTGTAAACAGATACTTCAGACATGAACAAAAAAAACCCCACAAACCCCCAGGTAGGGATGGACAATAAACACTAAATATGATTTCACAAAATTACAGGACATTTGCCATGACAGTCAGTATCATGATATAGAAAAATAAGAACACTGACTAAGGCAGTTCATATGTGCACTTTTTGCAGATGTATGAATTTTAGGCAGCTACTGCCACCATAGCAAGGGGAGAGGGGGAAGTTCTGATACTGCAGACTTTTGTTAAGGAAGTGCTCTATCACGTGGAGGAGACAGACACACTAAAAGGCTTGTAAAACTTGAAAAATCATGAAATGAGCTCTTACTCTATTACTGACTTTTAGTTTAAGTAACTGGGTTTTTTACTAAGATGTTTAATGGCATTTATAAAAATACAAAACAGTTCTCACATCAGTGATGGCCTTCTTGGCCTTCTCTTCAGCGTTTCTTGCTTCCTGGACTGCATCCTCCACTTCACCCTGGATCTGGATGAGATCAGCTTCCAGCTTCTTCTTGGTGTTAATGAGGCTGGTGTTCTAAACCGATAACACCCTTTATTACATACTGTCATTTTTCAGTAGTTTTGTGTTAAAATGCCATTTGAACCTTGTTTTACCTGAGAGTGCAGCAGCCCCACACGCTCACTGGCATCCACCAGCTCTTGTTCAGCTATCTTGCGGCTCCTGTCAGTCTGCTCCAGGGCAGCTCTCAGCTCCTCAATCTCAGCCACCATCAGGTTGTTTCTGCGCTCTATCACGGTAACCTGCTCCCTCAGGTCTGCCTGGGCTCTGATGGCTTCATCAAGGTGCAGTTGGGCATCCTAAGTTAAAACAGTTAACATTCCATTTAGCATTTCAAGGCATTATGTGTCACCTTGTAGCTATATAATAGTACATAATCACACTGCATGTTGACCTTCAGCTGTCCCTGCACGGTCCTCAGCTGTTTCTGGGCTTCAGCTGCCTGCCTGTTGGCGTGGCTCAGCTGTATCTCCATCTCATTGAGGTCTCCCTCCATCTTCTTCTTGATTCTCAGGGCTTCATTTCTGCTCCTGATCTCAGCATCCAAGGTGCTCTGCATGGTCTCAATCACTCTCTGGCTGTTTCTCTTGATCTGATCAATTTCCTCGTCCTTCTCAGCAATTTTCCTGTCAACCTCATTTTTCACCTGGGTGAGCTCCAGCTGGATACGGATAATCTTAGTTTCTTCATGCTCCAGTGTGGCCTGTAAAATTAAACAGGCTGAAAAGTCTCATACAAAATTGTGAAGAAACAGTAAATCATTGATTGAATGTTTACTTGTTGGATTGTTACTAAGCATAAAGTTGTATTGACTACCTCTGCCTCCTCCAAAGCAGTCTGGATTTCCGCTTTTTCGCTCTCTGCCAGCTTCTTCCCCTTTTCCAGCTCATGAATTGTCTTGCCTGTTTCACCAAGTTGCTCGGACAGATCAGAGACTTCCTCTGTTTGGAACAAAATAAAATGTACACAATAATATTAAGACTTTGATCATACATAGTGTGCTCAGTCTTACAGTAAATTTAAGCCACTCAGACCTTATCTTCAAGATTCTGATCTTCATATTTACAAAATCAAATGAAATCACAGTGCTTGGGTGCTATTGGCTTGGTTGTACAAGTGTCCTCATGATTTATTCTTTACAGTATATGTCTTTGCATGTGTTAAAACAATTTGTAAACCACTGTTTTAAAGGAATTATGAATATTTATTACTAATATTTTTTCTTACGCTGCAGGTTCTTGTTCTCCCTCTTCAGGTTTTCCAGGTGGTCTAAAGCTTCCTCATAGGAGTTTTTGATTTTAAACATCTCTGTGCTAAGAGCACGAGACTCTTTCTGAGCACCCTCCAATTCTGCCTGGCTCTCCTCATACTTCTGTTTCCACTCTGCAAGAATCTAAACACATTAAGAAAAAAAATTAGTACTCTGTCACCTTATATAGACCAGTTAAACCAGTCTGCTGCAAAAGCATTTAACCTTGTCAAAGTTCCTTTGCTTCTTGTCGAGGGTAGCAGCAAGAGCATTAGCTCTCTCCACATCAATCATCAGGTCCTCCACCTCACCCTGCAGTCTCTGCTTGGTCTTTTCCAAAGAGGCGCATTTTGCGTTTACAGCCTCTATGGATTCCTCTGCATCCTGGAGACGCTGGGCGAGCTTTTTCCTGATAAAATATGAAATAAACCAGTTTTGTAATGATTGAAATTATTCAAGCAAATATCCAGACTAATTTAAGGTCTGCTCACTTCTTACACCAATCAGGCATAACATTACGACCACTGACAGATGATGTGAATAATGCTTGTTATCTCTTCATCATGGCACCTGTTAGTGGGGGAGATACATTAGGAAGCAAGTGAACATTTTGTCTTCAAAGCTGATGTGTTAGAGGCAGAAGGATTGGGCAAGTGTTAGGATTTGAGGGAATTTGACAAGGACCAAATGTGATGGCTAGACGACTGGGTCAGGGCATCTCCAAAACTGCAGCTCTTGCAGGGTTTCCCTGTCTGCAGTGGTCAGTATCAATCAAAAGTGGTCCAAGGAGGGAACAGCAGTGAACCTGCGAAAGGGTCATGGGCAGCTAAGACTCAGTGACGCATGTGAGAAATGAAGGCTGGCTCATGTGGTCCAATCCAACAGCCAAGCTACTGGTGCTCAAATTATTCAAGAAATTAATGCTGGTTCTGATAGCAAGGTTTCAGAATACACAGTGCATCACACTTTGTTGCATATTGGGCAATATAGCTAAAGACCAGTCAGAGTGGCAAGTGTCACTGCCTGAGCAGTTTGTGAAGTAGAAGTGTCAAACATTAATTTTATTTTATTAGTGCTAATCTTTAAATCTTGATTGTAGCATCACAATAGTTTTCTTTAAAGCAAAATGAAACATTCAGAAAAGCAATGGTGTCCTTAATTCTCATCACTTTTAAGCAGGGAGACATGAGTTGAGTTGCATCCAGCTGCTACCGGACTGCTGTAACAATATTGCACCATAATACCAAAACAGCATGCAACTTTTTAAGTAATCATTGTGCTGGATTTGGACCATCATCTCACTGCTACTAATGCTGACAGTCCAATTACAAAGTTTTTATTACTAATTAATTGTTAATTACTTTGCTTCTTCCAGCTCCTCAGTGCGCTGAATAGCATCCGTCTCATATTTGGTTCTCCATTGAGCCACTTCGCTGTTGGCCCTGGACATTGCACGCTGCAGCTCAGCTTTGGCCTCCTGCTCCTCCTCATACTGCTCTCTGAGCAGGTCACAGTCATGGCGAGATGACTGAACAGCATGAGCCAGGGCATTCTTGGCCTAACAATTAAACACAAAGTAATTAACTGCTAAGAAATGAATCATTTCTCTTGCTGAAACACACACAAATATTTTGCAGTACCTTAACTTCCTCTTCAAGCTGCTTTTTGAGCTCATCAATTTGGTGGATAAAAGCTTGTTTTCCTCTTGAGAGCTGAGAAAGAAGAGAGTCCTTTTCCTCCAACTGTCGAGAGTATTCACCTGATAATGGACAAAGAATTATCATTTCTGTGGTTAAGGATTTGAGCTCAAGTGCAATCAGACATTTTTTGAAACAGTCATTTTTATGTCATACACATGTCAATACTACACTCACCATTTTCAGTAGTCAGTCTTGATCTTTGAAGAGTAATGTCATTTAATTGGCGCACATTCTCATCATTTCTGCTCTTGAGTTCACTTAGTTGATCCTCAAGAGAGCGGCACATTTTCTCCATGTTAGCCTATGGAAAGCAAAAACAACAGCATTACTTAAATTAAAGAATGCATCTTCAGATAATAAAAACATTGACCATTGCCATTTGCTATTTCTCTAAATGAAACTAAAAGAAGGTGAATTTACTTTTGACTTAGCGACGGCCTCAATGCTGCCTGAAAGGTCATCGATCTCCATTTTGTATTCGCTCTTCTCTTTCTCCAGCTTCTGTTTGACTCTCTGGAGGTTATCAATCTGTTCTCCCAGCTCTGCCACGCTGTCGGCCTGCTTTTTGCGGAGGGCTGCAGCCGTGGCTTCATGCTGCAGGGTGGACTCTTCCAGATCACGTCGCAGCTTCTGAAACTCAGCCTCACGCTTCTTGTTCATCTCAATCTGAACTGATGTTGCTCCACCAGCTTCTTCCAGCCTCTCGCTGATTTCTTCAAGTTCCCTGGAGAGATCAGATCTTTGCTTCTCCACTTTGGCCCGAGCAGCACGCTCAGCCTCAATCTCTTCTTCCAGCTCCTCAATACGAGCCTTTGATGCAAAATAAAATGCCTAGTTATTGCTCAAATGACCATTGTAGGGTTCTTCTAAAATTCTTTTTCAGGTTTTTAGGGAACTACTCCTTTTATTTACAAGTCCTTCATGTTTCAAATTATTAATTTATCATGGTGTTAATTCATGGTGTTTGTCCACCAAACCATCAGTAATTTTCAAGAGACAGGTGACAGCAGAAATTAGTGACTGAGGCCCATTAAAAAACTTATTTGATTTAAAGGCTCAAAACATCTCCACACATTACCTGAAGTTCCTTGATTTTCTTTTGAAGCTGAATATTTACTGCCTGTTCATCCTCGATCCTACTGAGAACCTGGCTTATCTCAAAGTCCCTCCTTTAAAAGCAAAACCATGATGATATCAGATCCACATTTAAATTGGGGAATTTTGGAAGTCAGAAAAAAGTTTTCATATTACACACTTCTTCACTTTCTCTTCAGACTGCTGCTTGTCATTCTCCAGATCCATTATGGACTCGTGGGCCAGTTTCAGATCTCCTTCAAGCTTTCTTTTAGATCGCTCAAGGTCCATTCGGAGTTTCCTCTCTTGCTCCAAGGAACCCTCAAGCTATAATATGGACATGAGTTGTAATAAGCTTAAGTAAGCATAGGTAAACATGGTAGTGCTCAGTTCAAAAAGTAGCAGCTTACGTCATCCACTTGTTGCTCCAGCTTGACTTTCGCCTTGGTCAGAGTGTTGACTTTGTCTTCCTCTGCCTGCAGATCATCAAGGATTTGCTGATGGGACTCTTGGAGGGCTTTCTTCTCCTTGGTCAACTTGGCAACGACTTCATCCTGAGCTGTCATTTCTTCCAACAGGTTTTTAACCTAAATATTTCAATTAATAGTGTTATTTATATCTGACCTACTTTATTTCCTTAATAAAGCAGTTTAAGAAAACACAATATAGAGGTATGAACCTTGTTCTCAGTGGCATGTTTCTCCTTTTCCACTTTGGCCAGGGTGAGCTCCAAGTCATCAATATCTTTCTTTAACTCAGAGCACTCATCCTCCAGTTTTCTCTTCTTTGCTGTCAGCTCAGCATTCATCTCCTCCTCATCCTCCAGTCTCTCAGACACTTCTTTGACTTTGGCCTCAAGCTGGATTTTCGCTTTAATGAGCCCCTCACACCTTTCCTCTGCATCACTGAGAGTCTCCATTTCCTAAATTTGATACAACATAAAACTGTTGTAACTTGACAACACTGTAGACACCATGACCTCCGAGACAAAAGAAGCCCTCTGCAAGTTTTACGTACAGACTGAATTTGAAGCTGCAAGTCATTCTTCTCTTGGAGAAGAGTAACCATCTTTTCTTCCAGTTCTTTCTTCTTAGCTTGAGCCTTTGCTAGCTCCTCTTTTGTCTTTTCAAAGTCCTCTTTCATTTGTGCCATCTCCTTTTCAGTCTCTGCACTCTTCAGCAGAGGCTTAATCTTGAAGAAAAGCTTCATCCATGGCCATGTTTTGACATTCATGAATGAGCGGATGTTGTATTGGATGGAGAAAATGGCCTCTCTGTAGAAACAAACATTTAAAAACTGATTTTCATTTAATCTAAATTGGTAACTCATCTATATGCATAGACATACATCTGACCGACCAGTTAGCTCCTCTCTGCTCAATTCTCCAGAAAAGGACAGAAACCAAGGGCAATATCTGATCATGAGCTGCAGCTGAAAAAGGTTTACATTATAACATGCGTATTGCTTGGCCATGAAGTGTGAACGGTCTCTCACACTTCCCTTTATTGTCTCTACATTAAAAAATTAAAACTATGTAGACAACAGTTATGGAAAGCTCTTTTATTTTAAGCTGATTATAAGGAAAGCACTTGCCCTCCTGTAGTCTGCCCATTTGCTCATACTTGACGTGAATTCTGATCAAAAGTCTCTGGATCTCATAAAGAGGTCACACATCTGGATTTCCCACCATTGCACAATGCCAGCTGTACTTAGCTGTTTGAATTCCTAGCTTCCTCAAGTAGAAACTTGAACAGTCTTACAGTAAATGTATTAAAGTTTTCTGTCTTATATCAACAATGCATTTTCATAGTATTTTATCCAGTATGTTGCTGTGTAAAAAAAATACCAAGCCCACCTCCTCTGCATCATTTTGATAAATTCTCTCCTCATGAGGTAACCTCTAAAGAGAGCCTGGGTCATCACCACCAGTTCAGCCAGTTTCTCATCTCTCATCTCCTCCAGTATGCCCAGCAGTCCAGCTTTAAAGAACACCTGTTAAGAGATGTAAAGAAATTATTGAAATATATATATAAGGTGTTTATAATCACAGAGTAATATGCTTAATTGAGGAACAAATGCTTTGTCTACCTTGGTATATCCAAATCTGTACTGCGCTCTGTCCACATTAATGGATTCCAGGAGTTTCTCCGAGGCCTTCTTGTTGTCAATGAACTGTCCCTCTGGGATGACTTTAGCATTCAGTACTTTGTATCTGTAATTTATTAATTAATTTAATTCAAAAAAACATTCAGAACAATCATATGTAACCAACATAACCAACAAATGCTCAAAACTACTGACCTCTGCTTGAAGTCGCCATAGAGGATTCTGCTGGGGAAACCTTTCCTGCAGATCCTGATTCCTTCCAGCACACCATTACATCTCAGCTGATGGATGACCAGAGGGTTCTCCATAAGACCTTAAAGAGGTTTAAAAGTACGTAAGAGTGTAACTGCAAAGGTTTGTCCATTATTAAATACACAGCGGCTATGGAACAAATGAGCTAAGAGCAGAGTAAATCAATGCAAATGACAGGTGCTCTTGGTTTTACAAAAAAATATAAATAAAAACCTTTGTAAATTGATTTTCTTTTTTGAGTTCTTTGCCTTTAAATCTTATAGTGATTAGGCATATGCAGAAAGAGAGAGAGGAAGTGTTGGATGAAAGAATAGATAACCAAACAGCAGCAGGATTGGAAGCTGGACCTGAGACAATACCATTAAGAGTGAGGCCTCTTCACATGGAAAACCTGCTTATCAGTCAGAGAAGTAATCTTTGGGACTTACCTGGTGTTTTAGATTCATTGGGAATCAGACAGCGCACAAAGTGTGGGTGAGTGCTCCTTAGGTTAGTCATTAGCTTTCCCAGGTTTTCCTGTTTGGAGACAGAAAACATATCATCTAAATTTTTATCTTATCGTCAACATCATAATGACCTTTAAGTATGTTTTTTAACTTTTGATTTACAGAGCACAGCTGCATTATATAGAAATTGCAGACCATTAAATGAAAACAATACTTAGCTTTATGTTTAAAAGACAAGAAATGTGGGAGACATGCTTCCTGTTTTAATCACACATGTAAAGTTTGTTCTGTCATGAGACCAAACCCTGACCCTCTATCTATCACTCAGTGTGTTTACATGCACAGCTGAGCCAAGCTTAACTGTCTGCTTCTGCTGTGGAGGGTGATAAGCCCACTCTGCAGCTATTTACTATGGACTCTCTTCCTGTTGATCTTGCTTCCAAGTAAGCAGCTAACTAGTTGTTTGTTGACTGGAAATATATCATTAATGCTCTGCACAATTCATTCAACTAGACTTTTGTAACAATTGAGACAATTGTGTAACAATTATGCCATTCCTCTAATTTACAGTGATGTCTAAAGGCAGGCAACAATGCAATTTCTGGGGTCAAAGCCTGGGGCCATTAAGACTGTGGAGCATATGCAAAAAGACCAGTCCAATCTGACTGAGCTGTGTACATGCATCTCCAACAGCATTATCTACGTGTGTTAGTTTGACTTTGAGAAATTTGAAGTTAGTATGATTTCAGTTAGATCAACATGCTTTATTTTATTTTATTTTATAAGATTTATTTGGGGGCTTTTCAAGGCCCCATTGGATAGACAGATGAAAAGTGTCAAAAACTGTAGTAACAGGGTGGGCACAAGTCAGATTGATACCCATACTGACCATGTAAAGGGTACTAGCCACCTCCTACATAAGATGCGTGAACATGCTAACTACGCTGTCTGTGCCCCTTGACAAAATTCAGATTAAAAGTCAAGTTTAGTAGGATTAATACATTAATACAACTTTTTTTACTGCATGTTAACACACTGATGTAAGGTTCTTTTCAACCCAAACTTCTTGGGACTTTTTTTGTCCTAGAACTCTCAATGTTATACTTCATAGTTTCTGTGGCCTATTGTTGTCTGAACTTCCACAGAATCTTATATTGCTGGGTTTTTATTATTTATATTTTTATTTTTATTATTATAAACTGTATAATAAATATTGAAATGGTGACCTGTCTGGGAATTTTTGAAGTTACTGAAGCCCCACCTTTGTAATCTGACTGTTAATTTCGAGGCATTTATTATAATATTTATTGTTATTTTCAATCTCAGCTTTTATTTAGTTCAAACACAGTTCAAGTTATTTTGATTAATGGTTCCTACATATACTTTTTCTTATGACTATAGTACCTTAAATATATTTTGATGTATGATTTTATTAACCCTCTTTCCGTCTTTTAGGTTTCTTCCTTTTGTTGTCTGTTTTTATCTCATCTGTGTCATTTTGCTGTGAAGCACTGTGGCTGCATTCTTTTTGAATGACTAGTGCTGTATAAACAATATTGAGTTAAACAAAAGGAAACTGTGAACTCTTGCAAATGAAACCATCTAGTCTGTTGGGTGAGTGTGGACCACAGGTTGTAATCACAGTGCCTCAAAAATAGTTCCTGCCTTAAATTTGCAGCACTGGTCACTCGGATAACAAAGCATATCTGCCACATAAAGAAATACAACACTCCTATAACTGAATAGTTTATAGTAAATATTAAAACGCATCTTTTAAAATAGTAGTCACCATAAGACACCATATTTGTGGAAAAAAGATTTACCCTGAAGAGAGCTGATACTGTCTGGAAGGATCCACCTTTTTTTTTGCCACCCTTCTTTGCACCTTTACTATCTGTGAAAATACGGATCTATTATTGTTTTCAATCAGCACTTCAGTGTCTTAAACAATCATCTTAATCATGGTTGTTACTGTATGATAATAACTCTAGCTTGCAAAATAACTGGTGATGTCTTGTGAGAAATTTTACCTACCGTCTGCAGAGGCATGGGATGCGAAAAGGTTCATCAACAGCTTCATTGAAGACTTCTGATAGAGCTGAACCACTGAGTCGTTCAGGGGGTCTTTGTTCTTATCAAGCCAGCCATTGACATTATAATCAACAGTGCCAGCGTAGTGTATGAGAGAGAAATGAGCCTCAGCCTTGCCTTTGGTGGCTTTGGGTTTCTGAAAAGGGGCACTTTTACCAAGGTGCTGGTCATAAAGTTTATTCTTGAAGGTCATGTCTGTTGCCTTGGGGAACATGCACTCCTCTTCAAGAATGGAGTAGATGCCCATTGGCTGCCATGATCACAAATGTAACAAAAAAGAAAATTATATTCAACCATACTATGGTGGGAATAACTTTTCATCATCATTATAAAAATTGTCTCCAGTAGTACCTTCTCAATCAGCTCAATACAGGCAGCCAAATCCATACCAAAGTCAATGAACTCCCATTCAATCCCCTCCTTCTTGTACTCCTCTTGTTCCAGCACAAACATGTGGTGGTTGAAAAACTGTTGCAGTTTTTCATTGGTGAAGTTGATGCACAGCTGCTCCAAGCTGTTGAACTACAGAGATTGAGAAATATTAGATAGCAATTGGTATCAAAAACAGAAACTGACGTTATGCTATCTTAGTTTCATATTAATTGAATACACTCACATCAAAGATTTCAAACCCAGCAATATCCAGGACACCAATGAAAAAGCTTCTGGGCTGCTTGGTATCCAACATCTCATTGATTCTGACCACCATCCACAAGAACATTTTCTCATAGACGGACTTACAGAGAGCCATGACAGCGTTGTTGACCTGATGAGTGAAATAAAAACATGGTATTAACAGGAATAATATAAAGTTCACTATTTGGACATGTAAAGGGAAGAATTAGTTGAAAGCAAGTGGAATATTTATAGTAACTGATATATTAAAGTTTATTTATCAACATATTTAGGTGGATCACCTGTGGCACAGTTTGACCTTTAACCACCATTTCATTGCCAACCTTGACTCTTGGGTAACATAAAGCTTTGAGCATATCAGCTGAGTTAAGGCCCATGAGGTAAGCGACTTTATCAGCCACTGGGGAGAAAAGAAAACAGAAACAACACTTGTAAACTTTAAAGGTGACTGGTTAAGATTCAGCAGTCCAATGATCCACCCATAATCCCTGAACTGCTTATTTGAATTAGGGTCACTTGACAGCAGTGAAGTGCCAAAATATTCTTTCAATTACTCGTATCCTCTGGCTACTTCTAAAGGATACAGTGCTATGAAATACCCAACCATTTCCTAGACCGTTGAAAGTTGCTCACTGTTGAATCACCTACAGTGTAGGTCCAAACAAGAACCAGAAGTCTCAATCCTCATGTACTCGCAGTTGTAAAAACTCCTTTATCTGTTTAATGTGCTCTGATTAAATGATATTAAGCAAAATGATACACTGAGATGATCACAAAGATTTTGTCATACAAAAACTGCATCTCTTACAATTTATACACGATTACAAAAAAATTAAATGAGATTATATCAGGAAATGTTTTCTTAAAACATACCTAAAATAATAAATGAAAGCAGCATATACATAGACATTGCAAGAAAACCTCAACCTCACCATAACTGTGACACATAGGAGTTTCAGCTACAAACATTGGTTATGCAATGGCATGTTACTAAGTATTTTTTCCTAGTTACCCTCAGTGCCATCAGGCTCAGCCTGCTCCTCACGCTGCTTCTGCTTGAACTTCATGTTCCCTTTATGCATCACAGCTCCAGTTAGCTTGTAAATGCCCATTTTCTCTTCTGCGGTGAAGCCAAGGATATCAATAGCAGTCTGCAGAGTAAAATATCAAAAATAGATTAGTCATTGCTTTTTCTCTTTGACAGTACCATTTTCACTTTTTGCAGAACCACAATCCACTCCTGCCTGCTATCAAAAGTTCAAAAAGATTTAATGACATCAGATGATCATAAGTCTTTGGTTAAAAAAATTCAGCTTGTTAACTTACATCAGTTGCAATGAATTCTTCAACGTCATCGATGCTCTTAACACTGATTTCCCCATGACTGATCATGGGAAAGTCATATGGGTTTTTGGTGATGAGGAGACCATCTGAAAAAGATTGGTTGTCTTTATATTGCAGATTAATGGGAGACATGCATTAATTATTGACTGTTAAAATGCATTAATGCTAACCAATCAGCTCAGGTTTGTGGCCTGTTGTGAGCTGGTAGAAGATGTGGTAGCTCCTTTCGGCAGACAGTTGAAATGTCACTCTGGACTTTTCCAGCAGATCTGAACAACAAATAAATAACAACATTTGCTGTTTGTCCTTTCTTTAAAACTTCAGGATGGACAAAGGACAGAAGCTTACATGTTTCAATATCAGCTGAGGCCAACTTTCCACTTGATGCAAAATGAATACGAATGAATTTACCCTGAAAGAGAAAGCAGATTTAAGATTTAATGTTAATATTTCTGACACGCTGTTACTGATAAAGTTTCATTTCGTAAAACACAACTTACAAAGCGGGATGAGTTGTCATTCCTCACAGTTTTTGCATTACCATAAGCTTCCAGCAGAGGATTGGCTGCAATGATTTGATCTTCCAGAGATCCCTGATGTCAGTGTTACAGTACATTTGTTAGAGTTTGGAATTAAAGATCTAATGAATGATACCAGTGTACAACATTATCTACCTGCATTTTTCCATGTGTGGGCTCTGCCTTCTTTCCTACAGGCACTGCGATTGTCGCAAAGTACTGGATGACACGTTTGGTGTTGACAGTCTTTCCTGCACCAGATTCTCCACTATTTTTGGGAGAGCATTTACAGAAATATAATCACAGATGTGAATATTTTTCCAAATAATATTTATGGAGACAAATTAAATAACAATATCACTCACGTGATAAGGATAGACTGGTTCTCTCTATCTGCAAGATATCAAAATGTTTTACAACTATTAAAAAAAGGTACACACTTGTCCCTTGACATCAGCTTGATCCTGAAAATTTAAGCATACCTTGGAGCATGAACTGATAGGCATTGTCTGAGATGGAGAAGATGTGGGGTGGAGCCTCAATTCTCTTTTTGCCTCTGTATCCTGTTACAACCTGTGTGTCATACACTGGGAGCCACTTGTAGGGGTTCACGGTCACACAGAACAGCCCAGAGTAGGTCTTGAGAAATTTATATGTAATATTATTATCAGTCTTGTATTATGCTGATAAAGTAGAGAAAAAACTATATTTAAATTAGTCTTACGTAGATCATCCATGCTGCATAGCGCTCTTTGAGGTTATACAGCACAGCAGGCTCACTGAGGTGGGTCATCATGGCCATGTCCTCAATCTTATCAAACTTTGGGGGGTTCATGGGGAAGATTTCATCTTCTTTTACAGTAAGGGACTGAAGCAAAACAGTGAGGAAACAGTTCTGATAAATACCAGCACAATTTGATAAAAGTAATGTAGTCAGGTCTTTCACATCAACAACACAGTACATTATTCCTTAATGGGTATTCACATACCTTACCACCTTGAATTTCAACGGTGGCTTTGCCACCTTCCTTTTTCACTAGTTTCCCCTTCACATACATCTCTTTAGGCTCTGCCACAAAATATGCAGTTTTTGCATCAAATGGGATGTTTTGAGCCTCTATTCGCTCCCTTTCTGGTTTCCGGAGGTATGGGGCAGCTTTGCCAAAACACTCCATTTCTGCGTCCGCACTCATGGCTGCCTCTGTACGTAACAAAGATTAATCATAAAAATAATGAATATGTATCAAACATTAGTTCAAGAAGAAGATATGCTTCATCTATTTATAAATTATATATTTTAAAGCTTCATTGCATATTGTTGCAACGTTAAGTTGTTTAAGCACAGGTAGTAGTCATAAGTTGCGGAGCTGTTATTTACCTTTTATTTGTTGTCAGTTATGCAGCCGTTTATGGATACTACAAAAAAGTCAAAGTCAAATTAGAAAACAGGAAAACACATCCATAGTGAAGCTTGTTTTGCAACAAAGATCCTTGGAAAAATATATCCATATATAACACTGGAGTGCAAGAGAAGAGGACTCACCTTCATAGGCAGCCTGTCAGTCCAAAACTTCTGACAGATCTGGGGGAGCTTCTTTTATACTGAAATCTCTGGACACCATGCAGCACAGCTCCTGTTAAGGCCACTGATCTGCTCCCTGAAGAATGATGCCAGCCTCTCAACCGCATCGCCTCAACGGGTGTCATTGTATCTTGAAGAATATAATTCATGAAATAACAAGTTGCTGCCAAACCTAGCTGACATATTGTGTATATTAATACTTTAAAATATGATTGATATGATATGATAATTACAAGAAATAATTGATTTTGGTCTTACTTCTCAGATAATGTGGGATGTTTTGGTGTACCATAGGATAGAAATGGAGCTATGTGGACTAGAATTTTTTTACATTAATTTGTAAGAAATAAGCAAGGGACAATTGAGGTTTGTTTCAGCATCAAACAATTCTTGGCAGTCACACTGTTTTAAGCATCCCTTGAGAATAAGGCTGTGTTGAAGCTAAATTAAGAATCCATCATCATCCATTATACTTTAGTGTTTTCTCTCAGAAGAAAGATGACACCCAGGCACTGTCAGAGTATTCTCTTGTGGTGTAATTGAAGTGCATAATAGGTGTTACTCCAGTCTTTCCAAATAGTCTTATTATGACTTAAAGCAAATTTAGCCTCTGCCTCATAAATTCTCAAGCAGTTGCATTCACAATTGTTGACAATACATCAAACATCTCTGTTATTAACTCGTCACATGTGTTTTAGCATCCTGTTACTGGGTTCCTTCGGAAAAATTCCAGGCTGTGAAGCTTCATATTCTTAGTATCGGTAATGTGACTGGGTCATAAACCCCTCAATGTGAAGTGCGTTAGGTTGTGTTTCGTGGTAAGTAGAAAATTAAACTGGTTGTTGTTTTTGCTGGTTTAATGTGTTTAATGCTGCATGGCACTGGCATAGCAAATTGCTTGGGACACTTGGGGCCTCCAATGCTTCAAACACTCATCTTTGCCTCTAAGAAATTATACTGCCTAGCTGTCTTCCTTATTATTTTGCTGTAATAATGTTATAAGTGTGATAAGTTCACGGCAATTTTTGAAGTTCTTTTAAACACTACATTTATGTGTTCTGTGGAAGCGGCAAAAGATTGGCTGGGTTGGAAAAACAGACTGACATAGTGAAGTCACTGTTAAACCAAAGTCCAGGGTTCATGCCCCGCTCTGGTATGTAGTTTGCATTAGACGGCTTAAGTGCCTTAGATATGGAGAGATAGGGAATTCTGTGGCTGTTAAGGAGCATTACTGGCTTCTCTGTAATAAGCATAACTATGAACATTGTCAAAATACTTGGATGGAATATTGCAAGCTTCCCTTTTGTGGCAGGAAACAAAGAGGAAAAACAAACTGCCAAGTATTTTTTTTCTTGAAATCCCAATCAATATTTTTGCTTTATTGAAAAAAATGATCATTAATATCTAATTAAACAATTAAAAACTCAATAAGCATTCGATGTCCCTCCTTATTTGCTTTTGAAAAGAACATAACACTCATTTCTACGCCAACAAGCTGAAATGCTTATTCCTAAAGTGTATGGCTGTTCCCAAAAGGTTGGTATTTGCAGCTGTTTGGTTCTTGATACTAAGAGTAAATATAAATATAGAGGATGAAAAAGCAATTTATCTTTCTTATATGTTGGTAAAGTAAGTACATTGTGTTGGTTGCCAGCGTCAACAGATGACAGCTGGTAACGATAAGATGAGCTAATGAGAAGTGAACATATCAGTGACCACTTTCTTTAGGCAGAGTTCATGTTCATGTGTAGCTGGACTTAATTTGAATATATATTAGATGTAAGTGTTTTTAAAGTAAATGTTTTTGGCAATCTAAGAGTGCGGGATGGTCATCATTGTGCTATGACTTGCTTACAAAGGCAAGTGAGTGGTTATTCTAGGTAATCTGCAAATGAGGAGGAAATCAGGTAGGGTCTCAGTAAATGTCACTGTAATCAATACGAGAAAAGATTTCAGACCCTTTGCATTGGTTCATTTCAATGTACGCACTGCATCCATTTTTTTCTTTCATAAAAACATAAAAAAAAGGTTTGCCAGCTTGACAAATGAATAAACCACCTGTTGTTGTTTTTTCTTAAAACACTGTCATATTCTCACTGTACTCAAGATATTTTTTAAATTCCAAAACAGTTAAGATTCCCTTGTGTGCAATAAATTGGACATCTTAGTAGAAGTGTTGGCAGCATGTTGCAAATTGTATTTCTCTGTGCTGTGTGTTTGTGTGAGTGTTGCTATTTATTCTTATTTAAACAGAGAAAAGAACAAGGTTAACGAGGACTGCTCACAGATGGAGAAACAGTTATCGTTTGTTTTTTCAGCAGAGAAAGATTTTGAAATCATTTATATCATTCAAAGCAGGTAAGTTAAGGCTTAATATGAAGAGGAGTTATTAATGTTTGTTAAATTCAATGTAGTTATGACACAGTTTGCTTACTTATAATGCTACAGTTGTTACTTGTCAGCTCGAACACAACGCCTTATGTCTTTTTGTGGAAGATAATGTAGAGAAAATATGTGACGGCTGAACTTTGTTTTATTTCTCACGCAGATTCATGAGGAATCCACAATCAGACTGTGCCTCATCTTAGCCAGGCTGACACTGGTATGAATACATTCTCCATAAATCACTTTAATTTCTGGTGCTGTGAGATCTTCTGAGGTATATCATAAAAGTATGATACTTTTTTGTATTTTAGACACTAAATTGTAAAGGTGGAAAGTTACTTATTACATTTGCTCAAGTTACCTGTAACTGAGTTTCTTTTTTAGAGTACTTTCACTCTTTTTGAGTGTTTTTTTTAACTGTCTTGTAAGAAAATTTTTATTTTTAGTATTAATACCAAATCAAATGTCACTACATGTAACACCAGGTGGATGTCCCCAAGGATTAGTCATATTTTAAAGGAGACGGTTATTATTAACATCAAGTGCAAGACATGAATCTGCTTTTACTTTAAGTAATTGAATTTCTTCAGTGGTAACCTGTTAATACATATGCAGATGTTTAGCATTCTATTTGGTCAAATACAGTGCGCCTTTGAGACAAAACTGCACTCTAGGGCTGGCTAATTAATCGAGTTTCAATTTCAATTACAATGACCTCCTCCCACAATTATGGAAAATGAATAATTGAGACAAAAAGATTACTGTGCCACATGATATGTTGCACTCGTTTCATCTTTTTTCCATGTATCACTTGCCCTTTGAGTTCAGAAAAGAGAATTTAAGTTTGTTAAGCACACGTGGTGATGTGAAATCTGTGAGTAATTATGTTCTACATCATTATCTTAATATTTCTATCAAAATTTATGATTATACTTTTAGCCATAATCGAGCAGCCCTACATTGTTAATTAACATACTTAAAATCTAATTCCATACAGTGCTTAACAAATTTACTAGACCACCACCCAATGCAAGGTCTATGTCACAGCTTCCCTAAATTAACAGCACTGGTAATTACCAAAATGTTTTTTTTTTGTTTCTGTAATGGTTCATGTACTGTTTTAAAAAATTCATTAAAAAATTTTAAGCTCATTATTATTTCTTGATTGAGATGCCAAATTATAGTTATTTACTCACATCCCTGAACAGAAAGGGTTAAATAATTTTAGTGGTTGAATGTAATGATTGATCAATTTCTGACTTCTCAGAGAAGCCCAGTGAGCCGGCTCAAATTTAGGTATAAAAAGTGAATTCAGTTTGAAATTCCTCATTCCTGTTTAAAGTTTATGTCCAATAACAGTAACATATACCGTTTTAAACAAGTTTTGATTTCTAAAGAAGAGAGAGCTGAAAAAATTCTTAAATATTTATGCTTCCTTGTTTTATGAAAGGTGGTCTAATATGTTTGTTAAGCATTGCATGTCAGGACAAACCTCTACTCTGTGGTTGTGTTATCAGGATCAGGTGTTAACATGTTAGACTGCCATAGCAAAACAAACAATGATATCACAACACCACTCTCAGGCTGCTTGTCCTTTTTTAATGACAAAGAAAAGTGTACTCAAAATACTCAGTACTACTCAGTTAAATTGCCTGTTGAAGTCAAAGTGAGTGTTAGTGTGCCCAACCAGTGATGATTGGGAAGGAGCCAACGGCGTACGCCAGCTCTCGTCAAGTGTCATCTGGGACTGGCTCCAGCCCCCGCAGAGCCCGCCTGGGCTAAGTAGTAACGACAACAGATGGAAAGATGGGTATTTGCATTTTGGCATCATGATGTAGCAGTAGTTTAGTCCACGTAAAAAATTATCTGGACTGCAAGTTCATTCCTCATATGATATTTAGGTGGGAGTGAGCTCCCTTTAAGCCTCTTTGGATGAGTCATACTTGGTTTATTCACAAAAAAAACTAAACTCCTGACAAAATGTGTATCAATTTGGTAAATTTTGCACATTCTAGAAATGTACGGTATTTTCTGGCGCTACATAAACAGAAATGTTAAGTGATTTTTGAGGAAAAGATTCCTGATTTCATGACATGATGTGATATGCATAACACTTTGAACTGTAAGTACACAGAATCATTTGCATTTTGAAGAATTAGGTTTATTTGCCTTAATTAGGAATGCAGGATGACTACTTGCAATTTTCCAGCTTATCTCAGATATGAGTTACCACGGGATGAGAAGGCATGAAGCTGTCAGTGGATTATTATTCATGAGCTCTTTGGTGAGTACCAGTATGACGAATGTGAGTGCTTTGTTTAGTTAACACTATGTTTGACACATTCTGATAGAATAGACAACAAAACTTGGTATTTATGTATGTGGTTATCAGAAAAATGGGTGGATGATCTAAAATTAAATGTACTATTTGAGAATTAATTGAGGAACAAGTTACAGAGAGGTTTAAGAACCTAAATGGTTTCTATAAGCTTTCTTAGAAGGAGTCTTTCAGTTGTGTTTGTTTGCAAGTTATCAGGTAGGAGGTAATGTATTTTCTGAGGACAAGAACAGTTAGATTAATGTAAAAAAAAAACTTCGTTCTCTTGACTAAATCTAATTTCCCTGTTTAAACTGTTAAATATTTGATATCAAGTATAAAACTGGATACAGACTGTACAATGATGAATTCTGTGAATTAATGTGGTGATAAAATGTAATGCTGGTTATTTCTGTCTCTTGTAGGGAGCGGTTTTCTACTCTGAGACCATGAAGCTGCTTTGTGTAATTATAAAAACAGAGACAACCAGAAATCTTTCTTTTGTTATTCAAGCAAACCAATACAAATAAAGGTTACAAGAATGTTTTGTCGAGACTGATGGTATTGGGTTTTTTTTAATTTATTGCTGATCTTTCAGTCTTTTTTGTAGCAAATGCAATTGCTTTTGAAGAAATTACAGGACAGTGGTTTGAAACTATTAAGTGCTGTACTTAAAATATCTTTCAAACTAGAGATCATTTCTGTTAATGTTTTGATCTTACTCAGGAGTCCCTTCTTCATCTTCTTCCCCTTCTTGTGCACTGTAGACAAGAAACGATCACAGCATGTATCCATATGTTGTTGAGTTTAAGTCTGTTTTGGCAACTTTGCTTCTTGACTCGTGGTCTGGTTATAAAAAAACATTAATCATAAATGACAATGAGCAAGCTAACAGCCAAATGGTTAACAAAAGCACAGCTGTAGCCTTGTGGTTATTCGGGAGCCTCATGTACGGAGGCCAATAGCCTCGGGCAGGCAGCCCAGATTCAAATACAACTTGTGTCTTTGTCCTGCATTTTATGCCCAGAATCTCTCTACCCAGTCCCCTTCTTATTTCCCCATCTTTTCTGAATAAAGTCAAATAAGTCCAGAAATATATCATAGGGAAACAGCTAAATAATCTAATCTTGACAGAGCTGATCTATCATTAATTCACCAATTTAAATTTATTAAAAAGGACATCCATCCTTTTGGGTATGATGACATTCTGCACAAACACTTGGACATTTTTTCTGTGGCTATAACAAAATCTAAAAAAAAAACAGTAGGGACCAGTATTTTTCAAACAAAATCAAATTTGAAGATCATACATGTGAAAGAGACCTTCCCACAACCATTGTGGAGAGGAGGAAAGATAAAAACTAGAATTTTAAAATGTTTTAAGTATAAATCGGATCAGTCTTAAAACACCCTTAGTTAGATAGGTCACTGCTGCCTAAGCTAATTTGTTAGTAACTCAAAGAGGTCACATCATGTTTGACTTTTAGCTCTACAGTATATACTCGGATGTGTTTAACATGTCTCCTTCACATGATAGAGCACCTCTGTAAACAGAAGAAAAAGTCTGCAGCATTAAGCCTCTCCCTCTCCCCTCCTTTGTCGCAGCTTTTAGTCCATTGGCTTGCCGTAGCAGAGCTGTTGACAACATGACGCTGAGCAGCGCTGAACTGACCTATCACCAAAGAGTAGATTTGTAAACCAAGCAGAGTGGACTGGGCCCACATGGGGAACGGTGCCTTAAAAGGGCAGGGACTCTAACAGAGTATATTTGACACATAGAGACATATGCAATTTGTAAAACAGCGGTATCAGGGGTTGACTTAATGTGAAAACTAGACTTCTGTTTTTTTCATCAGTGATCATGAACATACCCTTGCAGTCATCAAAAATAAATATATGGACCTTATGTAAGGCAAAAAAATGACCTCTTTAAATGCATCTACACTGAAATGTTTCATAATATTCACATACATATGAATTAAAAAGTACCTTATCTTATGTTAAAATATTTCATTTCTTTAAAAAATATTTAGTATTTCAATCAGCAGCCACAACAGAGCCGCCATGACGAAACACTACATGTTCATCATTATTGTGGAAACACCAAGTATTGACTAAAATGACTGCTATATAAGACAGCTGGAACTTGTACTGAGAACTGCTGGTGTGCGTTTGTACATTTTTTATGTCTTTTGCTGAGATTTGTGATGAACCGTGATTATCTTGGTGCTTACTGCCCCTTGAGCTCTCTCTACAAGGCTTTACTCCATGCTCCAACCCCTCCCTCCCTAAAATGGTGAGCCCAGCCTCACTGTGGACTTGTTTATATTAGCGAGAAATGCAGTGGCCCTCCTTGTTTGCTCTTAAAGCAGTCCTAGAAAGCTGAAACAAAAAATAAGAGTTTACTGTTTTGTAAACACAGCGGCCCTGTAATGACAAATTCATAATGTTTGCTGAGATAAACTTTAATATCAGTTCACTTTAAACAGCAGTAATGAAGTCCATGTGGAATCATGCAGTCAGTGTCCAAAATTAACTTTCTTTCTCACAAGCCAAGGAGAAGGGTGATAAATAAATCACTGCTCTAGAACATATTTTTTAACTGGCCAAGATAATTAAAAGGGTATTTGTGTCAAATACATGCTTCATGTTTAAGTACATTTGATTAAATGTTTCATATATCTGATAATCTTATCAAATCAGAAAGTAAGATACTGGTGAAAAAATGTATTTACCGTGAAAATATATACATTCATGTTTTATTACAAATATTAAACTAGCATAAGCCACATAACTCTCTGACATTAAACCAAAAAACTTGAAATTAGCCTGCATTTGGTACTTGGTGGGTGTTAATTTGAACCCTGAGTCCAGTGGAGAAGTTTCAAAAAACACTTATTGAATAATAAAAGAAATAATGAAGGGACGCATACCTTAACATCATTATTTTCTTTTATTCAAAAAGTGCTGACATGTTTGTTCTTCCAAATGAGAATAACAGTATCTCTGTAACATTCTTGATCAGTATGTGCCTCAAACCATAACTAAAAAAAAACTCTAGTGGACTCTCGCGTGTTTCCCTGCCATCTGTCTGAGGCGTGGTGTGATAAACTCAAACCTGTCCCTGTGAACTGCAAGACAAACTGTCAAGACAAAACCTTCCTGAAGTCTCATTTCTTAATTGTTACTGTGCTTTCACAGTTTCCAATTATGTCATTTAATACTATATGTTACTACTATAGTATGCACTGAGTATGGGTGGGTGATGTAGCTGTGTTGAAGTACCAGAAGGGGGTGATGACAGAAAAGCTGGTAACATAAGCAGCATGTTTGCACCTTTGCAACTTGAGGCTCCCTTTGGTGTTTATAAGATGGCAGTGACCCTACGAACCAACATAAGTACACACACATCCTTGTGACTTGTGACAGTCATTAGCACCACAAGAAAGTGACAGCAACCCATGCAATCCTGCTGCCCACACACACACTCTATACCACACACACTTCTCACTTCCCCACGTCCTAATCCCAGCAGGTCTACTGAGATGGACAAGGAGCAGAAGTCAGAATTCAGCAGTGGGACCTAATTTGAACCAAGCCATCCTAAACCTTGTCACAATCACAACATTTTGACTTTATTAAAGAGTTTCCAAGTTCAACTTCAATTGAGAATGCTTCAAAAGGCTGTGGGCTAGTATTATAACAAATGTGCAAGGATGACTACCAGTGTCTTTCAGCAGTAGTTTAATGTTCTGGCTGTTAGACCAAAAGACTAGTTGTTTAGAAGATACCAAGAGTGCTAAAAGTTTTTGAATATTTATCAATTAAGAAAAATCACACATAAAATTCCAAACAGCTAAAATAACACCCTGCCAATAACGTACAAGTGTCTCCTACTGACATTAAACAGTCAGTACAAAGAAGATTTTTTAGTTTAAACAAAAAGATCTGACACAGATGAATTGACATCTTTTTGTAGACTATATTAAAAGCACAAACTATTAATAACACAGAATGATAAAGACAACGAAAAGACATTCTTACAATCCTGTAAATACCACAAATGTTTGTACTTACAATGTAAAAATGGATGCAAGTATTTTTGTAAATGTGTGTCCATTCTCTTTGTGGCCAGTGAGTAGACTGGAATGTTACTCAACGCTCACCTTGGTTTGTTTTCCCACGTCCAGTTGTTTCTGTTTGACAAGAAACGAAATTGTCAGACAAGGATCAAAGGCCACACAAATACAATAAGCCACTTGAGTATTTGGCATTTGCTTGGAGCATCACCATAAGCCTGATGCTATATTTGAGTTTTGCCCTAATAAGACAGAAGATTACCCAGCAGATATCATGTAACACTGAAGACAGAGGCTCATTATATCTCACTGGTAACCACTTTAGAATCTCTTCTTCCCATTCACAGTGGTAAGAAGACACCCCCAGTAATGGAACAGTGCTTCATGGCTGTCTACCCACACCTTTAAACTTTGCCAGGTCTAAGCCAAGTTGTTCGCTTAAATATTTGGCTTCACATGCACCTGTCAATCTTTGATTCGTCTTCTTTCTCATAAATAAAAGTGAAAACATACAATATAAAACAATGGGGAAAAAAATCTTGGTGGGTGGTTTGTAAAACATGAGAGCTGGAATCCATCACTCAGTAAGCGCCACATTTAGGCACTGTCTCAGCCTCACTTGTAGGTCCCTCAAGAGAGAGAATAGGAGCAGCTGTTGGCACTGTTCTAGGAAATAATCCCTTGGCAATCCTTCCTTTTCTTTAAAGCTCACTGGCACTCATTTCTTATTTTAAATAATGTCTGACTTGTAAGGACTCTGAAACAATATATCAGTGACTTTTTAAATCACCTTCAAAGCATAGCAAGGGGCTCCATTGTGCCAGGGGAGCATTAAAAAGCAATATTAGTCACTCCTTTGGACTGCCTGTAAACTAAGTTAACCATGTGCAAGAACTGAACTAACCTCTCAAAGATTCTTCTTAAGCATTAAATGATGCCTACATCAAAACTAAGTTCACGCTATAATGAAAAATGAGCACAAAATTCTTACTATTAAAACCTAAAAAACATTTCAGTTACATTTCAAAGCGTTGCTTATAGCTTCAAAATGTACAGCACAGCTGTTTCATTGTTTCCCAATAATCCCATTAGTTGGCATATTTCTTGACAAAAAGATAAATAAAATGACACAACAAGAAATATGTTATGCTTGTCAATAATCTTACAAAGAAGAGATTCCAACCTGTGCAATGAGAGCCAGAGGCAAGAAGTACTGCACAAGCAATATACCAGATGACATGACCAAATACAGCGAACACATGTGATAGGCTCCCATCACTATGCATATATAAAGGGCACAGCAAACCTCCAGCGAGGAGAGGCACCCAGCAAAGGTAAGTTTCTCAGTGGTTAACATGTATTTAGACTCATTTAAGTTTGTCTCATCCATCATATATCAGTAATGTGCTTTACATCTCTTATATTAATCAGTATTTTTTCATGTTTAGAGATGCTTTGGGAACTTCACATCTTTGTCTCTTTGTTTCCCAGTCGTCTGCACTGAAACCTGCCAGAAAAAACCCTGTGCACCTGGTGTCTGCCAAGGTAAATCAGCTCTTTATATATGTGCAAGAGAAAAGCAATAATAAACCACTATGTACCTATGTATCAAATCATAGTGGTACAGCATCTATATTACCATATACCTACCAGCCACTGTGGAAATCAGCACCACTGTCTTGTTTTCTACCCTGCAGTAAAAAAGGGCAATCATGCCGGACCCCGAAATGGAGTGCTTTGGCGCGGCGGCCATTTACCTCCGCAAGCCAGAGAGAGAGAGGATTGAGGCCCAAAACACTCCTTTTGATGCAAAAACAGCATACTTTGTGACAGAGCCCACAGAGATGTACCTCAAGGGGAAGCTTGCTAAGAGGGAGGGTGGCAAAGCCACAGTGGAAACTCTTACTGGAAAGGTGAGAATACTGCAGTAAGATTTAGAGTTTGACAGGGTTGAAAATGTTGATATGAGAGTCTAAACCGCTGGGGAGACATTTAAACTTTTTGACAGTGGGATAAAGAACAAAATGTTCGATTGAAAAGACCTTTCTTGATAATACTGCAAACAAGCTATTCTAAAGCTAAACAGATAAGACGTAATGCCATTGTATATCAAAGACACAATGTTCAGTTTGGAGTAATGATTTCCACAGCAGCAATGTAAACTTGGTCATATCAGTTTGTTTGGATATGCAATTAGATCTAAACATAAATGCACACAAAATACATAACAAACTAAAGTACACAGACTTTTTCAAAGTCCTAAATCCTGAAAGCTAAAAAATCATAAAGCAATGTAAGAAAAGTGATAAAACTAGTAGTAACAGTTGCAGTAGGAGGGGACGGAAAACTTTCAGCAAGGGCCCATTTAATAGTGCAGTGGCAGTGATGGTTTTTGCATGTGCCCCAATTACACTATTGTACTGAAAGCAGAGGAGGAACAGCCTTTCCCTTTCTTAGGAATGCAACAGACTGTAATGAAGAATATAAGGGACCAAGCCACACCTTCAAACCTTCCTGTTTAAGACTCGAGTCTGATAAATAGTGTTTTCTTCAAATTCTATGTCAAAGATATGAAAATAACTAAGTAGGCTGACAACAACGAACTGAAACCTGAAACTTTGATTGAAAATAAATAATGAATTGCAGGGTCTGAAATTGGTGGGTTTTGTTGATTGACTTTCCAACCAGAATGCAGCTCTCTTTAGTGTCACTGCCTGAGACAACCTGTGACCTTGCCTTTTATCTCTTGGACAGTCCCTTACTGTAAAGGAAGATGAAATCTTCCCCATGAACCCCCCAAAGTTCGATAAGATTGAGGACATGGCCATGATGACCCACCTCAGTGAGCCTGCTGTGCTGTATAACCTCAAAGAGCGCTATGCAGCATGGATGATCTACGTAAGTTTTGTTGTGGAGAGAGAAAACTTGAACACAACATACACTGATTTAAGTTAAGATAAATAATCTCTTATTTTGCATTCTTTTAGACCTACTCTGGGCTGTTCTGCGTTACTGTGAACCCCTATAAGTGGCTCCCAGTGTATGACGCACAGGTTGTGGCAGGATACAGGGGCAAAAAGAGAGTTGAGGCTCCACCCCACATCTTCTCCATCTCAGACAACGCCTATCAGTTCATGCTCCAAGGTGTTCTTAAATTTTTATGGTCATTTGTTGCCAAGGGACATAAATGTAAACATTTATTTTTAACAGTTGTACATTTTGATATTTTGCAGATAGAGAGAACCAGTCAATCCTGATCACGTGAGTGACATTGTAATTTAATTCATTTCCATGAATATTCATTTTAAAAGTATGTATATCAGTGGTTTTAAATAAGGCCTAAAAATGCTCTCCCCAAACTAGTGGAGAATCTGGTGCAGGAAAGACTGTCAACACCAAACGTGTCATCCAGTACTTTGCGACAATCGCAGTGGCTGGAGGAAAGAAAGTAGAGCCTGTTCCCGGAAAAATGCAGGTAAGAGGAGTAGAAGATCACAAGTATTAGACTTATCTAAAAAACTACATTAGTTCTGTTAGCTGTGATTATGCACTAGATTCAATTTATTCCTGTCTTATTTTATTTGTTTAACTCATTAGGGGTCACTGGAAGACCAAATCATTGCAGCAAACCCCCTGTTGGAAGCTTATGGTAATGCCAAGACTGTGAGGAATGACAACTCTTCCCGTTTTGTAAGTCCCTCTGAGATTTAACCTTGACTATCAAAGGTTGTCCTTTATGTGAAAATTAATTGATCAGTCACTATAATAATACTCTGAATGTAAATCTGTTTTCAAATAGGGTAAATTCATCAGAATCCACTTTGGGACAACTGGAAAACTGGCTTCGGCTGATATTGAAACATGTAAGACTTCAAGCTCAACAAGCATTATCCATTTAACACTAGAGATGAAAAATTAAGTTTTGATAGTACAATCTCTAAAGCTTGATTTGATCAGATTTTCTCCTATGTATACTACTGAATAACTACAAAGCTTCTCCTGAAGTTATTCTTCATAATGAACTTGTTGTAGCTGGAGTGCTCAATTCAATACACTCTGAACAAATGAAAGTTACTAAGTAAATTAACAAAAATAATCAAAATGGAAAAACTGTTTTGAAAAAAGGGAACAAAACAAAACCCTCCTGTGTTTTGTAATACTCTAAACTGAAACATAACTTTTTATGGGGAAAAATCATCCTGGAAACTTTTGATTAATTTTGATTTCAAAGGTATTTACATAATTTAGGACAGTCTTAAAAATATAACACAAAGGTTATCCTACTTGCTGGCCTTGTTTCACAATATTTTTCTTTTGTTGGTCTCAAACAGATCTGCTGGAGAAGTCCAGAGTTACCTTCCAGCTGTCTGCAGAGAGGAGCTACCACATCTTCTATCAACTCACAACAGGCCACAAACCTGAGTTGATAGGTAAGAGACTGGGAAGATCATTTGGTTAATCTGCAATATTAAGTATCAATGGTTGCTAAAGATAAAGTTATGTTGCTATTTCTTACATGTTTTTTCCGTTTTCCCTCAGAGGCTCTTCTGATTACTACCAATCCATATGACTACCCCATGATCAGTCAGGGAGAAATCACCGTCAAGAGTATCAATGACATTGAAGAATTCATTGCAACTGATGTAAAGACAAATCACAGCTCACTCTTATGCTTTTAGAATGAGGTAGTCTGTATACAACTGCATGTTTGATGTTACATTTAAGTTTTAATCAGCCTCTTTATTCCTCAGACTGCTATTGATATTCTGGGCTTCACTGCAGAAGAGAAGGCTGGCATGTACAAGCTGACTGGAGCAGTGATGCATCATGGGAACATGAAGTTCAAACAGAAGCAGCGTGAGGAGCAGGCCGAGCCTGATGGCACTGAGGGTAAACACCACAAACAGCATCAGTTTAGAAGAGGAGTTTGACATTGGAGGATAATGTTGATTTAAAAGAATATTATGAAGTTTTCCATGGATGGATATTGGAGTTGAACATTTTTGTGGCTCTTTCAGTGGCTGATAAAATCGCCTACCTGATGGGTCTGAACTCTGCTGATTTGCTGAAAGCTCTCTGCTATCCTAGAGTGAAGGTCGGGAATGAGTTTGTGACCAAAGGTCAAACTGTTCCTCAGGTAAGACATGTCAGTTAAATGATGCACCAAAAACAGAAAAAAAAAGTTTTTGTCTTAACTTTTTTTTTTGATTGTATAAAAGGTTTGACAATGCAATTTCACACACAGCTTTGAGATTCCATCAACTAATTCTTCCCTTTACATGTCCAAATAGTGAACTTTATATTATTCCTGTTAATATCATGTTTTTATTTCACTCATCAGGTCAACAACGCTGTCATGGCCCTCTGTAAGTCCGTCTATGAGAAAATGTTCTTGTGGATGGTGGTCAGAATCAATGAGATGTTGGATACCAAGCAGCCCAGAAGCTTTTTCATTGGTGTCCTGGACATTGCTG
Organism: Cetoscarus ocellatus; assembly: GCA_037902135.1. Classification (NCBI taxonomy): domain Eukaryota; kingdom Metazoa; phylum Chordata; class Actinopteri; order Labriformes; family Labridae; genus Cetoscarus; species Cetoscarus ocellatus. The sequence goes on from JBAMNC010000561.1 coordinate 54,790, forward strand.
GGTTTGAAATCTTTGATGTGAGTGTATTCAATTAATATGAAACTAAGATAGCATAACGTCAGTTTCTGTTTTTGATACCAATTGCTATCTAATATTTCTCAATCTCTGTAGTTCAACAGTTTGGAGCAGCTGTGCATCAACTTCACCAATGAAAAACTGCAACAGTTTTTCAACCACCACATGTTTGTGCTGGAACAAGAGGAGTACAAGAAGGAGGGGATTGAATGGGAGTTCATTGACTTTGGTATGGATTTGGCTGCCTGTATTGAGCTGATTGAGAAGGTGAGTAACATTTTCTGTTCCCACAAGCATAGAGAACATTATCATTTAATGAATGTTTTTTGTTTTTGTTTTAAATAACTGTTTCATCATGGCAGCCAATGGGTATCTTCTCCATCCTTGAAGAGGAGTGCATGTTCCCCAAGGCAACAGACATGACCTTCAAGAACAAACTTTATGACCAGCACATTGGTAAAAGTGCACCCTTCCAAAAACCCAAACCTGCCAAAGGCAAGGCTGAGGCTCACTTTGCTCTGGTGCACTATGCTGGCACTGTGGATTACAATGTTGTTGGATGGCTCGATAAGAACAAAGATCCTCTGAACGACTCAGTGGTTCAGCTCTACCAGAAGTCATCAGCAAAACTACTTGCTTTCCTTTATGTATCTCATGCCTTAGCAGAAGGTAGGGATAGTAACCCAAAAATAACATTTAATGACTTTTCTGCCTTATTTTTTAAACTGTTAAATTAAAATGCAATTTACCAATGTGTTATTTTTGTGGTGCAGCTGAGGGTGGTGGCAAGAAAGCAGGCAAGAAAAAGGGTGGTTCTTTCCAGACAGTGTCTGCTCTATTCAGGGTAAGCATGACAAGTAACTGTCCGTTGACATTCATTTCCAAATGATGCTAAATGTAACATTGAGGCTTTTTAATGTTTTTCAACATAAATACACGAATCATTCTATTTTAGGAGAACTTGGGCAAGCTAATGACCAACCTAAGGAGCACCCATCCACATTTTGTACGTTGTTTGATTCCAAATGAATCAAAGACCCCTGGTAAGCCTTTTTACAGCATCCATTTTAGAGCTACTTTAACTATGCCACAAAAATACTTAATTCAGCATGTTCCCCAGGTCTCATGGAGAACTTCCTGGTCATCCACCAGCTGAGGTGTAATGGTGTGTTGGAGGGAATCAGGATCTGCAGGAAGGGTTTCCCCAGCAGAATCCTCTATGGTGACTTCAAGCAAAGGTAGCCCAAAATAAGCCATACAAAGCCAACATAAGTGTTTATACCAGTTAAGACTGTGTACCAAATGATATCATATATGTACTTTCAGATACAAAGTACTGAATGCTAGTGTCATCCCAGAGGGACAGTTTATTGACAACAAGAAGGCCTCAGAAAAACTACTTGGGTCTATCAATGTGGACCACTCTCAGTACAAGTTTGGTCACACCAAGGTAAAGTAAAAGTATGTCACAAAACACGGATATTTTGGAACAGGTAAAAGACTGATAACATAAATGCATTTATTTTTATTTTAGGTGTTCTTTAAAGCTGGTTTGCTGGGCTTACTTGAGGAGATGAGAGATGAGAAACTGGCTGAGCTGGTAACAATGACTCAGGCTCTCTGCAGAGGTTTCCTCATGAGGAGAGAGTTTGTTAAGATGATGGAGAGAAGGTAATGCACATATGCAACATCCCTGATCAAAAGTCCACTGTGTGTAATGCACTGTGCATACATAAATACAAATCTGATGACATTTATTATTTTAAACCATGTTTACTCTGTCCATCTCAGTCATTATTATGACCAAACAGGTTAAACAATGATGGTTCATAAAATGATTTCATCCATATTCTGATACCTTTATCAGGGAGGCCATTTTCTCCATCCAATACAACATCCGCTCATTCATGAATGTCAAAACATGGCCATGGATGAAGCTCTACTTCAAGATCAAGCCTCTGCTGAAGAGTGCAGAGACTGAAAAGGAGATGGCACAAATGAAAGAGGACTTTGAAAAGACAAAGGAGGAGCTAGCAAAGGCTCTAAGTAAGAAGAAAGAACTGGAGGAAAAGATGGTTACTCTCCTTCAAGAGAAGAATGACTTGCAGCTACAAATCCAGTCTGTACGTAAACACTGACTTTGGGACTGCTCTTTAGGAAGAAATGTTTTCAGTTCTGCAGATATTACTAAAATGTTATTTTCCATCAAATTTAGGAAATGGAGACCCTCAGTGATGCAGAGGAAAGGTGTGAGGGGCTCATTAAAGCGAAAATCCAGCTTGAGGCCAAAGTCAAAGAGACAGCTGAGAGACTGGAGGATGAGGAGGAGATAAATGCTGAGCTGACAGCAAAGAAGAGAAAACTGGAGGATGAGTGCTCTGAGTTAAAGAAAGATATTGATGACTTGGAGCTCACCCTGGCCAAAGTGGAAAAGGAGAAACATGCCACTGAGAACAAGGTTGATACAAGATATCCTTATATCTGCACAAGTACTGAATTTCTTTATGAGGCTTATAATATTATGTCAACAGGTTAAAAATCTGGTTGAAGAAATGACCTCTCAAGATGAGACCATTGCCAAGTTGACCAAGGAGAAGAAAGCCCTCCAAGAGGCTCATCAGCAGACCCTTGATGATCTGCAGGCAGAGGAAGACAAAGTCAACACTCTGACCAAGGCGAAAGTCAAGCTGGAGCAACAAGTGGATGATGTGAGTAATTCAAACACAGTTTTATTCTCCCTTCAAACATTTCTTTTTTACTGTAGATATTAAATTCTTGACCCTTCCACAGCTTGAGGGTTCCCTTGAACAAGAAAAGAAGCTCCGTATGGACCTTGAGCGGGCTAAAAGAAAGCTGGAGGGGGATCTTAAACTGGCCCAAGAAACGATTATGGATCTTGAGAACGACAAGCAGCAGTCTGAGGAAAAAATCAAGAAGTAAGGGTGACCTGACACCTATATTTAATAGTTATTGTACTGTTGACCCAGAAGTTATCTTTATTATAGAATCCAACATTTAGCCTTAGGGAAATTACTCATTAGAACAGACTGTAAACTGACCAGTGGTGAAGTATACATTCCTGTTTGAGGACTATTTGTTTAAGGTTTATGACAGAAGCAACAGAAGATTCTCTGTGTCTAAATTATGTTCTTAAAAAAACATGCTAATAACTTATAATTCATTTAGCAATTTGATTTTGTTTAACTTAAGATCAACAGTGATATTGGATGGACTGTTTTCATTTCTTTGTCCCTGCACAGGAAGGACTTTGAAACCAGCCAGCTTCTTGGGAAGATTGAGGATGAGCAATCCCTCAGCGCTCAGCTTCAGAAAAAGATCAAGGAACTCCAGGTAAGTAAAAACATGTCATTAATAATTCAAGACCAAGGTCTGCTTACCCATCCAAATATTTCTGAAAAATAGTTAGCTACATTTAAGAGGACTGTTGTTTTTTCATATTACCAATATCAGGCTCGTATCGAGGAGCTGGAAGAAGAGATTGAGGCTGAGCGTGCTGCTCGAGCCAAAGTGGAGAAGCAAAGATCTGATCTCTCCAGGGAACTTGAAGAAATCAGCGAGAGGCTAGAAGAAGCTGGTGGAGCAACATCTGTTCAGATTGAGATGAACAAGAAGCGTGAGGCTGAGTTTCAGAAGCTGCGCCGTGACCTTGAGGAATCCACCCTGCAGCATGAAGCCACGGCTTCAGCCCTCCGCAAAAAGCAGGCTGACAGCGTGGCAGAGCTGGGAGAACAGATTGATAACCTCCAGAGAGTCAAACAGAAGCTGGAGAAAGAGAAGAGCGAATACAAAATGGAGATCGATGACCTCAGCAGCAATATGGAGTCCATATCAAAATCAAAAGTATAAAAAACTTTTCAGAATGAGTGAATAAACCATCATATTTGTAAATCCTCTGCATTGTTACTGAATGACACTGACATAACTTTTATTCATTTCAGACCAATCTGGAAAAAATGTGTCGTTCACTTGAGGATCAGCTGAGCGAGATGAAATCTAAAAACGAGGAACATGTTCGACAGCTGAATGACATTGGGATAAATAGGGCACGACTACAGACAGAAAATGGTAAAAAAAAAAATATGTATATTTAATTTTCTTTACCACAAAATTCAAATTTTATCCTCAAATGGAAAACTCATATTTAATTGAGCTAATTCTGAATGTCTGTTCTTAGGTGAAATCACTCGCCAGCTGGAGGAGAAAGAGGCCTTGATCTCCCAGCTGACAAGGAGCAAGCAGGCTTATACTCAGCAGATTGAGGAGCTCAAGAGGCACCATGAGGAGGAAGTTAAAGTGCGTACACATTAAAGACACTAAAATAGATCTGCAGGCTCTGTTAAATCCTGACTTCAAAGATTAAGAAAATACATATTAGGATTTTTCATTTTTCATATTTTTTGTTAGGCCAAGAATGCCCTGGCTCATGCTGTCCAGTCAGCTCGCCATGACTGTGATCTGCTCAGAGAGCAGTATGAGGAGGAGCAGGAGGCCAAAGCTGAGCTGCAGCGTTCAATGTCTAAGGCTAACAGCGAGGTGGCTCAGTGGAGAGCTAAATATGAGACTGATGCCATTCAGCGCACTGAGGAGCTGGAGGAGGCCAAGTAGGTGTTTAAGTGTTTTTCTCCACCTACCACCCCATCAAAGTATGAGAAAAAATGTACAGGACAGAATTTTTTATTTTTTTGTAGAAAAAAGCTCGCCCAGCGTCTTCAGGATGCAGAGGAATCCATCGAGGCTGTGAATGCAAAATGTGCCTCTTTGGAAAAGACTAAACAGAGACTTCATGGTGAAGTGGAGGACCTGATGATTGATGTGGAAAGAGCTAATGCTCTAGCTGCTAGCCTTGACAAGAAGCAAAGGAACTTTGACAAGGTTAGCTTTCTGCTCATGGCACAAGTTCTTATATGAGGACCAAGAGTCGCCAATTAGTAAAATAACAGATGTCACTTTTATACTTAAGGTTCTTGCAGAGTGGAAGCAGAAATATGAGGAGTGCCAGGCAGAGCTTGAGGGATCTCAAAAAGAAGCTCGTTCTCTAAGTACTGAGATGTTCAAGATGAAAAACTCCTATGAAGAGGCTTTGGATCATTTGGAGACACTCAAGAGGGAGAACAAAAATCTGCAACGTAAGCCGTGCTCCAAAAATGCTCAATTCAATCTCAAGTAATCAGATAATGAACGGGCTTGATAAGGAGACTGAGTTTACAAAATTTAGAACTGAGTTTATTTTGATAATATCTTGTCAACCCCCTTTATAGAGCATTCATGTCATTTTGTAGAAAAAATACAGAAATATAACTGTTCCCCCCAGTGGGGCAAAATGTTCATTTCCAATGGTTTGTTTTGTTAAAATGAAAATATCTATTATAAACACATTATATGTAAAACCTAATCCTTACAGAGGAGATCTCTGATCTGACTGAGCAAATTGGAGAGACTGGGAAAACCATTCATGAGCTGGAAAAGTCCAAGAAGTCAGTGGAGGTGGAGAAGTCTGAACTCCAGACTTCACTTGAAGAGGCAGAGGTAATATTTTACTAACTGTGTCTTTTTTAACAAAACTTAATATGATGCGGTAACATCGTTTTGTTTTTTTTTTTGTAAAGGCTACCCTGGAGCATGAGGAGTCCAAAATTCTACGTATTCAGCTTGAGCTCACCCAAGTCAAGAGTGAAGTCGACAGAAAAATTGCTGAGAAGGATGAGGAAATTGAGCAGATCAAGAGGAACAGCCAGAGAGTGATTGAGACCATGCAGAGCACCTTGGATGCTGAGATCAGGAGCAGAAATGATGCCCTGAGAATCAAGAAGAAGATGGAGGGAGACCTCAACGAGATGGAGATACAGCTGAGCCACGCCAACAGGCAGGCAGCTGAAGCCCAGAAACAGCTGAGGAACGTGCAGGGACAGCTGAAGGTACTGTGACTTCACAAACAAAATTGCAAAGAAACTGACTTCATTAGACAACAGAGAAAAAAAACATTTGTTCTGTTTATTTAGGATGCCCAGCTGCACCTTGATGAAGCCATCAGAGGTCAGGAGGAAATGAGGGAGCAGGTTGCCATGGTGGAGCGCAGGAACAACCTGATGGTGGCTGAGATTGAGGAGCTGAGAGCTGCCCTGGAGCAGACTGACAGGAGCCGCAAGATAGCTGAACAAGAGCTGGTGGATGCCAGTGAGCGTGTGGGGCTGCTGCACTCTCAGGTAAAACAAGGTTCAAATGGCATTTTAACACAAAACTACTGAAAAATGACAGTATGTAATAAAGGGTGTTATTGGTTTAGAACACCAGCCTCATTAACACCAAGAAGAAGCTGGAAGCTGATCTCATCCAGATCCAGGGTGAAGTGGAGGATGCAGTCCAGGAAGCAAGAAACGCTGAAGAGAAGGCCAAGAAGGCCATCACTGATGTGAGTCATTTTTCACTTCAGGGAGTTAACATGTTAACAATATTTTATGCATACAAGCAATAACCATAAGCCTGTAACATACATTTCACACTTCAGGCAGCCATGATGGCAGAGGAGCTGAAGAAAGAGCAGGACACCAGCGCTCATTTGGAGAGGATGAAGAAGAACATGGAAGTGACGGTGAAAGACCTGCAGCATCGTCTTGATGAAGCTGAAAATCTGGCTATGAAGGGAGGCAAGAAACAGCTCCAGAAACTGGAGGCTAGGGTAAATGTTGTTTGAAACCTTCTTATATCTCATTAAAAAAATTATTTTGCGAAAGAAGAAATGCAATTTAAACTAAGTAAAGCTACTTAACCATTCAAGGTTCGAGAATTGGAGGCTGAAGTTGATGCTGAGCAGAGGCGTGGTGCTGAAGCAATCAAAGGAGTGCGTAAATACGAGAGGAGAGTGAAGGAGCTCACCTATCAGGTAAAATGCTCTTGACAGTGTCTAGAGTTGAATCAACACTAAATATAATTTGTACTAAAAATAAACTGTGTCCTAAAGTTAACTGTTAAAGGTGATGAAAAAATAGCTGGCATGTCTCTGTTTAAACATTTAATCATTACTGATTCTACACAGGCTGAGGAAGACAAGAAGAATATTGCCCGTCTTCAGGATCTGGTGGACAAACTGCAGCTCAAAGTGAAATCCTACAAGAGACAGGCTGAGGAAGCTGTAAGTGCAACTAATTTACAGAAATACTCACTCTGGAAATCAACCTGCAGTCTTTGACCATACTGTGGATTGTCATACAGGAGGAGCAGGCCAACACTCACCTGTCCAGGTACAGGAAGGTGCAGCATGAGATGGAGGAGGCTCAGGAGCGTGCCGACATTGCTGAGTCACAGGTCAACAAGCTGAGGGCCAAAAGCCGGGAAATCGTAAAGGTACAGGTAATGGCATAACCAACAAGAACCAAGTTTGAAATGCTACATTCACAGTATTGATTCAAAATTAACAGTATCCGGATAAGATTTCAACATGCCATTGTTCTTTTTTTGTAGACCAAGGAAGCAGAAGAGTGAAGAAGAAATCCAAGATGATCAGTGACAAGAAAGTCATACAATATGATCTCCTTGTTACTTGTACACTCTGGTACATAAGGCATGCTATTCAATAAAACTAGATAGCATAATGCATCTTTATTGTGTCCTGCCTGTTTCTTTTGAAAGACATGCATTCAAACAGTATTATTAAGAGGAAACAAGGGGCTTAGATGTGATTCACTGAGTGACTAATTGAATGGGGTAAGCAACATAAACATTTTTGCCAAGTGCTATCAGGGCAACCAGCCAAAAACCCTACCCTTTGCAAAGATGCTGCAGTTGATTGACACAATCAAGTATCAATACACTGAGTGCAGGGTCCAAAATACACACCCACCAAACAAATACTCAGCAAGTAATTATCAGATAGCAATGCACCAAATGCATTTGTATCTAGAAAGTCATCAATCAATACATGTTGAGTAAAGACTTTTTTTTTTACTACCCTCTGATTTCCTGACTAATTAAAAGGATTTGATCTTTGGAAAATTCTGTTTTTAAAACCAATGGGTAATCAGTCATGGTAAAATGTGCAAAGCACTTTGTAAATTTGTTAAGAAATGTGCTTTCTAAGTAAATGTCATTATGATAAATATAAGCTGATAACTTCACCAACTCCTCTTCAAACATTGCGATTTGTCAAAAATTTGTCTCAGATCATTTGCTTAAAAACTGAAAATTTATGGTAAGTCTCTGTTATTTTACTACTTTTTGAAGGCACCCTGTGGTGCTGTGGCTCCCCAGTTGGGAAAGGCTGTTATAAACCATCTTTGACGATGCAAACACTAAATTTCCCATGAGAGGCCCTATGTTTTTAACTCCTAAATGCTCACTGTGTTTGCTCTGCTGGGTGTCTGTGGTTGTCAACCTTAGGACTTTTTTGAAGATGTAAAGTATCTTAATCAGTGGCTCTTGTTTATATGTAGAGTCAGAATGCATAATAAGTATTTATGACCAAAAGAAAGCTGATAAAAGAAGAAAAACGAGATTTTCAATCTAGCATTGTCATTGTTTGAACTGCAACACCACTGTATCTATGACAAGCATTGTCTACAGTTACCAATGGTGTTGTCAGACAACTTTTATGGTAGAAAGTAAAATAAATTAGGAAATTAGCTGTTTTAATTTCCATCTATGATGTGGCTATTGCACATATGCACATTGCAGTTGCAATGTCAAAATGATGTATTGTTCAGGTCTAATTTAAATTATTTAAATTTATTTAACCACAAATTTGATGATATAACAGAATGTAGCTTTGCTAAAAGTTAGATAAAGATATAAGACGTCAACTAAAAGGAATAATAACACTGCATAGCAAAAGTGCTGCACAAAAAAATGAAGGCACTGACCTGCATTATGTCTTTTTGGTATTAGTTCAGGTTTATTGGTATACCACCTGACAAGCAAAAGTATCTGAAAGGAAGAAAATACACAATCATTATTTCTTTCCTGAGACCGAAGTGTCCTGCCTGTTAAATCAATGGATCTTGTTCACTGAATTACAAATTTCTCTGTTTAGAGGACCAAATAAAGGAAGGCAATTTACTCAGCATAAGTGTTCTAGACATAAGTCTGAGCAGATAGATAAAAAGCTAATACCTTTTCATGAGTAAAACACTTTTCTTATGAGTAACTTTTTTTCCGGTCAAAGATACAGCTTTTTCTTTATTATATCTTAGCTGTAGTTGTTTCAGGTATTTATCTTTATGCTGTTGTTAAGCAGGTATGCAGGCTAAAACTAGTAATGCACTGCAAAGTAGACAACGTCTGCTATGCTAGCTTAACTGGAAGTTAGCTTCAATATGAATATTGACCTGCATTTATACACAAAACATTTATTTTCATTCCTAATATACATATTCAAATGTTCACTTTTGTAAATCTTTTCTCTATTTTTATTAGTTTTAACAACTGAAGCCTTTTAACTTACCATTTTATTCGATGTGTAACCATACCTCTCCATACACCGACACAAATGAGTTCTCCTCCGGCCCCTGGAGTCCATCAAATGTCTATTTTACTGTCCATGGAAGTTATTATATTTGTAATAAAAATGTAACAGTGTATGTGAGAGGAGAGACCTTAAAGATGCTTCACAGGATACGTCAAAACTCTTTCACTTTAAAAAAAAATATTAAATATTAAAGTCATAAATAAATCAATATCACAATCATGCCCTAACAAAGATGGCAAATGAATGTGATAGGGGTTGTGTTCAAGAGTTGCCAGAAAACGACAGAAGAGCATTTATTTTTTATTTACCATCATTTGTCTGCAAAAGTATTGACTTATATATGTACACAGGGTCGTAAAGTAACAAATTAATTAGCCTATCAGTTACTGTTGGTCAGCTTTCCAGTGTAGGCGAGCCTACTTGTAAAATCTAAACATGTACTTTTACTAAAGTGTTTCTGAGGACTAAGTTACATTTTTCATTGCATCCAAATGCTGGACTTAAAAGGAACCCCGGCTGTGAAGACAAATAGTCATATACTTTAATGTTTATCTAATACTAGAATGTGTTGTTAAAAAAGCACGAAGAGTTGTTATTTCTTTAAAAATCGCAATTTATAACACATATTGTAACCTACGGACGCAGCCATTGTTTTACTAGCGCCATGCATGCTGGGTTGATGACGTGTATGGGTTGCACTGTGCCGAGACGCTACGTTTACTCACTGGTTATCAGGGGGAGAATACGTGCTACTTTTGGGTGCAATTTTCAGTCAAAGGGAAACAAGGGGAGTGATGTAAGTCTACACAGCTTCACCAGTGACAAGAAGAGAAGAAGGGAGTGGGTAATCGCTTGTGGGCGTACACAGCTTCTAAAAGACCCGCAGCTATGTTCTCAACACTTTTCTCCAGATGCATTTGATGCGTTTAGCCGAGCCAAGCTGCGGAAAGAACTCACAGGTGCTGCTAGTTACATAGACTAAAGCCAAATGCCTTGCCTACAGTTTTCTCACACAAACAGACAAAACGCCCTCGGGAAACGAGGGAAGTCCGCTGGAGGAAACGCCATAGGCAAGAGACCCTGGATGATCTGTGAGGATGACAACAACTCACTCCTGCAGACGAATCAGTCAACACAGCAGTCCGTAAGTCTCAGACTCGTCGTCAGCTTCCTCTGTGATTGTGGTCATGCTCGATGGTTCGCCATCAGCTACATCTGCAGGAGCCAGTTGTTGACATCCTTGCAGAAGAACACCAAGCATCTCCTGCCTATGGCATTTCCTCAAGCATGTCTTCATGCTCGGCACATTGCAACCCATACACGTCATCCACCCGGCATGCATTGCGCTCGTAAAACAATGGCTGCGTCCGTAGGTTACAAAAATTGCAAATTAAAAAAAAAAAACAATTCTTCGTGCTTTTTTAACAACACATTCTAGTATTAGATAAAAATTAAAGCATATCTATGACTATATGTCTTCACAGTCAGGGTTCCCTTAAATACTAAGACAGTACTTTAAACTGAAACTATGCTAGTTAAATACCCAATACCTGTTAGATCAGAAGGAGCCGTTCAGTTTCAGAAATTACAGGTTATCAACAAAAGTATTTGTGAAAAAATATAATTAAGTTCTAGAGATTTGTTTTTTTGAATCAGGCCAAACTGTTGATTATTCTAGTATTTGGAAATCTATAATTATTTGATCAAAACATATAGCATGCTTATGCAAACTATAACTCAAGGTGAACTAAAAACATTTCTATGTCACTAGCAACTTATTTAATATGTCTGTGCAAAGTACTCTATGGTTGGAAAAACAGAAGTTGTGGTTTTTGAACTTAACCCTGGTAAAATCTGGATAACTCCTCTTTTGCCCAGAAGACATGACATCCATGATTTTCAAAACAATTTGGACTAGTCAGAACACAGCACGTTTTTCCACTTTGTGTCAGTCCATTTCAAATGAGCTTGGGCTCAGGGAAGCCAGCCTCATTTTTGGGTGTTATTGATATTTAGCTTTGGCTTTGCACTTGAAGATGTAGCAATGAACTGTGTTAACTGACAATTGTTTTCCAAAGTGTTCCTGGTAATGCCCTTTACAGAATGATGTCATTTTTTAATGCATTGCCATGTGAGGGCTCATAGGTTACGGGCATTCAATGTTGGTTTTCTGCCTTGTCCTTATGTGCAGAGATTTCTCCATATTCGTTTTCTTTGGATGATATCATGGACTGTTGACTATGAATTCCCTAAAATCCTTGCCATTGTATGTTGAGAAACATTATCAAACTGTTGGACTATTTGCTCATGCAGTTGTTCACAAAGTGGTGAACCTCTCCCAGTCATGCCTTGGCAATAACTGAGCTTGTTGGGGATACATCTTCTCTACCATAAATGTCAATCACCTGTTTCCTATTCGACTGTTCACTTGTTAAATGTTCCAAACAGGTGTTTTTTGAGCATATCTCAACTTTCCAGTCTTTTGTTTCCCCTGTCCAAGCTTTTTTGGAACAAGTTTATCAGTTTGAACATAAAATAACTTGTCTTTGTAGTGTATTAAAGTGAATATTGGTCAAAAAGTTGTTGCAAATCATTAAATTCTGTTTTTATTTACATTTTACACAGCATCCCAGATTCATTGGGCTTTGTAATTCAGCCAAGATTACAAGAAGATTTCCCAGAGTGATGTATTTTGAGAGAGAGCTGTTATGAAAACAGTAAAAGTGTAATGAGATCCCATTCAGGACTTTCGTGTGGACTGAATGCTGTTTTGTGATATTCTCCTTTAATGTTGGCCACAGAAGAAATAGGCCTTGTTCTAACTCCCACATCTCTCACACTCAAGTTGTGTGACCATTTTGCAAACCCGTTTACTTGCAAGTGTAGCTTGTTCTGGGGTGTACTTAGCTTCAATAAAACAACTAAATGATCAGCTATGTTTTAAGAATGTAGCAAGCATGTCTGTATGACCCTCCCGAAGTATTTCTCCTTCCAGAAGTTTTAACACAGAGCAGCCTCACAACTCACTCCCTTGTTAGAAATATGACCTATATGCTCCCCCCCTCATAACCAAGAATCACCCCCTCCATCATGGAGTGGCCAGAGAGTCCAAGGTCAGAGGACTTGTTAAGTTGAATAATTAGTCTTGACTGTCTGGCTGATTGATCCTTTGTCTGACTGAGGTTTAGTTGGAAGCTATCTATGGACTCACACATGGCCCTGCTAAATCAGTGTATTGCTAAATGTATGGCCCTGTCTGTGTGCTGAACACATTTCTCTAAGACTCTGTCAAGAGACAGTCTTAACTTGACTATAGCTCATTATTAGCCTATTTGTGGAATAGGCTTGGTCAAGTAGAGTGGGAATACATTTCTAAATAATCCACCCTCTTTTTGTATTTAGTAATTAGTTTAAAAAGAAATGTTCACATGAATGCCTTCAGTTTATTAGAGTTTATTAGATAAAACAATGCCAAGAACATTCTTGGGGATGAGCTTAAAAAAGTCAGTGAAAGCAGGGTAAAGTATTTTTGCTTGTTTGTTTATTTTTTCCTTTAATTTATTTTGTCAGTGAAAGCAAAATCTGCTTTTAAACACATCATTTAACTCAAGACAGTATTTTTTCATGTTTTGCCCTCTCTTGGACCTCTCTTGCATTGCAAACACAATGCTCTGTTGTTGTAAAGGGGGAAATCCTGATGTCCGTATTAAAAGCAAAAGTCACAGCTGGTAAAGGCCATTCAAGCAACGAAAACTGGTACTGCGACCATTTGTCTTGCCTGTTTCTGAACATGGCATAAATACACGAGTGACCAATCTGCTAAACATTCAGGAGAGTTACATTTATATCACTTTGTGCTCTAATGCTGCTTGATGGTATACGCATGTGCAAATGCATTACATCAACCTGCCAGGGATGACAGATGGAAATTAGCCTGTGGCTAAAAAATCTGGCACATTTACATGTCAATATTCATTAATGTGCACTATCCTCTATTTAAATAAATTCACTAAATTAAAAAAAAAAAAAAAAACACCCCTCAGCAGCACCCTGAAATGAACTGCTGATGAGTGGAAAGCAATGAGTGGCTGTTGAAAGTACGTCGCCGATATGTTACATCACGAAATAGTTCTTACCATGGGCTTTGTCAAGAAATGTGAAACATTGTAAAGAACTTCATCGGAGTGCCTCGGATTTTTTATATGTTTTCAAATCTGCCGTCGCCCTCGGATCCTTGAAGAGCACCTGAGCCCACCTTTTTTCACGCCTTGACCCAATGTAGCATTCACCCCTACATGCTTTTTCTATTGTAAAGAACTTACTGTTGTGTCTAGGCAAGCCAATGTAGTTTTTGTCTAGTTTACCCCAAAAGTGGGTTAATTACAAGGCTTTAGGTGGCACCATGGATGGCTATATATCAGCTAGCATAAATACCAGGTTATCTCCCATTGGAGGGGGAGTCATCCAGTTGCTTTATTTAAGAGTGCCATAGACTTAGAGCGACCTCACTTCAAAAACCCCAACTTTTCCCTATGGTTTTTGATGCTTGATATTTGTATTTAAGTTAAATGTTGGAATCATGACAATACCAGCTGATAGAAAACTTCTATTGGCTTAGGCTTTTTACTTTGTTCTGTTGTTTTACTCAGTACTCAGATGCTATTGTATGACAGATGTAACCAAGTACATCCATCCATCCTCTATAACGCTTTTCCCTGTCATGGTTGTGGGGGGGCTCGAGCCTATTCCAGCTGACACTGGACGAGAGGTGGTGTACACCCGCTCACCAGCGAATTACAGGGCCACATAGAGAGACAGACAACCATTCACATTCACACTAATAACGCCTAATTTAGAGTCAACAATTAACCTAACAAGCATGTTTTTGGTCATTGAGGGCAAACCAGAGTGCCTGGAGAAAACCCACGCAAGCACAGGGAGAACATGCACACTCCACACAGAGAGGACCTGACCAACACAAGGAGTTGAACCAGCAACCTTCTTACTGTGAGGCACGCACACTAAATGACACTGCCACAGTGCCACCCTAAAGAAGCGAAATACATCCCCAAAATATTCCCAAGAAAGAGTAGAGTACTGGTTTTAAGGGGTGCTCGAAAAGCACAGGCTATCATAAAAAGCTACTTGATTTCTGATAACCTGAGTAAATGTAATTAGTTACTTTCCACCCCTGGTCTCAGTGTGCCTGAAAACTTCTAAAATACAAAACCCTGCTGCAAAAAAAGACATAGGCTGAGCTTTCTAAAACATAAGAATTCAGGATCTGACTTAAAATGTAAATTACTTTTCAAAAAACAGTTCAGAGAAAAAAAGTCCACGTACTGCAGGAGAGAGACTTTATTTAGCCTGGTACCACTATGACGGGGGTGTGTTATTGGTTTGGGTCACCAGAGGTCAGCATTGCACTCTTTACGGTCTGTTGCTGCAAATGATGTGCAAAAAGCACTGTATTCTGCAGACCCCGATGTTGTGTCCTGTTGTGTTTAGAAGTCACATGCCTGTAATTCCACGCTACAATCATCCGTCTTCAGTCGATGCTGGGTCGGGATCGCGGTCCAGGACCCTGAGATAAGCTCCTCGGTGTTTTGGGATGCGCAGTGCGCCTCTCAGCCTGTGCTGACAGAGACTGCTGCAGTGTAAACAAGAGTGTCCGAGTCTGCAGCGCCGCCGTCTGTGAGAGGAAGCAGAGCGACTCATCTCTCACGGACTTCTCTGCTTCAGAGAGCACTTTTTCATTATGAACCCTCCATGGGCTTGTCAGCTCGCAGTTACTAATACCCTGCAGCGGAGAAGCTGTCCTGGTGTCTCAATTGATTTAATCTGACATGCAAATGCAACTCTCGCCACTTCTTAAATCAAATGGACTTTAGTGCTGCGGAGCTCTCGGAGAATGACTGACAAGCAGGAAGCCACAGATGCTGCTGAGGATACTGGTCCGTCCGGGGGCGCGACCTTGCCGCTCCGGCCGCCCTGTGAGCGCCTCTCCGGCCATAAGAGCAGCGTGTGCTCCCGCTCCTACTTCGTGGTAGTGATGGTGTTTTTTCACGTCTACATCATCAATGTGATCGCCCTGCTTTTCTACGTCCACTACAGCAGCGGGCAGGAAGATGCCAACCGGAGTCGTGATGCTCCTCGCGGTGACCAGCAGCGCACCGAGCCGGGACGTCCGCCATCAAAGGCTGACTTTGTGCGTGATGTTTCCCTGACAAGAGTCGAGGGAATCAGGGTGAGTTATTACGCATCACTTCTTCTCCACTGTTTTGGTCTCTCTGCCTGTCTCTTACACACATTGAATCAACACCGTGGGCTTCACAGATCTGTGCTCTGGTTGGGTTTTCAGGTGGGACATGTGCAGAGACTGTCTCTGGTGCCAGGCAAGGTGCATGAGATGCGGACTCTGAGTATGAAACCTCAGCTGTTTGGTAAGAGCCCAAACATCCACTAAACAAATTTAAAGAGCACCCACACACCAGCCTCTAGTGGCCAAACAGGTTTCTTACTCCTCTTCTAGATGTAAACAAACAACTGTGCATGTACCCAGCATTTTAATGTGTACGTCTTTACAACAAATACTGCCTCAAACTACCAGACCAGAGCATGTAGGGGAGACTGGGGGCAATTGTAACACTTTTGTTCTTCTTCCCTTATGACCCACAAACAAGGCCGCTCATAAGGGGGGGATAAAGGGGCCCAGGAAAATGGTCCATCTAAAATTCTAGTTTAAGTACTAACCTCCTAATGTATCTACAAAAATAGACATGCAGGCACTTTAGTGAAATGTTGTGTTTCAAAATGTTTACTTATTTTTTTACTATGATACTTTTTTTGTCATTATATTATCATTTGTGGAGGTCAGTTGGACTTAAATTTTTGGGCCCTCAGTGCTGGGCTGTGTATTCCCATTCAAGGATCAGTAGACACATTTGAATGGCGGAAAATATAAGTAGAGAATTAGGGTGAGCACTGGGGATTTTACACTAATAATAACCTGATTTATGCCAGTATAGCAAGTTTAATTATAGGCAACATGGTAACTGATTAAGGGCATGGGTTTTTGTCTCTAAACAAACCCCTACTGCATTTTTCAGGGACCCAGACATTTCTATGTGTGGCCCTGCTCACAAATGCAAAATAAGTTTGTTACTGAGTATGAGAACAAAAAGTTCCCTGAGAGCACAGCCTCCGCCATGGCATTTCTAACATTATCAGACGAGTTATTGTGTGAAACTGCCCTATTTCACACTGCTAACAAATCCTTGAAAGCATTCCTGGATCCACATCTGAATTTGGATCACTAACAAAATCGAATTACTTCTCCTTCGTGCCATAGCAAACATTCCCTGAAAATGTCATGAATGTCATCTGCTGATGAACATGTGTAAAACTGCCCTATTTTGCACTGTTAACAAATCTTTGAAAAAAATCCCTGGAACCACATCCAGATTCGGATCACCACCAAAATCGTATCACTTTTACCTTGTGCCATGACCAACATTCCCTGAATTTAACCAGATTTGTAACTTTTTGACTTATCTTGCTGACAGACAAGCACTTGCAAAAACAGTATCCTTGGTGGTGGTAATAAGCAGAGAGTTAGGGTTTATGGAGTGGAAGTGGGCTGCAGAGGGTTCACATCAAGATCAGCAGTCTTGTTACTTATTGAGCTGGATCTGCAGGGACAGAATTTGCAAATAACAGCAAATGAGACGGTAGATGAAGCAGTGGATTTGAATGAGGATGAATAATACCAATTGGGGGCCTGAATGAAGGAACATAAAAAACCATCAGTAGAAAATATTGGACCAAGATGAAGAGGCATCAGCCATTTGGCTTCTGAAGGGGAGTTTTCAAGCAAATCCATGGAGGCTGCCATGTTGAGAACACCATCTCAGACTTACTATAGTTAAACTTAACAGATAAGGAGGCCTAGCTCAGGAGAGACATAAATCTGTCTGACAAATACAGCACAACGCTGGCTCATTAAGCTAAATTAATGAGCTAAACATGAAATTAAAGGCAATTACGGGAAAATTTCCTGTAAAAAAAATACAGTATTTTTTTATAATTAGTTAATACATTTTGCTTTGTTGTACCAGTAAATTCCACTGAGAAAAAAAAAATTCAACAAAAGTAACCTGGTGGAGATAGTAGTTGTAACAATCCAATCAGGTCATTTGACTCTTTTTTTCCCAAATGTTTTAAAAATGTGTAAATACCTTTACAGACACCATTTTAGCAAATCCTATCTACAATTTACTTGTTTAAAATAATGGAAAACTTATTATCATAGACTGTGACTGAAATATTTTCCTTTTTTCCATTGTTGTAATTGTTGTAACAGCAAGAACCTGAACGGAGCCTTGGTCTGTTGGAGGCAGCCATGCTGCTTGGGACAATTTGTTTTAAACAAAAACAAGATATTATATTATATTTAAAAAAAATAAAAACACCTCAAAGCAAAAAAGAAAAAGATGGAGGCTCTATATTCACTGTTACAATTGCCATGACAAAATTTTGTTTGCCAGCTGGAGAACACAGTGAGATTTTTTTAATGCTGACTTTCAGTGGCCGGGAGGAAAAATTCATCTGAGATTAAAGCCACAGTCACTGAAATTACAGACATTATCAGAGAAATACTGTCCTTACCATGAATGAATTCTAAGCTTAAAAATCATGTTGTGGAGTGATCTCATTCACTTTCAGTATAAACAAAAGAGGTTAAATAATGACTACCATATCACTCAGACTGTGCAGCCCCCCCAAACACACACACACACACACACACACACACATCGCTCCAGTCTCCGCTACATGTATGGATCTTGATGAATTAGGGCTTTGTGAAATAGGCCAATAAGTCCTGAGGCAAAAACACACTCCCTCTGCTCTTCACTACAGATCTGATTAAAGGCTTGAAGCTGACTGGCTGAAGAGGAGAGAAGCACAATATGGTGTCATTAGACTGAAGATTCTATTAGATGGTACCAACGTTTGTTGGTGGGAAGATGCAAAGTCTACTCACTTGTTCTTCTCCTGTTCTTTTCATTACTTTGGTTTTCTCTTTTTACTGACACGTAGATATAAGCTCAATGTGATTATAAGTGGTTTGATTTAGCAACTGATGGCAAGTGATAAGTGCTTAAATAAAGACTGAATGATGAAAGCATTAATGGCATTATTTTTCTATAGTTTACTTGACAACAAACGGTTCAAAAGTCTACCACTGAAGTTATGCAAACACTTGTAATAGAGTGGAATAAGAGAGAAAGCAGACTAAAGGCCCTGGAGGAAGATAAAGCAGGCTGTAGATGCTTTGATTAATGATTTTCAGGTCTTTACTCTAGATTGATTGGCTGATATTTATGTATCTGTGTTTGTGATGGTTTCATGTCTGTAACATAGTAAAAGTGATGCTGCCTGTTATGGCCAGGACACTTTTGTAATGAGATACTTAATTTTAATGAAGTTTTTCTGGTTAAAATACAATTAAAATGCAATAAGTACAATACAATTAAGATACAATTTAAATAAGAAGAATTTCAAAATATTGTAGGCTATGCTCTGAAAATCTGTTTGATGAACTACAGGATTGTTTGAATTTTAAACAAATGACTTGTTTACATTCATACACAAGGTATATGACTTTGGCTTTAGTGTAGTGGGAGTGATCTGTGTTATAAATTAAAATCTGCAATCACGCAATTATTGTAATAGGAGAAATGTCTTTCATAAATTTCATTCTGCAGAGATCCCTGATTTTTTGTCAGAGGATGAATGCCGTGTTGTGATGCAGCTGGCACAGCTTAAAGGTCTGATGGAGAGCCAGCTGATGGTGCAAGAGGGGCAAGAAGAGCTAGCCAGGGAGCTCAACTTGAGTCCAGAGGAGATCTTCAACCTTCTGGATATCAACCAGGATGGACAGCTGCAGCTCCATGAGGTGTATGTCAATTTGTGGACTGTGAGCACACAGGCTCAAGTGAACAACATGTACGTACTTCAGAACATGTATGTTTTTTTAGTTGGTTAAGTCTTGTTCACTTGTTTGCTCTTATAGATACTGACTCATTCCCGAGTGAGGGATGGCATTTGGCTCACACCGGAAAATCTGAGAGAAATCTATGCTGGCCTCAAAGCTGACAAAGATGGCAATGGTAAGAAATCCTCCCGCAGCTTCATCTAAGGGTCAAAAGTAAGACAATAACTGCTACAACTGATTGATTGGTCGACTGTTTGACAGACTGAAATAGTAACTAATGGAGTTCATCAGAATAATATCTACATGGTCATATTTTGGAAAGGTTTGCTGAGTCTAGATGAGTTTAAGCTCCTGAGCAGCGATGCCTTCCAGCGCTTCCTGATGCAGCAAGGTGTGAAAAGGAGTCAGCTGGTGAGGAACAGTAGACACACGTGGCTATACCAGGGCAAAGGAGCACACCGGGTCCTTCAGGACATCAAGACCAGGTATAAAAAGTCTATATGATTTTTTTTTAATTAAAAATAAAAAAAATGAAACAGAAGAATATAAAAGGTTTTATAAGGGACAATGTTGTTGAGTATTGACTTCTTTGAGGTTGACCTAAAGTGCCAAACACCCGCAAATAAGAAAATCTGCATTTATTTCCCCAGGTCTCTGCAAATCATATCTGCTTTAACTCCTGACATAAAAGTAGTTTTCAGGTTTTAATTCTTGTGTATACATATTTTTTTATCCCTACAAAGCAGCACATAAAATGGCAACATTGACATAAATCTGTTTTTATTATTCAAAGGCAGAAATAAGACAGAAATCTGAAGAAGTGATTCACTGAAATGTGGAAAAAAAAAAAGCTATTTGGTTATAATGGTGCATTCCACTTGATCTCGGAAGTTGGATTTTCCAAGTTGCAAATTAGATACCTCACAGGGAACGCCCCTTTTGGTTGAAATATACTACTGAGATTTGGATGTTCCTCAGTTACCTCGACTTTACCATCTTGTAGCCGGGACATATTTAACTGGGATGTGATTTAATTCCCACGTCCCACATCCAAGGGCGAGTCCAAAGCACTGTAAGAGCCAAAAAAATCTTTCTTTAAACATAAGTCCCACCTATCAGGCAGTCTGCAAGAATTCTTGGCTAGCACTGGCAACTCTATGGCTATACCCCTGCAAGAGGGAAATATATGGAGAAACTGAGAGAAAAATGAGGAAAAAGCCCTACTGGTAAAAAGCTGATGATAGCTCAAAATAGATTTACCATTTAGAGAGAATCATATGACATTTGATGATGAATTGTACAAAGTGGCAACTCAGGACTGGATCATGGAGGCTGAAGAAATAGCACTAGACAAAAATATCATACTGAACCACCAATGCTACTGATGCTGTATGACCAGTCTTCACATTCTCTATTTTATCCATTTTCTAAATTGTTTTTTACTCTTTTTTTCTGTCCAAGGGTGACCCGCCTTACTCGGCTTCCACCTTTATTAGTGGACCTCAGTGAGCCTCTCCAGGTGGTTCGCTATGAGGAGGGTGGACACTACCACGCCCATCACGACAGTGGCCCTGTTTATCCCGAAACTGCCTGCACACACACGCGACTCGCTACCAACACCTCCACCCCTTTTGAGACGTCCTGCAGGTGAGATCACTGAGGTGCATGCTCTTTGAGGAAAACTAGTATTTCTCAGTAAAAAGAAAGTAACTCTTAAATCATCTGTCCGGTTTTATTAGTAAACTGGTTACTGACATCCCATTGTGACAGCTGGCGTGTTAGTTTGTGTGGCCCCACTTTGTGTATTTTGAGGAATTTGTGTGCATGCCACTTGTTTTTAAAGTGTCTGTTTGTACGCTCACCTGTCACTTTATCAGGTAACCTGTTTGACAGCTAATCAATGTAAATGTCTTATTGGTCAATCACATACTTTTGGGCTTGTAGACATGGTTATGATACTCTGATGAAGTTCAGCTTCTATTTTTTCTTTTTTGTGTCTTTTTATGATCTTTCATATCAACAGCTGTTTAAGATATGATTAAAAAATGTTTGTGATCAAATGTTCTTATTTAAAGTTGTTACTTACTTTATTTTATGTCAGATATAAAACTTCACCCAGCAGCACCCTAAAACCTTTAAATAATATGCATGATTTTAATAGTATAGTTAGGTACTGTTATTACATCTGAGCCTATTCCTCAATCTTTTTAAACTCAAATTTAAGGCTTTCTAAAGATGTGTGGTATGGTTTGGTACTTTAAATTTCTTTTTATTTCTTATTTAAATGCTAATTTGTTGTAGTAACATTGTAATTTCACTAAAATTATAATTTTAGACTGCTAATGTGTTATAAATCCAAAAGATTTCAAGGTGCATTGCTCTCCCAAAAGTGAAAAAGGGACACCAACATAGGATAGTGTCCATGCATGTGGACAGAGAACTTTCAGATTGTTACTAAATATGCATATAGTCGAGTTGCTGACACATCTTTTAAGGTCTCTCATATTTAAAATACAATTTTTTAAAGACTTTTATGCTCATGAATGTCAGAATTCAAATTTAAGACTTTCCAAAGGTCCAATGTTCGACTAAATCAATTTTCTTTGCTTGTAATGTTGTTAAAATGGGCTTTGGGAGTGCTTACATGTGCATTTATGGTCATCCTAGGTAGGTGAACCTAGGATGGTCAGACAACCATCCTAGCTAGGAGAGCTCATTATCATAGCCTCCTGTAGCCTCTGCATCCCCTCAGATCAGCACATTTCCAAAGAGGAGGGGAAAAGAGCTGCATCTGATCCTCTATAGAGACAAAACTTTTCATTTTCTTTAAATTCAACTTAATTTAAATCCTTACTTAAAAGAATGCCAAGACATGATGTGGTCAAACACACCAGTACATGGGACCTTCAAGACTCAAAGATATGCAGGAACCCTGCAAAACCAGAGTGAAGCTAGAAAATTAATTGAATTGGTTTAAAACATTGCAATAAAAGTAAACTTAATTCTAATGATATTTTATCCATCTTTTTGAGTAAATGTAGCAATTTTTTGAAGAACTTCAGGATATCAGTTTCTTTAGATGTTATTGTTTTTTGGGGGGGTTAGTTTACCATTGATTTCAAGTCATAAGCCTTTAAAACATGACTTGTTTGAGTTAAGAGTCAGTCATACTGGCAATTTAGCTGAGAGCCAAATTAATGGCACAGTGAACTCAGACTTTAGGCCCAACAGACATGTGGGTGAATTTCTCCTGGGTGCCACATCTCAGCTTAAACTTGGAAACTGAAGTTATACTTCACGCAGCCTCAGCCATTTTTGACAACTGAAGGTTGTAAAAATGTGACCTGGCTGGATCAGTCTCGATTTCTGCAGTGGCATTTAGATGATAGGTCCAAATTTGGTCAAAATTTGTGAAAGCCTGCCTAGCATTATCAGTTACGACACATTAAAATTCATTTAAATCACCTTTCTCTCACATTCTGGTGCTTGGTCTGAACCACTGCAGATTGTCTTGACCATTTCTGCATGCTTCAGTGCATTGATTTCTGATATGTGATTTGCTGGTTTTATATTTGCATCAATGAGTGCTTAAACATGTATGCCAAATTTGTGTATGTGTGTTTCTGTGTTTGCATCATACGTGTGTGTCAATTTAAATCTGTGTCACACACCCAGGTACATCACAGTTCTCTTCTACCTGAACTCTGTCGAGGGGGGTGGGGAGACTGCATTCCCTGTGGCAGACAACAGGACCTATGATGAAGTGGTGCGTATTTGTGTGTGGGTCTGGAAGTATGTAGAGAGCCCTGTGACAGTATTGTGTACATACTGTGCATGTTTTTCATATCTGTGTTAACTCATGTGTTTGTCAGCTGGTGCATGAGCCAGAAGTTGGACAGTGTTACTGAGTGTGGTTTTGTGTTTTAGTCTCTCATACAGAAC
The DNA here is from genome assembly GCA_037902135.1 of Cetoscarus ocellatus. NCBI lineage: Eukaryota > Metazoa > Chordata > Actinopteri > Labriformes > Labridae > Cetoscarus > Cetoscarus ocellatus. Next base: position 78,222 of record JBAMNC010000561.1, read on the forward strand.
GACGTCGATCTCATGGACACCAGAAGGAACTGTGGCAAGAGTAACCTGAGGGTGAAGCCCAAAAAGGGGACAGCTGTTTTCTGGTATAACTATCTCTCTGATGGAAGAGGTAGGAACTAAGTCAAAAGGTTATTCAACAAGTTGAAGATGAGATTAGTTTGCAGGAGTAAGACATATCAGCAAGTTATTTTCAAGTAAAACGCATTAGCTTTCTTTATTTTAGATTTTTAATGTTTCTGGTACACTCACAGGGATCTCCCAAACCTTAAAGCACATAGACTGTGTCCGTGTTACATGTAATTAAATTATCACAAAATGGAGGAAAATGAAAGAACTTCAGCAATGCAAGCAGCTGTTTTCTTCATGCTACTGCAACAACAACACACACACACACACACACATATATGTGTGTGTGTATGTGTGTGTGGGTGTGGGTGTGGTTGTGAATAAATGAAATGCCTAGCAGTGGACTGTTCTGTCATTCAAATCCATGATGTCTTAATTTTTTTCAGGAAGTACAAGTTCTGTTAGAATCCCATTGTCTCACATTTTGACCTCAAAGTCAGAAGCATAGACACATACAACATAAATTACAGTATCAGTATTGATTTATTCATAAAGGATCAATAAAAGTATTGATATAAAACGCATAAATCAACGCGGAAATACTTTACAACATGTATACAAGATCCTTTGCTGTATTTTCACCAGCTGAATCTGATTTTATCTTAGTTCAATTATACATTACCCAGAGGCAAATACAGTTATTTACATTTAATGATTTGTCTTATTAAGTTAGTTTAAAGAGAGAAAACATTTTGACACAAAGTAATGACTTAAATGTTTGACTTTTTCTTGACTTAATGGAATGGCTCAGTAACTTTGAAGTTCTGGCCACAAAACTATGTTGGATCAAATTTACAATCGGGCAAAACATTTTAGAGCATTTTTTCCCCTAGGAAATCTCTGTGTTTAGCACTGCAGCAAATGGCTATGTGTTCATCCGCCTGTGCACATCAATTCTGCCGACATCAACTATGTGCATAAACTGCAAGCCCACAAACCTTCCTGTTCATAGGTTTGAATTAGAGGCAAGCAAACAGAGCTATCTGCTATCAAATGCACCAGCAGAACACATAGTCATTTACTGCATCATAAAATAGTGCCAAACTTCAGAGACTGAAATTTTTCACCCAACCATACATTTTACCCAACATAGATCTGTTGCTTGTTTTTATGTAAAGCTCACACAATTACGTAAAATACCTGTACCCATTAACAGCAGTGTACCTCACGGGTTACCTCAGCTTGTTCTTACAGGAACAGCACTGCTGGAGCCCTTTCAGCCACTTCACTGACACAATCCAACTTAAAAAATACTAAACTATCCATTTAAGGTGGACTTCAATGTTTTGAGTGTATAGGGAAAAAACAGCTAAATAGTGACTGAAATGAATATGCATTTTGGTCTGAATAACAAGACTAAATTAATAAATTCAAAATTGCTCCCAAAATTAACTCTGCATTTTGTTAACATGCTAGTTTACCAACTTTTGCCTCTTAAAACTTAAAGCTAATAGTCAGGTCTTTCTTGAAAAAGAGATCTCCCAATCTCAGTAAGACCAACCGGGCTATTTTAGGTCAAATGATTAAAAGGTTATAACTAGGCGGAAGTCACACCGCCATGCCGTCTCAGAGGCATTTTGCTAATATGACATACTCTGTATGAAATGTATTTATTTTTGTTCAGTTTTTTCAGCATTTTAAGTTTCTTTGAGAATTTTCTTAACCTAAAAAGCCATTTTTTAACATTTGCCACAGCATAAAAAAATCCTTATGAGTGATGTATTTAATCATTTGAAGGAAGCAGTTTAAGATTAAAAAACTCCTTAAACAGGAACATCAAAAATCAACACAAACAAAATGTTCCTCATGGGACCGCTAACATGATTTTTTTGTTTTTTTTCTTTGTGAGAACAATTCAGACCCAGAATTAATGTTAACGTATTACAATACACTAAAGACTACTTTGGTGAATAAAATATAAGAGGACATCTAAAACACAGCTTTGAATCCAATATTAATGAAAGTTATTTAAAATATTGCATTAACCCTGGATGTCTGTCAATTTTTGAGTATTTATTCCCCCATGATTGTCTAAAGTAAGTTGAGGAAAAAAAACTGTGCAGGCAGTGTATCTGACAGTAACTCCATATGCAAGAGCCTCTTTAAAACAGAAATGATATAGAAGAATAGAATAAACCTTTATTCGTCCCACACGGGGAAATTTGCAAATATGCAGGACAATGTCACTGAATGAGTTTTATTTCCCCCTCACTAGGTTGGGTTGGAGAGCAGGATGAATACGCCCTGCATGGAGGCTGTGTGGTGACACATGGCACTAAGTGGGTCGCCAATAAATGGATCAACATTGATCCGGATTACCAGCGGCAGGCTCGCTACCAGCAGCTGGTTTCTCAACAACCAGAGGACAGTGATGATGATGATGATGAAGGGGTAATGTTGAATGCAGATGCACACAGTTCTGATGTCCATCAAGACTTGTAGCTCATAAACCAAATTTATATTTACAGGTGAAAAAAATCTACCTAGACTTCCTTAGTCCTGTGCACAACTTTTTGCCAACACTTGTGTGGCCAGTTTGTAGAAACAAGATTTATTCAGGGAAAGAAACCACACGAGGGGTTTATGCAACTGTAAAGAGATGCTGTTGTTGAACATTGCTTGGATATTTTTAACCTGTTTATTTTTTCAGTAGTTTGCTTATTATAATATTTTCCCATCAAAGGAATGTTGCACTAGAAACTCATGAACGAGTTGAGACACAAAAACTCCTTTGCATGCATTAGCCTTTGCTGTTGCTTTGAGCAAAAATTGCACATAAAATTGAAATGGCTGCTAGAAACATTTCAATGTTCTTCCTTGTGGTTGCTACCATGACCAAAAAAGGCTCACACATTGTCAGTGTGATGCATGTTGCCTTGTCTTTGTTCCTTGAAATTATATCATTTTCTGTCCGATTATTTTTTGAAAGTAATTGAATGATTAATTTTCTTAATGCCCTTGTTTTCCTCTAAACTGCACTGTTTTACTCTCCCACAGTTAATAAAAGTTGAATGGAGCCCATGTGTCTTTAGCTTTAATCTTATTCGTTAGAGACAGTGTTTATAAACAGAATTCTAACTAATCTAAATGAAAGAGATACACTGAAAATATGAGTAGTCATGTATTATTTCTTCACTCGTAGCTCTCAGCACTTAACAATCTCAAGGAAAGATTTTGAGTTTTCCCACCGTCAAAGCTTCATCTTGTTTTTCGTCAGTCTTTATAGTTTGGTGCCGCCAAGTGTGTCCTGAAATGAAAGAGATTTTAGAAAACTGTTAATTGAAAAGTGGCATGATTAAAAGGTACTTCTGTTTGTGTGTCATCTAAATACTGATTGGTTTGTTACAGCCTTTAATCAGTTATAAACTAGCTACACTGTCAGATCAATGTGTGCTGCAACTCTCATATTTATTAAGATTTTTAAGTTTGAGCTTAATTTTCATCAGTATCATATACTTACCACTGACGGCTCATATCTGGGGATGGCTGTTGCTCCCCGATGGTTCAAACAGTACAGCACAGCATCGTGCACGGTGGTAAAAAGGTGCCTTTTTGTTATTGTCTCAGAGAAGAAGTTACCAAGCTCTAACTGGACCACCACAGACGCTGAAGAGGAAACATGAGCTGAAATTAACTCTGATATCATGACACCGACAACATCAAGGGAGTGAGATGTTTACTGACCTTGACAACCAGCCAGGTAGATATCAACATCAATCTCGCTGAAGTCAAGAAAAATCTGCCAATGTGAAAAAAGAAGGTTTTATAATAGTGGGTATATTATTACCTACTCAAACATTATATAAAAACCTGTAATCAGATTTTGTCCTCTCCTGTCTTTGAACTATCAATGTTATTATTACTGTGAAAAACTGACAACCTGCAATAACTGTTTTTAATGAAACTTAAGTTTTAAAAAGGTTTGTTTAAGGGGTTCTGTTTCAATCAAATGTTTTCAATACAGTTTTTACAGATACTCAAAATTACAAAATATTTCCCAGAAAATTCTGTAGCTTGCAGCACCAAGAGTCAGTTTAACTGAGCTTTTTTGCTGAATAGCTGAAACTATCTTGGCTCACTGAAAACGGAAACGCGCGAGCAAGGTAGTCATTATACAGTATTTTCTGAGAGATGTTATACATCACAGAGAACACATGGCTGACACCAAGGAGACCCTCTGCTCCTCCTCATGCTTTAAGTTATCCCAGCTTTATAGATGATGCACTCAGGGAGCCATATTTTATGGAGAACTTTACACCTACTAGGAGGTAGGTGTAAAATTAAGTCATAACTTGTACCTACTTTGAAACTGTCACAGGTAATGCCAAACCTCAAACATTTGTAGAGCGTAAACTCTGTCCTAATGTAAATAAGAACTTTATATGCCTGCCCCCTAATCTAATATCTTTGTGCAACAAAGTTGATTGGATGTGTAAACACTATAGCTGCCATTTCATGCTGTGATGTTTCACCTCCACTCTCACTGCAGAGACAGAATTGGGGGAACAACCTGACCCCCTGTTGGCTCCGTCTCCAAAGGTAGTGTCAGAGATGTAATATCAGTGACAGAGGAGTACAATTACTTAGTGAAGAACAGGAGCACTGTCAGTGTGTTTATCTGCCGTTGTGTGCACGTGGAGCACGCACCGTGTCCTGCTCTCATGGACTCATCCAAAGCTGTATAGCACTGTGTAGCACAAACATTACATACACGTGCAACAAGTGATAACATTGTGATCTCTGGGAACACAGTGAAGCTATTCTCATATTCAATCACTACTTTGTTTGCCTCTTTTCTTGGCATAACAAAAGTAGTTTTCCCATATTAACGTGTTGTCTAACATTAGCTGTCCATATAAACAAAATGCGTTTTTATTATTACAACTAAGTATAACTAGAACACCAAATGTCATCAGTGTTATTGTTTTCTCTTACTACTATTTAAAATTTCTTTGAGACTGTCAGTCTTGAAGTAAAAAGTTTTGAGGCAATAATTCCCCAACAGTGCAGTAACACAAAAGATCAACTGAACGTCATGAGTTACACTCCAACCTAACTTGATTTTCATGAACTCTTATCCACACCCAAGTATAACCCCCTGAAAATCTGTAGCTTGTGCCTGATTCGTTTATGTGCAAAGTACAGAGACTCTGTCCAAAAAAACACTTACAATTGATGTTGTGTTCCACAGGTAAGTACTTGAGAGATATTGTTGACATCTATAGAGCTCAGTGGTGTTTCTGTGTTTAGGAAGAACCTTGTTTGATAATTCTCATTGTTTGAAATTTACAAAACCTACTGACAGATTTGTAGGGTGGGCCAAGAGCACCATTATATGGAAAAAGTAAAAATCATTTAAAATGGAATAAGTGTGTTATTTTTCCTACAACAGAATTTCCTGGTGACAAATGTTGTACACAGCTATACACGTGGGGACAATTTGAAGAGTTAAAAAGATTCACATGTGGACGATGGAAAAATGCAGACATTTGACATCACTACCCAGAGGGCATTGTACAACACTGACAGCCTGCATCTGATAATTTAGTGTTTCTTTATGCAGTGTACAAGTAAAAAAGAAACGAATGTTAATCTAAAGATATAATATTTGTCTCAATGTTCTTGCTCTCTATCCTAAGTCCTGTCCCTCCTGTCCAACACAGAAAGTCTCCTGCTGTGAGGTGCATGTGTGAACAGACAACTCCTAAAAATTTCAGGGGCAGCCTGGGTAGAGTTATAAAGAATGTGTCTCGTAATCTCTTACATTTTTTATAGTTTTGATAGCCACTGTGTCGATGAAGTTAGCTGTGGAGAGGTCAATAATGATGGAGTGAATGTCCCACGTCCACTTCCCCAGTGACCCCAGAGACACACGCTCCAGGTCATGGCTCAGCGTGTCCTCGCTGCTGGAGCCCAGGGTGGTGGTGTCCCCGTCCTGCAGCTCAGACATCCATCCTAGGCTGGTGCAGTCTGGATCTCTTCCTCCTTTCAGGTATTCCCATCTACACTGACCGTCTGGCGTTCGAGGGGTAGTGGGGATCACAAACACTGTCCCGTTCTCCCTCTCAGTCCAGTCCTGCTCCTCCACATCTGTGATATTTCTGTCCATGTCTGTGTCCCTCCAGCTCCCAGCCCCCTCCTCCACAGAGAAAACGGGGACTGCTGAGAGACGTTTATCTGCCTTTTGTGCCTGTGTCAGCTGAGTGACAGAATTGAGAAACTATTAGACTCATTTAAAGCACTAGATCATTTTGAATTTTGTTACTTGGCTTTTGATCTGCTAAGTGTGACAGCAGTAGCATCTATTTATTTAATTTGGAGCAAAACAGAATAAAGTACAAAAAAGGCTGAGGATCAAACATTCTTTGTAGGTGTGGGTACTTTCAGCACATTACCTCTTTCTTTGCTCGTCTTTTTGCTCGTCTCTCTGCTCTCCTTTCTCTTCGTTTTTGTTTGGCCTCTTGCCTCCTCTTGTAGATAATCATTTTACTGATGTCAAGCCCACTCTGCAAACAAATAATTACCAAAAAATAAAATGTGCCAGGAAAATGAACAAAAAGACAGTGACAAATTGAAACAATCTCCACTATACCTCTGCAAGGAGTACAGCTGCCAGACAATAAAAGTACAATGCTAGGTCGTGAAGAAGGGCCGAGGTAACCTCTGCAGTTGTGTGATTCATAGAAATTCTATAAGTCAGGGGCAAATGTCTTGACCTTGACCTAAGTCCAAAATTTTTGGACAGTTTATACTTAAGTCAGAGAGGACGTTTATGCAAAGTTGGACAGTAATCCCTTAATGTGTTGTTTAGACATTGCTTTCATTAGCAAAGGACAGACATGAAATCAAATGACCTTGACATTTTACCTGTGCACAGTTAGTGGGCTAAACAGAAAATAATTGATAAAGTCAACAGCAAAATGAAAAGATAGGTAAACTACTTTATTCATTTTTTAGTAGCATTACAAGTCCCAAATCCCAGTCAAATACTCCATCTAAATTGTATCACTGCCACTTGCCATAAATAGCCTTAGTCTGTTTAATGGGGACTGCCTTGCTGCCAAAAATGCCCAGATGCAAACAAAGGACAGGGAATGAATGCTATAGCATCAGATAGCATCAGTAGTGTTTATAGCAATGGCACATTTTGTCAGTATTTTGGTTAAAAAAATGTTTTACACAATTGTAATTTGCATTTGGCCAAAGAACACCTCCACTTGGAAAAGAGGTACATAACACATATTTTAGGCTGTAAATTAAACAACGGGCTTGAAGAAAAACAATTAGCTTATTGATCAGTGACATTTTTTGGCATTTATTAAACATGCCAAACATAAAACTTTTTCAAATGCAAAAATGGAGTTTTTTTTCTTGTTTTCTTATTTCAACCTTGTTATAGAACAAAAGGCACTAAAATGCCTGAAAAAATATCCCGGCCATTTGTTTACTCTTAACTCAGTGTGTCCCACAAAACTTGCAAGTTAATTTGGTGGCTGACTGTTCTGTTCTGCTACAGTGGATGTTAGGGTGGAAGGAACATGCAATGTGGGAAACACTTTGACTATTATGTGCCATTTTATAAAAGCTTAACTTCAACTATACATTGAAAACTCAATCAGATTTGGTTACAATAAATATGAATAGTCAAAGACCTGGATCCGTCAGAGAGAAAGAGAACAAACCTTTTCTTTCAGGGCCTCCAAAAAGAGTTCAGCATTGGCAAAATAAATAGTGGCAGATGAGTGAAATATAGCAACACCAGTGATTTCTTTTGCCTGCCAAAACAACAGATATAATATGTTTTAAATAAATAGTTAATGCAAGCTTTTTAAAGTAATGTTTTGTTTAGGTTTACCTCTTTGTGTGTCTCCATATCCACGTACAGCTCTGTTCCTGGAACATTTCCCAGAACAGAGTATGTTGGCCTGAAAATACAAAGGGATCATATGAACAAAATGTTTGAGAATTTTTTTAATCTTACTGAGTTGAGGTACACGATGATGAGTTTTACATTATGAAGAGGTTCAAAGGAGTCTTACATCTGAGTTCTGAAGATAACAGTGAGCAGAGCAAAGGTGATGGATGCAGCCAGACCAAGATCCAGATTGAACAGCATTGTTGACACCCAGGTAACCAACCAAATCAGCTGTTGATGAAAAAACATATTACCTATTATCAATGTAGAAACTATAATTTAACAATCATCTTGGGTGAGTTAACATGATAATATTTTCCAAATATTATCTGACCTTTGCAGTTTGCTGATAAAAATGTAAGAGAAGGCATAGTATACTTCATCGGGTAAAGGCCATACCAGATTATGAAAAAATCATACAAACTGAAAAAAACATACAAACACACCTTGCCTTTTCTCCAGTTCACCTATCTACTCAGTTCATGTTTATCATGTAGGCTTTTTTCTGTTTTTTTTTTTTTTTTACATCTGCATAAAGATGTGAGTGGTCTGTTAGCTGGAGAGGTGCAAGAAAATTTACTGAGCACTACTGAGGCACTGAACCCCCAATTGCTTTGAGCAATGCACCTTTGTTTGGGCAGACTCTAATTTTGACCTATCTCAGCCAGTTTATGTCTTTAGAGTCCTTTTTGCATGTGAATGCATTTCAGTCTGTCTCATTGTGCACCTGGCTCGAAGCATTTTGGTGTGCAGCACAGATGTGTTGTCGGTGCACTTTCTCCAAAGTTTAATATCATTAATCTTTTGATAAATTCAAATCCCAATTTTAATGGGCCACAGGGCTAAGAGGCATTGTGCCTCTGTTTGTCTCCAAGCTTCGACCTCATTCTCTTGAGTGTATATTATACCCTGAATCACAATCAAGAAAACAGGTTAATAAACATTTGCAGCATACTTTTATCTGATGTTAAGCAAATGGAACATTATAAAGCATAAACTTGTCTGATCCACAAATCATGTTTCATTTGTGGTTTCATCCACAAATGAAACAGTTAATGATGTCAAAACATCAAGCTTGTGCAGAAGCTTCCATCACATCTTTCTTGATAATTTCTGCTAGTTTGTGAATGCTCCAGGAGATATAACTTAAATCTGCATCAACATATTTCTCAGTGGTGTGTTCTGTGTTTAGAGCCATAATGAATGGGAAAGCCTAAAAGAGCCAGCAGGAATTTGGACCAAACACTGAAATCTGCCATGTTAATAACAAAGTGCCAGCTGGCAGGCATACACTGATTTTGCAGAGAATGGGCGCTGACATTCTGATTATTTTGATTCAAGCACACCGTTGCATAATTAGGGTACCTTTGTGATCTGCTCCAGGCTCTGCTGGAATTGTGTGTTGTCTTGACAGCAAAATATGGACAACAGGCCCCAAACCACTGTGTGCCACATGCTTCAGACTGTCAAAATTTGGCCCCTGTGTGTGAAGTGTGTTTGATATCTGAATTTACTCTTGAGACCTTATAAAGTACACCTTCTCCTCCTTAGTTTCACTACAAAGCTGAGAGACTAAACAGCACAAGTAGGGCTTAAATGGTTACATTGTCATATTTTGATGCTCTTGAAAACAACAAGAAGTTTGAGGTTACATCATGTATTTTTGAGGAGAAATCTGACTGTTGAGAGACTCATGAAAACATTTTTCCATTAATACACGACTGGAATACAGGTACACTCATCAAGTTAGATTATTACTATCACGCCATTTTTCCCAAGTATCAGTCTAATTAATCATGTAAGAGCACTTCATTGCACTATTCAGATTCAGCACCACAGCAAACCATGACACAGTTTCTTTGTAGACAACTTCTATAATTTTCGAGTTATGACTGAATCTCTTACCAGATCAATCTTGCTGCTTTTCCAAAGCGTAGTTATATCAGAGTACTGTTTAAACATGCCCTTCAGATTTACAAAGACAATCACTGCAAGGATAGCCTACAATGAAAACATGTTTTGTTATGGTTAATAAAATGTTTACCCTGTAATATGACAAAGACAAATCAAAGTAAACCTTATTACACATGGGAATTATCACCAATTACAAAATCTAATGGAGAAAAGGTTGAGGAGTAACCAAACCTTTGGCAGCTCCTGGAAGAGGGGGCCAAGTTTCAATATTGTCACCAACACAACAAGAGCTGAGGCCACTCCAGCCATCTGCAAGAGTAACAAAAATGTTTTTACTTTCAACAGATTTTTTAACAGATATTATGTCATATAAATGTTTTAAGTGGAGCTGCATCAGTGCATAATGAGAGCTACATTCAGTGGTACTCATAGCATAGAAGTAATTGTGATAATTATAAAGCATCATTGTCATCCTTAATGAACCATAATTATTGTTCATTTACACTTCAGCAAATACATTCTGCAATTCTGCTGTAATAAATTGAGTTCCCTGTCTTTTGGACTTATTTTATTGCTATTGTTTAATCTTCTGTTTCCCCCTCACCTGTGTTTTACCTCCTGTTGTCTCTTGAATGAGACTTCGAGACATAGAGGGGCAGACAGCATAGCACTGGAAGAAGCCTCCCACTGTGTTACTGAGACCCAGTGCCACCAGCTCCTGCAGTAGGGTGAATACAGAAATACAAGAATTACCACAGAATTACAAAAGAGGTCAGTCTCAAGAAGGATCTAATTAATACTCCATGATTCAACTGCAATGTAACAAGAGCTGTGATTTACCTGGTTACTGTCCACCTTGTATCCATGCTTCAGCGCAAATGTTTTTCCAAGAGAAATAGATATGGCATATCCAACAATAGCCAAAGCAAAAGCATCCCCAATTACTTCTCCAAACAAACTTACATCTGGGACGCTCGGCGGACGTAGACTGATGCATAGGCAGAGCACAAAGAGGGAAATGATTATTTATACCAAATAATGTGACCTAACAAATCTAACAAGTGTGCATCACTTAAGAATAAATACCTACAGATTGTATATCTTGGTTTGATTCCCTGTTACAGGATTCAGAGGTTTATCTACCTTTTCAAAATCCTGTCACTAGCTCATAATAAAGCTATCACAGGGAAATGGCTAACAAATAAAGTCATTCTTTCCCGAGAGCTTTAGTGTTTTAACAGTGTCTAAAACAAGCAAACGATCTCTTTAAACACACCTTTGAGCTGTTTTTGAAGCAACTGAAACTGATATATCAATGGCTTCAGCACCAGATCAGGTAAAATTTCGTCAGCTGATGAAACCACATAGCCCTTGTCAAAGCCACAGACAGACAAAGACACACTGCACAGCGAGCACACACACTTGATTTTGCTTTTTCTTACAGACATTACGTTTGCAGAGGAGGGAACATATTTTCCACATGGCTGTGCAGTCATTTACTTCCCTTGTAAATGCACACAGTGTGATGTACACAGGGTACAGAGGTATGTAAGTGTGTCCATCTCTCTCTGCTTTGTAATTGTCAGAAGAAAACATGCTGAAGACAGAACTCAGACTGAGCTGTCTGTATCACAAATCAATCTGTTAATACATATATTACCTGTTACTATGGCTGGGAGGTTAAGGTCCCCCCAAATTATGAACCAGTTTGTCACACAGTATTACCTTATGCCTTTTTTAAGCTCAATATCAATATTTATTTTTTTTATCTATACCAGTATGTTGAGGTAGCCCTCTTGGACATACAGTATGTTGTACAGGAACTATATTTGATGGAAAAATGGACTGCTTATCACAGAAAGGATGGACAGTCATGTGTGCTTGCCAGGCAAGATTTCACAAAATGAAATCATCAAAGGGTGCCCACTTTTACATTTATGATTGTGTATATGTATTCATGCTTTAATTTTTTTTTTCATTAGAAAAATTAAGAAAAAGTAAAAAAAAAAAATATCTAAAAAAGATGCTCACCCACTGGGGATTTCTCCAACAACTGAGACAGAGTAGTTGTTGTTCAAGTTGCCATAAGATGATATCAATGTTCCAGCCACAATCTAAAGCAATCACAAGTCACTTTCAGATCATTTACACAAGCTTTAAAGACAGTAAAGTTTAGACCCAAATCATTTAAACCTGGTTATTCCTTAACTAAATGTGAATGTAATCATTAGCTATAAATTTCCCCTTTTCTGCTGTGGACTGCACATATCCAGAGACCCCGATGCTACCGCTGATTCAGCAGCTTGGCTCCACTGTGTATTTGCTTTTCAGTGGTGCAACATCAGCAGAAGCAGCAGCACAGAGGAGATAACATTAAGAGTGTCTTTGTGTAAACTCACTGTGATGAGCTCCATGGGGATGGGAACAGGCAGCTTTGGACTTAAAAATGAGTTGAGTTCCTTCGCTGCTATTAAAAACACCATGGACACAGCACTAACCACAAGGGTGGGGAGATGTGTGTGCGGCAGTAGGAAGCAAACGTCCTTCAGCGTCTGAAAATTGAGGGAGGTGAAGCAGCAAATGATCATGGTTTACAACTGGATGTATTAGGCACACACGCCAGCTGACAAATCATCACCATGTAACCCAGGGGTCACCAACCTGTGGATCTTGATCTACTGGTCGATCTTTTAGGCATTTTTAGTAGATCTGTAAGACTAGTTATGTAAAGTCGTTATCTGACAGAGAGCACTTTTTCACATATCCATGTCGCATATAGATCTAGTGAATCCAAGATTAATTGGGTCTAACTAACTTCCCTTCATGCATTAGTTTTCTGTATGAGCAAGATATACAGACAGTACAATGTTCCACTCTTAAACACTTGACTCATGAGTTTTGTTTTGTGTAAGGCTGCATAAATTGTAAAAAGCAAAAGGGACTTAAAATCTACAGATTCTGTACTTATATTCCTCCCTTTTATCACATTGATGGATGGAGTACTTTATCTGCAGGTTTAACATTAAGTAAAATATAATAATGGTCATTGAAAAGTAACCATTAGTTGAAGGCTTTCAGGGAATATTTGCAGGTAGATCAAGCTTTCTCCAGTAGTATCATAGGAGATATTGAGTTGAAAGGGTTGGTGACCACTGATGTAACCTTTCAGGACAACATGAGAATAACTAGCCTTCTCATGTTACAAGCTTATTGATTCAGAATTAAATTTACCAAGAGGTAAAATATTAATGAATCAGTTTAATGCAAGTTCTGGTCTCTCTCTCTCCCCCCTTAAGTACGTAATACTCAAGAGTACTCACATAAACCAATGACAACGGCCCACTGACTCGTGTTGGGGAAACTCCAAAGATGTACTTCAGTTGTGCAACAACAGCATGAGCTGCAGCAGCTGTTGTGTAAGCCCGCACCAAAGGTTCAGAAAGGTATGTTCCTACAAATCCAAACTTAACTAAACCGAGCACCACCTGTACAACAGTCATTTATAAATTAGTTCAGGCAGATTTAACAACAAAAATAAAACATTTCTGTTAGATGTTCAGACCTGAATCAATCCCCCAAGGACAGTAGTAGCAGCAGCTACCTGCACCCTGTAGGAGTCTCGAGCAGTGATATCCACCTCTGCCGTCATGTTGGTCCCATTTACTTTGAGGAAGTCCATGTCTGGAGCAAGTCTCTCTGTGACGCTACCCACCATGATGCTGAGCACAGTAAATGTACCTGGACTCAAGAAAAGATGACAGGAAACAATTATTACTGGGGCTTTTATCAAAAGTAATCATCACTTTATTGGACACTGAGCTGAGTGGTTGTGTTAAGATACTGACATCTTCGACGAGAGTGGCTCAGGTTTGAATCTAACCTGTGGCTCCCATCCTGTATGTTTTTGCTATGCTCTTTCTCTCACTAAATCCTGACTCTATCCACTGTCCTGTCTCTTAAATAAAGACATCAGAGGTGAGGAGAAAAAAGGTAAGAGAAAGAAGAATGACAGTAAGATTAAAATAGTACGCTGGCTTTCAAGTGCAATTAATTAAAAGACACACACAGGAAAAGCACACATGTAGATAATGTTTCTGAAAGAGATTATAGAGTAAATGAAGGAGCTGTCAGTTGGATCTCCTCAAGGCAGAATTAAGATACAGAATAATAATATCCCCCTCTTTGCTTACCAATTGAGATATGACGTGATGTTCCAAAAAATATGTAGATGAATGCTGGGTAGAGGGATGTGTAGAGGCCAAATACAGGAGGTAAAGAAGCCAACAATGCATATGCCATACCTATAAAAAAAAACACAAATTCAGATACACCTGGTTTAATTAGTTGTTACATTTTATGTTGTTTAATATTTTATGAAACTGCATTGTTTTAGACTTATCATTGCATGTTTATACAGTGCTTGTGTAATAAAATATGTAACAGAGCTAAAATCAGAATTATTTTCTTATCATATACCCCACAGTCATGAGAGCCAATGCACTTTTAACTTGGAGAGCTTCAGTTTGAGATCTTAAAAAAGGATTTTTAGAGAGTATTGTTGATATTCACTGAACCATGATGGACTAATGTCATACCCTGGGGCAGATGCATTATGCCCACGCTGATGCCGGAGATGAGGTCTGGCATGCCGTAGTCCCAGACAGAGTACTTGGGAAGCCAGTATAACACAGGAAAGCTGCTCAGCACAGTGTGTTTGAGTTTTGGTACAGTACATCTGAAGGACAGATAAATGATAACAGTCAAAGCCTTCTGCAAGACAATATGGTAAAACAGAAAAAAATGACTTAACTCTGATAGAAGCCCTGCATGCAGCCATGCTGACTTGTCCATTAGTAGCATGTTTTCTGTATGTTAATTGAAGAAAAACACAGATATATAAATTTGATTGACAAAATGTAAAATATATATCAAATATAGGCCAGCCCTGATATGCTATGCACTCTGGGTTTTGATGTCAAATGTTTTTACTTTGCACATCTTTTGCCGTAGAGCTGTGGCCAGTGTCTTTTGTAATTTTCAGACAGGTGAAATAAAAAATGACCTGCATTCAGTCATGAAGTTTGTGCTTGAATAATAAATAATAATAAAAAAAAACTAAGTAATTTCCAGCCACAAATATCATGAATCATGATTAATTTCTCAGCTATCTGCCCAGCACTCAGGCTCAAGGCATAGTTAGCTAATAAACTTTAAGCAATGACACTTAAAGTTTGTTAGCTTGTGCAATTAGCATGTTTTGAATTGAGACATGCAGATGTGCTTTTAATATTTCCACTCTGTGACACATGGAGAGTCAGTCTGATCCAAGTCACAAGGCCAAACAGAGCACCCTTGGAATCTTATTAGCAATCCCAAAACCCCTAATTCAAAACACTAAATGTGAGGTATGCCAAAGTGGCTTTGCCTTTCTTGTATTTTTTAGTATGTGACGCTAAGTGAAAAACATGGACATAACTGACACTGAGAGTCCCTTAAAAGCCTCTTTAGTCTTAACCCAAGTGTAATTTTGATAGAGACGTCAACTAAGTAAACATGTTAACTGCTAGGGTAAACTATAGCAATTTTTCACATCTGATCAAATAAATCACACCCTGCAAAATAAAACACAGAAGGTCAAACAATTCAAACAACTTATATTTTATTCTGAAGATTATTTTTAAAATTGCATTTGTTTAAATCCAGAGCATTTTATTTTGCAGGTTAACTATATCACAGGCAGAGGATTATTTTGCAGGATGTAAGTTGTGATGCAGATGGTGAAATACTTTTGCAGACAGTGAAATATATCTACATTTGACCTTCTGGGCCATCAAGGCAAAAAGGTACTCTGACACAAATTGAGGTCAAAATAATCAATAAATATGTGGGAACGAGAACAATGCAACCATCTGACACCATTGCCTACTGTGCATTGCACAACAATGGCAACATTTACATATGGATCTTTTTTTCAGATTTTCCAAAATACAGAAATCTATTGTGTTGCCTTGTTCAACATACATATATAAGCCACTGATGTTAATCTGAATAAGTTATTATGCCTTAATATGCAGTGTTACCTGTCACAAAATCATAGCAGACTAGAACAATGTTTTGAAATTAAAGATCTCAAGTCAAACAAGTCAAGCCATAACATTTGCTTTACCTTAATGAGCCTTTTAACTGTTCGGAGAGAGAAGGATGACTGTCAGCATAGGTTTTTCTCTGTGTTAACTCCTCTAGTCTTTGTTCATCCAGCACCTCCCGCTCTATTCTGTATTTCCCACATCTGCGAGTATACTCCATTGGGCTCAATGTGTCAAACTCTATCCTTTAATTCTTTTAATCATCAGGAGGATATTTTTTCCAAAGACCCCTCTTTTCTTCCACAAAGAGTTCTTGTTACTGCGCTGCTGTCAACACGAAAATGTGTTTCTGTATATGTACATCATTTTGCCTAATATTTAACTTAAGTCCGGATGTGGTGGGCAGAGCTTTTTAGAATGACAACTACAGCAAACTGGAAGAAGAACAGGATGTCAATAAAGGCTTAAAGAGGAAAAAATTAACTCTGTTAAAATTTAGATTTTTTTTCCAAAGGTGTGTTTCCATTCTTCCAATTTTCCAATTCACAAGCAAAACTGAAGCCAATGAGGCATGAAGTGGCACCTTGAACTCTAATTACAGCCACCAAGTTTGTCTTTATGAGGGCTGGTAAACAATATGTTTAATTTTTTTATGTAGGAATTTTTGTTTTCTTTAAAATCCATCAGTTGTTAGTAAATCTTCAGTATAATAAAGGCAGATAATGTGTTGTGTGATTGGATTGACAAAGTGGACAGGTTTAATTTGGTTCAGTGAACACACATCTATTTGCAGTGCAACTGGCAAAAGTTAGGAAAGGTACCAAGAGAACCCATCTGTGCCATCCTATTTGGGACACCCTTCTGTTGGGGTGCTAAGCTTACCTATCTGACCTTGAAGTAAGGAGTTAGAAACACTGCAGTCCTCTGAGCAAACAGTTAACTGTGGAAACACTAGCCGGGTCAGGGCTGTCAGTACTACAGTAAATGGTGCCAAACTGTAATGAACCAAATACACCATCTTTGTGCTGAAATCCACTGTGCATAATGATATTTTATGGCAGATACAATATTTTTAAGAATTCATGATTTTAGGAGTCACACTTAAAAGATGAGGTATGGTTTTTTGACTCGTAGGGATAAATTTTACTGGGCCTTTAAGAGAGCGTCGTCATGAAATCTGAATCCATGGAGGGGGCAATGTTTCATTCCAGAGATGTATACACGTGACAGAGTCAGTCACACTAAAATCTCCCAAAACAAAATTCAGTACGGTCTAAAAAGATGAAAAATAAAAGTAAAATAAATCAACAGCAACTGTCGATGCCAAGACTGAAAAACTTCCTCTTTCCTTGTCACCCAAACCCCTCTGTCCCACTTGTTGCCTCCACAACACACTTTCTATTTTTGGGTTACTGGCGCAGAGGGCCGCCACAGCAGCAGAGGGGTTACATATCTTTGTCTCTTGCAATCGCTAAGACCTCCTCTTTGCCCCCAGACTGACTCATTCGGCCACATCAACAAACACATGCAGCCTGACAAAAAGCATGGACATTAGCTGGACGTCTTAGAAAACAACAACAGCAGACAAGAGGAGCTTGTGACTTTGGTAAGACTCCTACAGGGAAAACAAATCCTCTTTTATATGGATTATTATATTTCTAACTTAAAGTGTGCATGAAATCTGGAGAACATTAGTGTTCAGTTTAATTTGTTTAAAGTCTGGCTAACAAAATTTGTCAGGGACTGATTGGTATAGGGATGGGCAACTTCGATTACAGACAGGGTCCCACTGATTTTATTCTCACTGCCAGAGGGAAACATTTCTACAAATTGTAAGAAACTATCTACTTTGCACTTAAAAAATTACACAGTGAAAACCTATATATAGAACACAGAATTTCAGCCAATTTAAGTTAATTTTGACTGCAATTCACAGCATATATATTGCTTTTTTTTTCTTTTGCATATTTCACAAAGCTATTTTCTAACATGCTTTTAGCCATGCATATATGTTTTGATAAAACAGTACAATTTATTTCAAAGAGCTAAGAAAGTGATAAGGAACATTACGGAAATTTATATATATATATATATATATATATATATATATATATATATATATATATATATATATATATATATATATATACACACACACACACATATATATATGTGTGTGTGTATAAATATATATGTATGTATGTATGTATGTATGTATGTATGTGTGTGTATATATATGTATCTATATATATATATATACACACACACATACATACATATACATATATATTTACACACACAGACACACACACACACATATATATACATATTTATGTATTTGTTTTCATGATAATTTTTGTCATCTTTAATGAAAGCAGTTTATCAAAATTTAAAACTGACTGAGTGAGGAAGAGGGCTGTATGTGGCCAACAGGCCACCAGTTGCCCATCCCTGGTTTAGCATATTAATTATTTCATTTCTTTAAATTAACCTTTTCAGTTTATCATATCAAGGATGTGGTTACATTACATTTGTTGATATGTAACCAGAGATAACATTAATATGACTACAAAATTATGTTTTCATAGCTAAATCTCCAACCTAAGCGTGTTTATGAAACAGCTGTTGGATTGCATACAGATGGCCACCCAAAATTTCAGTGTATTTGTCTTTGTTTTTCAGGAACAACACCCTGACGTACTGTCCTGAGTGTTATAAACATCACATGCAACTTTGTAAAACTATCTAAATAAAAGTTAGAGCAAAATGGATTTAACAGCTAAACATGGACTGGCCCTGCTCGACCAGCTGAGGAAGATGAGGGAGACAGAGCATCTGACAGATGTGGTGCTGGTTGCTGAGGGCATTAGCTTCCCTTGTCACCGGGTTGTTTTAGCCGCCTTCAGCCCGTACTTTCGTGTTATGTTCACATGTGGCCTGCGAGAGTGTAACACCAGAGAAATCTTCTTGCGAGACACTCCTGCAGAGAGCCTGTCCCTCCTCTTGGACTACATGTACTGTTCACATCTTCCACTCAACAATGACAATGTTCAAGGCATCTCCATTGCTGCCTTCCTCCTTCAGATGGACGAAGTCTTCACTCGCTGTCAGCTCCACATGACAGAGAACATGGATGCCTCCAACTGTCTTGGCGTATACTACTTTGCTCGTGATCTTGGAGTGGAGGACCTCGCTGAACATGCTCAGCGTTTTCTGAGGCAGCATTTTGTCCAAGTCTGTCAAAATGAGGAAATCCTGGAGCTGGAGGCCCATCAGCTGGGAAAACTCCTGACTTCTGATGACCTCAATATTTCCCGAGAGGAGACTATCCTGGATGTGGTTCTTCGCTGGGTCAAATACAGCACTCAGAGTAATGGAGAGGTCCGGCTCCTTCACCTTCCAGAGCTCCTGAGGAAGGTTCGACTGCCACTTATAAATCCTGACTACTTAAAGGAGGCAATGAAGAGGAACACTGCCCTACTTTCTGATGGCGAGTGTCTAGAGATTATCAATGAAGCTTTGGGGGATTCAGGGATGCATCCCACAGCTGCTCCACGCAAGCTAAAGCTAAGGTACGGCATGGAAACCACAGATCTGCTGCTCTGTGTTGGCAATGATGGTGATGGGATAAGGTCAAGGTACGGCAATTATTCAGAGCGGAGCTTCTGCTACGCCCCATCAACTAGCCGAACTTACTACATAACTTCCCCTCGCTATGGAGAGGCCTTGGGGTACGTGTGTGCTGGAGTAGTCACTGAAAGTAATGACATTATTGTAGCAGGAGAAGCAAGTGCACGCAAATTGGCCCGACAGAAAGACATGAGTGTTGAGATATTCAGGTGAGTAGACATCAGATGACATATTTGAAAACTCTGTAGAACGCCTTGCACATATGGCACTGATGTTGTCCGATATTCCTGATTCGGCAGATACCGTGTGGAGGCACAAGGAACATGGGACCGCCTGACATCAGCAGAGTATCGTGATTCATATGCTATGGGATCTCTAGGTGACACGCTGTACCTTCTTGGTGGACAGATGAAGCTGAAGAACCAGTTACTCATCACTAACAGTGTGGACCGATGGTCTCTGCAGGGTGGGCCCTGGCGCAGTGCAGCACCCCTGCCGCTGCCTTTGGCCTATCATACTGTGGTCAGAATGAAAGACTGCCTTTATGTGCTAGGTGGTCGAACACCACAGGTACAGTCGAGAAAGACAAGAAATCTTTCATGTGTGCTCTACTTCTTCATCTTATAAACTTCTTTCCTTGAAACTATCCAGTCATACCGAATGGACGATGAGCCTGACCGCCTGAGTAACCGCCTCCTTGAGTACAATCCAAACACAAATAAGTGGACAGAGTTATGTCCCATGAAGTATTCAAAGTACCGCTGCAGTGCTGTTGTCCTTAATGGAGAAATTTTTGTGATGGGTAAGACTGAAATCAAAACATAGTCTATTCATTTTTTCAGTCACTCTTGGTGCACAAATTTAGGCCAATAAGACATTTTGAATATTCTACCAGTTTACTTGTGAATTGGATAACTCTATTCAGCGATAATTCCCACTTTGCAGGTGGAATTGGATGTGAGGGAGTGGATCGTGGGCAATCACGCCACTGCCTTGATGCTGTGGAGATCTACAGCCCAGATGGAGACTTCTGGAGGGATGGACCTCCTCTCCCATGTGCTCAACTCTCACTGCGCACAACTGCTTCAAATGCAGGTGTGGTGGGAGGCAAGATCTATGTATGTGGATACTACAAAGGAGCAGGTAATGGAATAATATCTAAACCCAATATATAATAAGTATTGGAATACATGAGACATGTCACTGTACTTTTCTATCTTCATTTTCTTTAGATCGTCATGATAACATAACAAAGGACATTTTGGAGCTGGATCCTTGGGATAAGCGTTGGACAGTGGTGGCTCGGCGGGCTCTGATGCATGACAACTATGATGTCTGCTTGGTGGCAAATCTTAACCCAAGGGGACTGATGTCCCCACCTGCAGACTTAGTTACTCAGTGATGTTCCTGTCAGATCAGATCAAAGTCTGTGAGGGGGAAAGTAGTGACAAAAATTACTTATTAATGCACTTATTGCTGGGCCAAAGGCTTTAATTTTTAAAGAACCTTGCTTTATGATTTGTACATCAGTAGAGCATAGATTGGTAGTTTGTATATATATACTTTTGTGTTTGTTTTCTTGTGTATCATCAGGAAATACTGTTCCTCGGAAAACTGCGAAAAACGTTTGACACAAACGTCATTAAAAAAAGAATGTAAATGTTTTCTCCAATATTAAGCTACAGGACATAAATCACTGTTAAAACCAGAGCAGCCAACAGCAATAGCAATTTTGCTATCACTATTAGCAATTTTTTTTAGCTCAATTTGCTAAAATTTTTCTTCATAATTTATAAAGTCGATAAAATGTATGTTAAAAAAGGTTTTTAATTGTTGTCACAGTTCTAAGTTTGCTGTGTTTGCTGAAATTTAAAGGCTTCATAACTGACAAAGAAAAATAAACTTACATTGAAGCAGCAAAAGACAAAAACATAAATGCGCCTGAAAACTGACCGAAGAGATTTTCCATTGTACTTATCAATCAATAAAATGAGCATTGCAGTTCAAATCAAAAAAGCTGTCAACATATACAATTAAGTCAAAAGTGGAAAAAAACTTCATATTGATAGAAAGAAAATGTTGGGAGACTTGTTAAAGACTAAAGAGTTAAATATTTGGAAATGTAATGTACACCATTCTGTTTTGTCATACTTACTTAAGCCAAATAAGGCTTTTTGGGGGGTAGGGGTATAAACATGCACTTTAACAACTTTATTTTATTGCCAATTCAGCTGTATACATAGACAGAATAAATATACAGAATAAAGTAATATATAATGTCAGCCAAGACACCTGAATAACAGTTTCATGAAAAAACATGAACAAGAAGGGCTTTGTGAGTCTCACAGTTCTTACTAATCATCCTACCTCTTATTTCTTCATATATTACATGTCTACCTAAGCTTTTTCAACCAATATTGATACATAAAATATTGATTTAAAAAAATGTAATTTATGTTTGTTTGTTTTTTCTGTTAAAAAACCACATAGAGTGCATATAAGAACATTTGGAAATAAATATAGCAATAACCTTTTTTCCCGCCTTGTCACACCATAAAATCAAAAAAGAGCATCACTGCTCAAAGTCTTTTCATCACCTAAACTTATGATTCTGAATCCATGTCAAACAGTTGCCAGAAACAGTCTTGTTTGACTGGGGCTACTGTCCTGGACTCTGCTGTATGCTTGTCCAAGATGTATTCATCTCCTGCAGGGCACTGAGAGCTGCTGCTGTCCTGAGACCAGCAGCTAAGCGGTGTGATTACACATCCAGCAGCTCTGGATCTTTTCCTACTTTTCCGAGGTTTAAGATGGCTCAGAGCTAAACTGTCCTGTGTGCTGTGGCCTGTGTTCATGTCATGCTGCTCGCAGAGGACATTTTGATTCTTGTCACAGTTTATCAGAGGCTGGCTGTTCTCATCTGTCACAGGGTGCTTACTCCTCTGTGACGGCACTAATGGTCTCTTTTTGTGTCTCCTATGACCTCTCAGAGTGAATTTTCTCTTTCCAATGGTGCAGCCAGGATTCTGAAGCAGAACATTAGCCTGGTGGTGCTCAAGGTTATTTGATATACATGTTAGCGGTGTTGCTTCAAGTTTTTTGTCCTGCAGGATGTTTGAGGTCTGCTGGTCCAGCACTGGCGACGTCTGGTTGGCCCTGTCCATCACTCCCTCAGGGCTTGGTTTGGCTGTGTGCTCTGAGACTAGGGTGTTGAGCAGCTTCAGAGCCTCATGCAGCATGTCACGTTCTTTCACCTGCTCCTCACTGACACGTCTCAGGCTTTCTCTCAAGATCTGCAGGTTTGAATCAAGTTCTGCTTTATGTTCACCATCCTAAAGGGAATTATGAATATAAACCATTACAGAATAATAAAACTTTGATAATCTTGACCATAAACAAATAAATGAATCACCTTTTTGACTCTCTCTTCCAATTCTGTTGTGATCTCTTCCTGAGACTTTGCGTTATGCAGCAAAGTTTTAAACTGCTCTGAAATGTCACTCTGTAGACTGATGAGATTATTTTCCACTTTGGGAAAAAATGAAATGACAGAAATGGAAATATAATTAAAAAAATATCTACATTATACAGAAAGTGCCGTGAAACAAATGATACATAATAATTATATGGAATTTGATAGTAATCTTAAAGTAATAGGAAACTGCAAGTTAACTCTTTCTAAATGTCGGGCAAAGGGTGCCACCTGCTGGCATGAAGAAATGCTGACCATTTAGTTTACTTCCCCAGAAAAAAAAAATAAGATCAGAGGTTTCAACAAAAATTGCTCATCCATACATTGGAGAACTTACTTGTTGATGCAAATTGGTCAAATTTTTCAAAGACAGTTTGACACACAGCAGAATTTTTCTCTGTGTCCGAAACCAGCTGTTGGGTTTTGAGAGAAAAAAAAATATATTTTTAATCACTTTTTTTCTTTAAACAAGGCAAAACTTTTGATGCATTGTTTACTTACATTGCTGAGAGCTTCTCGGATATGATTAAATTCTTTGCTCAAGTTATCACTGTAAAAGCAAATGAAGGGGTGTAAGAAATTTTCTGTCGTGGAGTAGGTATTCATTGTCTTGTTATTGGTTTTTGTCATTTTTATTATGGAAAAAAAACATTTGAATTGCATGTTTCTTCTTGACTAAAGACCTACCTGTTTGCTTTTTCCTTTGCCTTTGTCTTGTCTTCTTCAAATTTATCCAGCACACCAAAGGCCTTAATTTTGTCTTTGAAGTCTCCAAACAGGAGAGGCTTGGTGTGATAATTGCTTGAAAACTTTGGGTCACTTCCCTAAATAGCAAGGAAATACTGCAGTTGAAGTGTGGCATATTTCTATGTTTTTACAACCCCAATTCCAATGAAGTTGGGACTTTGTGTGTAAAATATCAATTGAAACAGAATACAATGATTTGGAAATCTTTTTTTGATCTGTAATCATTTGAACACAGCACAAGGACAAGATATTTAATTCTCAAACTGATAAGCTTCATTGGGTTTTGTTTTTTGTAAATATTCAGTCAATTTGAGCAGCTTCAAAAAAAGCTGGGACAGGGGCAACAAAAGACTGGGAAAGTTTAGGAATGCTCAAAAAACACATGGAACATAGGCGTACCTGGAAACAGGTGAGTGTCATGATGAGGTATAAAAGAGCATCTCAGTCATTTACAAGCAAAGATGAGGTGAGGCTCACAACTCTGTGAACAACTGCATGGCAAATAGTCCAACAGTTTAAGACTGTCTCAATGAACAATCACAATGAATTTCAAGACTTTAGGGATTCTATCATCTACAACCCATGACATCATCAGAATCTGGAGAAATCTCTGCATGTAAGGGGTAAAGCTGAAAACCAGCACTGAATGCCTGTGACCTTCAATCACTCAGGTGGCACTACATTAGAAGCCAACATCATTCTGTGAAGGATATTACCATGAAAGCTCAGGAACACTTTGGGAAACCATTATCAGGTAACACAGTTTATTGTTTCATCTACAAGTATAAGTTAAAACATGAAAAGCGAAAGCCACACATCAACAACACCCAGAAACGCCACCGTCCTCTCTACATCCGAGCTCATCTGAGATGGACAGACGCAATGTGAAAAAGTGTGCTGTGGTCTGACGAGTCCACATTCCAGATTGTTTTTGGATGTCATGGCTGACGCCCTGGACTGTTGACCAACTGAAGCTGTACATCAAGTAAGAATGAGAAAGAATTCCACTTACAAAGCTTCAACAAATAGTGTCTTCGGTTCACAAACATTTGTTGAGTGTTGTTAGAAGAAAAAGTAGCGTAACAGAGTGGTAAACACGCCCTTGTACCAGCTTTTTTGGAACATGCTGCAGGCATTAAATTCCAAATGAGAAGATAATTGCCAAATAAAACAATAGTTTATCAGTTTCAATATTACATATTTTTGTCTTTGTAGTGTATTCAACTGAATATAGATCAAAAAGGATTTGAATAGAAACTATGCTACCAGGAGCTTGTGGTTGTTTTACATCAGAAAGATTTGGACTATCTAGAAGCTTTTTCCAGATATTTTCATTGAGTGGCAGCAAAACACAAGTTTTCTCACAGTGACGAGCTGACAACAGATAGACTCAGGTTTCCAGACTTGTACTCACTGTCTCAAGTGGATTAACCAACTAAACTGACAAAGTGACAGCACACTGATATCTCTAGATACGTTGTGAATAAAAGCAGCATCTATTCCCAATAGAAAATAAAAGGAAAATAACTCCAGGCAAGTAAATGTCTTGGCATATAAAATTTTGTTCTTGGTTGTCGGATTTGCGGGATGTTTTTTTGTGATTCAAAGGCCACAACACAGTCTACAAGATGCAGAGTCATACACAAGTCAAACCGCTTCATTGAAATGTGCCTGAGTTGCACTGTGCCTGAGATAGGTATTTTTTATTATGTGTATGTACAGCAAAGAACTTTTCCCATATAGTGGTATCTGGCTTACTTCTCCCTGCTCAGCATACAATACACCACAAATGATGTGATGTAATCATAGCATTTTTTCAGAATCAGTCAACTCTACTGGATATGAGTGTCCATGTTATCCACACAAAGGAAAAGTTTCTCCTTTGGATAACATCTCTTAATCAACTTGGCCTGTTCATGGAGTCAAATGACTTTTATAACAGTGCCTTACACTGACTGGATGTATTTTCAATAGTTTTCTTACTGTGGTGTTGAACTCCATAATCTTAGTGTGCAACCTCAAACAACAACCTGCAATATCTCATTCTTCTGAGGGTTTTATTGTCCTTCTGATTTTCCTGAATATTTCAGCAGAAAGTAAAATATTGTTATCTTACCTCTTGTGAACTCTGTTGGGAGTTTCTTGAAGACACACTCATATCTTGGGATAGGCCTTGAGAGTTTTCAGGCCAAAACTGGGTGCCGAAGAACAACTGAGAGTCTGTGAAACTAGAGTATCCACTGGTGGCCATGTTCCTGTCAGTTGTTTTTGGTTCCCACCAAGGTTTAATGGGTGAATAAAAAAAAACAGAGATCAGTCTGTATGTGTAGCAGAGCAGACACAAGGTCTTTGCCCACACCAGTCAAACACAGATATGCGAAGGAAACTTTGTTTTACAGGGTTATTGTTTAACATGGGCTGATGAAATTTAGAGGGGGCATGCTCATTTTATTCCCTCTGAGGGCAAAATTATTAAAAAATTGTAGAATACCATTAATATGGCAATAATAAAGGACAAAGCCTTTAAATTTTGTTTTTATTAAAATGTAAGTATAAACATTTGGTTAATAAAGGTTAATACAAATCTATAGCCAATTTCAGCTACTTTTTCACAACAGTAAACAGAGCATTTATATATAACATAACTGACTCACCCTTTGAGTGTCTCAGATGCTTTAAGGAGAGTTGTAAATAATTAAAGTTAACTGCATTTGCAATATGCACCAGTATCTTAAAAAAATATTATGAAAACACTTATTTTTCCTGTAACCATGACAAAATGCTGCCGTGTTTTCTTCATGTTCACGCCGCGGATAAGTTGGTTTTAGGTTGGATATTCGACTGACATTCACTGCCGACCAACCGGTGCCTTCTCACTCTTCATACCCAGGAATGGCAGCAGCAGCGCGGTTAAGTCTACCCAGCACCCTTACTGTCAACACTGGATGTTGAAAACAAGGGACAGTTGAAAAGTTAAGTTTAGTTTGTTGAGTTTAAAGCCAAGTTTCCACTCTTTTCTTCAATAGCTCCCATGTCATTTGACCAATTATCCTGAAAGTGACCTTGAATAATACCGCTAACTCAGAAAAATGAGACACACCTCTTCTTGTCTTTAATTTGTACTCCAAAAAATGTTTTGATTAAATTTAAAGCCAAATTTCAACCCAAAATTTTTTGAATTACAAATTAGAGATAAAATAGAAGTGTGTCTTATTGTTCCAAGGAAGTGTTACTTTTCAAGATCATTTTCAGGATAATGAGTCACATGGCATGGAAGGTATTGTAGAAAATAGTCAAAATTTGGCTTTAAATTTAACCAAAACCTTTTTGGAGTACAAATTAGGGATATAAGAAGAGGTGTGTCTCATTGCTAAGAGTCACTGCTATTTTTCAAGATCAGTTTCAGGATAACTGGTCACATGACATTGGCGCTATTGAAGAAAACTGTCTTTTGGGGATTTTAATCGGTAATTTATTGACAGTCCCTTGTTTTCAACACCCATTGTTGACAGCGAGGACGCTGGGTAGACTTAACCGCGCTGCAGCTCCATTCCTGGGTATGAAGAGTGAGAAGGCACCGGTTGGTCGGCAGTGAATATCCAACCTAAAACCAACTTCACCTTTAGCTTATATGCAGGATGCATTGAATGAGGATGGCTCCACATACTCTATGGCCCTGTTGCCACCAGTAACCCACACTTAGTCAACTCTAAATATATACATACTGTAAATATTTATTGTGTTTGACACATATCTTGTAGTAGACATTGCTGTATA
Organism: Cetoscarus ocellatus; assembly: GCA_037902135.1. Classification (NCBI taxonomy): domain Eukaryota; kingdom Metazoa; phylum Chordata; class Actinopteri; order Labriformes; family Labridae; genus Cetoscarus; species Cetoscarus ocellatus. The sequence continues at coordinate 105,889 of JBAMNC010000561.1, forward strand.
CTATTGCCGACTTTAGTGAGTCACCTGTTTCCTGGTTGGATGCTGAGCATTTCCTTTATATGCTTGATGTGACTCATTTCGTCTGGTGAGCCCTGTCAGTAAAAACAATAATCAATAACAGTCAACACGAGCTTTGCCTCCGCATTGGTAATGAGAGTAACGCTGAAGTAGCGCTGCTGTAGTGGCTCTACTAGCTTATTTTAGTCAATTTAAAATAAAGTGACCGTCCACAGAATAATAAAAAATCCAAATAACCTTACCGAAAGGCTTTCTTTGTTGAGTTTAGAGGACGCAGACTTCTAGTTGATTGTATTTTTTGAGCTAAAAATACAATTAAATGTAATTACTTACAGTTTGCATAGGTGGAAATCAACAGAATGTGCGCTCGTGACTATTTCAATTTCCCGCCGTGTGGTTGCGTTCAGGTGCCGCAGGAAGTCATGAATTCTGATTTCCTGCCCTTTCTTGTTTTGTTTTTGTATTAAATCGTCCTTTCACAATTGGCACAGCAGTTTTACAATCAGCATATTTTGGTCAGCAATCATATTCACCCACACTAACAAAAAAAGCACAGCAAAAACATGCACACATTTGTTCAGGTGCTTAGTCTTAAAAATCTTTTGAGGAAAGGCAAACGACTCGCAAACATCCCACAGACATAGTTAGCCTAGAGGGGGTGCTCGGGTCAGTAAGACAAAATAAGATATAACATTCCATTATTGATCTTTGTGTATCTACTATACACATGTACACACACACATAAAGATAGGGGGGATGCCACATGGGTTGATTGATGGATTCTATATTCAGCAGAGACAAATATGTGGACAAATTTATTTTATGGGCATCCATGTGTTTGTTGCTATCATAAATTCTTTTTTAAGTGCCAGAGGACAGAACACAATTTTGACTGATGGGTTATAAAAATAACTGCTAGGATTTCCAAAGTTCCCTTGAATGGAGACGTTACATTTTTATTTTTCAATGTTTTTTTCATACAGCCCTATTAGAACAACCACACATCCACACTTTGACAAACAACCTCATATTTGTGTTGGTTGCCACAGCAGGTCAGAGCTTCTTGGATGGTTGATAACTTGTTGTTGATATTAAATTAAATTATTTTTATTTCACTTCAAGACCATAAGCTTTTCAACTTAATTGTAGGAGTGATTATTGAAGGATGTATTGATCATTAGTTATGCACATGAGAGTAAAAAGTGTAACAAAAAACCCCGGTCTCCCATATGCACAATAAAATAAAAGGTTAACACTATTGTTATGTAAAGAAGTAAAGAGTCTACAGTTGGTGTATCATTGATGATGAAAGGGGTCAGCATAATTTTGGCAGCAAGTTGTGTGAACACAAGCATAAGAGAATGTACATTTTTGCTTTTGGAAGACTGAAGTAATATAGTACTGACTATGCAGAGTATTTTAAAGAAATGAAAAGGTCAATAAACTAAATCTGTATGGTAGGACATGTTAGAGTGAACGTATGCTAGAGATAAAAAGTTAAATTGCAATAAAATGTACAGTATAACATATGTCAAGTTAAGGCAAATCATGTCAATATAATTAGGCTAAATGTAGAATTTATCTATGGTCGTTATGTGGATTGGAAATGGTAAATTTGTTTCATTGAAAATCTGTTAGTAAATTTGAACCATTAATGCACAGTATGGGCAGATCCAATCCTATTTCCTTTTGATTGCCTTTTGTAAAAAGCTTCATGTCAAATTATGTAGTTTATGTGTTTTATTTCAAAAATACAGCTTTAGTAATATAGCAGTGAGGAAGCCAACTATAGGGGTTGCTGGGGCACAAACACTGAATGATACACATCAATGTCAGCATTGACACAAAATGTAGATCTTTAACCTTAGCCACTTGTCCCCTCAACAGGTTTGTCTGGTCGTGTTAACCAGGCTCAGAGACTGTGTCCTATATTATATCCTAAATATGAAATGGATGCCTGTGTTAAGTCTGCAGTTCATTCAGTTTCAATGAAATTAACCCAGCAAAGCACAAGAAGGTTGAGCTACCAGTGATATAGCCTGTCTGTCTTCTGATACTGCACCAAGGTAATATCTACCAAGTACTGCATATCTTATCATATTAGATGATAACACCCAGAAAATAAAAACACATTTTTCTAGAACTTCTTCTGTCAGTCATACCCATGAAGGTCCACAAAAGTTCAGACCAAAAAAAAACAAACTAAATAACTCATAAGATAAATCAAAATAAGGACAACAATATGAATACAGGAAAAGAAAAAGAATAAACTGAACAATAATAATAATAATAACTAAAGAATCATTTACAAAGGGGGTAATAATGCATATGTGTACAAATGGCATCAGCAGTATGAATGGTTTTAACCTTTTCATACATTCTGTGGTATAAATACAATTTTTATTTTTGTTCTAAATCTAAATTTCCACACTGGGGATGTGGATTAAAGTGTATTTAAAATATTTACTCAACATAAACATACATAGGGAGTCAAACCTACTAACCTTCTAACCTTTAGCACCACCATGCTGCCACCATGTGAACATGCAATTTGGAACAGAAAAACATGAACAAAAGTAATATCCTAAAATAAATTATAAAACAGCCTATTTTTTAAATAAATGCCATTTTGCATGCATGTTAAGTAATTTATGCAAAAGATAATTGAATATTAGTTTTTACAATTAAAAACAAGAAAAACATATTTCTGTTAGTGAAGAGAATAGACATCTACAAAGACCTACATGGAATTTCCCCCTGTGGGACTAATAAAGGATATCTTATCTTATCTTATCTTATCAAAAATTTGATGTATTCACTATTGTGCTAAAATGCTGATAGCATAATATTTTGTAGGGGTCCTTGTCACTCATGGGCCCTTAGAATCTTACTTTTGCTCCCCATAAAGCACTGAATGGTCTTAGGCCTAGATACCTTTCATATCTTAGACCCCTACAAGGCATCCAGACCCTCAGGTCCTCTGGGACAGGTTAACTCACTGTTCCCAGGGTCAGGACTAAACAGGATGCGGCAGCTTTCAGTTTTTATGCTTCAAACTTTTGGAACAAACCTGAGGACTTGAGACTCTCTAAAACTGTGAACTCTTAAAACACGTCTGAAAACATTCTTATTTAAAACTGCCTTCCCATAAGTTCAGCTTCTTCTTATTGGTCTTCTCCTTTTATCTCCTCTGCTCTTTTGATTAAATGCATACTTGTATTTTATTATTTCTAATTGTCCTTACCTTGGAATCATATTTTACTTTCATTCGTTTGCTAATTATATGTCTTTGATGGCACTAATGCCATGTGTTTGTTTTGAACTATGTAAAACACTATGGGTTATTGTAAGTATGAATGTTGCTCTATAAATAAAGTTGCCTTGCCCTCTGCTGACACCCTTGCTCTGTCCATACCTCACGTAGAGGACATGGACAGCCAAGGTTTTATTTTGAAAGTCGTACCCGGAAGTGTGAATGCTAAATCAAAGGAGGTAGCTCTGAGCTACGCACTGTAGCTCGGAGTATCTGTGGCTGAGTTGAGGTGTGTTGGTGACACATGTGTAATTATTGTAAATGTCTGTGATGTTGTGAAACCTCTGCGGCCGAACAGAGCAGGCGGAAACCAAAACCATTCTGAGGAGTTTGTTCAGGCCACAGCAGCCTGGTTTTTGACTGGTGAGTTAACTTTTTCTCCATCGATGTGCAGCTGCTCTGCGTGTTGTGTACACAGAAACGTGTATTAGATTGGTATCATCAGAAAACCTGTCTCTGTCAGCTGATTGTTGTTGTTTTAGCTCCCGCTGCTGCCAGCTCAATCACCAGATAACTTCATCCTGTGACAGGTGCTAGCTAGCTAAACACATGGTCTGTTTCCTGTGGCACTTCACTGTTGTTTGGGTGTTTTCTTTGACTCCGTTTCGCACTGTTTCACTCTAAAATAAGTATAATGTAAAGAAATGTCCGAAAAGTTTTCCTCATTGTGATTAATCCCTAACACTGAGCGCTCCCTCCTCATGAATATTAAAGATGAGTGTGTGACTCATCTGTACAGACTTGATAGAAATGACATGCAGCACAGTTTTCTGTAATCCCGTTTTAACGAAACTCAGATACTAACTTTTAAATCCCCAACATGTCTTGGTACCAACCAACCCAGTGACACCACACTGCACGCCAGAGGTGGGCAACTGGCAGCCTGGGGTCCACTTGCAGCCCTCCATCTCTTTCAATGCGGCCCGCTGGTCGTTTCCAAAAATCAACATAATGCAAACATGGAAACAACATTACAGAATATGCCAAGTGTCATTCATCCAGATTTACCAATAGAATGCCATGCACAAACTACATGTAGGATAAATTAGATAAGATAGAACTTTATTTATCCCTATTGGACACTCCCTCAGGGAAATTAAAATTTGAGTAGCATGATTTATAGCAGGTAAGAAGATCTATAAAAAAAAAGGGATAGATATTAACAGAAATCCAAATAAAAATAGAAATAAAAATATGGCCACTGGCTGGCTACTGCTCCTTCCCCACTTCAGTCTTCCTGTTACTCCTCCTCCACCCCAGTGAAGAATTGTACAGTCTGATGGCCTGAGGAACAAAGGAATTTCAGTCCATTGGTCCTGAACTTGTGAAGAAGCAGTCTTGGGCTGCACAGGCTGCTCTGGTTGCTGATGACGTGTGCAGAGGGTGACTGGCATCGTCCATAATGCCCAGCAGTTTTTCTAGAGGTCTTTCCTCTGGCACCGTCACCAGAGAGTCCAGCTTCATGCCCACCACAGAGTCAGCCCGCCTATACAGTTTCTCCAGCCTGGATGTGTCCTTCTTGGATGTGCTGCCCTATGTAAATATATGTAATAAAACTATTTCTGTATAACTTTAAATGGCTGGCATATGTTTTCTTTAATAACTTGCTTTGCTTGAATTATTTCTCTAAAATCTATTTTATGAAGCATAGAATATGATATAAGAATAAGTATAAACTATATTTGGAAATAAACGGTAAAGGTAAAATAATTATGATTAAGCTGTGGCTGGGCTTTTATACTAAAGAAATATGTCTTGTTTTTCTTTTGCTGCAAAAAGCATCTTTTTGCCACTACTTACTGTATATGCCTCCGACTGATTACAGTGATGTTTTATACATGCATGCATCTACTCAATGCTGTAAATATTTGGATGGTGTTTATCATTGGAATTTAAGGTTCTGAACAAGTCTTAAAGTTCTGATGCATCATTGTAGTCTGTATGAGTGAGTTAGATGCAGGGATGGGACTTGAAACCAATTCCAGTTATGAATCAATAACAACTTCCTCAGTATCCTCAGTCTTTTTGCTTATCAGTTCCTTTCATTTTGTTCAGCATGCCTTGCAAATCAAAGACATAATGATATCATTATGAAGTCAAAAATCATGGTTGACAGGGGCAGAAATGGTCACAACTGTGGCTTGAATTTCAACAATAAGACACTTACTGCACAATGTTCAGTGGATGAAAAGCAAACAACTTGCAGAAGCATTTTACTAAGCATCACATCACTGATGATCAGGAGTGAAATGTGTTTGACATCATTGCCACTAAAAGGCTTAAGCCAGCTTTTGCCCACACAGAAAATTACCAGGAGTCTATAAGGGATTGATAAAGAGTAGTATGGATAAGCAGAATTGTTGTTGGCATTGGTATCAATAAAGTCTTATCATTTTCCATCCTTTGGTAGGTGGCCCTCATTGACCATCCATAGAATGAATCATTGGTACATCCTGATATATAAGGCTATACTTAATCTTCTTCCCTCATACTTAAGTAATTGTGCTTGTATGAAAAGTTTTGGAAGCTACAGTTTTCATTCTGTGACCCACTCACAAAACTTGCTTCTTCTCCAAAGTTCATCTTTTTTAATTCACACTGTGCCATTTTCACCTTAAGAAAATCTCTCTTTATAAAGTCCTTGTTGGTCAATAGGAGAATTTTGTGTTTATGCATTGGGGATTTGTAGTTTTACTATTTTCCAGGAAATGGGAAATAGAGTAATTTTCTGGAAAAATAGTGAATCTGCAAATCTAAAGCCTGGACTGTAAACTTAAAGAGCATTTCAAGACATCTCAGATTTTTTTGCAATGGCCATATGATCAGAACACAGAACACCATAAGGAAGTTTTAACATGCAGATGGGCTAAATGGGCTATGGTAAAATGTGACTTGTATATCTTATCCCATGTATCTGATCTTTAAGGGTTGAATATGGCTCTGTCATTCCTGTTGGTCTTGGCTGCAACAGTGATCCTCATCAGACCTGAAACACCTGTGACTAAGGTATGTACCAAAGGATTTTCAGCGAGTGAGTTGATCTCATTTGATCAATGGTTCTAAGTCTGTAATGTTTTTCTGTCTGTAGGCCCTCCATCAGAACTCACTAGAGTGCTGCGGAGAGAAACAGAGAGGGAACAATTCGTGCTCAAATGACACTCACTGTGAACCAGGTAGTGTTGATAAAGTTATTACTTAAGAGATGTTAAGGTTGGTTACACCTTATTTACAATTGGTAAAATTATCTGCTTTAATTTAAATTGTTTTGTATTACTTGAATTTTCTCATTTAATGCAAGGAAACACTTATGTGCTATTCTGACATTCTTTTAGAAACACAATTGCATCTGTCCCTACCACAGCAGCATGTTCCACCCTGTCTCATTTTTCACGTTATTTACAGTTCTTCCTGTCCTGGTACATCAGTGGTACATTTCCATAAAGACACTCAAAAAACATTACTCACATTCCTCTCAATTTGATGTCATTGAAGCAAATGATCCATTTGTAAGTTCTGGTTTGTTTTCCAGGTTGCTTTCTGCGTATCCTTGACAACAGCAACACTGTTTGCATATTCTGTGACTCTGCAGCTGTGGATTTGGAGAACATCACGGTCTGCACCTACAGTAAGATCTCCATGTTATATGATGACTGTTAACTGTAAATGGAGAAAAGTCTGAATATTAAACATTTTATCTCATTTGCTTTTTAACCTATCCAGACTACACAGTGGAAAGGAAGAATCACACAACTGTAACGACTGTCATTCCTAAAATTGGTAAGGACAGAAGATGGTACTGTTAGCTGTCAGACCAAACTTCAGTGTTGAATGAAATTAATCTATCGCTATATAAAATAACATTACATTCACAACCAGTTGTTACCAAAATGCACAGTCACAGTCACAGAACATTTGTTAATTTAATTTTTCATTGAACTGGGATTTATTTGGCTGGAGCAAAAGCAACAGTAAAAGTTATCGTAAGTGTCTTAAACATGAAGTACCAACTGCTATCTAATCCAGGAAAAAATACACAATATCCCTTTGAGTTGAAATCATTGGGGAAAAGAATGGTTTGAGTCTAGATTAGCCGTTCTGCTATCTGCCTAATAGCTTCCTGTTTTGTTTGTTGACTTTGAGCAGGAGGGCCAGGCGTGGCAGCTTCTCTTCTCCTGGGGACACTGTTGATCAGCCTGTTCCTGATCCTCTCTGTCGCCTCCTTTTTCTACCTCAAACGCTCCAACCGCCTCCCAAGCATCTTTTACCGCCGTAACAAGGGTACAAGCTGCACAACTGACACGCTGACTGTGATTACAATTGTAGATCAACTGTTCCTGTTGATCCACCACACCCATTCAATCCCATAGTCAAACATGAACTCATTTCTAAGCTTTGAAAACACGATGATGTTGCCCTGCTGTATTGTTTAATGTCCTAGTTAAGTTTAACTTTGTTGTTCTTTTGCAGCCTTCATATTCCAACCAAGTGAAACAGTAGGTCAATTTGTATACATATTTACACACACTGCACAACATAGTACATTAAGTGTAATGTGTAGTCCTTTAAAACTAGTTGTAACCCTCTTGGTATAAATTGACATTATTTGTAACTCATTGTGTCTCATAGACAAGCTTAATAATTTTGTTCTTCCCATCTAGGCTGTCATGATCCCGTCCTCTTCAGGTAAGATTACCTCACTGTCTTCTACTGTAAAGGAGTCTTTTGAAACTTGAACTCTTTGAGCTTGCTGAACAGGTTGTGGTGTTGAGGGTATGCAACGGATGTCACATTTCCACCACACCCCCACAGTCACACTGGCTGTCAAAACACTCTGAGGCACAGCTGCCTGCATTATGCCCATTCAACAGAAACAGAAACAGACTGATATCTGGACAAATAAAACATATTTGAACATGAAGGAGATCCATACTATTAAGTAAAAACAGAGCAGGCCAAGGACATTGCCAAGTGGCTAGAACTGAGTTTTCTGACATCTATGGGTATCAGGCCTGCATGATATGAGTAAAGTTATGATATTTGGTAACATTGTTCAACATTGTGTAACACTGTTACCTGACAATTACTCTTGTTTAAAGAGTGTTTGAAATTTGTTCACTACTTCCGCCAAGGAGGTTATATTTTTACAGCATCTGTCTGATAGCAAGATAACTCCAAAAGTCATGAATGGATTTTGCTCAAATTTTCAGGGAACGTTGGTCATGGCACAAGGAAGCACTGATAAGATTTTGGTGGTGATCTGATTCCAGATGCAGAGCCAGGAATTTTTAAAAATATTTGTTGACATTGCAAGATCTGTCAGTTTTCCACATTTTTTACTGATAACTCAACAAGTTCTCAGTAGCTTTGGATCAAATTTTCAGGGAATGATGGTCATGGCACAAAGGAGAAGTGATTAGAATTTGGTGATGATCCGAATCTGGATGAGGATCCAGGAATTTTCCAAAGATTTGCCGTTTTCCACATTTTTGACAATAACTCACCAACCAATGTTGGAAAGGCCTCAGTAGATGTTTGTGCTCTTCTTGGTAACTAATAATTGTGCATTTCTTTCATTTTTATTTAATCCCAACATTGAAATGCTTCTCATGCCTGCAAAAGCTTTTTTCACAAATTTGTGATTATTGTGAATGCAGGTTTGATTTACATTCTGAACATGTAAAGAAGTGAAACAAAGAAGTCATATAATATATATTATTTTATACAAAATTAGAAAATATCACTGATTCAAAAGATTGCTCAGCCCGTTATCATTTGGTTCACATGTTCAAAACAGAGTGGAAAGAACTACTCGCTTATTTAATCCCACCAATTCTCAAAAGTCAATGTTTATCAAACATGTCCAGCTTCCTCATAGATATATATACACTATATTGCCAAAAGTATTCTCTCATCCATCCAAATAATCAGAATCAGGTATTCCAATCACTTCCATGGCCACAGGTGTATAAAATCAAGCACCTAGGCATGCAAAATGCTTTTACAAACATTTGTGAAAGAATGGGTCGCTCTCAGAAGCTCAGTGAATTCCAGCGTGGAGCTGTGATAGGATGCCACCTGTGCAACAAATCCAGTCGTGAAATTTCCTCGCTCCTAAATATTCCACAGTCAACTGTCAGCTGTATTATAAGAATGTGGAAGTGTTTGGGAACGACAGCAACTCAGCCACGAAGTGGTAGGCCACGTAAACTGATGGAGCGGGGTCAGAGGATGCTGAGGCGCATAGTGCGAAGTGGATGCAAACTTTCTGCCGAGTCAATCGCTACAGACCTCCAAACTTCATGTTGCCTTCAGATTAGCTCAAGAACAGTGCGCAGAGAGCTTCATGGAATGGGTTTCCACGGCCAAGCAGCTGCATCCAAGCCATACATCACCAAGTGCAATGCAAGTGTTGGATGCAGTGGTGTAAAGCACGCCGCTACTGGACTCTAGAGCAGTGGAGACGCGTTCTCTGGAGTGACGAATTGCGCTTCTCCATCTGGCAATCTGGTGGACGAGTTTGGGTTTGGCGGTTGCCAGGAGAACGATACTTGTCGGACTGCATTGTGACAAGTGTAAAGTTTGGTGGGGGGGGGGGGGGATTATGGTGTGGGGTTGTTTTTCAGGAGCTGGGCTTGGCCCCTTAGTTCCAGTCAAAGGAACTCTGAATGCTTCAGCACACCAAGACATTTTGGACAATTCCATGCTCCCAACTTTGTGGGAACAGTTTGGAGCTGGCCCCTTCCTCTTCCAACATGACTGTGCCAGTGCTCAAAGCAAGGTCCATAAAGACATGGATGACAGAGTCTGGTGTGGATGAACTTCACTGGCCTGCACGGAGTCCTGACCTCAACCCGATAGAACACCTTTGGGATGAATTAGAGCGGAGACTGAGAGCCAGACCTTCTCGTCCAACATCAGTGTGTGACCTCACAAATGTGCTTCTGGAGGAATGGTCAAAAATTCCCATAAACACACTCCTAAACCTTGTGGACAGCCTTCCCAGAAGAGTTGAAGCTGTTATAGCTGCAAAGGGTAGACCGACGTCATATTGAACCCTATGGATTAGGAATGGGATGTCACTTAAGTTCATATGCGAGTCAAGGCAGGTGAGCGAATACTTTTGGCAATATAGTGTACCTCAATAGTTGTTATTTTCTTAAATGTATAAAAAACTATTGTTTGATTTGCCAACTCTCTATTGTGTTATCTATTATTGTGAAGAGAAGGAAGTGTTTAGCTCCTTTTTAAGTCAGCCTGAAAATGACTCTTGTACCAGGAAACAAAAAGCATTTTGTTTGGTTGGATGTGTGCGGTGTGAAGTGTCATAAAATCTAAATTTGGCAAGCAAAAAAAAAAGAGCTGCAGTTTTGAAAGGATAAATAACATTACTGCGATGAAAGCTTGTGTAGAGCGTCTACAGACATCAGGAGCTGTCTGCTGTCTACAGAGCTTTCCACCCGTGGTGCTTCAGTTATGGGGCTGTTGTGAATAAACAAGAAATTATACAAAAGTCATTATCAAGATCATCAGCGGGACATATATTATTACTGGCAGGCCATATTTGGCCCTCAGGCCAAATTAGTGAATGCTAAAATATAAAGTCAAAACTTAACCCAGGAGAACCTGGTAAGCGGAGTTATTCTGTATGTCCTGGAGCTGGATAAATCTCCTTTGAAAGATAATATAAACCAATCCTGTGCATCTCGCCTCTTGTTTTTTTCCTATGGGTGATTATGTTCTGTTTTGTCTTTACTTTGAAGTGAGGAAGCCAAGATATGTCAGGAGGGAGCGGCCTTCTGCAGCATCCACACTGAACAGCTCCACTGTGCCCACCACATCCGCCACTCAAGACTATAACGTGTAGGAGGTGCTGCTGGTGCAGGTAGGAGAGAACGCTCAGGAACGATGCTAAGACTCTCCAATAAGGAAGGAAGAATCCACAGAGAGACCAGCTGAACCGGGCAGCCAAATATAACTGTAGCTGCTTTGCATTATTTGGGCTGCTACATTTTCTGTAAGAATTATGGTGATGATGAAAACATCAGTAATCACCAAATACCACACTGTCAATACTCCAGACCCAGTCCTTGACTTTTTGATTTTAACAAGTTTCAGTGTTTTCCTGTAAATTTAAAACATCATAGGTTGACTTCACCACTCATGCTGCTCTTCTTTTTAAACCTTAACACTATTATTAATGGTTTTTATCTGTTGTCAGATGGTTTGTGTTTAACAGCTTGATGGGTTTTATTAATAAATATATTGACCTGTTTTTCAAGAAATAGTTTGACACTTGGGAAAATATACTTACCTCCCCTCTGTTAATAAAACTGCCAAAGATTGTTCTAATGATCATGTCAAAATTCTTCAAATCTGTTGAAAAACCAGAGTGGGAAATATTTAACTCCTAATCTCATGCAAAGGTTGATATTAAGTTAGAGGGGTTTGTGGCTTCTCAGAATCACTGGTCCCAACAATGTATCATCTGGTCCAGAAATACCGCTTTGTATACAGTTAATATTATGGGGCATTACATTTTATTCCCCCTTTTATTATTATTTTGTCCTTTACTTATGGTAACAAGACTTCTTTTTTATCTGTATTTGTTAAGTGCAAATTACACAGTTCAAAAGTATTTTTCTCTCTACATTAGCCTTGCATTAGGTCAGTCACTCAGCTAGTTTTCTCTTATTTTGTTTACACCCAAAAATCTGCTTTAATTTGCAACCATGAGGAGTTATCTAAACTTTAGGACTGATTATATGTGCTAACTTTTGATCATCTCCCACAAGTTAGCCACCAATGCAACCTTTTTGGAAGTTGAAGATATAATAGGGTTTAATAAGATCTTTAAAGGATTAAGTTGAACTTCACACTTCATGTTTATACCCTGTGTTAACGCCTCTGTTATTACCTATATAGCTGACACTCGCCTACTTCATTACACCTCTCCAACAATAACGGTAAGGTAAAACATCACAGGAGTGTAAAGATCGTGCCTTGAAAGTGCACTGTAAATACCCTAATAGTCTGAGGCAATCATGATGGCTTCTAACGGAGACTTTTTTTTATCTTCACTCCAGATTGATTTTTTTGCCTTTGGATCCAAACCAGTAGTTTCCAATCTTCTGACATTGTAGCTCGTTTAAAGCAAGACGTGCTAAAATCTGGTCTGAGTTGATGCAGGTGTAATGATCAAGGCAGTGACAGCCGTTCATTTAAAGTCTTTCAGCTGAGATACCTACTAAAGCATTGAAAAGGTGGTGCTGAAGCAGTAACTGATGAAATGATCTTACAAAAATAACTGACAACGCCAGAATGACAGAAAAACTATGTGAAGTTACAGAAGAGATGTTTCTTTGCAAGGCAGTATTTTTCCTTGCCTGAGCAGATAAGGGTAACAGGGCAGTCGACTTAAGGGTCGTCCCTTGTTGCCAGTACTTTTGTTATTACAGCAAGCCCCTCTATTGGTTTATGCACTTCTTACACTTTGGTTTTTGCACTTCAGTTTAGTTTTAAAACTGAAAAACAAACCATGCTAGCTGTTCTGTCTTTTGAGGTGTGTTTGCTGAGGTAAGATAACAGTTTGCTTTTAAGAAAATTTTTCCTAAACTGTCAAATTATTCCTTTAAAAGCAAAGTTGAATTAATACAGTGACCAAGCAGGATTTTATTTGGACTAAGTGCCAGCATAGTGACGTTTTCTGTGAGCTTTATGTATGGTTTATTTGAGGGTGTTTTTTTAATCTTGAATGTGTGATATTTATTTGCATTTTGTACCTGTGCACTGACTTTTGCTGATAATCAGAGTTAATAAGTACCCTGACAGTAGAAAGGTTCTTCTGCTGCTCCAGAACATTACGAAGAGACTTACTGTATCTGCTGTATGTATGATTGATTAATTGATTTTAGTTTTTTTTCACTTTTGTATTTATTACTTTTGTGAGCTTACCAAGAAGAACCAAGAATGTATCAGACATACACGAGGAACCATTCAAACAGTCCCACTCAAACACAAAAAAGATGCTTTATCTTATAAAACTATATCAAAAATACTGACTCATCCAGCACTTTATTACATTGAAGCTATCAGCCAACATGAGGCCCTTCATGTTAAAGGTTTACCTAAAATAACCTGTTGCCATTGAGCGTGATTGAGATTTTCTTATTGTATCTATGGCAGCTGTAAAGTTGCATTACTAAAATTACTTGATTGTTATCTAAAATTGCCATATGTCTGAAGAGAATGTTTTTTTTACTGTATGTCAATACTGTGATAACTGTGCCATTAGCCACTATAAAAGCAGGACAGGAAATGTTCAGTTATTAGTGGTAAATTAATGATTATTTAAATTCTATTCAGTGGCCTTTGCTGTACGCTGTACTTCAACAAGGACAGTTAAAGTTTGATTTGCTATATGGTATTCTATTTTTAATATTCTATCTTGATGCAATACAGTATCCATCTTCAGTATGAAGTATCGTAAAGTGAACCAGATAACGGCAGCAAGTTAGTCCTTGAATATTCCTTTTTGTCCTCTTATGTTTGCTTTTGTACAGACATCCATAAGCTTAATACATGTAAATATTGTTTTTTTCCAATTATGTTTTCTTTTTTTATATCGATGTACATATTCTAGTCATAATGCTATGAAGACAATTCTGAAGATGTATGACGTTAGAGAAATAAAGCACCTTTCCATAACTACTGTTTTCCATTGTGCAGTCATAAAGACACATTGTCATACATTCTTATATTTATGAAGGATTCTGTGTTTTCTATGCTTTTCTGTTTTGATCCTTGCTGCTAATTATAATAAACAATGCCTCACTGTTTATTGGACAAAGTTCATTTAATATTTTCACTTGACATCATAAATCTCACCAACAAAACCCAGTTAAAACCTGCCCTCCTGTAGTCCAGAAATATTTTAAATAGGCCATCACAAAAATTTTTTTGGTCCAAAGTGTTTTCAGACTTAGCTCAGTTGGAGAAGAAATAATGTGGCTGTACCTGCTCAATTTAAAGGTTTTACTTCAGGCATAGAAATAAGGACTTAGTGAAAGGCTGGTCGCTTCAAGAGGGTTGAAGAGGTTTTTTTCTCCCTGTAATTCAGGTTTGGTTTATCTGGATAAGTATTCGGGTTAAGGCCACCAATGCCAAAACAGAATCATGGGAGAAAAATTAGTATTTAACTCTACATTTATTTATTCACATTCAATACTTGAATACATTTCAGGAATACAATCAAACAGGATATTATTACTGCTATGTTGGAGCAGCATTGGTTGTTTGTGTCCATTTAAACAGGATATATAGCCTGCAATCAGCTGGGGAATAAAATCAGTTTTTGTATTTTTTCAGAGAAAGGTCTGGAGCAAGTTCAAGACCTTCAAAGATTACAGAGCAAGAAAGGTAACATTTTGATGTAGGCTGCAATTATGCTCATCAAATATTAAAATAACTGTACCCGAGACAAGCTTTCATGGCTTTGAACTTCAGTGTGCTGGGGCCAACCAGTCAGACAACCATAGCATCAGTCATAGGAACTTAAAAGCTCATTTTTTTCATAAACCAATTATAATTTGAATGCTTGATTTTGCACCTATGTTATCTTTTATAATATTCCCTGTGTGACTCCCAAATCACTTTCAAAGCAGAGTCAACGCCTCTGAAGGTGCTCATTAATTGTTGTATTCAGGAAGCAAGCAGAGAAGTAAGATACAGTATTAACCTGAGAGTCACCTCCTTATTTAATATCGTTTACACTGTGATCTTTTTATTATGAAATACATAGAGGTTTTATATGTTTTAGCTGCAGACTACTAAAGTAACAATACATCTTTGCTATCATGTAAAATAACATGTTAGGATTTTTTTTAGCACTGCTTATTTCAGCATAAATCTCACCCAATTAAAAATTAGCTCTTTATGATTTTTTTTTCCCCATTACAGAGGGTCTAGACCACCACCTTCAAATCTAATATAAGTGATAATAATTTGAATGGAAGATAAATCTTCTGGCAGTATTTTGCTCGTTCTGGGATTTACCAAACATATAATCAAGTAATTTATGATACTTTAAAATAGAATTTCAATCATGTTTATAGATTCTACCTCTTGTAAATGACCTTTCAAAGCCCCCCTGCAGTAACTCAAGGGCCCACCAGGGGACCATCACTCACAATTGAGGAGATGGTGAAGTTTTATTTTAATTTTAACTAGTGTTAGGTAGGTTATTAATTCCTCCTAAAGTATTGAGGTTATTTTAAATTCAGTTCACAAAGATGTTTCTAACTTTTTTACTTCTCTCTCATTTTATTCAGAAATATAAAATACATAGATACTTACGTAAAACAATTTAAAACAGCTTCACAAGCATATAGTATTCAGTTTACATAATTTTGAGGGAATACATTTAGATTGTAAATGTTTTTATGATGTACAAAATATATTGAGGAGAGTTAATATTCTTGCTTGATACTTTTTTACCCTCATGAAATGTAATAATAATCTTAATGCAGTCATAAAGTTTTTCCTTGCAGTAGTAATTAATTATTGTCCTTGAATCTCTGTTATGCTGAGAATTTGACTGATTATTGTTCTCTAAAAAAAGTAAAGGGTATTTGTATTTAAAGGCACTGAAATGTCACAGCTCTTGTAACGGAGGGACGGACGTTTACACTCGGAGCAGCTCCATGTGACTGGACATACTCCTCTATTTATAACAGCTGAGAGCCAGGCCCCAGTCCCACACACAGACAAGGACAGACGGACATCAGAGCTGACATGTCCCTGCAGACAGAGCCCTGTCACCTTCAAACTGGACACTCTGTCCTTCTGTAACAGGTAGGCTCCCCATCTGCTGCTGAAACACAATAATGTTCTTTTTCTGTGTGCTGGTTCATGTTGATATATGTTTACAGAAAAGTCCTGTGGTGACTTTAACAGGGAGAGGGTAGACAGCTGTCTTTAAGGTGAAAATGAAAGTGAGCCTTGAGACTAAATATTTTCTCCTGCATCTTCAAACAACACAGTTAGAACCTTTGAAAAAACATGCTGCTTTAATATAAGAATCCATGCTGACACCATAGGATTATGTCTGTATGTTCATGCTGCATTACTTTCACTCTGTTTACAAAAACCAGCAGTGAGAATGCATGTAAGGCTGTCTCTGTATGTTGTCCTGTGACTCTGGACAGCTAAATCTTTCATATCAGGTCATATGACTGGAGGTATTTTGGTGTCTGCTCTGGAGCGTGTGACTCTGCTGTTCTGCTCCCTCAGGTCTTCACCTCCAAAGCTTTGAACTAACACAGCAGCATGTTCCCAGCAAATGTATTCTAATGACAGCTGATTACAGCTTATGCTGAGCTTCAGATGACAATCCCTCTGTACCCCTCTGACTCAAATAATGTTGATGTATAATTAACTATAAACCTTATTTCCAAATAAGATGGGACGTGAATAAAAACAGAATACAGTGATTTGCAAGTCCCTTTCTGCCTCCTGTTCATTATATACAGCAGAGAGAGAAGATACATGATGTTTAAACTGAACAACTATTTTTAGAAACATATACGCATAATGAATATGATACCTGTGACTAGTTACAAAAACAGTTGGGACAGGAGCAAGAAAAGTCTGGGAGATTTATATGACCATCAAAATATCTACATTTTCTGAAAGCACTCATCAGCACAAGGCCTCAATTCAAAAATCTTAAAATACTCAGTATTTCTGAAATAAATACATCAGATTTGTTTATTTCTTATTTCTGCCAAATAATCAAGTTCACAGTTACCCCAGATACCCCAGTATGCTGCCATGTCAAATCTTGGTTGGAGTCTTTCCGTCTGGAGTTGTCATTTTCCACTAATGCATGTGTGAATTTTCAGTGGCTGATCCAGCTTCCTCCCAAACCAAAAACACATTTTCAGGTTAATCAGTGTCCCTAAATTGCCAGTAACTGTGATTTTTAGCATGCCTAGTTGTTTGTCTCTGTATGTCAGCCTTGTGATTGGCTGGTGACAAGTCGAGAGTGACCCTCACCCCTCACCAAATGACAAGCCCAAAAAGGACAAATGGGATAGATAATTGCCTGCCTCCTCTAGGACTGCACTTTTTTTGGATTTGTCCATGGTATTAGAGTTAATTACATGATTGACCGATGAAATGTATTTATTTTACAAAATGTCAAAAAGCACCTAAAAACACCTCATTAGTTTGTTAGTACTTAATAGATTCACTTGCAGAGCACTTTGTTCTGAGAACTTATTTTCGTTTATTTTTCCTTGTGTCATATTCTTTTGATTTGATTTTCTTGACCCTTTATAACAATTGAAAGTTAGTTAATTTCATTTATTTTCATTTTCTTTGTCTTACTAAAGACAAATGGCTTTAAATTTTAACTTTCATTGAGTGAGGTTCTCATACACGCCCTCTAAGGATTCATACCTCTCTTGCACACATCTAAATTAAATTTGTTGTTGTTGTGTCTTGTTTTAAATTTGTATTGTGAGTGCAAACAACAAACAAAGGAAACAAAGAGGTTGTTGATCAGATATTGTTGCGTTAGCTTTGCATAAGTTAAAACATAGCCTAGTTTGTACCTAAAGAGGTCTTTTTTTTGCCTTAAATCAGGTTCATATATTAATTTTTGATTACTGTTAGGGTATTATCACAATTACAACTGTTATTAAAAAAAAGACGTAGTTTTCTAGATCTTAATGCTGGGGACTTTTTGTTTTGTTCTTAGAGGTGCTCTTTCACACAGAGAAGACATTCAAACACACCTATAAAACTAAAAAATGCAGAATGTACACACCCCACTAAAGTTTGAGTGTTGCATCACCTGGGAAACTCTCAACATAGGCTTAAGTTTTGACTGAAATCTTACACCTACATATTAGTGGATGGGAAGTCATCTGTAAATGACAGTTTATTTGGTGTCAGCAGTGTTTTGTTTGTGAATAGATGACATCCCTCAGAAATGTATGATGAAATTCTTGCTTGGGCTTTTGTTTTACATCTGCAAGGATTTTTTTGGCCATCAGCATGGTTACATTTTCTCATGTTATTGGTGATCTCACTGCATGCTGTCACCATTGTTATTTCACTCAGGTAGTAGATTAAGGATGTAAATCCTTAATTTCATTTATTTCTGTTGCTGTATATCAATAAACTGCAGCTACCTGAAATTATTTCCTAATGTTAGTCTGTACAAAGATATGATGTGTTCCGTATGCCTTAGAATTTGGAGTAAGTACTGTAAAAAATCCAAAAATACTTTAAACTGATTGGACAAATGAGCTTAAGACATCACTTTGTGGAAAATTTTATTTTAATGTCGTGCTATACCAGTTAATAGGAACCTTACAACTCTGTGGTGCAACCAAACAAGTTGCAACTAAACCAGTTTCACCTTAGGAATTAGTGTGGATTTGACACCAGAACTTCTGAAATAACTTAGCTGGTGCAACAGGCTATAGGCCATTAAATGCAGTCGTGTCCCCAATACACTAGACCAGTGGTTCCCAAAGTCCATGTGTGCCTTAAGAATCTTTATGACCATAAATTACAACTATGTGAAAACTTTGGCATTAATGTTTAATTTCTTCCATCATTAATTTGTGAACGTTAAAATTCTCATACAACTGCATATTCTGTTATTCAAAAATCACTTCAAGATTTTTAAAGATATTAGAACTGTTGTTTGTGTTATCCCCATTTGTTTGTTTACCTCATTTTCATTTTGTGACCCGTTAGGTTTAAATATGTGTTGTTGTATTTGTTAACCTTGCACAGCGGCTGGACCATCCTGATTCAATGTCTGTACTCATACAGGTCCATCTTGCCAAGCTCCAATATACAATGATTGTGCTTGGCCTAAAGCAGCACAGCCCAATCAGCGTCCTTTAGAAAAGGAAGAGGTGGGAGATACAAGCGAGACGACAGCAGGAAGTGACTGCATTGATAAAGATTAGCATAGATGCTAACGGCTTCAGTAGCAGTTTTAATCTTCTCTTTAGTAAAGATATTTTTGCTCAACTTCTGGCATGTTTTGACTAGTGTGTTTTACAAAGTGGCTTACTTTCTGTCATGCAGTAGCGCCCGCCTACTACATTATCTGACAGGCCCATAATAAATGTCGATTGATGGAATGATTTGAACAGTCTGTCTGGTGTGACAGGTTATGTATTTGTAACAATTTAAATGAACTCTTTGTGAAAATGATAAATCAAGAGTAATACAATTGTTGGTGGAATTTAATTGGGCATTCATGTAAATGAACATGAAAAGACTGCTGAGGTACTGTAACACAATTTAAACCAACACTACATAGTTTTTCCACCCTAATATAATATTTCTAGAATCATTGTGATGGTACATCACCTTACAACAGGTTGAATGACACCTCTGTCATAGTTTGAGGGGGTCTGTACCACCTTCACTGGCACGATGTAACTTCGATGTGGATGGTAGGAACACTTCCACACTAAAAAACTACAAACTAAAAAGCATGATCAGACTGTACCTTATCAGTCCACATGGTTTATTTGTCTCTTGGGACATCCTGTCGTCTCGCTTCTCCTCCCTCTGTATGTCAACAAATGCACGCTGGTGTGAGGCGCTCTGTTTTTGTAAAAGCACAGTTACACTCAACGACCATAGAGGCCCCTGGAGAGCTAAAAAGCCGTAATCTTACTTAGTGCTGCTTAAAGAGGCCACTTTTCATGGATTTTGGTGTGATCTTGGGTGTGCCTTGAGCAAAATAACTTTGAAAACCACTGCACTAGACAAATGTAGCAAGGTGATCAACTTACAAATTGGGTCAGAAAACCTTAAAATCACCAAGTGTACGCCTGGCTGTACATGGATGTCCATCTAGCAATAATAGGAAAATGTCCACAGTTAATACTCCTACAGCTGAGTCACCAGTGATAAGACCCTTACAGTGGCTGTCAAAGAAGTACAGTATGCTTCTGTCCCAACTGCTTTTGGAACTTGTTGCAGTCATCAAAATCAGGATGTGTTTTTATAAAAACAAATCAGTCAAGTTTATCTGTTTAAACCTTTAATATCTTCTTTTTGCTATAATCAATTGAATGTAGGTAAAAAAGGATTTGCAAATCACTTTCTTTTTTTATTCACATTCAATGCACTGTCCCATTTCTTTCAGAGTCAAGGCTTGTGTAATATGGCAGAGATACCAAGGATGTGCTGATAAACACTGCCACAAGGCCACTTCAATTATTTTTCCATGGAAAACACCTAAATCTGCAGTCTGACAACATTAATCCTTGTGTTTTCTCTCTGTTTTATTTTTAGACTGAAGAGCATGTGAGGAAACAAGATGGATGATTTAGACCACAGCATACACATTGCAGAAAATGACTGGACGAGCTTCTTTGAGGACAGTGAGGAGTGTGGTTTGCAGCAACCTTTGCTTGCTTGCCCCGACAACTCCAGCCTGAGTGATTCAGAAGATTCAGGAAAATCAAGTCCGGTTTTAATCACAGGCCCTGAAGCAAATGGTGATAAAAGTGAGGGCATCCCTGGGTTGTGGTGTGTGGAGGAAGTGCAGACTGACTTGAGTATTTCAGGAAGAGACCAAGGTGAAGAAGACAGAGAGACACCTTTGAGCTGTGAAATAGGCCTTGATTGTCCTGAGGGAAGGAGCGCAAACACAGAGGAGGTGCATGGGGCGGCTGGGGCGGCTGCAGGGAAGACAAATTGTGATGTCACTGAGAAAATAAATGCTCAGTCATCTTCCAGAGAAGCAGCAGAGCTCAGGGGGGACAATGGAGACCCGCAAACAGAGTCTGACATTTGTGAACTCAAACCACTTCAAGAAGCTGACCCACTTTCTCTCAACCAAACAGAGCCTGATGTGAATGAGCCTCAGAGCGCGGACAGAGCCGAAAGCGTAGATGTGAGCAGACGAGCTGAGAGGGAGCGCTGGTTTGTGACGGTGAACAACGACCCTGCGCGTCAGCGAGTGCGTGTGCCCTCTGGGAAAAAAAAACGAAGACAAAAAAAATCTAGGAGGGAGGGTAAAATGTGCAGAACAAACAAGCAGAGATCTTTTGAAAATGGGTCCACATTGGAGATTGACACAGGAAATAATGAGCCTGACATTTCTGACAGGTGTCTGAATGCTGGAGAAAACAGAGCTGTTTCAGATTTATCACAAATGTCTTCAACATCTGGAGAAGAAGACAATTCATCAGACAAGCCTTTTTTTAGTATGTCTCTTCCCCTGAAAGAGATTTTCCCATTGAGAGGCACATTTACACCTAAAGGCCCTAAACGTTTCGACAGTGTGGAGTCTGAGGAGTACCTCTCCACTCACAGTTATGAATCTGAGAGCTATTTGTCAGCAGCTGAATCTATGGACGAGCCTCAAAGTTCACCCCTGCAGAGCCCAGTATCTTTGACAAAAAACAGCCGTCTTATTAATCTAATGGAAAATACCATATCTGACGACACACAGGTCACAGCTATCTCCCAGTTATCTTTAAATGACAGTGCTCACTCTGATCCAACAGCAGCAAACTCTGAAGGTCATGAAAGCCTTGACACTGGGCCCATGCAAACCCTCCCATCTGTGCGCCAAAGTGTTAACAAAATGCCAGATGACCACTCTGCATGTGTGCACGACACTCGCAGCATGGTACCCTGCATGTCCTCGGACACCGCTGGACTCCAAAAACATGAAATTAATCTTCCAACATCTGCTTGCTCCTCAGGCGATCAGCTCAGCACTCTTACAGTACCCGATTTGACTGTAACACCGTGCGCAGCAGTGGACAGCCCTGAAGCATATGCTGCAGCTACGGGAAACACTCGGCCTGTGTTTGCCATTTCTGCTTTTTGGGATGAGATGGAAAAACTGACCATAAATGACATTTTACAGCTCAGGATGGGGAAGAGTCCACCTCCCAAGAAGACACAAGAACCAGCAACACCAGATAATGCTGATGTCAAAACAACACCCAGCTCTTTCGTGGAATCTGTGGGACATAACCTGTGTAGTGGTGGCTTAATAGATACATCTGACACTGCTGATTCGGACTACTTCACACAGGTTGATGAATCCAAGCCACATCGCTCAAGCTGTGAGTTCTCTACCTCTGACTTCGAAGAAGAGTACTGGCAATTTCTTGGTGCCAGTAGAAACCAAAGTCCTGACCCTCTAAGTGAATATCAACAAGAAACTCTGGAGTCTTCCCTCCTTGACGAAGAGGACTCCACATGCTCTGAAGGAAAGGAGACACCTGTTCCCTCAGTGGACTTCTTTGAGGATCAGGACTACAGTGTTTTCAGTTCTAAAGAGCCTGAGTGTCCTAGGCAGATAATAAAAAGCAAAAGTATGCACAATGTGCCAGCTCTCAACATGGAGGATTTATCTTTGCAGTTGTTGCTCAGTAACAATGACAGCAGTCTAGTCTTCAGCAGCTGTCTACCTCTGGAAGAAGACATAGTTTTAGAAGCAAGTGACATTCTGGGGACCCCAATCTCTGCACCTTTTCTATCAGACACAAATGTATTTGATGGTCTCACCGAAATACCCTTTCTTGAGGTATTCCAACATCTCCTCATAGATCAGGCAAAGAGGGAGAGCTGTGTCACCATCTTCGACCCAGAAATTTCACTAATACCAGAGTTTAACCCCACTACCAGTGATCAAAAGTCCTTCTTCTCCCTCCATGATTCTCAGTGCAGTAACCAGAACCCCATCCCTATTTTTTCTTGTTCTCCTCCTACCGTCCGAGAACTCGCATTTCCCGATCCAGACTTTGTTTTCTTGAGCTCAAAAAGCAACGAGGACAATGACGTCCTATCTGTCAGGGTTGTGTCGAGCTCTCTCATTCTGGGAAGAAATGTTGGAACATTTGCGAGTGGTTTTCCCAGTTTGCTGTCCATAAAGAAGTTCCCCTTTCAGAACAAAGGCAGCATCTGGAGTGGAAGCACAAGTCCCTGGGTTTTTCCAGTTGAAGCAGTGAACAAACACATAAAGGAAGAAGGATCTCCTTTGACAGTGCTTGAAGCGAGTGTCCCTATATCTCTGACTCAGTTGTTTGGAGAGCAAGCAATGCAACAGGGGGTTTTAGGAACCATTCAGATCTCAAGTAAGCCACATTTCTCAAAGCAATGGAGTGGATAGAAGGAAACTGTTCAAAGAGGATATGGCAAATGGAGTCAAATTTTACATTCGTGTCTTTTACAGGAAGAGAGGGCATCTTCTCAGCCCTGAAGCAGTCAGATTTGTGTTTGGTGTGCATTGCGTTCGCCTCGTGGGTATTAAGATCATCTGATCCAGAGGCTGCTGATACCTGGAAAGCAGGTATGAAACTCTTTGTAGGGACATTTTCATGTTTACATTAACAATCTTTGATTTTTAACCAAAAACTAAAAGTCTTAAGGTTCTCGTAGAGCAAGAAAATCTCCAAAAACAAATGGTATTTGATGGATGGAAGTTGCTGTAAAATGTGAAGAGACTGAGAACTGTTGTATGTTTGACTGATTTATGGATGGAGACCATTTTAAAGTTTTTCACCACTTTCCATATTATTTAATGTTGGCAGAGACAAACAAGGGCTCAGTGATTTGTTCCAAACTTTGGAGCAGGGTTGGGTCACTTGGGAGGAGGGCACTATGCCTTGTCAGTTCTGATGTTATTGTCAGTAATGAAAGTAGTAGTAAACACTATTTGTAAGACCTACTGTGAGATGTGCACATTGCTTTGACCTTAAAAATCTTTAGTTAAAACCTGTTTCCCCCTCTTATTGGCTTCCATTGTTTTTTTTTTCTTTTTTAATGAACATCCTGAAAAGTTTTCTGGAACATTAGGTCTATGACATAGAGACATAGAGACAGCCTTTTGATTACCTGCAGACTACATATAAGAGAGAAATGAATGTCTAATTGGCATGAGTAAAGTATGCAGCTTTTACTGCACAATTCAAAATTGTTATCCTAAATAATAAAGGAATTGGTAGCACTGTCTAATTTATTTCAACAAAAAAAGTTTTTTTGTGCTCTAAGGTCAATTTAAAGGCCATCAAAGCAGGCAGGAACACTGAGCACCACCTCCGGTCTTCTCTGCAATGCAATCATTGTTCCTTTTTTGTATTATTAAAATGTTATTCTTGTATTGAAATTAGACACAACTCTCCCAACAGAAGCAACAACAGTTACACTTTCACTGCGGGGAAAGTGATTACATACCCATGAGTATTTTTTTTTCTTTTACTTAGGTGAAATTTGAGTCTCTGTCCTTCAAATAGCTCTCTCTCTGTCCCTGTGACATGACGGCTCTAGTTTTATGTCTTGACTGATTTCATCGGTCAAAACATTACAACATCTGCAAAATATACTGTTTTTACATTGTTTAAGAGTTAAACTGATTATCAGGTGTTATATAGCATCTGATATCAAATATGAATCAATAAAGTATATGTAAAGAAAGGCTATTTCCTCCCAGTTATCTGAGGTAATCCAATCACACACAGCACATCTGATGTGCTGGCCTTTTGTGTTGTATCTTATCTATAAAAAGAAATTAAACCAATGTTTATTATTGACAAACATGTATTTTCGTGTGGGAAAAGGGGGCAATAAGCTTTAAAGAAGGTGTTTTACAGAGCATTTTTACAACAGTACCATAACAAACTTCTGTCTGGTTTAACTTTGACGTTCTAAAATATTTGGTGTCCACCTTGTTGATTCACATTGTATTTTGGCACAGGCAGACATGCAAAATTGAAGCATACACTTAACGTTTGCTTTACCAAAGCCATTTCCCCCCTTTAACATCTCTGTTTTTACCTCCATAGCAGGCACAGGGGAGGGATTGCTTAGTTACCCATTGCACCTCTGTCTGTCCTAGTCATTAAAAAGCGAAATGCCACAGGGGCGTAAATATTGTGCCTTGTAAATCAGGCAAAAGGTACATGTAGGTGGAGGGGCTGCAGACAAGAAAGGGGACTACTGCTGTATTACAACCATGCAAACTTGTTGATGGAAACAATGGAGCACCTAAAGCATCTTTGATTCTTACTGACAGTCTGCAGCTATAAGGCTATGTGCCTCTTCCTGCTAACCAGGATTTGCCAGAATTTTTGACAATTAGGTGAGGGTGTTATTCCCCTAATGGGCTTGGTTTTTGTGTATTCAACAGTCACACCCTTCTCATCCCAGAGCAGGCATTTCTGATTAAGATTTTAAGATCTGAGTCTAAATTCTGCACATCTAAAGGTTTTGCTCTGGTGTTTAGTAACACAACTTGGTGTAGATAATATTTTTATAGTGATACAGGGACTTAAGATGACAGTACAAGCCCTGAAAGCAGTTTACTTCAATTGGCTCATTCTTCTTTGATTTTCTTAGTTAAAAGGCTCAGCTCTATGTCAAGAAAAAAATGCAGAAAAGGTTTGGCACAACCTCTCTTAGGAAATTAGATGTTGATGTTTTTAATCAAAAAATAATTTTTGTGTAATTTCTTTGTGGAATACTTTTCTGTCTTGCTAATTTTCCTTAAAAACTTCCTTCATTAAAACCCTTCAGCTCTGCTAGCAAATGTGAGTGCACTGTCAGCCATCCAGTACCTGCGCCAGTATGTGAAGAAGAATCCCTCACAAGATGATCCCTGATTTGTGTACAAAAGAAATGTCATTTCCAAACCTTCTCACTTGGGTCCATCCATTAAGACAAAACTGCTTTATATTTTATATTGTATACATGCCTATAATAGGTGTCTGAATGCATGCCATAGTGTGTGTTATACAGCAGCAATGTAAGAATATGTACCTTTTGTCAAATTGTTCAAATTATTAGACAGTTCAGGAGAAATCAGGAGATATTCTGTGTGTTGTTTTGAATAGAGATCATAGAAAGAACACTGTGAGATCATATTTATGTGAAAGAGTAAATGTGGTCCCAACCCTGACAAAAACACAGACAGTTTGGCTTTATTTAGGTCAAAATAATCACAAAGTTCTATTTAAAGAGGAGTGTGTCGGAGTAATAAAGCCATTTAGTAAACACTGATGATGGCAAGATGGCTGCCACTGCTGTAAACATTTTCTGAATCAGTTATTGACCAGTAGTTATAGAATAGGTCTCTCCATAAACAATGCAAACAATTACTTTATTATATACCATGAGATCATATAAATTGTATATAGGGTGGTGCAGCAATGAGTTCTAGAGCGCAGACTTGACATGGCATCTTAGCACTATCAGTTCACTGGTCTTAAAGTCTATGGGATTGTTAAATGGTGTTTCAAAGAAATGATCGAAATATGGTCAAGCTACAGATATTTTAACTTTTTCTTTAAAGAAGCATGGTTGCTAACAAACTACTAACTAGGACTACACACTTTGTCAAAGATATGAAACATCATCATTCTTTATCCTTTTTAAAAAACTATATCAGACACACAACTGATCGAGCCGTGAGCATTAAAGGGATAGTTAAGTATTTTTGAAGTCGGGTTGTATCAGGTATTGTCAACTGTCAGTGAAGTGACTGAAAGGGCTCCCGGCAGCACTCAGCTCGAGCTCAGAATACTTGTGAGGTACACTGCTGTTGGCTGGCAGAGTTATTATGCAGAACTGTGTGAGTTTTACATAATAACAGGCCACTAAACCATGTTGGGTTAAATGTATGATGGGGCAAAAAAAAAGCACTTTATTTTTCCCTCAGGAAGTCTCTGTGTTTGGCAACATTTTACGTTGCAGCCAAGGGCTATGTGTTCAATCAACATTAAAAATGAAGATCACAGTCCATATTATGAGGACATATGTCCATATCGTTGGCTTTTAGATCTGGCATATGACTAAACTCATTCCTCTGCAGTAAGCTTGAAGCCAAAGTGTTCTTCAATTCAGTTTTGTGATTGGCTTTGCTAAAATTGATCAAATATTTAACTTTTTTGATTTAATTTGCTGTGCTTAAGGGCAACCGACAGCCTCCGAGCATTACCACTGACAGTTTTTTCCCCCTTAGCACTGACTGGACATGATATTTTATGGATGTTGTCCTTGAACCCTACTGTATCTACAGAGTAAGGGCCATAAAGGAATGGGTCCTTAAATGCAGAATTGAATTACCACTTTTTTATCCAAAGTTCCCAAGGCCAAAAGTCTATATCAATTCGAGAATAGCTTTTTAAATAAATACCTGAATTAAGGTCCCTGATGAGAACATGCATACGTGATTTTCATGTTTCATTTTGCAACATAAAATGCACCTGATATTATCCAGATTTTGCATTTAAAGCACTTTTTTTTTTTTTTTTTTTTTAAAGAATGGCTGCTAAAGAACCGCTAACAGGGACTACGAAAATAGCCAGAGACCCTCATGCATTCATTTATGGTCATTCTTTAATAAGGAAATATTCATACATCATATCCACAGCCATAGGAACTAATCTGACCAGGCCAATTGATTAAGAGGAAATTCTCAAACAAGTTACAACATAGCGTAATACGCTGAAGTGTGGTAGCTGCCTCTAAGTTAATACTGTAGCAGAAGCTTTTTACTCCTGCCAATTACAATCAAGCCTAAAAGTTCATAAAAAGTTCATGAGTGAAGATTATCATGATACACAAAATGTGTCATTTTCATGAACTTTTGTTTTCCACAGACCTTTGTTATCTAAAATGAAACCAGAACAGAGTGAAATATACCACTGGCTTTCAGTCGAGTTGGCCAACAAAACTACATTATCCCTGCACCACTTATTTGTCACACCTGGGTGGCTTTGCAGCCAGAAACTCAGTGACGTTCATTTATATACAGAGAGTTTTTTTTGTCTTTAATAAATATCTACTTTTGAAAATCATCTGTGGAATTTAAATAAGTCTTTACACATAAACTAGCAGGGATCAGATTAAATACTACTCCATTTAGCATGAGCGGAGATTCAAATCAGTTGCTCTATTTCCAATTAAAACATCCAGTCTAGCTGTGAGTGACGCAGCACTTAAAACATGGAATAATGTTAAAGACAAACAATCTTGGAAGTAACTATAGGGACGTGAATGTCAAACGACAGCTGCAGGAGGAAGTGTCTGATGAATGTGATAACATTTCGGTTTCTATTAAAGTAAAAGAGAATTAATGTTGTTTGTTGGTGAATATGTCTAATCACATTTCCAATAAGCAATTGTCAATGATCAGAATGTTTTTCTTCTTATGGGACAAAGAGGAAACATAGAGAGATGTCTGTTTGTTATAGATCAAGAGTGACGAAGAGTGTTCAGTGTCATGCTATGCAACATTGTTCCTGTAGGCTTACTGTTTAAATGACATCACCTGTGGTTGCTTTTAGTAATGTGATGTAATTTGTCAATAATCTGAAAAATATAGAATATCATTATTGTCATTCTTTGACCAGAACATATTTCAGCTGCTCCTTTTAAACCTTGGTATTTTAAGTTATCATGTGACCATGCTCTGTGAGTAAAGAAGCTTTCAGTATGAAGCCAAATGTATGGAAATGTTCTTCTGTGCCAAAAGATAAGATGGCAATTTGTAAAGTTGTTGATAAGGTTTCTGGTGTATGAGGGATGTCTTTCAGAGAGATTAAAAGGGAATTAATGTTTTTGTTGCTGTAGATACTGCACTGGTCTGGTTTTGAATGTACAGTATGTTGTATGCAAGGATTCAGTAAGAGACAGCTACAGCCGCTTATGAGATCTCATTTTATCACAGTGCCTATTTTTTAAGATTGGAACTTTTTAGTGTTTAACTCTAATCATTACTCTGTCTCAACCTGTAATTCTCAGCTGGTGGGATGGGACCTTAAAATTAGGTTGTGGAGCTGTTTTTAGTGAGCTGTGAAAGTGTACATTTTTATTAGGGAGCGGGCGAACCTGGTTTTTCAAAAGAAACATAGAAGTATATCCACTAAGGGCTTCTTTAAATCAGATTTTTTTGCTGCAACATGCTGACCCACCAGTTGAGAACCACTACCATAGACCATTTTAGCTTTAGTAGATAATAAAAGTATACAGTAGAATGATTTGAGAAGACAAAAGAAGAATGTAAGAGCAAAGCAGATTTCTGTTTTCCACCTCTGGAGGTTTGTTTATCCTGCTGGGTACATAATGTTACATCTGTTTCATTATTGAAACAAAGCATACAATTTAAGAGAGCCTAATGTCTAAGTTTGCCAACTTTTGAATAAACAATGTTATTTTTGTGCTTTTATTTCTCACTCTTAAAGTCAGAAAAATTGTGGCTTTGACTCTTTAAATTTCTCGAAAAACATGACTTGGTAAATCACATTTTAGATGAGTGACTGACTTCTGTACTACAAATAAAATAATGAAATAAAGTTATGAATGATACATGCTTCTCTCTGTCCAAGGTCATTATTGAAAGGGGTAACAGCACCGAAAGGAAGATCAAAAATATTGATTTGTTGTTTGTAAAATTATACAGCTATCCAGTAACCCCCAAAAGGGAAAAGCAGTATAGATAACAGACAGATGGTTATAGAGCTGAAGGTTATTACAACAGCACTAAAATAACAAAGAAAAGGAGTTTTAGGTGTTTTTACATTCAATTTTATTTCCAAAAGAGGAGGCAAAATGACCGAGTTATTTCTGAAGCTCTATTAAAATATAAGTCTGATGGAGGATTTAGTTTTGTGCTCTTGTTTTACTCTGCATCAGTGTAAACCTGTGGTTCCCAAAGTAGGGGTCGGGATCCTCCTGAAGGTCACAAGATACTGAGGGAGGAGAAGCGAGATGCCTCCAAAAGACAGAGACCAATATGGGATGATTTCAACTTCTACATTTTAGCCAGTATTGTAAAAATGTATATAATAAATGAATTCAATTTAAAATAAAAAGAATTATGCTGAAATCAAAGTAAGGTGTAAGAAACAAATGCTGTTACTGTATTTAGCATGTTGGAACAATAATAAAGTATATATATGGGCCTGTATCCTTCCTTTTTTGTTTCTGGACACTTAATTCTAATTCCTGTTTTATGTAAATATAAAACAGACAAGGACTGGGACATAAAGCATTGTAATTACAAAATAAAATAAATGCTAAAATAAGAGAGAGCACAAGCAAAATGGTAGAATTTTGGTAGAATGGTAGACTTGATCAACCTAGTACTTCTGACAATTACAGCATTTCTCCTTTCTCTGCTTGGAGCTGTAAATTAAAAGTCAATTTCTCAATGCTGCCAAGTGGAATTTATAATATTAATCAAGACTCTCATGATAGAAGGGTTGCTCTGGAGCCAGTATTTACATATTGCTTTTTTACTTGCAAGATCTTCAACAGGTATGCATCTTTTTTACTGTGATCTACAGGAATTTTACAAAGGTATATATAAGAAAATGAGAAATCAAATGACATGTTTAATATTTCTACAATGAACTGGCCTAAAACTCTAAAAACAGCTCAATAACTGGACAAGACCATAAGACATGAACATGAGATGTCGAGACCACGCTGCTCTCTGTCCAGCAAGAAAGCAGCGAACCATTTAGTCTTGAATTTTGCTTTTTGTTTATGGGTAATAAAACATAGAATTAGATTCTTCCAACAGGCTCCGACCTCTCTTATAGTAAATACCTGTAATCAAATCTTTTTTTAGGCTGCGGTGTTCTGTTGTGATTTTCACGTGCCAGTGATGGGAAGGGGTTTTTTTACGAGAGGGAGCTGCTTTGTGAAGTTAAAGCTGCATTAACTTCCTCCAGGTACACGGGGATGTGCCGTTTCTGCTGCTGTCATTTCAGGGGGGGTCATGGGTTGAAAAGTTTAGGAGACCCTGGTTAAGCTACATGTGTATAATAAACTGGCAGCTGAGTGTAAAAACTACAGACCATTTCACTTTCATCAAAAGAACTCCAAATGCAACGGAATAGGGTGTCATTGCAGAAATATTTATTGAAATAAATATGCAATGGATACATTTTCATTTTATGTCACATAAATATTGAATTTAGAGGAAGTTTTAAAAAATTAATATGCTCAAAATTTAGATCCTTTCCAATTCAGTAAACTTGTCCAAACAATGCAAACACATGTTGTCTAATAAAACTTTGAGGTGAAGGATCATGGTCCAATCTCAATTTATAATACCATAGAATATTTTTAGCTTATGATTTACTATCGTGCTGAATTGAGGGTCAAGTGTTCACATCTACTGCTAAATCAATAGTAATCATTCATATAGAATAATGTGGACATGTACTATTTACAATCTCAAAACTGAGCCAATAAAAGCTTAGGTTATATTGTGGAAAGATATCTTGATATATAAAACTTTAGGATTTAGACAAATATTAAGCAGATTTAAGAGAAAAACCAACTTCTACTTTGCTTTCAAAGTCTAAACACCACAATGCAACTCGCTATTCTAGTTCGGTGAAAAAGAATCATGCTAGGTCATTACAATCATTAAAACACTGATTTAAATGTTATTCTGTACAAGGAAATTCATTAGAAATCATCGTAGGGATATTTAAAATCAACACCAAAGTCTGTCTGTTTTCATATCATTTATAAGAGCTGTGTTTTAGCAAATTCTTCACTGCATATGAAACAGTTTTACAGTGTTTTAGAGAAAATCTGTGGCTTTAAATCTCACTTGAATTATGAGATGGTTCTTTATTTAATATTAAAACTAGTATAAAGTCTTTTGTGATATGAAAATCTCAGACGAACTTTGACAGTCCCCATTAAGTGCTAAACAAGGAATGCACATAAAGATCCACATTTTTTCTAAAATATATTAAAACAATAAACAGACACACGATTGACTCTTGCAGTCTTAAAAGTACACAGTATTGTATTTGGGTATGAATATAGGGTATCAACGGCATGCACCACCTGAGGCTCAAGATGGCTTGTCACCTTCTTTCTTCAGACGACTGTGAACAAAGACAGCAACGGTCTGTAAGCACTCTGCACACTTGGCTGACACACATGCAGCTTAATTTCAAAACATATCCGGTTCCACATACATTTGAGACAGAAACATGAAATTATGAACGTTTGCTTCCAAATTAAAGAAACATTAAACTGCTGAGGGTGACAGTGGATATTACGGTAAATAAAGAAGTGAAATCTAAATATTGGGTATGTGCTAATAAGGCAAAGGGCAATTGTACTCAGTTTAAGTTTTTACACTGGCTTTGTTTTACTACCCTTTTGCCATACAGGATGGCTCTGATTATCAGTGGCCTATGCTCGAAATTTAGGCAGAAAGATCAACATGTTTTCTGTTTGGAAGCGTATCCTCATGTACCCATTTTTTTTTGAAAATAACAGAATTCTTATAAAGTTGGTCAAGGTTGTTAAGATTCTTGTATCCCTAAAATTATGCCTACTCAGAGACCAGATAAAATTACACAATCTATCAATACATAAAGGCTTGAATTGACTTTTATCCTCTTTCTAAGGCTGATTTGATATTCTTTTATGGGACTGATCATATCATTGATTTTGTTGAGTCATTTTATTCATCTGTTTCGCTGCCTAATATCAAGATTCATAAATGATTGCTTTGACTCCATATTTTTGCCTCATAACAGTGTTAGTTTCTCTTCGTTGCTTTAAACATTGCCCTCAGATGCATTAAAAAGAGTTTTTATGTGAACAAAAAACCCCAAACATAAACTCTACCTGTAATAATCTTCCTGACTGGGCAGTGGGCCTCCGTGCAGGTGATGACCGTGCAGCCACTGCTGCTCCATGGCCATCCTCTGCAGCTCTGCAGACTGAGCATGCATGGCCTGAAGCTGGTGAGCTGCTGACATTTGAGGAATGGGGCCCTGCAGCTCTCGTGGATATGCTGCTCCTGTGGTAAATACATGAAAAGAATGTGAAACAAAGTAGAGTGGTGGAATTTTGGGAGGGTTAAAGATGTAGACTGTAAGCAGAAAAAGTGAAAAAAACCCAAACCAAATAGTGGATGGCGTAGCATCTCATGATCATGAGGGAGATCGCTGAGTAAAGGGCTGGGGATCGGGCCACCAGGGAAAGGAAATCGGGCCAAACGTGGTCCTGGTGCCAGGGGATCCACGAGAGGATGGGGGCTCGTACCTGAAGTAAGAAATCATTAAACATATGAAAAGGGAAATAAAACATACTCTGACTTATAAACCTTTTTCATGAGGCTACCAAATCCATCCTCACCTTGACCGAGGGGGTCCTGTTGGTGCAGGTGGAGGTGGGAGTGAATGTGAGAGTGTTGGTGATGATGCGGCGTCACGTTGAGCATCTGCAGCCTGGCGGCGGGGTCAGTGGCCACAGACGCCATCCTCTCTGCATGAAGTCGCTCTGCAGTGAGTCGCTCTGCGTAGCTTAGCTCAGGGCGCAGCTGAGGTCCTGCCAGTGCCATCCTATCTCGCTCCAAAGGGGCTAACCCTGGGTGGAAGGGGGCAAAGTGGTGGGGAGGCCCGGGAATGTGGGGGAGACCTATGGCCCCATGTCTGGCAAAGTGCTCCATGGGATTGGCAGAGGGGTGTAAAGTTTCAAGATCTGGGGGCTTGACCTCATAGCCGGGCTTCATCCTCTCGCGGAGCTCCCTCTCTCTGAGGTTTCTAAGCTCTCGCTCGCGGAGGCTGGGTTCAGCACTGTACAGGCCAGGCATGTGGTAGGCCAGCAAGGGGTCTCCAGGACTCAGCGACACGTAGAATGGATGGTTACGGTTGGTGGGTGACATGACATGAGGTCGGGCGTATTCACTAAGGGTGCGCAGTGCAGGGGTGTCAGGGCCAATGTAAGGGGGCACAGCAGCCACAGTGGTGGGGGGCTGCTCAAAGGAGGGACGTCCGTGTACCTGAGACGCCATCTGAGCCTCGCTCATACGGCTGTCATGGGAGGAGCTGGAGGCTCTCTGTAAACAAACAGAAATATGAGATCAGCCCAGCGTGTTCAGTGACTGACAGGATGAGGAAAAAAAAGAATGAAGTGAATGTTGCACTCACAGCATTTCTGTCAGCCTCCCTCTCTCTCTCCCTCTCTCTGTCCTTTTCTCTCTCACGTTCTTGCCGAGCGTTGAGCTCAGCCTCTCTCCTCGACTTCTCTATGGCCTCCTCTCTTTTCCTGGCCAGCTTGGAGGATGACAGTGGAGTGAAGAAGAGATCTGTTCTAGCACAGGAGTTGTAGCCACGATCCAGATGTTTGATAAACCTGCAACAAATGAAAAGATGTGTAATTTATGAGTATGACTTCATGCACAGGTGGCATCAGTTTAAGTGCCATGTCTGTGAAACATAAAGATGTATGTGTGCTGCCGAACAAGTTGACAGTCTTTAAAAAAATAAAAATATAGTACTATATCAAAATACATCCGTGAAGAGAGGAGGTTCTCTGCTGATTTCTTTAAATGGTGAACAACAATAAAATAAAGAGGTTGCTGGTTAGCTTACTGTGACAGAATTTATGGCCTGCCTTAACTTAGCCTGAGTAACTTCAGCCCATAATTTTGTGTTTTACATTTTAAAATGAGTTTTTCTGTAATTGTTCATGCTGCACCCTAAAGCCTAGTTTATGTTTATGTTTCTGTGTCAAAGCTGCACTTCAGCTACGCCATAAAGCCCCATGCTATTGTAAGCATTTATACATGTACATTGGTGTCTGTGTCTGTAATAAAATGCTGCTCGTACAGGAAACTATGTCGTCTAAGACAGACCATAAAATGTTGAGGTACTCTTGAAATAAGCAGCAGTAGATTTAATGCAAATACATATGGAGGTATGACATAGGAGGAGATGTAATCAATGGTTACTGCATTAGCTGAGACAGATGATGGGGAATTTTCATTGCTCGTTTAGCCACTGCGAGACAAGGAGAAGGACAGACACTTCTAATATCTTGGTAAGTGGCTTTCACTGTCGGTTTGTCTTCTGTAGCCATTATATTGCACCAAAACACACAAAATAATGCCAAAGATGTACTGAGCCACTGGCAGGTATTCAGTGCTAGACAGCTGAACAATCAAAGGGATTTTTGGTATGCATCATTTTGTCAGATAGGAACTTTGTTGAGGAGGTGCCCATCAGACTCGGTGTTTAGGCAGCTGTTAAAGACTACGCAGACCTACAGTGGAGTCAATGGTGTAGATTTCATGCAAATCTATAAATTCGGCTTTACAGATACAAGAAGTTTTTAAATCTGCACATTTTTTTTGCTTTGCCACAAAAATAAAAGATAACTAGAAAACACAATTAACGTTTTCTTTGATATTTTTTCAACAGCTATTAAAGTCAAACCTAAGCTTAAAGAATAAAAAACTAATACTTTAAATGTATATATGGATATGATAAATGCTAAAGCTGCTCTGTGACCACTGGAGTTAAAACTGTGGGTAAACAAGTCTGCCAAATCAAATATGAATTGATAATACTCAGGTGGTTTGCTGCCACTTACATGAAGTAGGTCAAAGGATTTGTAAGAAGAAACCAGCTTGCATGATGCCTTGTGTTGCATTTCATGTTGTAAGTATAATGCAATCCTAATTGGTGAATTGGAGGTTTACCTTGCGTTGTGCAGACATTGCTCATGTTTTAATACATTTGTAAACAAAATCAACATGATGGAAAGGAAATAAACAATGCAGTTACCCTGAATTCACAACACAATTCAACAACAAACTTCCCAAATGTAACAATGTGATAAAACACATTTTGGAAATGTTGTGGTTTTATTCTCAGATGTACCTTGCAGACTGGCTGGCATGACTCGCCATGTTGATGACAGTGGGCTCTGGTGACGGGCTCCTGGGTGGAGAAGGCGGGCTCTCGGCTTCCTCCAGCTCATCGATTGGCTCCTCTTTCACCTGAATCTGTGATCCTCCTGTCATAGTGCTTGGGGATGGTCTCAGAGGTAGAGGAGGGACTGATGGCTGAAGGCTTGGGACTGGGCCGATGGATGAAGGAGTGACGGAGGTGACTGGGTGTGAGGCTGCGGCAGGCGGCG
This sequence comes from Cetoscarus ocellatus, assembly GCA_037902135.1. Lineage (NCBI taxonomy): Eukaryota > Metazoa > Chordata > Actinopteri > Labriformes > Labridae > Cetoscarus > Cetoscarus ocellatus. Next base: position 142,184 of record JBAMNC010000561.1, read on the forward strand.
GGTGAGAGGAAGTCATGCCTTTTCCAGGGTGGGCCTGCGCCTGAGAGATGACTGGCATTTGGGTAGGAAGTGACTGCATTGGCAGAGGTTGTGGCATGAGCTGAAGGGGAGGAGGAGGGGCACCAGGAGGGTGCTGGTTGGGCAAAGAATTAAGGGGCTTTAGGGCAGGGGGAGGAGGCAGATTGGAGGGCATCTGAGGGAAAGGGGCTGCAGGCTGGTGTGGCATCTGTTTGTGAGAAGGTGGGATTGGAGTGGTGGGAGGAGGCTTGATTTGAGGGCCTGACAGAGGAGGCTGAGGGAGCTGAGACTCTCTAAAGAAGGGTGGGGGTCTCTGGAGGGGCTGAGGAGATGGGCCATGAGAGCTGAGAGCAGGTGGAACTGGAAAGGCTGGTGAGTGAGGAGAGTCCTGACCCAGAGCTGATGGAGGAGGCGGTGGAACAGGAAGAGAGTGAGGGGCAGGCTGTGGTCGGCTGTTTTGGCCCATTGGTACTGACTGGGCAGCAGCAGCCTGAGGGGGGTCTGGAGAAGGAGGTGGGGGGCTCTGAGCTTGATCAGCTGAGTTGGTGGTGCTTTGGATTGGCTGAGGAGTGATGGGAGACACCTGAGAGGGGAGGGCCTGAGGGGCTGGTGTGTCGGCCAGCACGGCAGCTGGCACAGTGGGCTCTGATGGGACGGCGATAGGCTGAGCAGACGAGTCAGAGTCGCTCTCGTTGCCTTGCTGAGGGCTGGGGATGCTGGGAGAGGAGCTGCGGTTGTCCTGATCAATGTCTTTGGTGTCACTGCTGCCATCGTCCTGAGCACTGCGGCTCTCTGAGGAGCTCTCCTCCTCTACCTCTGCCTCTCCCTCTGAGCGAGAGCCCTGTGGATCCTGAAGGAACAAAAATAATGCTGAGCCATCGTCACGCCTTAACAAATTTTAATTTCATTTAAACAATTTTCTCTGCTACAGATAACATTAAACACTTTGAAACCAAAGTTTCTGCTTGACTATCCAGGCAGTGCTAGAGGATAAGGGGAAGTCAACCTGGAACATCTGGGTGTTAAAGATACAGTCCAAAAAGTTCCAAGGCTACGACAGGTCCAAAACATGTGAACAAAGTCTGCTGGTTGGCTAAGACAGTGAGGACTTGGGAATAGTTTTGCCAGTCTTGCTTTGGCATCCTGACCAGTAACTTTAGAAGAAGTGTTTAATCTTACCTGTGTCTTCAGCCTTTTATTAGAAACTTTTTCAGGCTCTTCCAGCTCCCGAGCAGGACTCTCTCGAGCACGTTTTGTTGTCTTTGGTAAAGCTACCTCCTCTTTTATTTTCTGTGAACAGAGATTCACATTTACAAAGGGAAGCAGAAAGAGATACTCAGTTTAAGGATATCTGGCAGTTTAGTCAGCCCTGCAATATCAGACAAAGGATGTGTAAAAAACAGTCAGAGGGCTCCACTTTCTGAGTGCAAAGTGGCAGAGCAGACAGATGGAATCTCATCTGTCAACATTGATACAGACATTGGAGATCAAGCTGTATTAAGGCATGGTCAACTTCTACTGGCAGATAACCACTCAGTCAGCAATGGGTGACCCACATGCCTGTAGATGTTAACCTGCTCGTGTAAGGGTTCGCTGTGCAAGCAATGCTGATGTGAGCCACTCCCAGCAAACTAATCTAACAAACTAACCAGTCACCACTGTGATCCTGTACTTTGTTGTGTTTTCACTGTCTCTTACTCTTGTATTAACGACAAATGAGTCACCATGAACACCCCATATACATACATTGCAGGGGATGAACACATCGCTTGCTGTACTGAAATTTTCCACCAAAAAAAAAAGTTCTGGTGTGTTTTCCAAAGTATTCATGTGTGTCTCTCTGGTTTGCAAACCCTCAGCCTTTAACATCAGTTACATAATATAAAGCTGTACACCCTGTAATGACAGCATGTATGACGCTGTTATGGACCTGCTAGGACAAGCTCAATTCCAGCTGTTATTTTTGCTGTGCATTAAAAAGCAGACTTTTCTCAATTCTTCAAGAATATTTATGCCTAATATGCACATAAGCATAACTTCACAGCTGTAGTGGTTGTTATTTACAGTTAATCACAGTTTCATATGCTCAATAATAAGCTACAGACATTTAATATTACAAAAACAACCCGGCTGAAGAAATAAGAACGTGATACTTGCACTTACAGGTACTTAACAGGTACAGGTAGTACTTACCTTGTTTGCCCTTCTGTTGGACTCAGTCTTGTTTTCAGAGGCAGATGATCTCAAAGATGCTCCGCTTATGGCCACCTGGCTGACGCTCTGCTGATCCTCAGTGGTGGGAGAGCCTGTGAGCCTCCTGTGGCCACTTCTCAATGATGACAGCTGCTGAAAAAATAAACCCAGGAGGAAGATTAATTAAAATTGTTCAAAAGGTAGGCATTTCCCTTTATGTAGATGTTTTGTAAGACTGAGAATAATACATTAATCCGACTCAGTAAAGGAGTGGAATCTAAAAAAGCCTCAAAGAGATAAAAAGAAAGAAAAAGCAGTTTAACTATGAAAAAGGCAATGACAAAAACAAATCTAAAGTCATGATTACGACAGAAAAACCAATGATATGAGATAAAAAGGTCACAACTTTAAATTAAAATAGCAAAGTTCCAAAACATAAAGATAAAACCTCTTCGATATTAAACGAAAATGTATAAAAAAATGCAATAATTCAGAAACAAAAACTTTTAATTCTGATATAAATTTACAACTGTGAGATAAAAACTGAAAATGTAATAAAGTCATAAGTATAAGATAAAAATATTAAAATTCTAAGATACTCATTAATTTAAAGCCATACTAATAGTATACAAAACCAAAATTATAAGATGAAAGGTCCATGGTATGAGATAAATGGAAAATTATGAGATAAGTCAAATTTGAGATGAAAACTCATTTCTTTAAGGATCTGTCATAATTATAAGATGAATTAGAAACTCATCATTTGACTACTGTAACTCAAATTGTAGACTTTATATATCATAATCTTGACTTTTTTTCTTATTATTATGACTTATTATCTAATGATTGTGATTCAAAAATCTTATTACTCTTCCATTAATGCTCATATATTGTTCTTTTATGGCAGAAAGTGACTTTCACTAAAATCTGACTGTAGTGTATCTTTAAAACTGGATGGAAAAATACAAAATGAGGCTGATCTCTAGCTTACTGGTGCTCTGCTCCGTCTAGTCCTCATGCCATGTTTGCTGTTCACTTCCTCTTCCTCTTTCACAGGTTTGAACATGAACTGGGCCCCACCAGACTTTTGAGCAGGTGGCAGACATCCATGTTTGTTTTCATATGTGCGACAGGTTGTGCACAGCAGAGGGCTGTCTCTTCTTCCCTGGTGCCAATCTTTGGAATCTATTTGAGACAGATTTTCATGTGAAAAGTATTTACAGAAAATACTTTGCTCTAATTAATTACAAAGAGTGGTTGTCTCACTTGTTGTACCACAGTGGCTGCAGCTCTTGGCCTCCTGTTCACTGTCCTCACTATCCAGATCGTCCTCACTGGCAGAACTCGCATCAACTGCAAGAAACAGATTTGATAGCCACTCTAATGACCTCACAACTACAAAAAATACCCAATGGTGTTAGAAAGACAGATAAAAAATGAAACATTACTAAATGATAATAATAAAAGCAACAATAACAACAGCAATAATAAGAATGATAAAACACTTCATTTATGGGTACATTGAGGGTACAATAAATCACCTTACAAATTCAAAAAAGCACCCTTTTCAGTATCAGCTAGTTCTCACCTGAATAATTTCTTGATGGAGTGTTGACCGGAGCGGCCGCAGAGCGAGTCTTTGCTTTGCGGGAGGATGGCTGCCGGCGTTGCTGTCGGTAAGCTCTAGTTCCTGCAGCCTCTGGAGTTTTTTTCCAGTGGTAATAGAAAGTGATCAGCTCCCCCTGAGGGTAACAACACAGAACTTTTAGGAAAAATCAAAGTTATGTTAATGTCTGCAATAAAGATGACAAGAACTGCAAACTGTTCTGCAGCTACAACACCGTGGTCTCTTACGGTCTTTTTGCTGGGCAGAATATCTTTCCGGATGCGAAAGAAATTCTTTCCGTACTGTCTCAAGCCTTTGATGAAACGTTTCTGTGTGGAAAGAGACAAAAGGAGGGTCATTAAAAATAAAAATTAATAAAGCAGATTAAAAGAGACCTTTATGCTGCATCCATTTATCAAAATATACACAGATATAAAGACATGATACTCATTAAACACCCCACAATATGATCAGAGAAATGTTAATTCACTTCGACTTCATAGACAGGTAGCATTTTACTGGTGTTTCAGTTTTAGTTTTGACAAACAATACAATACAATAAATAAATATTTTAGGCTGAAGTTATATATATTTAAGTTTCTAGCCCTACTGAATTATTCTGTAGGATCAAAGAGCAGGTAAAGACTAACATGCAGCACAAAGATGTTCAAATTTGTGTGTTTTTATCTGAAAATTAACTCCAGCTTGGTTGCTTGTCTCATCCTAAGAAAGTTTCCACTTGATATACAGTCTAAAAAAGGAGCCCAGCAAAAACATGTTCATCTGGTTCAAGTATTCATAAGCTGGTGTTGCAGTAAAGATACATTTCAGTTCTTAAAGAAACAAAGAAAAATAACAACTCTTTCGTACATTATCTATTTTTCTTTTTGCAACATAAAATTAACATAAGTTGCACTAAAATATATAAAGTTACCATTTAAAAGATCCTAGGGTTCACTGGATATACTGATTAAAGCACAAACAACAAAAGTCTCTCTCATTTAGGAACTTTGTTTACATAATTAACATCCATCAATTGGTGGCAGAGCTTCTGACACTTCATTTCGATCACAGTTTGTTGCCCTGTTACACTTTGTTTGGCACAAAAAAATGACCTGGCACCCTTTTTACAGTATGGCCCTTTAAACATATTAATGATGGGTAAATACAATAATTTGGGTCCTGCCTCTTCATTGTGGATTCTTTTGCAGGCACAACCACTGCTACAGACCAAAACCCTTTGTTCTGAGTACTGTGAAGGACTTAAGAAGCCTCACCACGTCATCCTCAGACCAGCATTTCTCAATGAGCTTCGGCAGAGGCTTTTTTACCAAACGCTGGAGAGCTTTGGCTGCATCGTAATGACTTGCGTGTAGCTGCATCAGAGAGATATATGAGTGTTTAAAACAGTAAAGAATGTTTTTACATGTACGTCTGTAGATTTGTAAACAAAGTGCAAAGTAGTGCTCCTCACCATGTTGAGAGCGTTCAATGTGGTGTCATCACGAGAGGCGGCTAAGCATCCGTCCTCTGTTGATCCACCGTCACACATTCCTGCAAATGCTGCCATGCTCCTAAAACATAAATAAGTCATTATTTTTTTTCTGATTAAATTATAATAGAGAACAACTGAAAGGGTTTTTTTGCTCCTGTAGAACCTCATAAACAAATATCTTAGTGACTTGATATTTAAGAAACCTGACAAATAAATAAAGAATACAACAATCAGGCTGTGTGAGAGCAAGCAAATATGATTCTTCTTACAGGAACATGATCTGTTTTCATTTCACAAACATTAAAAGTGACAGGAAAAAAAAACTGATGACAGCTATTGCTGATTTGAAATAAGGGCCGAAGAAGTACAAACCAGACAAATTTGCCATATAGTACTGAAGTGATAGAACATAACAAATCCGCTAAAACAAAATCAAAACAAAGCTGCTTAACACTGCTTTGTGGACAGCTAAAATAAAGCTTCAGCACATCTGTAATCACATCACCAACCCCTGACAAGTGCACTCCCATGTTTATTAATATTTTTGTGACTGCTATGACAAAGAGCTGTTGAGTACTTTCACAAATGTCTGTGATCAAACCTTGTTACTGCAGTAAATCTCCTCATAATCAACAGTAACAACTGGTTTGACATGCAGTATGGTAACATTTATCTACAGCATCGAGATATTTATGTACGGTTTCCTCTTAGGAAATTACAAAAGCACTGGGGAGAAATTCAGTACCTTACTATCTGCATCTACCCAACCTGTAACATCGTTGCTCCTGGTAAATCATCTATTAAATATGAATTCAGCTCTCTTTAAAACAATAACTTGCACCTGACTTCAGATCAGACCAGGGTTACCTCACTGATCACCACTGATTTTAAGCCGCACAGAGCAGACACTGACCTGGCAGCCCTGAGGTACATGAGGAGGTCACAGTCATTGACCCCAGGCGTCCACATCAGCTCCTCATTCTCCGTCTGAGTTTGTAAACCTGGAGCAGGCCGAGGCTGCAGCTCCGGGAGTTTGGCCTGTAAAGACACAGAAATCATGACAAATACAAACAAAAAGACAACAAAGAGAGAATTTCCTGTGAAGATGTGGGTATTAAAATGCCATTCAAGCAAAAGTTGAGGAGCTTTTCTGTGTGGCAGAGCACACAGTTTTCATTTCACTGTAAAAGTTATTTGACTGTTTGATAGTGTCATTATGGCCAAGTCAAATAAAGGCATCAGTGGATAAAAGATTTTGCTATGCTGTAACACAAACAACGGTTGCTGTATTTGAATCTTACTGGTGTTCTTACAATTAATATTCAAATAAGACAGTAGTCTAGAGCACATATTTATACAGCATGCAAACATTGAAGCCTGCTGACATGCAAATATAAAGAGTCTGATCTTATGAGCTGTAAGGGAAACAAGGACAGAAAACAAACACACAAAACCTCGGTTACGTTCTAAATCTTAACCTTTGAAAAACCTTTCACACAAATAAATATGATGGGCCTTTGGATATAGAGGTCTATGTGTTTTGTCTTCCCTTTTCACCTCTATGCTTGTTACAGACTGCGCTTATGAGGATATATTTTTATCAATTTTTTCAGACATTGACTGGGGTGTATGGGGAACACTGCATGTCAAATGCATGTGTGTTTCAATGGCACACAAGATTTTGTGAAGGCAGAGAGGATGTCCAAGGCGATGAACGTCCTGGGCCACCAAGCACATCAAAAAATTCAGCAAACATTCAACACATTAAACAAATTGTTGAAAATGATCATCGACTTAAATGCAGAAATGGTCTCCATTGACAAAGCGACAGTTTGGTTACTTTTGTATAAACATTTGAACACCACCAAAGTGTGTGCCAGAGTTGTCCCAGAACTTCTGACTCCTGATCAAAAGAAAAAAAAACACAACCAAAGCAAGCTCTTGTGGGGGGATCCCGGTCTGCAGTGGTCAGTATTAGGGCTGAATGATATGGACAAAATTTCATATCTCGATATTCATGACAGATATCTCGATATAGATACGATACGATATGACTATGGGTCCGGTGAAAACCAAGCATTTTTCAGAAAAATAAAAACATCATAATACAAAAGAATGTGGAAAGTGCAGTTTTAGCGTGGGGAAAATCTATATCATTTATATTGCGGCTTTTTGATTTTGATATCTTGAATGTTCATATCTCGATATCGATACGATAACGATACATTGTTCAGCCCTAGTCCAACAGACGAGTTACCGTTGCTGAAATTGCTGGAGAAATTAATACTGGTTCTGATAGACAGATGTCAGAATATAAAGTGCATCGCAGTTTGTTGTATAAAAACAAAAAAGGGACTGACACAATACTGGGCTTGTGGTCATAATGTTATGGCTGGTATATGATCGATATATGTCTGAGATGCCACATGGACATTAGCAGGAGTTACTTAAGAAGTTCAACTGTAAGATAAAAATGAGACTTTTCAGGACCCCCTGGTATTTTCATGGTTTAGAGCAGATGCAACAACAGCCCCATGCTAGACAAAATGTGGGATTATAGATCAGCACAGGAGCATCACCTAAAAATGTAATGGACAGCGATCAAACTTATATTACACATATTGTGAATGACTGCAATTAAAATGATCACTGTGAATAGGACGTAAGCATTTCTGCTGACTAAGGCTCAATAGACTCAGAGACTGAAACAGACCTGATGGAGAATATGACAGCATTCTGCAACTAAAGGAGAACTTATTTTTACAGAGATGGACTTCATTTAGGTGGTACAGTGGCGCCACACAAACAGCAAGAAGGCTGCTGGTTCGATCCCCATGTCTGTCAGGCACTTTCTGTGGAGTCTGAATGTTCTCCCTATGCTCACGTGGGCTCCGGGCACTCCAGCTTCCTCCCACAGACCAGGAACATGCTCATTAGTTTGACTTAAAATTGCCTTCAGGTGTGGGTGCGAGTGTGAATGGTTTTCAGTCCCTCAATGCGGCTCTGGGATTGGCAGGTTCAGGGTGTACCCTGCCTTTAGCCAAATGTCAACTGGGATAGAGCCCCCTGTGACCCCGATAGGGTTAAGGGGTAACGACAATGGATGGATGGACTTCAGTTAGGACTTACTTAACTTCTCAGTGCTTGGATGTGTAAGTTATTACATCCACCAAGGAGGTTACGTTTTTGCCAGTTTGTTTGTTTGTTTGTTAGCAAGATTACACAAAACTACTGGATGGATTTTGCTGAAATTTTCAGGAGATGTTAGTAATGGCCCTACTTAAAAATGATTAGATTTTGGTGGTGATCCAGATAATTGCGATTAGTGAATGATCATGTTTGCTCAACAACTGTCTAACTAATAATGATATCAACATACAGACATAGACAAAATGGTACCCATCCGTTAAAGAAAGAAAAACCCATAATATCACAAACAGATGCCACACCAGCCTGCAGCCCCTTTCCCTCAGATGCCCTCCAATCTGCCTCCTCCCCCTGCCCTAAAGCCCCTTGATAATTTTGTTTTTTGAAATGATTCTGTTAAACCACAATTCAAAAGCAATGTCTGATTTTCATTAGTTAATTTTCAGTACATTTTTATTTATTATTACTTTTGTAAGTTTCAAGTTATTTCAGTGAACACTGTGGGTTTTTCTTTCTTTAATGGAAGGGTACCAACAATTTTGTCCACATCTGTATTTCCGAGTGCTAGGTGTGGGTTTTCAGGGTCAAGGAATCATATTATAATGGCAACTTTATCATGATGTAACAGCAATATGTGAGCTACCTTAGCGGAGGTTTGTTCTCTTTGGGTGCTTTGTAGTTTGTAAAGAAGTGTTGTGCATGTTTTATTTTCTTTGTCCCCTGTAAAGTTTTAATAGAATTACATTTCCAGCCAAAACGTATTAAAGCATTAGTCTTGTTTGTTTAGTGTTTATATATCATCAAAGTCGCTGTATTTTATCTGAGTGTACCTGGTGGCTTGGTCCAACTCGTATCTCGCCCTGAGTGCTGTTCAGGCTCCTGAAAAAAAGGAAAACCCAGTGTTCATTATGTGCGTTACATTTTAATAGAGCTAATAATTTATCCCAGAGTAAGTCCACACAGCAGAATGTGAGGAAACATGAAAGCAGTGTTTTTCACATCGTTGGCCAGTGTGCTGTGTAGTAAATGTTAATTACCGGGTACTTAGCGCCGCACAGCGTGCACACAGACGTATGATCAATACGTGTATAATAACTTGGCTGTTGTGTGATGTGCCTCCCTCCCTCTCCTCCGTGATTTCAGCAGCAGAATAACAACCCGCCCCTCCATCACTGCGAGCCAATGTCAGCTGTGACCTGCGACTATTCCTTATATTACATGAATGAAATCCGACGCCAGCTACCGAGAAAGACTGTCAATCAATCATGCACGAGTTGCTAATTTTTACGGTCACCATTACGAGAACAGTGTGTGCTCCTCTGCAGCTCCGAAAAGGCTGACAGTAGAGCCGGGGCTAATTGTGAGCTAAAGTATGCAATCAATAATGAATATAAATGTTAGCATGCACAACACCCTGCTGACATGTCTATATGCATGCAGCGCCGATAACATACATGTCAACACACGTCAAGCCCGAAGGAGAAAACAGCAGATTTTTTACGCATGTATGCCATTTCTGCACTTTGTTTATTTGCTTTGGTGTCGTTATTAAACACGCTGTCTGCATTAATGTCTATTATTTACACGAAAGCGACCGACAAGCTTAGCTAGCTGCTAACGAGACAGTAACGATACGCTGTTATTTGGCTAGCTTGTTAGCCAGACACCAACTTCGTGACCACTGACACTCCGGCTATTTCACACAAACGCCTCTCAAAGTACCGCGACAAAACACTCTACTGCATATTTAAAAGACGACAGCTGAAATATCGGTGCAAATGTTAAGTTAAATAAGTTACCTCCGCGGACTGAACAGGTCGTCCATGTCGAGGGATGTTTGGATGTGCCTTGTTGACACTACGCAGCGCAGTGGGCGATACACACAAACTATGCGAATCCCCTATTACATGGCTATTCAAAATGGAGGCGGTGTAGTGGAGGGAGTCGGTGTATTTTTTCCAGTGCGATGACCTCAGCAGCCACAGCTAAGCCTTCAAAGTTGTCTGGGTGTACATAACTGAGCATGTGCCGCGGATCAGCAGCAGCAGCGGGGCCGCTCATCAGCTGCTTCTGCACGGCGTCCATGAATCAAACACCATGTTGTCTCTGTGCTGCTGCTGCTGCTGTGGTTTCCACACGGTTATGTAAGCCGTCATATTAAACCACCGCCGACAGAGACGGAGATAATGGTGACAACTCATTAAGGGCAGTGGTGGAGGAAAACCACGGAGCATTACTGCTGGGTTTGTTATGTTGACTGCAGGGTGATTTCGAGGATACTCAATGTCAAAGGGGAATATTGTAAATATATAATAATGGCACCCCGTGAATCTGTTAATTTATAACAGGGGAGGGGCCTGAAAGTTAGAAAAATTATAATGGCCCATGACAGATGGGGCCCCTGAAACATCACAGCATGAGTATCCTTGACATGTCAAATTTTACCACAGGTCTTCACGATTTCTTCACTCTTTACTACCAAGATGCCATATTCTGTTGTTTTTTTTCCTATTGCAAGTTAAGTTATATTCACGTTTGTTTTTTTAAATCACTATAAAACACAATATTTATATAATCAGAAACCCCAGAAAACGCTTACCGGAGGATATTAGTTTTTAACATGGCTTAGCATCCCAGCATCTGATAAAGTATGGTAAAATATTTAGATCATAGAATACCATGATTACAGTAAGACAAATGTTTAATCTGTAAAAGTTTAAAATCTTTAACATGGTGAAAAAAATCAGAGATTAATGAGGAGAGACCATCTATAAGCATTAATATTTGTCATTTGTAAAGACCCCTCAAACTGCTCTATTTCTGCATTAGTCTACCATTTGTTAATATTTGTGTAAATGAGCCAAACTAATTTATGAATACATTTTCAAGTGCTTATTCATGCAAAAGTTATAATTTACGCAAATACTTACCTTGTCATCTATGCACTAAGATTTTTCTCATTTACAGCTAAAATGCTTCACAGATGAACTAATATATTTTATGTATATTAGATTATATTAGATACTACTTTATTAATTTCTTTGGAAAAACTTCCTCAGGGAAATTGGGATTCAGTAGCAGTTCAGTATTACAGATTAAAAAAGATATAAAAAAAATATATCTAAACAAAAATAAAAATAATATTCAATAAAATACCAATTAATAAACACTAGTAAACAATTGACTCAATCTATTGAGACAGCATCAATTTCCTATTGTAAGTTATCAACTCTGTTATAAATGCTTAATTGGTGAACAAATAAAGCATTAGTTAATACTTATTTTGCCGTTTTTATATTTAGAAGTACATGAAACTGAAAATAAATAATTCATCTTTAATATGTTTTATATTTTCTCACTTCACAGATAGTGGAGTTACAGTTTTAAAAATCAGTCTAAATAAGATTAACTTTGAAGCATTTATGAAGGAGTAGCTAGTGATTTATGTGATATATGTGTGAAAGTAGAATGCACCTTTTACACAGAAAATTTGACCCTTTAGAAGTTAGATATTTAATAATGTGCTAGCATGTGGTTATTATAACGTGTTATAAGTATTTCATATGCAGATAAGTTGCCAATGTTAATGCAGTCTGTGATGAATCTAGCTGCTTTCTATTACCTGTTTAATAGTGTGACTTAAATAGTGTAACTTTTAGGTTTGTTAGTTTGATTATAATAGTAAAATATCTCAAACCTTAATGTCTTTAATGAACTTAATTTTCAAGAGTAGAGTTTTCACATTAGGCAAAAGTTGTCAATTGCCTGGCGCCATGTGAATAAAGTAGTCTTTCTATAGACTTAATGGGTGTGCACAGATTGAAAAAAAACCCATTAAAAAGTCAACTGACATATTAGCATTCTTCTACAGGCAAATCAAGACATGTTTTAAACCAAGAGCACAGATTAAATATCCATACATACCTGAAATAATTGCTGACATAGAAAAAAGACAACACATACCAATAAGAGGCGATCTTTTTCAAATAAAAATCATAAATACAAATGAAAGCCTAAAACACCTTACACTGAGAAAAAAAAATTCAAGAGGTAACAAAATAAACTTGAGTGAATGAGATGGAAAGGGATGCAAAAGAGTACAAAAAAAGATACTTTCAGGAATGTTAAGATGTACAACAAGTAAACAGGCTAACACTCACATACCAATGGGCTGAAAATAAAAAAATCATAGTCATGCCAAGTAAAATGTAACATTTTTCATGAAATCAGTTAAAGGTCCCCGTTTCTTAAAGACAAAAGCAACTGATGCTTATAAATGGAAAACTTCATGATGTTCTCTAGACTCTTGAAAATATGTTGTCATAGACCGGTGGTAAACTAAAAAATACTGACGTATAAGTGTATTGCCGACTCTTGATTCACATTATTTTTCAACCAATCTGATCTTTTTTCAAAATCCAATTAATTATAAATTCAGACTTAACCAGCTGCAATAATCAAATTTGTGAGACAATCTCTTTCTTTAACCACATAAATTGCTACAGTAATAGCAAATTAAATAAAACATGGTAAAAATAATCAAAGAAGCATTGTTTCTCTAATGAAACCGTTTATTAACTCTGAGTCCAGGTTCATCTTTTTTTATTACAGTTTAGAGTGTAGCAAATAAGTATTACAGTTTTCATTCTGGTTAACTGTTGTACAGTTGTTAATCTCTGTTATAAACTCATAAGCACACATGGTGTATAGGTCAGGTTCTACATTAACAATGCTTGTGCTGGTGTGATTTTCTAAATCTGTGCATACAAATCTATTCGCCTCATTCATTTACTAAGCCAGAGGGTTTCTGAAGTTTTTTCCTGCGAAACAAGCCCCGTCTCCCAGCTCCTCTTCAATTCTACAAAGAAAAAAAGTCTGAAGTTAATTTCTCCTGTAGAGTTTTTCTTCTGTATCAACAAATGTTTTCCTTTGCATGTGAATATTTAACAAAAGTAAGAGGAAAAAACAGACAGTCATTTAAAAAGGAACACATTTTGCTACCTGAGAAAAAAGAAGACACCTAAAACACTAAGCATTTCATGAATGTTATTTTTCTGTTTAATTTACACCATTGACCAGCCAATACCTACTCCTACACTTCATCTGTGAGGGGACATGAATCATAACCCCTCCAGATTCCAACTCAAGTCCCTACAGACTCAGCTCCTGCTGCCCCAAAATATATCTTTCATTCAATCCCTCAAAACAGAAAAAATATGGTGTGGTCGTAAAGTTTTGTCAAGATTTGTTTATTAAAAAAAACAAGTGTTTTATTTTAACATTGAAGGAGACACATTTATGATACATGATGTGATTAACAAATACCTGAGAATCTGGTTGTATTTGGCCAAACGCTCAGAACGACAAGGAGCTCCAGTTTTGATCTGTAAGAGTTTGACAAAATGTTATCACATAATTGTCTGATTCATGTCATCATGGTTCCTGTCTCACAAAACTAATTTTTTAAAAATCTTTTATTTTACATTTTGATACGATAGGTTAAAAATGAAAAAGGTTAAGATTAATGATGCACGGATACAACAGTTTATCATCAGTAAATAGCTTCTTTTTTTTTTTTAAGTTTCCCAATAATTGGCCAACAGGAAATTAATGTGGGATCAACAGATGTCAATTACAGATGGTTATTTGATGTGTCATGTGTATTTAATCTGTATTCACTTTGAAACATGAATACGGACCATAGCTTGAGAAAATGCTGGCATTGTGGGGGAATTGCACAAAGGTAAGAAGTAAAAAACATCAGCCTGGTGAAGGTAAAGGCTAAATTGTTATTTCAAGCAAATGGTATCATCCCATGAATAATGACAGCGGGTATTGATTTATAATTCAGCATTGTATCTGATTTGTAAGGAAGGGGCAGGACTAGATAAGCTATTTGCCTCTTTCTGTTCCTTCTCAAACTGGTCGCTGTGCATGTGTATGTACCCACATTCTTAAGTGTTTGATGGACATGTACAGTTTGGTGTACATATTACTTTGCATTAATTTGGTTGTTGTTGTTTGTTTGTTTTTAAAGTTTAAGATAAATAACTAAATGAAAATGAAGAAAAAGAAAAATCCCTGATTTTCACGGTTGGCGTATCACTAGTTAAGATGTAAAATGTTCAGTAAATTGTAGATGTAGCAATATTTTTGAAAAAAATGTAGAACATTATTTTCAAAATGAAACCAGTAATACACTCAATGTTACTCTCTGGCTTTACCTGTCCTGTGCACAGGCCTACCACCAGGTCTGCAATGAACGTGTCCTCGGTTTCACCAGAGCGATGGCTGACCATCACACCCCAGCCATTCTCTTGGGCCATCTTACACCTGTGAGGACGACGGGTGGAACTCTGTTCAATCCAATCCACGACATTTACAGGACAGTCTTAATAATATTGACATTAGCCGGAGTGTTGCAGAGTGACTAAAATACAGATCTAAAACCACGAGCGATATATAAAAGCAATATATAAATGCAAAGAAAATAGAAGTTCATGAAAACACAGTAAAATTTATCAGAGCATACAAAATTCATTTAAATAAACATGAAAACACAAAAACCATAAACAAAGTCAACTATTGTGCCAAGTTATAGATACAAACTTAATTTAAAAGCTAATCAGGTTGAGGATAGTTTAACTTTAGGGTGCAAATGTTCCACCAATGAAGGAGCAACTGCAGAAAAGCCTTTATCATCTCATCTTCATTCTGGTCTACAAGATAATGAGGCATAACTGTTCAACAGATTTCAGGGGGGACCTGAGTGGGTGTAGGCTATTAAGATTTAAGAAATTAACTCGGAAACTCCATTACAAATATGAAAAAAAAAGGACATATATATATATATATATATATATATATATATATATATATATATACACACACACACATATATATATATATATACACATACATACATACATACATATATACATATATATATATGTATATATATTCTTTTTTTTTTTTTTTAATAAATATTTGTTGAAATATGAGAGGCAGCATTTTGACCTTTTATTCGATGTGCAACGGAGATCTAGTTAACTCTGGCAAAAAAAAAAAGAGAATGTTTCTTGAACTTATTATCAGTCTCACTGTTGCAGATAACTTAAAGTTACCAAATTGAATTAATTAGTGAGGATGTTACAGATCACAAAGAGGCATCAACTTTAATTTCAGTCTTTTAACTGAAAAGTAAAAGACTTCCAGAGGCATGAAAAAAAGCTGAATCAAATAAACTCAACTAAATAAAATGATACTTATTCTTTTAGATTTTACTCTGCATTGCCATTTCATTTCATTTCAAAGTAAGTGCCTCTAGATGGCAGTAGCTACATTTAAAGAACCAAATGAGGAACAAGAAACCAGTGAATTTCCATCAAGTCAGTGCAAGGGTTGAACAACAAAAGCCTTGTTGAGACACAAGGAATGCGTCCTGAAAACACTTCAAGAAGAGCTGGATAGAAAACAAGAACTGTTTCTCCCCATGGCCTAATCCTGTTAGTTCAACAGGGCAAATGGAAGCCAATCAAAAAGAGCCCTTGTACTATAAGATGACCAATTATACTGATCGCCTGAATAAGGAAGGAGTAAAAGGTAACCTCTTCCACAACCAACAATTTAAATAAACAGGAACAGTTCACTCTGCAGTTGATGTAATTACAGTCCCAGTCAATATTTGAGAAGTGTTCGTTCAACATAAAACTAACCAACATACACAGCCATTACTTTATAGACTGTTGACTTACGCTCTCATTGACTCAGTGACAGAGCCGATCTGATTGACCTTTAGGAGCAGACAGTTGCAGGCTTTCTCCTCCACAGCCTTACTGATACGATTAGGGTTGGTCACTGTGAGATCGTCTCCCACTATCTGGATGCCTGTGCTCCCAGTGAAGTTGGTCCAGGCTGCCCAGTCATCCTGGTCAAAAGGATCTTCAATGGAAACCACTGCAAGCAGATGTTTGCCATTGAAAATGGTCAAGATGCATATAAATAGGCTTTAAACTAATCTTTGATCAAGTTGGCCTTTGATGAATAAGTGATCAGTCAGGCAGCTCTTACATTAGCCATTCACCACCAATAACCCTTATCATTGTACTGTGGAGCAGTACAATGATATCTATGATTAAAATATAGATGCAGATGCTTCAATATTCCCCTTTCAGTCAATTACCAGCAAACCTCCAGCCACTAGAAGTCCCCCCAACCTCTCTGGATGTGTGCTTAAATTTCAGCATTATGTATTTGGTAGCCATAGTCCATATCATTCATGTCAGCTACATGGGGAATAAGAGATATTTTGCCATCTGCTCTCTGGGGCTGTCATGTTTTCCATCTCTGGTTTTGACTCTCCACACACTCGTTGCCCTGATTAAATACTAGCTAACAATGGCTGTCAAGTGTCTGATCAAACATGAAGTCATTCCTGATAAAACATTTTAAATCTCAATCGTTTTGGGGGGTTGCGTTCATAGTTATGGGGATGTAATGATAAAAAGATACCCTTAACTACAACATATTTATCCATCTCACATTTTTAGAATTTGATTATAAGTATTCCGGGGCCAGATGGTAAGCTTTGGGGGCCTGATGTGGGCCTCGGGCTGCCAGTTGAGGATCATTGCTCTACAGAGACAAATTTTGCATTTTTTTTATTCATTTATATCAAGTCCTTACTTGACAGACTCCCAAGAAATGATGTTTAAACAAAGACAACTGATGTAATTGTCACTTAACTTTGAGCTCCTGATTGAGACTGACATTCTTGAGCTCTCTATGCATTGCTGAACTCACTCCTGCCGAGTTGGGTTTACTTCAAAAAATGTTGTTTCATTCCCCTTTACTTTTTCTGTTTCATTTCATTTTATGATAGAAGAAATGCTAACAGCAGAGACCGATGTTGGCAGTTTTCAAAGAATAAAAAGAAAAGTTTGTTCCTCAAACCAGCAAATTTATTCAAATGGATACAACACGAGTAAACGATCCAACATAAAAACAGCTCAGAAATGTAAATGCTGACTGTGCTGTCCTATTGTGCACCCTACAGCTCCTTACCTGCGTAACCATGTGAACAAAGATGAAGTGTCAGGAGGTTACCTGGATAATCCTTCACAAAGCTCTTGTAGAGATCAGCCAGCTCGTCAGGAGTGATGTAACGACTGGGGTCATCTGGAGACTTGAAGTCCAGGTCATATTTTCCATCCCTGAAGAACTCAGATGCTGCCACGTCCATGCCGATCACAACCTCGTCTGTGTATCCTGCTTTGGAGACAGCCTCCTTTATCAGCTCCAGAGCTGCAGAGTGAAATTGTCAGATATTTAATTTATTTATTTTACCTTTATTTAACCAGGAAGTCCCACTGAGATTAAAAATCTCTTTTACAAGAGAGACCTGGCGAAGGTAGCAGCCAATACATTATTACAAAATTAAAAAAAACAACAAAACATTAAACAGCACAACAACACACATTTTAAAATAGGCTTTCAAATGTACAGTGACCTTTCAGGAAAAACAGCTACACCTCTCCGTCGCCATGCTCTTTATGATCTTTTTAAATGTAACATTATCAGAGCTGGTGCTGGGACACATCCAAACAAAACACAGTTAACTATAAAACTGAAGTACTTAATTTAAAAAAGGTATGAACACTTAACACATTAAACTATACAAATATTACTAAAAAGAGGTTCCTAGAATTTAAAATACCAGTGACCTGCATACAGAAGGAGTCTCTAGCAAGGACCCCTCTCCATGAATAGGGATGGGAATAGAGAACCAGATCCAATTAGTCTGAGGCATCAAAATCATTTGGCTTCATGCTCAATGTTTCACTCATCAATGCTTCTTCTTCTTGGGCCTTTCAAGACAATGACATCACTTTCTTTAAGAGTCCATATTTTGCCTTAACCCTGGTTCACATACTCCTTTTTGATGACTGCTATGCTCAAAAACCTTCTGGCTTTCATATACTGAGAACCCCTTACCCAGCTGTTTTTTCTCTCTGTCTGAGACACTCAGTTGAAACCCCTGCCCCTTTAAGGCTCCCTTCCTCATGTGGGCCAAGTCTGCTCTCAGGTTGACAGGTCATCTCTGTGGTCAATGGTCAGGTCAGTGCCGCACATCGGCATGCTTTCAACTACTCTGCATTCATTCTTAAGTCTCTGCTTTGTAGTCTGAGCCAATGGGCTTAAACTGCAGACAAAGCAATGGTAGGACTTCAATTTGGGGGAGCTGGGGGGAATGAGACCTTACAAGCAGCTACTGGCGCCATTGGTTCCCTAATGCCATAGACTTTTTGAGTTGTTCACACAGGTGCTCTAACATGTGGAGGAGACAGGTTGAACACACTATTAGGCACATAAAACGTAAAAAAGGCATAATATACGCTCTTAAAAAGAAAGCAAGCATGGTGGATGGCAAGAAGACAGAACTATATATGATAGACAGGTGTGGCTAAATTTCACACAAAATTCTGCCTACATCCAACGTGTAATGTGTGTGGCTGTAAGAATTTAAGCAAAGTTGGAAACACATACAACAGCCTGAAACATTTTTTCAGTGCAGCACAATGTTACATATTTGGAGTGCCATGCATTTTTAGTTTTTGACACACAAAACTTGTGTAGACCCACTTTTTTCCCCCACACAGAAAATGTTCATCCCTTTGAACAAAATGAGTAAGATCCCAGTACATTACAATGAAAAAATAAGAAACTGAACAAAAATTTTGTCTATGTTTTTTTATTTTTAAGGAACAAAACAAATAATATTCGTATTTGTTAATTAAGTTCAGTCGCTTGTTTGAAAAATTGTCTTTGAGAATTTCTGTTTACATAACACAAACAGTAATACTACAAGTAAAAATATGTTATAGAATCGTTCAGTCTGTCATATATTTAATTTAAAATGACTTCCATTAGAAGCAATATTTGAATTCTTCTGACAATACATGTGGCAGTAATTTAAATAATTAGGAAACAAGCGTATTGAAAATTTGATATTGGAAAAAACACACAGATTTTAACAAGCAGTGATGATCAGATTTATCATTTATTAAGCTATGCTGCATGATCTTGTTAATAAATTTTCCCCCTTCTTCCCTTTGCACCCCTTCCACCCCTTGGGGGTTAGGACCCCCACTTTGAAACAAACTGATCCAAAGATCAGACACCTTTCCACTTTTGACATAGCGTAGAGGCAATGTTGTTTGGATAATATAGTAATATGCGTTTGTTTACTGGGATAGGCTTCAGCCCCCCATGATCAAACAGGGACTGAGGTATATATAATGGATGGATGAATGTTTGAACTACGAGGGCTGATTGATAAGTTTTGAGCCTTGTATTGAAGAAGATAAGCAGGGATGTCCTTTTCCAGCTCTACTATTCCCTGACTATTTAAGGCTGTGTACCCAAAGACTGGTGTCATTTGGTCAGTTTATGTCGAAGAGGCAGCACTCTAAAGTAAACAAGGCAAGTGACTTTTGCAAAATGGACAAAATGCCCCTGTTCACAAGTCTGTCATTGCCATGGCTGCCATTAAAGATTGTGGCTTTGAATTGATTGAGCATCTGCCTTATTTGCCTGATCTCGCTCCATCAGACTTTCATCTATTTCCAAAATTGAAAAAGGCCATTTCCGGTGCCCACTTGCGGTCAGATGATGACGTCATACCGTGGAGGACTTTCTGAACGGTCAACAAAAGGACTTCTTTAAAAATGGCATTGAGGCCCTTAAACATCGCTGGCAAAAGTGTATAGATAGTGAAGGGGATTATGTTGAAAATAATGCAATATGTCTGCCAAAAGTCAAACCCTTAAATATGAGGCTCACAACTTATCAATCAGCCCTCATACATACATACATGTATTAATAAAATACCATTGGCAAATACAAATCTCAAATGTTCAACAGACACAAGTCAAAAACAAAATATTGGAAAAGTGTAACCACAAACACACTTTAAAAAAATTAGACAATTAAAAAATCAGTTTCAGAAAGAGAGGTGTCTTTCATACTGCATGAGGGGCATAAAAACGGCACAATTAACTCCAACATATTGGAACATTTAACGATTAAACTTTTCATACATACTTTTTTCAGTGTGATTTAAAATATGCTCACATTGTTTTTTTCTTTTAAGTCTTGTAGAATTTGGATGTTGTGTCTTTCTCAAGGTTTTTAAATGTGCACAATTCATCAGTAAGCCAGCCAAACAATATTACTTCCTTAAAATATGTATCTTCACCTACCTTCTTGGTTCTCCAAGATGTTTGGAGCAAAGCCTCCTTCATCGCCCACATTGGTGGCATCCTGGCCATACTTCTTCTTGATGACATTCTTAAGGTTGTGGTAGACCTCGGCTCCAATGCGCATGGCCTCTTTGAAGCTGCTCGCACCCACTGGCAGGATCATGAACTCCTGCATGGCAAGCTTGTTGCCTGCATGAGAGCCACCATTGATCACATTAAAGGCCTGAGGAGAAAAAGAAGGACACATATAGGAGTTTAAGTTACTTCACAAAAACTGCCAGGTGTTTTAATGAAAGAGGCAAAATGATGCATGTTATTTAGCACAAAGATCCTCACCGGCACAGGCAAGATTACTTGTGCATTTCCTGCAAGGTCAGCAATATGACGATACAGAGGGACACCTTTCTCTGCTGCACCGGCTTTGCAAACAGCCAGGGACACACCCAGGATGGCATTGGCTCCCAGTTTGGCTTACCAGAGGAAAAAAAAAAGGCATCTAAAATGTCTATTGAGTATAACAGAGTAATAGTGTTACAGCTGATTACTGGAAGATGACGACTGTCATCAATCTGATTTAAATCTGGAGTTTGACAACAAACAAGGGAAGTGAAAAAGAATTATACTATAACATTTGGCAGCCTAAAAATGTGATCAAAGGAGCTGGGAACACATCTAAAAGCAAATAACATGTAGACAACCCCACTCCTGCTCAGATTACAATTTTCAAATATAGACCTGTAACATGTTATGTGTAGCAGAACATACATATAATCCTTTAAATTTATGTTTTAAAAAAGGACTTGCCATTTTGATTGGTTTAGAAGTACGACAACCCAATTTCAAAGGCTGGAATTACGTTCAGTGCTCTCTAAAGAGTTTCCTATGTCCTGTCAAGTGCAGTTTTCAGTTATCCTGCTTTAATCTCCTAGAACATTTGCCACAGTGTCATTACTGAGAGCATAAGACAGTTTTTAATCACGGAAAGCAGACTTTTTAATCATTAATTTGACAGCGAAAACACTCCTTTGTTATAAAAAAGAAAATCATCAAAAAGCTAGCACTGTAAACATAATCCAAAAAGCAGTGTAGCCTACAGAGGATTACAATTTTAATACATTTTAAAATGCGATATCTAATCTTATAATCAAAGTCTGTGAGGCTGCAAGTTCCCAAAGGAGGGCAGTAAGTAGCTAACTTAGGTTACCTTACTTAAGAAGCATTTTTGTGTACTTGTGCACATTCATTTTTGTGTTTTTTTTGTTATAAAAAAGTTGACTTTTACTTGATTAATTTTACACGAAGTAGTTTATGTAACATTTCATAAAGCATATGAAATCAGTGAAAACCCAAACCAATCACCTATTTTCTTCAACCTTAAAATAATACTAAACATTTAAGTTCAGTGCAGAAACAGAGTGGAACATTACAAAACTTAATTCTTAGTAAGGCTTAAAACTGAAATTTTGCTTGCTCAATACCAATGCACTTTGTTTGAGTTTTTTGTATTTTACAAAGAACAGTTTATTTACAACAATAAGTACATGAAAAACATTTAAAAGTGTTTTCTTTTTGTTATTTAACATTCATTTAGGTAAGTTGTTAATCTCTGTTCATATACATAGCATTTTGTACAGAAGTAATGTGTGCTTATATAAAACTATGACTTTCAGAGTGTACAAAGGACTTTTTACTTATCTGTCTGAAATCCATTTTTTTTCTTACATTTTAAGAGTGAATTGCTCATATATGTTTAATCAATATAAAAAAAAATATATCGCTTTATATACTATTATATCCTGATTGGTTGATTAATCACACTCCAGCTGTTGTCTTATTGGTGCCACATTAGGACTCTGTAGTATTTAAGAGTTCACAGAGTTGAAAAGTAGTGGATCAGTACACCCCTAGTCACAAGATTGCAACAAAAATGAGTTTTGAAAAAATCTGACTGAAAAAAACCCAAGCAGAATGTGAAAACAGCAGCCACCATGAAATCTCATAATGCTGTGCTACTAGTGAAGGCTGTGCTGGAGTTTTATAAAAGTTTTAAAACAATGGCAGCCTGAATTTACATAGCACCTTTCAAGAGACCCAGGGAAGCTCTACAAGATAACATAATAACACAATGTCACTTACATTTATTCTCTGTGCTATCCAGGTCAATCATCATCTGGTCAATTCTTTCCTGCTCAACCACAGACATAGCCTGACAAGAAGGAAAAGGGAAGGAGGTTAATTATGATTGAAACAAAATAAAACAAAATTAACCATAGGAGACTGAACTAAATAGACAAAGTGAAATAAATGTCCTCTTACTTGGCCGACAAGTGCAGGTGCAATAGTTAAATTTATGTTGTCAACAGCTTTTGAGACTCCTGTGGTGGACAGATTACAGTGATCATTCTCTCATAACACTGAAAATTAAATTGTTCAAAATTAAATCATGAAAGCACAGATTTAAACACAAACATGCATTTTTATTATAAAAAGTGTCATGCAACAGTGTGACATTACATTGTATTTACTGTTATAGATTGAAGAAAATATATCATGAAAAAAACTGTTTTTATTTCAGATCAATCCACAGGTTTGTCTTTAACACTGAAGTGACAACATGCTTTACAGGTGGCTCATCATGCACATCACATTTATCAAAAGCCTTGGGCACTCAATTATCAATCATCACAAGTAGATAATTAATCAAAACAGACTCAGCCTTAAATTACTAGGGGTGAGCAATTAAGAAACACTAACCCTTTCACATCTGGGGGAAAGGAAGACAGGGAGAGTGGAGTGAGGATAATACACAGAAAGAGACAATAAACAAAGTTTAACAGGAAAAGCTTTCCTGAAAATTAAAGAAGCTGGTATGTATATGAAGACAACCATGTCAAAGCTACATCTGATATTTGACAAATTCATTTATTTCCAAAAGAAACCACAAAACAAGTATCCAAACCTTTTCCAAGGAAGCGAGACTTGTCATTGTCCCTAAGCTCCAAGGCTTCATAGATCCCAGTGGATGCACCGCTTGGGACAGCAGCTCTAAACAGACCTGTGTGAAACATGAAAGTAAACAGAGGAGGTCATATAAAACACAAAATGCATCGTGATGGCAAATACTATTGCAGATTTTTAACCCTCATGTCCCATTAAAGGAAAAAAAGACTAAAATATTAAATTATAAAAGTGGATGCATTAAAATGAGCCATAACATTGTTACAAATTAATATCATTCATTTTCTTATCCTCACTACATCTGCTAATTTTTTTTACAAACTTCAGTCCTACTTATAAATAAAAACAAGTACTTTTTCACAAGTTTAGCCCCTCACATGCCAGTTGGAGCAGCATGTACTGACAAACTGTATCAAAATATTAAATTACTAAATTAACTTTTTCCCATGTACAAAATGCCAAAAAAGGGAATCTTGTTCTTTTTTAAATTAACACAGTCATGGCCCTGTCAATTATTAAAAAGGCATAATTTGAACAGTTATATAAATGTGCTGTGTTGTCACCAGCCATTGGACTATTATGTCAATGGTTGTATTAGTATTAATATTATAACACCATATAGTAATATGCAAGTTCAGTATCTTTAAACTAATGTTTCAGACCCATTTTGACCAGTAAATCTTTACTTTCTCTGAATTAATCTTTATGTAAAATGTAATGTAAAAAATACAAGCTTAAAATGTAAAATGAGTCTCTCCATAACACAAATTTAAACAATTCCTCTAGTGTTGAGGGATCCATCATGGTTATAATGAGAGAAAAAGTCACAAAAATGGTCTTAAAGCTTAACTTGAATTATCACAGAATGTAGTAATCTAGATAAAGGTTGTCCTTCTAGCAACAGTTACAAAGTGATTTTTTTCCTACATTAAAAATGTTAGAGGAAAAGTTTTTCTTTACATTATCACAGTATGGGACACGTCAATGCTTATCAACAAAAGTGACTTTGGTACATTTTATGTTTCAAGAAAAATTACGAGTATAAACTGGAAGAAGTCACAGTCAAAGGCAGAGTTTTTTGGCCTTGGGCACTTAAATGTGAACATGAACCCTCTGCTGGAAAATGGTGAAAACTACAAATTTGAAGCCTGGTCTGCAAATTATATCACATTAGACGTTTTCATGCTGAAGTAGCCACATGATAAGAAATAACACTTATAGTGGGTTAACTGTAGCCATTTTTGGCCTTAAATAACTAAATGTAATTAGGTCTTCAATAACACAAAATTAAAAATCCTAAATTTGTAGTAAAATAAATGCTC
Organism: Cetoscarus ocellatus; assembly: GCA_037902135.1. NCBI lineage: Eukaryota > Metazoa > Chordata > Actinopteri > Labriformes > Labridae > Cetoscarus > Cetoscarus ocellatus. The sequence goes on from JBAMNC010000561.1 coordinate 167,183, forward strand.
CTACGGTGGCACCAATAGTTGTGCTATTATCCAGCATACCACATGTACAAAAAACTCTGTATGATTAATTATTGGTGTAAAAATAAACTTAGAAACAAATAGGTGCACATCTCCAAAAAGGACCAATAGCACCTGGGGATTAATTAGGTATCAAATGTTGCTTACCTCTCTCAGTGTAAAGATCGACCTCCACAGTAGGGTTGCCACGAGAGTCAAAGATCTCTCGGGCATGGATCTTCTGGATGGACATGGTGTAGGACCTTGAGGTGAGACAAAAAAGCTCAAATCAGTGCTCTCTGCATGAATATGTGCATATTCTGTCGCAACAACTTTAAAGACAGAAATTAAGCACTGTTAAACTATTTTTTGTATCTTCTACTGCTGTCAAAGCTTTACTCTGTTTTGTCCTTGGGGACTTGCTCACAAAAATATCCTGACCCTGCTACAAGCTTAGGATTGCTATCCGGCATGCTACAGTCCTAATTGGATTTGACTTTCTCATCTGATTACTCACATGGCAAAGGATAAAACAATTTCTGTGTAAGTCAACGAAAGGTTAAGGTTAAGCTTGCAACTGTGCACAGCTTCACGTACTTAAGTTTAATGACAGAAGAATTAGGTTTTTAAAGTGCTGCAACAAATTCTCTTAGCTAGTCACCACATGGCATGATGCCTCCAATAATCCCTCCACTTTTCCTGTCAGATAAATAAGCAGGCTGACAGGGGGCTGATCCTTCAGGCTGTGAGACAAAGAGTAATATAGAATTCCAGAAATTCTTTTTTAAACTATATAAAGATTAATCAGTCAATTAAGGTGATATCAAAGGCACACCTAATCCCTATCAATGGATTATAAACTGTTTTACAACTATAGTTTGAAAATTCTGTCTTGTTCGCTATAAAAGCAAATTAATTCAGAGTAATAAGTACATGTGTCATTGATCATCATTTCAGACGAAAGTAAATAACTCGAGTATTTTGTTAAATTATTTTATAGAGTATTATTTTCTCCTCTATGATGTGAAACCTTAAGAGGTGGAGAGTAAAAAAAATCGTAACTCAAGTTACTATGAAAGAGTAACTTTTTTGTGTACTTTTCTAATTAGTTGAGATAAACACTAACACCCAGTAACACTAAAAAGTCAGGCTTTGTACTTTTGCCAAACTTGTAATTGATTCATTGTGGAGTGCCTGTAATAACCTTTTATTTAAATTACATATATGTGAGGTAACTGCACTTTAACTTGATTTGAGTACATTGATTTCTTGCACTCTTTCCACCTCTGAAAAAATTACAGACCGTTTTTTAACCATGTTATTACAGCAAATTAAGTTTACAAAATATCTCAGCAATTTCTGTTTTCAATGAAAACCATAGCTGACATATGCCGTGAGTATATTTAATGAAGAAAAATACAAATACAGCATTTCAGAAGTCTTCTTCTCTGAGAAGACTGTTCTCAATATGAATGGCTGCCATTACAGGAAAAAGGGCTTTGGGGCATTTTTGGTGACCTTGCAATAAAATTAAAGTTAAATATGAGTTCATCTGTGATTTTGCTATTTTAAACTACCAGAAGACATTCACATCACTGGTAGAGTCCAGATTTCTATGCCAGCACTCATAATAATAAAAAATAATAATAACACCTCCTGCAGCACTGAGGCTGGTTTGGTTAACATTAGCTAACTTCGCTAACTGTGAATGACAGTTGAGATTCACGGCACACGTAGAAAAGAAACAAGGTTTACTGACAGCGAAAACCCGAGGGAAAAGCAAAGAGATCTATTCTACATGGAGACAGCACTGGAGGCAGAGTAAAATGTATTTTTACCTTGTTACGAGGACAGTCAGGACACCTCTGAGGACAGGAAGAAGCGCTGAAGCGAAGCCAGGGACAGTTCAGGGAAGAAGACGGTCTTCTTCTCTTGTGCTTCACGGCATGCTTGGTGACTGTTTGAGCGTGGCTGCCCCCCGCAGAACACAAGAGGAACTGCAGCCGTTCGTTCACACATCCCTGAATGGACTGCAGGGGGGTTTGTCAAATAGAGACCATGGGCTCTAATTTCGTAGACCAGGCGCTGGCGGGGGGCACCCGCCCTGCGCCGCGCCTGCGCCGCGCCAACCGGGTGTGTCCAGGGCATTTTGCAAGTTTCGTGCACGGCGCAGGTAGGCGCAGGCAGGCGCACCCACGCCTCTGTCCTTCCCACTGGCGCAAGTAGCAGAGAGGGAGGAGAGAAGGCGTGAGTGGGTTTAACACAGCCGAACGTAATCTTCACCAATCAAATGAACGCCTCTCCTCGACTTTAAATGCGCCGCAGGCGAGGCGCAGTGACAATTTCACCTCGGTGGCGAAGAAGGTCAGAGCTGCTAACAGACCAGTAATGCAGGTGGATCACAAGCATGATGAGTGGATTAGCCTGCTGCTGTGTTTAAATGTAATTGTCACCAAATTTTGTACTCCTATTTATGAGACAGGAACAAATTACATCTGTCCCACGAGGTGGTCCACACCGTGACGCATCGTGGCCTCCCATGCGCGGCCTGGTGGCCCCTGCGCTCTCCCAGTTGCTGCGAAAGTGACAGCGGCTCTGACCTTCGCCACCAAGATGAAATTGTCACTGCACCTCGCCCGCGACGAGTTGATTGGTGAAGATTACACTCGGCTGTCTTTAACCTACTCACGCCTCCTCTCCTCTCTCTCTGCTACTTGCGCCGGTAGGAGGGACGGAGGCGTGGGTGCGCCTCCCTGCGCTAGACTGCGCTGTGCACGAAACTTGCAAAATGCCATGGATACACCCCGTTGGCGCGGCGCAGGGCACGTGCGCCCCGCCTGCGCCTGGTCTACGAAATTAGAGCCCCATGACTCGTTTCCCTGCACCAATGTCAAATGTATTAAACTGTTTTTTGTCTAGATAGATTGATACAACACAAGTATACACAAAATGCAAATACAAGCAGTGATTCCTAATTAAATGAACTTGACATAAAATTCAGTCTAGTCAGCCAATTTCTAATGCAATTTTCAAACCATTTATGATTATTTGGGTTTATCTCAACAAAATTTTTATTCCTATTTTATAAATGCAGTTGAACAGAATTACACCAGAAGGGCTCCAATAGCAAGCTATTTTCAAACTGCCCTATCTCCTACTATTAACAAATACTTATTCCTGGTTCCACATGCAGATCTGGATCACAAACAAAATGTATTAACTTCGCCCTTGTGACAAGACCAATACTCCCTGAAAATGTCATCAAAATCTGCTTTCCGAGTTATTAGTGAAAACGTGGAAAATGGCCCTCTCTCCCTATGTTAAGAAGTCCTTTCAAAAAATCCTAGACCTTCACCTGGGTTTGGAACACCACCACAATCATCGCTTCTTCCTTGTGCCGTGACCAGCATGCCCTGAAAATTTTAACCAAATTGGTTCTTTAGTTTTTGAGTTTTCCTGTTCATAAACTAACAAACAACAACAACAAAAAAACTAATATACAGCAAAAACATAACTTCCTTATCTGAGTCAATAACAGTCAATAATAGCCCTACTTTCTTAATTGCTATGTTTGATTATCTCTAGGCAGATTTTGTTATTTTTTTCTGAATGTAAGTTTTTAAAGTATTTTGAAGTGACTGTCAGGCTGCAAAAAGGAAAGGGTAGGGGGGAGGGCTCATGTGGCCCCTTGGCAGGGGCACATCTGGGTGGGCCAAACTGACAGGTGGCCCACCCAATCATATAATCATGATTATATGAATAAATGAAAATGTAAATAAAATAACATATGATTTAATATTAGGTTAAATTGTTTTTTTCTCGATAAAAATTCTGATTTTGAAAAATAGAGGGCAGCTAATTTAAGTAATTAATATCCAGAACGTCCTCTTCCAACGAAAAAGAAACTCTTGGTTATTTTACAAGAAAAGTATTTCAGGGTTTGAAGCAAGCTGGTTCTTGCATTCAAAATAAAATTTTACTGCAACAGATTATTCAGGGAGTATGGAGCCCCTAAAGGGACATTGGCAGAAAAAAAAAAAAATGAGTTTCTGGTGTGCACGAAAAACAAAACAAAGACCCATCCAGATATTCTCTGTATCTACCACTGCCCAAGGGCTGCAACTTGTTAATCAGTACCTTAAATCAGTTCCTGTCACTCATGTGTTGTCAACTCAGAGGGTAAATTTAATGACTTTCTCACATTTTGCTTCAATGTACAGCCCATCAATCACTGACTTTTATTAGGTTTGAAACCAAGGTAATAAATTTCATTCTTAAAGTCACTTAGTATGCCATGACAGTTCTGGTCAATGTTAAAGCCTTCGTCAGCCTCCTGTTAAAATGTTGTTGTCATATTAACCAGTATTATTTACAGCTTTTCCACACAATTTACCAGCTCCAAATTAAAATGTTTTGTTTTCACATTACAAAGACAATCATCTGCAGAGAAACCAGAGCACCTGGACCTTCTCCTTCTCCTGAGCATTACTGTGGGTGTCTGGGTCTTCCAGGTCCCACTGTGTGCTCGAGTCCATGCAGACTGTCCTCAGGGTCATGTTGGGCTCTTATGCCACAGTAAGTCTTTCCTAGAAGTGTTTTCAAATAACAAACAACATGCAGAGCTGATAACATTGGCAGTGACTTCATGTTCAGGCTTTACAAAGCAAACATTCATTATAGTGGACGGCGATTTGATGCCTCAGAGATGAAGACATAAGTAAAGGTATTGTAGTGGGTCACTTAACCTTTGAGCTTATATCTGTCGATTAGATATAGATATTTTGAGCTGACTGGCAGGCTGTAATGAGGGAACAGGGGGTCCTCAGGCACAAGAACAGTTTCTTCCCCCAAGCTGCTGCCATACTGAACTCCTAACTGCAACTGTCTGTCTATCTACACCTATATATGATCATTTATTGCACATATCATCCTCCCATGTATATGCACCTGTGCACCTTGTTTCTTGTTTGTTTGGGTTTTTTTTATCTTGCACATTGTTCATATTGTAAATATTCTATTTCTATTCTTACCTTAATTTAATTTTTAAATTTTCATTTTAATTTAAAAGTTTTAATTATTGCTTTGCGATTTCTGCTTCTGTCTTGTTTATAATACAGGATATGCACTGTGTATCTATTCTGTACTTGGAGAGTGAAGTGAATCTGCACCAATTGTTTGTCTAACATACCTGGCCAATAAAGCTGATTCTGACTCTCATGTGGTCCCCCGGCCACAAGTTGCCCATCAGTGATCTAGAGCAGTGGTACTCAAATGGTGTGGCAGGGCACAGTGGTGTAACTTGGGAATTTATGCAGGCAGATAGATTTGTTTAGATCCGCCTGCATTTCAAGGACATACAAAACAGCACAGACCTGCACTGTCCTGCAGGAGGAGGTTTCTTTTGTGCAGCAGGGGGCAGACATGTGCGCTAACCCTCCTCCCCCAACAGAATGAAATGAGCGGCAACCACCGAAGAAGAACTCCCATGGAAGTGGAGTGAATGAACGCGTTTAGCTGTCAAACATTATTTTCTCGGATTGAATTAGATTTTTTCAAGTATTTGAGGTCTGTCCTTCGGAAAGAGCATGTCAGGGATACCTCCAGACACATGGCAGCCGCCAACCGTGGCTTTAGAAACCACGTAAGTGTGAATTATAACACCTGGATGCTAGCACTATCAGCCATGCTTGCTAGAAAACCCCATCCGTCTTTTTGTCATGCTAGCTTAAAGGAAAGCTCACAGGCACCATGACAATAATAGTAAGCATTAGTCGAGGAGGATACTAATACTAATATTACTACTACTAATAATAATATAATAAGACGCGCGTATGGATGATTTCTTGTGGTTCTTTGTCAGATTGCTGGTTTTGTGTATTTACTTTTAATTAACGTTGTTCTATAGTATATAACGCTCAGGACAGTTTACAGTAACAGTTTTTTCTTAAAATTGGGTAATTTACAAGGAGGTAAAGGAGATGTTTAAGATTACAGATGATATTAGATCAATACATAATCCTCAGTGGTGCAAACTACGTATGTATTGTATTCATGGGTACAACCTCTCTCTCATACCCTTTTACATAAGTACAAGTAAAATAGCTTTCTATGAATCTACTCTAGCAAATGCGTAAGAAATATCTCAATAAGAGTTTTCTCAAGAGTGCTCAGTATCTTAAGTGCACTTTGCTGTATCATGTAAAAAGATATTAGCTGGACTGTGATGGGTAACCAGTTATTTGTGTCAGTACAATAGTGTAACTTTCATCTACTCAAATTAAATGAATACAGTGTAGCAGTTTGCCTCAGAAAATGAGATTTGAGGGAAATCCGTAAAATTACGTATTGTTCATTTTTAGACACGGTACTGCAAAAGCATGCTGTACCTGACAAATTAAATTCAGAAAAGCAAAAATTGACATATTAACAATGTGCCCTGATTGTAGGGGTGTTGGAAAAAAATGATACACCAATATATTGTGATACTTTGCAGTTCAATGTTATATTGATATTTTAAATACAACATTGTGATATTTAAATTATCACTAACTTTCAGAAATTCTGGATCTGTGTTTTGTATTTTAGTTCAGCCTCTGTTTGGCTGCAGACATTCATTTGTCTGACTCTTTGCCTCTATAGAATTTTATTGCCATTATTTCTGTCCCTGGGACAAAGATTAAAAATGTTGCAGGGACTATGATCTATAAACAAAACACTGATAAGAAACAGGTATGCATACAGTATTGTTTGATCTTAATGAGGTAAAAACATTTAAGAAGTCTTTTAGGTGAAAAATATCATTTCAAAAAGAAAAAAGGCCTGCACACCAGAAGCTGCTCCAAAGTCAGTTTAATGAAGATTATCACCACAAATGTAACATTTTGGGTCCTAGTCCTTCCTCAGTCAGTCTTTTACTTTTGCTCGTTCCTGAGTAAGAGTTTATAAAAGTCACAGGACTTGTGTACAGTATTTATGTACTCCTTACATCCATAGGTAGATGTCTCAGTGTATTTATCCTTAGTCTACAATGTTCTGAACAGTTAACTTTCTTCATTGTGCAGACTTGATTCAGCGTGGTGCCAAATGTTCTTTTACTGTCACTTTCAAAGATTAGCTTTTTTAAAGCTAGCTACTAACATTTCCAGTGTATTGCAGGATGGGGACTATTGTGGTGGAGCTGTACTGGAATCATGCTCCAAAAACCTGCAAGAACTTTGCAGAGCTTGCCAGAAGAGGTTATTACACGAACACAAAGTTTCATCGTATAATAAAGAACTTCATGGTGCAGGGAGGAGACCCCACAGGAACAGGTTGGTAAATGACATACATGATTCAGTTTTATTTAAACTGAGACACATAGGTCCTGCACATTGGGTTCCTCTTAAATAGTGTCCTCAATAACGTATGGAATAAATGATGCATCATATTTATGTAAGTTCTCAGTCATCCAGGTCATGGTTATGTGAAATGTCTTCTAAGCTGGCATCTGGACTCATGTTTCTTGAAGATATTTTACTGCTTCTTCAGTTCTAAAATATTTAGTAGGAGCAGATATAAGAATGAAACAGGGGTAAACTTTTAAGTGCTTACTATGCAGATGTTAGGCTGCAGCCAGGAGTTCTTCAACATTTCTGATGTAGTTTGTAACAACCGATGGGAATCAAAAGCCATTCAAGTTGAGAATGAAGTACAAATATTTAGAGAAAGCCTGTTTTTTTACACAGGAATCCACAGGAATTGATGAGGCAATCAATTACACAAGGATTGATACAGGCAGAATTGATAATGGCATTGGTATTAGTAAAATAACATCAATTTCCATCCCTATTTCCAACATGGTAATGACATCAAGTATCTCTTTTCAGTAAAAAGCATTTTGCTGTCTTTTATTGTGCTGCTTCTAAATGTAAAATGTAAGCAGGTAGATACTTGATGGTCCAAAGTATGAAAAACTTGTTGATGTAGTCAAGTCAGTAGTCAAGCAAACAGCCAGCAGCCAGCACTTGCGGTCTTGAGAATCTAGTTGTTTAACGTCTGTCTTGTGGCATTGTCCAAATCTTCTTGCTATTTGTTATCTCGGCTCATCTGTAATTAAACGTGTAGTTTACCTTTGTTTGCTTCTCTTTAGGTCGTGGTGGTGCTTCCATATATGGCAAACAGTTTGAAGATGAGCTGAACCCAGAGTTGAAATTCACAGGTAATCACAGTGCATTAAAATGATTCAATACAGTTGAACTCTAGAATGTCAGTTTGTAAAGGACTAATTGAAAAAGAATCTCCTGCACACCATAACCAATAAAAGAAATAAACAAAATAAGAAGAGATAAAATAAAAAAAGGGAGTTAGAAGTCATACAATGAGATAGGAAAGGTAAAAAAAAAAAAAAAAGATAGGAACACTAAAAACAACAAAACTAAAGCTATCAAGAAAATGTAAAAGTCGTAAAATGACAGAAAGGATACAAAATAAGAACTTAATTTATAAAGCCAAGATGACTAAAAGTGTGGAGATTAAAATTATAAAGGAAATAAAACAAGATGAAACAGATGAAGCACAAAAATTGGGAGAAAACAGTCACGCAAAAACACTATGTATCAAACCACACAGGACAAAAAGGATTCAGTGCAAGAAACAGATCACTTTTTGTGCACAATTGTTATAATAATCATGAGGTAGTCTTGTGATCTTTGAGGTGCTTTTTGAAAACTCATTTCTCATCTCACTTTAATAATTAATAAAATCTTAGTTTCATTTCAATCATGATGTCTTTTAAAAAATATTTCGGATGAACACATAACACAGTAACTCACACACCTGAGTTTGTTGTTACTGAACGAAAGAGTGAGGGGGATACAGACTGACAGCTATCACATTGCACATTGCAGGCATGGTAATAAAAAAACATCCAACTGATATCTGCATATAAATCCCCCCACTTCAAAATAATCATCTCCCCATTTCTCTTGTCTTTTACGAAGCTTTATCGCCAACACGCCTCTGTTTTAAAAAGTTTGCCTTTCTGTCCCTACGCAGCGTTTGTTTTTAAAGTAAGAGAGTGCATCAAAACATCGGGTAGATTAGCTGCATAAAATGTTTAAATGATGTCACAGGTAAGCTCACAGCTAAAGATGCAGCAGCATCCTGCTCTTCCTCAAAGCTGCTGCAGGTCACACAGAAGTTAATCGAGGGGCACGTGATGCACGTTAAACTGGACTAAAAGTAGACAAAGAAATAATAATTTACTGAAAAAAACACATTTTTTGCATATAGTGCTAAAACATCCAGAAATAATAAAAATAAAGTGACACATGCTCCGTTACAAAAGTTATCCCAAGACTGTTTAAAAAAGGCACAGGTCTAGACCAGACTTTTTGTTATATTATGTACAGAAACCCTACAAAAAACAAAATTAGAATTTGCCATTTGTGTATCACTTAGGTGCTGGTATTCTTGCGATGGCCAATGCAGGAGCTGACACAAATGGAAGCCAGTTCTTCCTCACGCTGGCACCCACGCAGTGGTTAGACGGGAAGCACAGTATTTTTGGACGAGTTTATCAGGGGATGGGAGTGCTGAACAGGATTGGGATGGTCGAGACCAGCGTTCAGGATCGGCCAGCAGATGATATCAAAATCATCAGAACCAATGTAGCAAGTTGAACAAGTACTGATCATTTTTATTTCATTTTTTTTTTCAATAAAGGTTTGTTGATTTTTTTAACATACAAGATTCATGTTTCTTTTTTAACATTGCAAGACCAATAGTATTTAGTAACACAGACAAAAGTTAATAGCATTGTAACAACAGCAAAAGGGCTATATCTCATTGTTGACTGATAAAGTGTTGGGCAATAACCTGTTAGTTGTGATATGACTGTAAAAGTATAAGTTTGTGAGTTATCAGTAGTATAAGGTTCTAAATTTTCAGAGACAATGTTATCACAGGTACTAATGGAAGAGATGCTCAATCATTAGGTTACTATTTGACTTGAAGGCCTGCCACCGTGTCATGATTTTACATACTACCAGTGATTAGTTAAAACATTTAACACAACATGGATGAGAGAGAAAGGCAGAGCTCTTTAGACGGCAGAAAATATTTTCTTAAATTTAGGTTGCATTAATGAAACAAGCAGAGTTTGTCATCTTTTGTAAAGTTCATTTTAAATCTGTATTTTAAGAGGAGAAAGTAATGTTTTACCTAGAAATAAAGTCTTATATATAAAGTAATTTGATTACTTTTTGTACAGGTATTTTGTACTAGTAACTTAGTATTTTTTTGAGTAAATTGCCCAACGCTGCACAAAGGTGTGCTAAATTGATCAGGCACAACATTATGACCACTGACGGGTAAAGTGAACAACACTGATAATCTCTTCATCACAGCACCTGTTAGTGGGTGGGATATGTTAGGCAGCAAGTGAACAGTTTGTCCTCAAAGCTGATGTTAGAAGCAGGGAAATTGGGCAAGTGTAAGGATTTGAGTGAGTTTGACAAGGGCCAAATTGTGATGGCTGGATGACTGGGTCAGAGCATCTCCAAAAGTGCAGCTCTTCCAGAGCGTTCCTGGTCTGCAGTGTTCAGTATCTAAAGTGGTCCAAGGAAGGAACCGTGGTGAACCAGCCACAAGGTCATGGGTGACCCTGTGGCTGGGTCACAGGATCACCCATGACGATTTTCATGCCTTGTTTCAATACATGTTTTATACCTGGGTACAAAATTGCACGCGTATCGAGTTATTCTTTAATAAGATATTGAATGTCAAACATGGCTAGTGCTGCAAAGGCATGCTTTTCATCTAAAGCTGAGTACCGTGCTGTAATTCGGTACTTGTATTTAAAAGGTAAAACAGGCAAGGAAATACACGGCGAGTTAGCTGATGTTTATGGGTCTTCTGTACCATCTTATGCTCAGGTTAAATTCTGGGTAGGGGAATTCAAACGCGGTAGAACGTCTTTAGAAGATGAAGCCAGGTCTGGACGCCCACTGGATGCCACTGATGAAAAAATGTGTAACAAAGTTCGGGATCTGGTATACTCTGATAGGCGAATTCAGGTGGAAGAAATAGCACAGGCATTAGGCATTTCACATGGTAGCGTTTCAACAATCTTACATGATCGTTTAGGTATGCACAAGCTAACAGCCCGTTGGGTTCCCAAATCACTTAGTGATGAGCAAATGGCAACCAGGGCATCAGTATGCAGTGCCTTGTTGAAGCGTTTTAGGTCAAAAGATGTTTTTCTTTTGCGTCTGGTGACTGTAGATGAGACTTGGGTTCATTATTATGAGCCGTAGAATAAAGCTCAGAGTCATCAGTGGGTAGGGCCGGGGTCCCCGAGGCCAAAGAAGTTCAAGATGCAACCATCTGCTGGCAAGGTGATGGCCACAGTATTTTGGGACGCAAAAGGCGTTATTATGTTGGACTCTTTACCCAAGAGAAGTACAATAACTGGAGTGTACTATGCAAACTTGCTAGACCCGCTGAGAATCACCATCCGTGAAAAACGCTGAGGTAAACTCTCTAAAGGTGTTTTGCTGCAACAGGACAACGCGAGAGTCCACACTTGCAAAGTTGCAATGGATGCTGTAGAGCGAAACAGGTATGAATTAATACCACATCCTGCCTATTCGCCTGACCTAGCTCCTAGCGACCTCTTCCTATTCCCAAACTTGAAAAAGGATATCTGTGGACGTCATTTCCAGCCTGACCAAGAAGTCGTGACGGCAGTTGAGGAGTGGGTCAATGGAAAAGACCCTGACTGTTTCAGTTCTGGGCTGATGGCACTTGAACACCGTTGGTCTTAGTGCATCACACTAGAGGGCAATTACATCGAAAAGAAGAGGTGGATCTCAACCGGAAATAAGTTAGGCTGGTTACTTATTGACTCGCCCTCGTATAACCCCTTGACATGCAGATTTTTTATGGTGAAGTTCTCAAGCTGTGTAATCAACGACCACTTATTCATCATTTACTCACTCACAAATGTTGACATCTATAAATCAGTGCAAATGAACAAGGTAGATTCCCCCATACAGTATTTTATTATTCAGTACCATTCACAAATAAGTCACATATAAAGACAGAGTGAAATTTTTTTATATAAAAAAATTCTCAATAAAGATATCTAAAGAAATACTCTGAACCTTAAATGTTAGTCTCAGCAGTAGTGTTTAAGGCACCATAGAATTTATATACTAGAAATTCAAGCAGCAATGAAAGATAAAACTTCTTTTCAGCCTGAGGAGGTAAATCTATTTTGGCTGAATAATGCTCCCCTCTATTTGTGGTTAAATAAGCAAAAGACAAAAGTAAAATAAACATAATGAAAAACATTGGAAAATTCGAAGCATTATCACTCCTCCATTTCTGTAATTTCCATGCAAGTCACAAGAAAGAGTCGGTATATTCAGATGAGATGAGTGACAATAAAATAACACCAAGCCAGTGTTTTTGCTTGTTTTAGGTGTTTGCTTTGAGGTCACTTTGGAAGAATAAAAAGAAATTTGTAACATCTTTGATGTTTACACAGCACACCTGAGCTGCTGCAGCCAGCCCTGTCTCTCTGACCTCAGTGATAAAATATCTAATCTTGATTCAGTTGTAAGAAATGTATAAGTAGTTTACAAGATTGAAAATCGATCATATTTATATGAACAGGGATTCTCTGTTTCCTTTCAGATGTACTATAGATGATTGAGATGAAGCCATAAACCTGTAAACAGGAAATTATTTGTTGTGCTGGAAAAGTACTTTAGAGTTGATACCCTGGTCTGCTACCCAAAAACACTTTTTACTCCAAAATCCTTAGTTTAATGCAAGACTTATGACTGTTATATGAGATATCTGACTTTGCCTCTGCTTTTCCTAATTTTTCTGCTAATATGGCCAAAAGTGCTGCAAGGAGATGCATTTGTTGGACCATTCATTAGGCTGTAGGTGACTTTCTGTTACCTAAGCAATGGCATGGTGTTGGCCATGTGCCCCCTGTGTGGGTTTAGATCATCAGCCTTACTCTTCCTTAAGAACTAATACAGTGCCATATGCTGTATGAATATAACTAAAATCATCTTATCTAATGCTACAATTTATCATTGATGTTTATTTTGTTAGTTCACCGAGAATTGTGATTATTGTCGGCATATTTGTAGTTTACTGCTCATGTAAGTTAGTTCTATACAGCCTGAGCTCTTTTCCATACCCTCTAGTGGCATCCTCTAGTAACATGAGTGCAGTACATGCAAGTATGCTTACAAGAGTCCTCCATCCCAGGCAAATGTAAACCCATTTCACACTGCCATTTCAAGCCGTAATATTTACGCTTCACCTCCACCATGAACATCGTGAAGATGGAATAGAGGAACTAGGTGATTCCCTCTTTGCTTTCGTCTTCAGAGATAGTAACAGAGGCGTGATATTAGAGAGAGGGACACAGCAGGAGACAGGAGCGCCTTGAATGAGTTTCTCTGCCTTTGTGTGTATGTGGGCACGTGAATAGGGCTACTAATGCAAGGATAAAGCGTAAGTATTTCCCTGGCCTTACATTACATCTGCTCTATTTTGCATCAAATAGCTTTTACTTAAATGATAAACTCTATGACAGTAATCATTTTGATAATTCTTTTACTCTAATGACAGAATCTGGGTTTGAAAACATCATGATACATAATTGTTATTGTTATCCAATAATTTTCTAATGAACTGTTTAAAGAAAAAAGTATTGATTAAGATGTCAAGTTATAGTAATTTACTTACATTCCTAAATAGAACAATCTGTTTTAGTGGTCGAATGTTACGCTTTACTAATATCTGACTTCTCTCAGTGAGCCAGCTTAAATTTGGTTATAAAGAGGTGAATTCAGTTTGAAAAATTCTTCATTCCTGTTCAAATTGGTAACAGTAAACAATAATATTTTTTGTGTTAAACAAGTTTTTGAAAGATTTTTTTCCCCCCTTTTTTTAACAATGGAAATAAAAGAGAAACCAATAAACAACAATTAAATCAAAACCAACTTGCTTACCCCCACCCTTACCCCTCCCCAGGCAAATATCCTTATAAGAATAATAAAGAAACCAAGGTCAAGAATAGTGGAACACAAATAAAATATCACAATGTTATTCAGGCAAGGTTCTCAGTCTACATTAAGATGGAATTCTGTGCTTTTGATGTAAGACAGAGAGACAGAAAGATTTTGAAAGATTTAACTTAACATTTAAGCAGGAGTATCTATATATAAGTGTCAAACCGAATAATGGATAATTTGAACTGACATGAACCTTGCTATTGCTATTTCAACTTTCATTGTATTGTCATAATTGCATTTGTTGCATTTGTCATATGGATTTCTTACAGAGCGAACAGGGGCGTTGAGGATGCAACAGTCACATTTCTCAACCAAATTTATCAACATTTGGAAACTCAGTCATCTTAGGTGCGTGTACTCTTTGCTGATTTCTCTTCTGCCTTTAACACAGTCAGAGCAGATACCTTGGCTGTAAAGCTGTGTGATATGGGACTTAATCACACTCTTATCAGGTGGATATTTAACTTCCTTACAAACAGGCAACAGTTCGTTAAAGTCAATGGACAACAGTCATTTTTAGTCAGCACTTGCACTGGGGTGCCACAAGGTTGCGTCCTCTCACCTCTTTTGTTCACGTTGTATACCAATGACTGCATCAGTAAAAATGATAATTGCACATTGATTCAGTTTGCTGATGATGTTGCTCTAATTGGTCTTCTAAACAATAAAAATTCAGAGAGCAGTTACAGAGCAGAGATAAATCACTTTTTTAACTGGTGTTTGGACAATTCACTGATTTTAAACACAAAGAAAACAAAAGAAATGATTTTTGATTTTAGGAGATCTTCATCCTTCTCTCCTGTGATGTTGAACAATTCAACCATTGAAGTTGTACAAGAGTACAGATATCTGGGTACAATAATTGACAACAAATTAACATGGAATGCTAACACTAACACAAGATTTGCAAAGGCTCAACAGCGCCTCTATTTTTTAAGGAAACTGAGGAGCTTTAATGTGGACTGCACTATGCTGAAACTCTTTTATTAAAGCTTTATTGAAAGCGTGTTATTTTTTTGTATTCAGTGCTGGGGAGGAGCACTATCCCTACAAAATAAGAAAAAATTGGACAAGATTGTTAAGATGGGCACAAAGATAACTGGGGAACAAATGAGAAGCATTTCCCACCTGACAGACTGACAAACACTGACTCCAGCAAACAAGATCACAGCAGACCCAACGCACCCTCTTCGGTCTCAATTTGAACTCCTAAACTCAGAACTCAGGTACAGGATGCCCAGAATGAGGACTAAAAGAGGCATCACATCCTTTATACCATGGAGCATCCAGCTGCTAAATAAACTCTGATCTCGCAACATGAACTTGGCACACTGCACTTTTAAGACCATAGTGATCTTTTTGTCTACTAATTTATTATTATAGCTGTATTTTAAGATTTTATTCTTGACTAACTGTTAAATGTTATTATGTGCTGTCTTGTCTTGTGTGGTTGTTGTTGTCCTATGTAGTTTGGGTATTTATGCTCTCTGTGCAAGACAAATTCCCTTAGGGGCAATCAAGGTTCATTCATTCATTGTTTAAATCACTTGTATAATTGTCTTTTTCTATTATCCCCTGGGCTCTTTGAAAATAATTTGTTTGGGTTTCAAGTGTTTACAGTATTTGAGGGGACACATGGAAGAGTAGTTGCTGCTTTAGAAGTTGCCTGTTGGGATAGAAAAAAGAAGAACAGCTCCAAAATAAGAAGCAAAAATATTTAAGTCTCTCTTCTATGTAACTGGCAGCAGTATGGGTGATGAGGACTGATCTCACTTTAAAATATCCCATGTTCTGCGAAATCAATTTTTCTTTTTTTTTAATGTTGTTTGATGGGCCTTGATGAGAAGGCGAATATGACACCCTTTTCTAAACTCTCAGTTCAAGGGCAAATGCCCTATGCCTCTGTAAAAGAAAGCCCCTTAAAATGCTCAGATCTTTACTTCCTGGAGTTTATTATGCAATGGCTATACTGCCTCCCCTTACCTGAGTGTTTTCTGCTTGCTAAAGGCAGATGCCATGACTGTTTTGAAAGTCCACTCTACAGCCTGTAACCCCTGCTCCTCCGTCCCATCAGACATTGTTTGGGCACCCAATCAGTGCAGAGCTCATTATCCTAGCCTCTCAGCTCCCTCAGATCCAAATGTATCCAAAGAGGAAAGTAAAAGAGCTGCATCTGATCCTCTACAGAGAGAAAAAAAATCATTTTTTTATTCAACTTAAATCAAATCAAATCCTTGCTTAATAGACACCCAAGACATGGGATCTTTAATAGTGAAGAACTATGTAGATTTTTGATGAAAATAATACAAGTTGTTCAGACCATAATATTGAATATGAGTATGAATAATGAATGAATATATTCATATTGTTTTTGTTGTCTTTTTTGGCAGGAAACCTACAAGATTTAGAATATATATATAATATGTATATATATTTGCATTGCTCAGATGTGCTGTGTGAACCAGCCATCAGAATTAATTGATTTGTTTTCACACAGGAACTCAACACAGTGTCCAGAGTATTGAGTCTGGCCCAATTAGACGTCACATGAACTTGTGAGAGCAAATTAAAGTCCTCTTCATGCCTGGTTTAACTGACAGTAGTATTTGTGCTCTTGCAACCAGTGCTGCATTTTCATTTCCAAAACATGAACATGTGAGGGAGTACATGTGTGAAAATGGGTCTTTGCTCTTTTAATAACAGTATAACTGCCGCTGAGGCGTGTTCAGTTAGACAAACAGGAGGACAAAGAGGAGGGACGGGAGGACAGCTCAAGAGCTTACAGGAGTCAAGGGTCACAGCTATGGGTTAGGGTGATTGAGAACTTGCACAAAAGATCACTGAGGTCACAGACAGCATGTTTTTGGCCTGCTGATAACCCGTCATAGAAAGTAAACAGCTACATCTAAACTTTAATGTGCCTGTGGTTTTATCAAGTATAACTTATTAAACATTGTGTTAATGAGCCAAAATGATCCCAAAATAAGAAATACTCTTGTTCAACTTGTTCACCATTAAAAAAAATCTACAACAAAGCAAATATACTAAAGCATTAAGAATAAAAAAAAGTTAAGACACTTTGGTGAATTTGCTTTTAGCTAGCAGCTGGAATAATATCAGCACCTGGCTAATTATTCCATAATACAGCTTGCATTTGTGTATCAAAGTTTCAGCATGTTGATTTTAATAAAATGTGATGTAAACAGTAACTATCTCAACAATGTGGACCAGTAGTAATGCCCTGCCTGTTGAAGGCAACAAGTGTTTGTGACAAAAAGGCTGAGACATGCGGACAATGAAGTTATCTGTTAGGTTTTGATAAATTTGGGTTTTGTTCTGAAAAATAAACATTTTGATTTGATGTAGCATTTGTCTATTCTCTATTTCTTCTTTGTTATTTACTCTAAGGTTTTATACAAGACATAGATTGTCACTAGATGTTGCATCAGGGCAATGGTTCTCAACTGGTCTTGCTCTAGGACCCACCAACACCTAGATTTTGGTTGTTTTCTGACAATCTCCTAAAAAATTGTGCATTATCGGGAAAAAATGCTTTCCCCAGATATTCAGATAGCAATGTCCAAAATCTTTAAGGTAGATGTGAAAAAAATTCTGTAAATAAAAAGGCTTTCAAGTTATAAATTGTAATTGTTTATTTTTATCAACTTAAAAAATGCAAAGTGAGAGAACAGAGAAAATTACAATTGGTTGTTACACCAAATATTAATTTGATTTAGACTCTCTTATGCACACATGCTTTGCAGTTGTCAATTGATGAAAATAAACCATTGATACTTCTATTTGTGAAATAGTTCTTGCTTTACAAACCTTTTTCACACCTGCCTAAATCTTTTGCACAGTACTGTATGTAATCAGAATCTTGAGAAAACAACTGAAACAACTGGATACTATTACAAAACAGATCTAGAAGTGCTCTGAAAGCGCAATCCTCCGCCAAGGCATTTCCTACACTGTTAAGTGAGTTATTGTCAAAAATATGGAAAACTTCCCCATCTTGCATCGTTAAGAAATCCTTGAAAATTTCCTGGATCTGCCTCCAGAATTGGATCACCACCAAAATCCAATCACACCTCCCTCATGTCATGACCAACGTTCCCTGGAATTGTCATCAATGTCTGTTCTTAACTTTTGAGTTATCTTGATAACAGACAAATATACTCACAAATGCCAGTAAAAGCACAAACTCCTTGGCGGAGGTAATTTAAGGAAAGGCATGAATGTGGGTGCGCATAGGGCTAATGTACGTCATACAGTTTTGCTACTTTTTCTTCCAGGTACATATTCATTTCATTCATTTAAATCAGCCACGCAACCTGCTGTGGTCCTTATCTACCAGTTGAGAGCCACTTCACTAGAGCCTCAGTACTGCTGGCAAAACAAATTGGTGTGTCAGATAAGGCTTGCAGAGTTTTCAGTTCCACAATGCACTTGATCCAATGTTTGAAAGACAATACAATATCTGTTATTGTGATGATCATTAGGACTGAGAAAATTCTTAAGCACAGATAAAAAATGTCATTAGAGAAGTTCATAGTGTAAGCATTAATTAATCCAAAAACTGTAAGCAAACTCCTGCAGAGTTTATATGGAAATAAATCATTGGCAGTGTTCCTATGCTCTTTGTGCGTTCTGAGCAGGATGCAGGAGTTTGCCTGCAGATTTTTGGTGACTTAATACAAAAAATTACCTCATACTGAGTGTGTATAGAACTTCTAGATTTGTTGCTGTGGTATCAAAACAGACATTAGTATTGTTTGACTCTTACTACTATTGTACCAAGGTTTCAAGGCTGTATCATGACAACTCTAGTGTCAGACACACCATAACCATTTGGGATTAAAAAGTTTATTTGTTCTCACTTAAGTCTAAGTTAAACTGTTCTCATCAAAGGTGGTCAAATACTCACACTCTGTCACAACCCATGACACATTATTCAGAGACATGAGGTAACCTTTTCCATTTCACAAAGAACCAAACATGGCAGGTAATATGTGTATCTCCTTTTTATCTAACTGTGGTTTGGATTGGTTTGGACAGGTTTAGATAAAAAATGTTAAATAATGACGGCTGCTCTGTCTTTGGAAAATGCAAATAGGTTTATGGCTTGTGACAAAGTGCTGCCATCTGACTCCTTGAGAAAGAGAACAGGCCAGACATACACACACACACACACCCACACCCAAATACACACACAAATACACCCACAGACAGAGTGGGTGACAACCTTTGGCAACAGGGAGCAATTATGTGTTTTTTGAGGAAACTCACATGGATTGTCTTGTATGTGTCTGGACAAGCAACAATGAGGCAGTTTACACCTGGTATTGTCAATGTGAAAATATCATATTTTACTCTCCTGTTCTGCTCAAACTAAAACATTACCCAATTCACTTTCATTAGCTTTCAAAAGCTTTTTGCTATGTCACATATTGTCACTACCTCAAGTGCAGCTGCTACCATTACACTGCATGTGACTTGATGCTATTGAAAATCAGTCTCCAGCTATTGTTTAAGGTGTCACTAATTAATTCCGCAAAATGTGCTGGGTTACATACACAGATAGGTTAGCAACACTACTTTTACCTGCTTTTCTCCCTTACTGGACCAATTGTCTTGCATTTGTGGTGTTGGTTTGATAGGGTGATACACAAAAAAAGGAAATCACGTGACGAGAGGTGGGCAGTCCAGTATGTGGGTCTGTACTTCACAACTATCGCCACATGCTGAGTGCTTAACCACTGTGTTGGTGACAAGCAGGAGTGTAAACTTCTTGAGACAATTTAGACTCCTCAAAAAGTTTGGAAAGGTTATTTTGGTTGATTATTTCTCCCATTTAATGATACCAATAGGTAATGTATTTTGTAATGTTGAAAGGCCTAATTAGTCACCTTTATAAGGTATGCATATTGGCTGCATTATAGTGGCTAGTGTCAGACATGGTACCATTTCCAAACTTGGGACTAAGTTCCATGAGACTGGTGAAGTTAAAGACAGGCTGGGAAGTAGGCATCCAAGGAAGGCAACACCTCAAAAAGACCAGTTCCTCACCCTTGCTTTTCTGAGGAACCATAGGCTTTCTTTGAGGGGATTTTGGCACATGTTTTGGGGCAGCGCTACCCACATATTTAGCTGTGTTGCTCATTCCACGATTGCATGATCCTTACCTCACTGTAAAGGTGACTAGTCAGGCTTTACAACAATGTAAAGAACAATACCAATTGGTATTATTAAAGGGAAGAAATAATCAACTGAAATAACGTTTCAAAACTTTCAGTGAGAAGCATTGTAGATGAGCTACACTGCTGCCCAGGAACTGTATATTGTTGATTGAGTAAACACAACGATTAAAAATATATTAAAAACTTGAGACTTGAAGTTTTGGCTATCCAAGATGCAAACTGCAATTTGATAATTGCTCAGAACTGAAACATGGAGAAAATCTTTGTTCAATTTAGACATTGTGCTAGAGTTTGCCTGTGATTTTTGATAATCAGATTATTTTAAAAAGTCAAACATTTTGGCAGCCTTACCCAGGACACCAACATCCCAGGTCACATTCATATATATAACCAATGATCTTAATGTGTCCTCTGCATGCACAGAATACACTTGAGTTTTACGTTGTTGCATAGGCAAAAAGTCATACCAGGTGTAAACATAGCTAAAGCTCAGATTACAACACACACAGGGAGGGAATGTATCTTGTATCTACTCAGGACGCCATTACTTCATAATGTCTTTCCATATCTTATGGTTGTTGGTTGCTAAAAAGATGTTAAACATGTAATGTAGGACATGTGACACATTCAATATACTACATTCAGAACTTCACCTGTAACACATATCTGACCAAGTTAAAGCCTCAGTGATGTTTAAACCTCTCTGTTTAAGGGTGACCTGGCTGTTTGTTACATGTTGCCATTTTTACCATCACCACGAACATGCAGTGGGACTCTGAAGTTTGCCATTTCCTTTGCCATCACTGGAAGGTCATCTGAAGCTTTGGAGCATTGCTTTAGCCGCTATAGGAAGGACATGAAATGATACTGTCAAAGCATATCACTTACAGTAGAGCAAAAGAAGTGTGCATCAAAACTATATATTGCCCTCCAATGGCCTTTACACTACACAGAGACAAACAACCACCAGTCACCTGCAAGAGGGTCCCCTTTCCTTTGGCCAGTTTAAAGGCCATAGTCAATGGAATCATAACAAGAGACGATAAGGCCAGAAACCAGCCGAAACAGTACGCCCACCATGGGTAAATATAGGAGTTGTTGAACTTCAAAGGGGTGTATCTCAGCAGCAGAAAGACAAGGGTACCCTTTAAAAGGAAAAACAAAATCAGGTTCATTTTGTTTGACAAAGAAAAAAGACTAATTATATTTTAATAATGTGTCACTCATAACTTACAGAGCAAATAACAGGAGTGCCATACATCCAGCAGTACTTAAGCAGAGACAGAGGCTTGTACCCAATCATGTCCTCAATGTTGTCACTGAAGCGCTCAGCACCTTGGACAGAGACACACATATACATTACAAAAAGGCTCTGTCCCATCTCCATATGACTTTACTGCAGCTTGCTGAGCAATATATCACATTTTTAGATTGATTTTTTAAACAAGGTATGGGGTAGGACAGAATTGTTTATCTGTGCAGAGATTGTATGGCTTTTGATTTGAAAGGACAATAGGGACCATTGAAAGTAGTACATTTTTTTTTTCTGTAAGATCACATGTTTAAAATGATTTAGACGAATGGGAATGAACATTTTATTCATTCTTTTTCAAGTACAACTTCTATTAGTAAATTTAATTATATTAATACAAAATTATAACACAGAAAAAAAGAACAGAGGTCCTGAATACCTTAAATCAGCTAATGCATTGTTCATAATTTAAAAAAAAAAATACAAGCAAACTCCTGTACACTGTCTTAATTGCACAGATTGTTTCAGTATTGTTCTGGTAAGAAACATAACCAGAGGTAATTCCTTTACTCTATTTTTACTCATGAAACAATTTAACCATTTTAGAGCACATGGTAACAATTTATAAAAGATAAAAGAAAATAAAAAAGGTATCAAACATTTTGACAATTTTGTTACTTCACAAAAGTTGCCAGTTCACTGTATGATTGAGACCATGTGTAGTAGTCTGATAGGCAGGTGTCTCTTACACTATAGAAGAGGACATACTTGATAAATCCCTCATGTTTATATTTAACTTTTACACACTTGTTGAGACATGCTACACATAACATAGGCTGAAATACACTTGCACAAACAGGTCTTATGATTATGCACTAATGGAGTGAGGTCAGAGTTATGGCTTGCTGCTCCAGAAGAAATGCTACTGAGCAGTCTGGTGTGTCAGTGACTTGCTCAAAGACACTTAAGCAGTGCCCAAGAAGTCATCTTGCACCTCTCCAGCTACCAAACCAACATCCAAACATGGCTCAATTGAGACTTAAATGCGTCACCTCTCAGACTCCAACCAAAGTCCTTTTGGCCTGAGCCACTGCCACCCAAAACTATGGCCTCTCCACAGAAAAAATTAACAAAATCAAATCAACTGTTGATGGTACTTCCTTTTAAACTAGCATCAACTTAAACAGAGATACAGTAGCTGTCAGAGGCTCAAAACTTGACGAAGACATCCAGATTTCTTGTATCTTATCCAATCTTGCATTACTCTTTCCCTGTTTGCAAATGAACCCTAATTTCCGAAATTTCTGTTTTTTGAACAATGAAATGTCCTTTTCAATGACAGCACTTTGTACAAAAGTTTTTGTTAAGATTTCAGAGAAAAGATATTGTTCTGTTTGTAATAAGCTGGGTAGAACAACAAGCCAGAGATAAGTCACAATATTTAGATCTCCTTGTGTTGACTGGATGCTGTACGTGTCATAAACCTCATCTTCACAGTGTCAAAAATGATGCATGGGTCAAACTATAAAAATGAAATACACGTCAAATCCATAAACTATGAAAATATAACACAAGCCAAATTAAATTTTCTCGAACCAATATGCTCCTGGAATTAATATTATCTTGTTTCCACCTTTGAGTATTGCTATTAACATAAAAAAAGAGCAAATGTAACAACATGATTGACAATTCCTCAGCCAGATTAGCAGAATAAATAAGAAAAGACTAAATAACATGTAACAAAAACAAACAATGCAGTCCCTAAACTCCTCAGAATTTTAAGTGTCAGCTCAAGAGCAACAAAAAGGGCTGACCTACAGTGAACCGTACTGTTCTTAGGGATCTTTAGTCCTTTACTGGTTAAATGTGTAGTGCAGTTGGCAGGAGTGGGTACTGGCAGTACTCCTGTCTAACCTGCCAGCTCCCCTCTGCACATCTTGGCACTCGATTATATCACCAGAGCAACACCTCCGTGCCTGTTACAGGGGCTCTCTGGCTTCAGTACAAGCACAATGGAAGACCACAGAGAAGTACTTTTTCTTTTTTCTAACATTATTTTTGGGACATTTTTGTGCCTTTTTTGACAGGAAAGACTTGCTAGACTTGTGAGGGGGGTGAGGACACTCTGCAAGCTGGCCACAGGCTGGATTCAAACCCTGGTCGGCAGAAGTATGTATGTGGGACGAGCGTGGTTCCTTAGCATTCTGCTAAACTAGCACCCAGAGAAGCACTTTATATCTTCAGTATAACAGCCAGTGATCTAGAGCTGGGGTGCCCAAACCATGGCCTAAGGGCCAATGGAAGTCCACTTTTGATCAGCCTGCAGCAAGGCCCAAAAAATAATGCAAATTGGCCCAACGTTACAACTTGAAGCTTGTGCTTGACTGATGAATAAAGACAAACTGATTACAACTTTTAAGAGCAATGCAAGTTGTTCTGTTGTTTCTCTGTCTCAAAGTCTGATTTACAAATCTATTGTGCGAACCAACTTCAAGCCCCAACACTCCTATTAAGTTATTAAGTTTGCTCTCTGAAGGTAAAGTTAGCCATCAGTGCCCATACTCCAATCCACAGGCAGCCGTGGCTGACCAGGGACCCTCTTTTACAATGACTGACTGATTGCCTTATTAGACCACTCATGGAAAGTTGTGATGTAGGCTGTTGTTTTTTTTTTTTCTTAAAGCATTTTCATTGATTAAGCATGTCTTAACCTAAGTTGAATTGGTTTTGCTAACTCTAATACACTTAAGGTATAGGAGTATTTAAGTGGCCCAGTCATGCTTACATTTTTCTGCTGTTAAGCCTTGATGAAAAAAGTTTGGTCGCCTCTGGTTTCGAGTTAATACTGACAAAGCTCTTATTAATAGACAGTCTTGTCAATTTTGAGACCAGGAGATCAAAGAAGCTCTTATTACCAAGTAAAAGCATCTTACCATAAATCCATCCAATAACCACAGACTGAAAGATTGCCAACAGTAGAAGAGTGGGACCACTGCATACATAGTGATCAAAGATCTGCAGAATGTACGCACCAGCCTAAAATTAAGATATGCAAAAAAATGTATAGTTAGTATTGCCTGCCCATATGCATTGGATTTTGGTTGTATTTTTTTAGACAAGTATTGCTTACAAAAGCAGTTTCTTGACCAAATATTGTAGGTCCACCAGCTTACCTCTGTCACTAAAATCAGGCCAAACGAATAGCAAAGAATACAGAACAGCAATAGAAGCAGCTCTCTGCGATATCCTTGTCGGATTTGGGCTGGATAGATGTCAGCAAGGGATGTCATGATTGACTCGAGCCCAGCAAACTAGAGAAGAGCAGAAGGTTTGTTAAGACAAAATAAAAAAAGGGGTGGTTGTCTGATTTTTATGACATTTAAGCACAGCTGCAAGCCGACCTGACCGTCGATTCCTAACAAGATGATCATGGTGAAGAAGCACACCGACCAGGCCTGAGGCCACGGCAGAAGAGTCACAGCTTGTGGGTAGACTATGAAGACAAGCCCAGGACCTGCAGAGTGTCACCAACAGTGAATGAGTAGGCTTCCTTAACAGCTTGTAAGTGGCACTGAGAGATTATAGTTATATTGTGAAACTAAAATTAAAACTCACTTAGATATTTCAAGCATTTATATTTTTGTTATTCATCATGTAATCAGTCCAAATAAATCTCTGATCTTTTAACCCTGCAAAAGATTAAAACGTTTTGCAGATTGTACAGTTGTCTTGCTCTATACCCTGTTTTTTAAGACCCAAATATTTTAACATGCTATTTGGTATAGCATAAACAAAACTTATATCCTGTAATAAATGTTCAAAAGGGACTTTTTTCTATTTCAATGTTATTTTATGGGAGTTAACTGATGCAAAAGATTCCTGAATATGATGTTCTTGCAATTAAAAACAAGAAAATCATATTTTTTTTTTTTTATGTGAAGAGAAAGAACATCTTTAACCCTTGAGGCACCTTGGGAGCCAAATTGGTACATTTTTCTTTTTTTGAATCTCAATATCTCGGTCAGTTTAAATGCAAATTATATGATACTTGGCAAGGTTTTTTTTTTTGTTGTTTTTATTTTTAAAATTCCATAATCCCACTATTGTGAGTTGTATTGAATGGGAGATATGCACCGAGCGTACACTCTTAAACTTAGTGTCCGACTTGGTTCCATTGACTCCCATATAAACACAAATTTTTCATATACTGTAATCCTGACATTTTACAATATTTTCCCCACGAAAACCTAATAAATCTAAGCCTCTACCTTCAAAATAAAGGAAAAACAGGTTTTAGGTCTAATGAACCCCCTAAACCCACGGGGGGGGAGCATAACTGCATCATATAAGGTTTCAATGGAGGTCTGGATGCCTTACCTGGCAAAATGCATGACATTAAAAAAGGTGAACATCACAAAAATGGACTTGGAGTGTTGGGATGATGTGTGTGAGTATGTGTGAGTGTGTGTGTGTGGGTTTGTGTGTATTTCAAGTTCAAGTCATCAAAGGTCAAATGGGGCCCCATAACCGATTTAGTCCCATTGACTTCCATTATAACCACATATTGTTGATATACTGTAATCCTGACATATCAAAATTATTTCCCCACGAAAACCTAATAAATCTAAGCCTCTACCTTCAAAATAAAGGCAAAACAGGTTTTAGATCTAATGAACCCCTAAACCCACCGGGGGGGGGCATAACTGCATCATATAAGGTTTCATGCCTTACCTGGCAAAATGCATGGCATTAAAAAAGCTAAACACCACAAAAATGGACTTGGAGTGTTGGGATGATGTGTGAGAGTGTGTGTGTGTGTGTGAGTGAGAGTGTTTTTCTGTGTGAGTGTGTGTGTGTTTCAAGTTCAAGTCATCAAAGGTCAAATTGGCTCTGTCTATGTGTGTTCTTGATCAACTGAGAGCTTCCTCTGTCCTTATGACAAAAAGGGCATAAAAACATAAAATATAGAAAAAAATATAAAAAACTTTGTATCTGTGGCTAGATCAGAAGTTGTTGAAAAGATCTGACGCAGTGAAAGTAAAAAATTATATTAAGATTTAACATTTTTATTACAGTTTTATGAGAGGAACCATTTTGGTACACGAGGGACTTTTAGTCTGTATTAACTTTTTGGGTGCCTCAAGGGTTAAAGTCTTAAATCAGAAAGTTCATAAACTTTAAATGTTAAAAAAGTGATAATATTATATTTTAGGGGCCCATGTCTGTCATGGATTTAGACTAGTCCAAACTTTTCTCCCCTTTACAGCTCCCCCCCTCCCCCCGGCTAAAGGTCTTACCTGACTCAGCCACTGAGGAAATGTCAACACCCTGCATTTGCGACATGTAGCCCAGAACCGAGAAAATGGCAAAGCCAGATATGAAACTTGTCCCGCTGTTCAACAGGCAGAGATAGAAGGAGTCTCTGCAAATTCAGAAAGCACACTGTCATTTCTTCTTTCAGAGGCACAGGTAAACTAATATATGTGTCACAAAATTCAGAAGCAGAAGAAGTGGTCAGATTCTTTTAAATTAGAAATAAATAAAAATAAAAATGATTAATGAAACAATATTTGTTTCATAAACGTAATGTATTAACCATGAAATATCCAAGCACATGTTATTTAATGGAGGCTATTAAAAAGAACAAAAAGTATTACTAACTCCATACAACTGCAGATAGCCCAAAGTACCTCTGACATTTCAGTCATCAGCAGTAGAAAACACGTCAATAGTTTGCTTTCACAGAGAATAGCATAATTATCATTTCTTCTGCAAATACTCAAGTGAGCTAAAGTAAAAACGACCTGTTGGGTCAAAGCCCCATAAAACTAAAGTCTGATTGGTTCCCTCATTTTGAAGCTGCGTCATTTGCCGCCTTTAAATGAGGCACACGATGTTGAATTCGAGCTTTCTGGAAGCTTCGTTCAATGAATACGTGAGTAGGACGTGGGTCGGGAGTTTAAACGGGCCCGCTGAACATGGTTATCATTATTCCCTCTGAAGCCGAGAAAACCTCACAGGTGGATACCCTGCACAGGGCTGGGTCAGCAACAGGTAGGCAATTTTTGTTTTGAAGACCACAAGAATGTATTTCCTTTTCTTTTAGCCCAGCAAGTTAACTTTTGCTTTAAAAAAAGCTGAAATGGTTACATCCACATGGTTCTGTGCCAATGAATATGCAGGAGGATGGAAGACATTTTGATGTTTAACTAGTCAAGCGTAGACTGTCTAATGCGGTTGAGGTTAAAATGTAACAATGGTTTAAGAGTACACGTCGTGTAAAATAGGTTTTGGGCAGAAGTGAAGCCACTTTTTTCAAGAGTTGTGTGTTTCGGGGCTAAAGTTAGCTAATGCTAGCTAGCTGTTGCCTGCTGTTTCCATGGTGAGTAGAATTTCAATCAGCGTATTTAGCAGGGGTGGAAACGGTGCACAGATTTTTAGGTAAAGGTTAAATTATTGTGATAAAATTCTCTTCAGTTAAAGTTATAAAGCATCACTGTGAATCTACTGAAAAAGTTTGCAAAGTTCTTTACACTTAAAATGTACTAAGAGTATTTTCAGTGGACCGGTTTTTTGTTATGCTGGAAGGACCAACAGCTGGAGACAGATGAGTCAAACAGCAGTTTGTTTTAGTTTGTACTGGTAGAGTTTCTGGTTGCATTTGACTTAAATAATGGAGCTGAGGTGAGTAGCAATTGCACTTGTGATTTATGAAATCAGATAATGAAAATAACATTAAAATATACTTACACTTTGAGTCCAGTTTTACATTGGCACACTTAACTTGACCCAAAAGATAAAGGATGACAACTATGGAAATGGGTGAATAATTTACCCTGAGAAGATATAATGGCCTAAATAAATTGTAAATTTATTTTTAATGCTTGTTGTTGTTAAAATACCTGGTCACCCATACAGGTGTTTTTAATCACTCTGACTAGACCTGAGAGAGGTAGAAAACGGGTGCGGCTATGGTGAGAGATTTTAATGTCAAAATTTTGAAGGACCTGTTGAAATTAAACCAGGTCACCAGTTCACCTACAAGAACAGGTTCTACAAATTTCTCAGGGTTTGGGAGCTGTCAGCCAAGAAGAGGTCTAACCAAAGGTTTTAAACTAGAAGACGTGAGTTACCAGGGCCTTTAATGAGCTGTCAATTCTAAAATGTGCGAAAGCTTTTGGGAAATACTAGTTCCTGTTTCTGAGGCATAGTACATCAAACAGTATCATTTAAGTATTAAGTATGGTTCCAGTATTGAACTTTATAATACAAAACTGGATATGATTTTAAAACTTCTGTAAAAATGTTCATACTTTGGTAAACTCTGGTAAATATAGCTTTTCATTTAGGTATTTTGACTCCCAAAAACATTATTAATTTTGGCACTTGTGGGTAAATGTGCTGGCATTATTAAGTGTTCAGTGTAAGGGTTACCATGCTGATTGGAGACTCTAAGCAGGCAAGTTTTCACATCAGCTGCTGGAGAAAGAAAGTGTCATATGAAATTCATCTTTGTTTTTTTTTGTTTTTTTTTTAATTACTATTATGTCAGAAGTTTCATAATGATGCCATAGCTTACCTAAATTAACAACATTGGTAATTACCAAAATCATCTTTTATGTTTCTGTATTGGCTAATATACCAGAAGCTCTTTAACTGAAATGATACTTTAATGCTAAAATATAGTTATTATTGTTAATTATATTTATAATGTTATATTTTTATTTTCTCATTTTTATAACAGATGGTCTATTAAAGTTGTTAAGCACTGTATGTATATATGTGTGTGTGTGTATATATATATGTATATATGTATATATATATGTATATATGTATATATATATATATATATATATATATATATATATATATATATATATATATATATGTATATATATATGTATGTATATATATGTATATATATATAAAATGGGTTAAGTTCATTTTTGTTTGTCTCAGAAAAAATCTACATGTTCATTTACAATTGTTTATGAAGAGAATCCTGTTAAAAATTCAAATCCTTTTTATTCTTTTCTTGTAAGTACACACTGTTTTAAGCATTTATAACATAAATATGACATACTTGCAAGAATTGTTTACTTTTATTTCTCATGAAAAAAGGGTGAAAAATGTCTTTAAAGGACAATTCCTGACACATTCATTGACAAAAAAGACCAGGTGGACATTAATAATTATAGTATTAACTGTTGTATTTTTACTTTTGTACTCCATATGCTCAATTAAGTTATTATTGTGCAAATTTCTATTTTCAGATATTTGCTCAAAAATATGAGGTGACATGCCACATATGTTCACATTGGCATCAAAATAAAAATTCAAAAATTGTCAACAGGTACTCGAATTATTTGTGTATTTCTACTTCTTACTGAATCAATGCTGAATCGAATCGCCATCTAAAGAATCAAAATCAAGTCGAATTGTGAGGTTCTTTAACAATACCCAGCCCTACTTAAATGTTTCAGATCATCACACAAATTTTTATATTAGACAAAGATAACCTGAGTCAATACAAAATGCAGTTTTTAAATGATGATTTTATATGTTAAGGGGAAAAAGCTCTCCAAACCTACATGACCCTATGTGAAAAAGTAACTGCCCCTCCTTGTTAAATCATGAGTTAACTGTGATTAACCACATTTTTTTGAAAGCAATTTTTAAAGGACCCCAGGAAGACTAGCGGCCATTAAATGGGCAGCTCATGGGGATCCTCATAAGTAAATAAATAAATAAAATAAATAAATTTCACTGACCAAACCCAGACCTGATTACTGTCAGACCTGCTGAATTAAGAAATCACTTAAATAGATCCTGTCTGATAAAGTGGAGTAGACTGCAAGATCTCGAAAAGAAACACATCACACCACAATCCAAAGAAATTCAAGAACAAATGAGAAGTTAAGTGATTGAAACTATCAGTCTATTACAAAGCGATTTCTAAGGCTTTTGGACTCCAGCAAACCATGGTCAGAGCCATTATCCAAAAATGGAGAAAACAGGGAACAGTGGTGAACCTTCCCAGGAGTGGTTGGCCTACCAAAATTACACCAAGAGCACAACGACGACTCATTCAGGAGGTCAAAAAGACCCCAGAGCAACATCTAAAGAACTGCAGGCCTCACTTGCCTCAGTTAAGGTCAGTGTTCATGACTCAACAATAAGAAAGAGACTGAGCAAAAATGGCATTATGGGAGAGATCCAAGGCGAAAACCACTACTGACCAAAAGGAACAAAAAGGCTTGTTTCACATTTGCCAAAAAACATCTTGATGATCCCCAAGACTTTTGAAAAAAATATTCTGTGGACTGACGAGACAAAGGTTGAACTTTTTGGAAGGCCAATTGAGATGCTGTAGTGTGACCTTAACGGGCAGTTCATGTTCAAAAACCCTCGAATGTGGCTGAGTCAAAACAATTCTGTGCAGAAGAGTGGGCCAAAATTCCTCCACAGTGATGTGAAAGATTCATCACCAGTTATCGCAAACGCTTGATTGCAGTTACTGCTGCCAAGGGTGGCACAACCAGTTATTAGATTCAAGGGGCAATTTCTTTTTCACATAGGATCATGTAGGTTTGGAGAGCTTTTTTCCCTTAATAAATAAATAAATATATATATTTTTTTATATATATATATATACACATATATTTATATTTATATATATTTTTATATATATATATATATATATATCAGTCCCATCACTCTGCAAGCATGTCTTCTTCTGCAACCGGTGGCAGCTGAAAAAGTGCACAGCGCCCCCCACTGGCCAGGAGGTGAATTGATTCAGAGGATTTGCTGAATCGATTTTGAATTGGGAGGGGAGAAATTGCAATGCATAGCTGAATCGATATTTCTGCTCACCCCTGGTATTGAGTGTTCCTCAATCCTTTTTAAAAACTAGAGGAGATCGAGCCTTCTCAGTTGTGGCTCCCGCTCTGTGGAACACATTACGTTATAAAAGTGCGGACTGCAAATAGCATCCCCACTTTTAAAACACGGCTTAAGACGCACTTGTTCACCTTGGCCTTTGGCAGAGCATAGTCACTTTTATTGGATTTTGATGGTTGTACTGGTTAGATCTGACATATTTATACTGTATTGTTTCTGTTTTATTGCTTTTATTGTTTTTTTTATTGCTCTTATTGTCTGCCTATTCTAATATAAAGCACTTTGGTAGGCCACTGGCTGTTTAAATGTGGTATATAAATAAAGCTGACATTGACATTGACAAAAGTTGCCAGTCATAATGGTAACTTATAAAACTGTAATTCAGTGATTAAATTTGACTTTATATTCATCGTTATAAAACTTCCCTTTACTCTATAATAATCCTTAGTACCATCCCTTGTTCCGCTGCTGCCATTAAGTAGTCTGTCACCTGTAACAGTTGTTGTTGTACTTGTTGTAGCTCCCAAGTGTTGTGAGACATCCCAAACATATGGCATATGAATAAAATATTTGTGTTCCAGCATCCATCCAAACCTATAAACCAGAGATATATCATTTCACTAAAAAAAATTGTAATTTGGCTATAAAGTAATTCAGTTGTATTTGTTTCAAGGTGATACCTGAGGATCTGCCAGCCTCGCAGGATTGGGGTACAGGTAATACTTGATGCCAAGGAGGGCTCCTGGAAGGGTCATCCCTCGAATAAACAGCACAACCAACATCAGAAAGGGGAAAGTGGCTGTGAAGTAGGTAGCCTAAATACAAACAGAAATTTATGTTGGACAAATGAGCACATTACCATAAAATGCAATTGTTATTTGCATTTTGATATTGTGGAAGATTTATATGTACAGTGTGTTGCACTTTTCTACCTGCGAGAGCTTTCCATAGATGGCATAAGAACAAGCAAAAGCAATTATTAGAAAAAGAAAAGAGTAAAGCAGCAGATTACTAGCACCTTTTAATGAAATTCAAGTGATATTTTCTAGAAATTTAGTACATGGCTTAAATCATAATTATCAGTGACAGTGTTAACGTGGACTCTTAAATACTTAAATACTACCTCAATATTTATTCATCCTGTGCAATACAATCATATGTGATATATAATCATCTATAAGTATTAATCACCATGTGCACTATAAGTATTCAGTAAATATTCAACTATCCTGTGCAGTGTATTTCCATATATACATAGAAATATTTATTTTTATTCTTAATATTTATCCTTTCTATCTTATATTTGTATGTAGAGTTTTTCAGTTGCACTGTCCTGTAGGATTTTATCTTGTATATATTGTACCTATACTTTTTACAGCTATTTTATACTTATAACTATTTTATCCTTTACTCGTGTTTTTTATTTACGTAACTATCTATTATACTGAAATAGGAGAAGCTCTCCAATCTCGTTGGACATTTTGCATGATGACAATAAAGGACATTCTGATTCTGATTCTGATTCTCTGACTCGATATCCTGGTTATGATCAGGATTTTAAGTGTCCTGGTTTTGTGTCTGCATGTAAATGTAATATCCCAGTTGCAGACAGGTTTCTAGAACCCCTGTTATACTATCTGGAACAGTCTGCAAACATGACCGGCATCTGCGCAAATAGGATGCAGTGGTCGAAACAAAAAATTTAATATTGTATTTTAATTTATGTTCTACAAAATGTCCCATTTTAATTGAAATTGGGGTTTTACCTTGAACTGGTCTGTGATTATTTTTCACCAAGAAAGTTTGAATTAGTTTTGTGACACAATGGTTGGGGACTTATCACTTTATAGTCATCTTACAGATATGAATAATCCATGGATCACTAGTTCTTCACAGAACTGGAATAAATTACTTAAAAAATAGAATCTAATGCAGGCCGTAGTAATTTTGTAATGGTATGCTTATGACCCAGAATTCACACTGAACAAACACAACAGTTGATTTAAAGACTTATATTACATAGATATATACGCTGCCTGGCCAAAAAAAAAAAGTTGCCACCTGGATTTAACGAAGCAAATAGGTACAAGCCTCCTTTTGGATAATTACTGCATGGGCAATTATCTTTCAGCTGGCAGCAAGTTATTTAACCCCAGCTGATGCAATGAGTAGCTTCTCATTTATTTAACAACCATGTCAAAAGACACATCCTGCGGTCATGTAAAAGATGTTAGTCTGTTTAAGAAGGGTCAAATCACTGGCATGCATCAAGCAGAGAAAAAATCTAAGGAGATTGCAGAAACTACTAAAATTGGGTTAAGAACTGTCCAACGCATTATTAAAAAAACGGTACGATAGCGGGGAACCATTGTCTTCGGGGAAGAAATGTGGTCAGAAAAAAATCCTAAATGAGGGTGATCGGCGATCATTTAAACGTTTGGCCAAATCAAATCTAAGAAAAACAAGAGTAGAACTCAGGGGTATCTTTAATAGTGAAAGTAAGAGCATTTCCACAGCACAATGCGGAGGGAACTCAAGGGATTGGGACTGAACAGCTGTGTAGCCTTAAGAAAACCACTAATCAGTAAGGCCAACCGGAAAAACAGGCTTCAGTTTGCTAGGGATCATGAAGATTGGACTCTGGAGGACTGGAAGAAGGTCATGTGGTCTGATGAGTCCAGATTTACCCTATTTCAGAGTGATGGATGCGTCAGGGTAAGAAGAAAGGCAGGTAAAGTGATGCACCCATCATGCCTAGTGCCTACTGTACAAGCCTGTGGGGGCAGTGCTATGATCTGGGGTTGCTGCAGTTGGTCAGGTCTAGGTTCAGCAACATTATATGCCCAAAGAATGAGTTCAGCTGACTACCTGAATATACTGAATAACCAGGTTATTCCATCAATGGCTTTTTTCTTCCCTAGTGGCACGGGCATATTCCAAGATGACAACGCCAGGATTCATCGGGCTCAAATTGTAAAAGAGTGGTCCAGGGAGCATGAGACATCAGATTGGCCACCACAGAGTCCAGAGCTTACCCCATTGAGAATCTTTGGGATGTGCTGGAGAAGGCTTTGCGCAGTGGTCAGACTCTCCCATCATCAATACAAGATCTTGGTGAAAAATTAATGCAACGCTGGATGGAAATAAATCTTGTGACATTGCAGAAGCTTATCGAAACAATGGCACAGCGAATGCGTGCTGTATTCAAAGCTAAAGGCGGTCCAACAGAATATTAGAGTGTGTGACCTTTTATTGGTGGCGACTTTTTTTTAGCCAGGCAGTGTCCATATAATTAGGAGCTTTCAGGATTTTAAAACGAGCTTTGGTCTACAAAATCAAGACCTTTTCAGATATCTACAAATCAGAGATTATATTAGGAAAAAAATTACCAAAATCATCAATGCTGGAAATGAACTAATCCAAATATTTTTAAATGCATTCATAGACAACCCATACAAAAAAGGTAATGTCAAAGTTATACTTGAGCTTCCAGTCCCAGAACACAAAAACTACTCTTGATGAGAAATCAAGATGGGAAACGGAGGGCATTTTAAAATTCCATACGAAAAATGGCAAGAAATTTTCAAACAAGAGTGGAAAACAACAAGCTCCCCTTCATGGAAAGAATTTTCTAGGAAAGGTTTAATGTGATATGTCTGAACACCTTTGCAGAAGAAATCCTTTTCACTTCAATGTCCTATACAGACAGATTGTTGGAGATGTTGTGTTTCATGTTTTTTTTGGAGTTGCCTTGCTGTGATACCATTCTTGTTGAGTTACCTTGCTGTGATCCCATTCTTGTTACAAATTGTGTTGGAAACTGTGTTTCTAACAAAAAGTCTTCTTGAATTTACATTGTTGTACCTAGGGACCTAGGGAAACTTGAACTGAGGAAGAGGGATGAATACCTCTTAATGATACTGCTGGTAACATGTAAAAATCCTTAACAAGTAAATGGCTTAAGAATGAAATACCCATAGTAGATGAATGGATTGATCTGGTACATAATGACTCTGTAATGGAAAGAATAACCTTTCACTTAAGATCTCAATAAGACACATTTATTGAAAACTGGGGGAAATAGATTACATAAATGTCTGCTGTCAGACCAGACTTTCTGTTACGCTATGAGTGTGGGTGTCTTTTTTTTTTTTTCTTTTTTTTTTTGATCCTGTTGTTATTTATGTAATCTTTTGAATCTTTCACTAAGTATATATATTCCATTACTAACCTTTTAATTTAATTAGATTTAGTCATATGATAATTCCCCCCCCTTTTTTTGTTTATACCTCTGCTGTTGTTTAATCTACCTCCTCCACATCGATGCACTGGGTTTGTACATGATACCTTGTTTTTGAATCAGTCAAATATAACTTTTATATTATTAAAAAAAAATTAAATAAAATTGCAAAAAAAAAAAAAAAAGAATTATTTTTGTGGACAGGCCTGCCTCTTACACCAGCTCTGAATAATGTGAGACTTCTTACCAAAAAAAATCAAAAATTGGGGTGAACAACACAGGCCCTTACTAGGAAAACAATGCAGAAAGCACATTTGATCCTGCAGTTGTTCTTTGAATCAAATATACATTTTTATGATATTTATTTTGTTTATTAGGGTCTCTATTAACTTTGACATGTTGCCTTAACCACTCTTCCTGGTGTTTATAATAGAATTAAAACAAATAACATACAAATGAATTATTTCAAAATTAAATACAAAGCTACATAGAAAAAGTTAATTGTTTTTGGACACACCTTCCATTACATTTCCTTATATTTGTGGGCTAAATACAAATGAATGGAGAGGAAAATTTCAAACCCATCTTGTGAGTTAGAGAGGTAAAAATATTATAGTGAGTCTGTTGTAATATTTATTGTACACATTGATTGCTACATTCTAAACCATATGTGAAGTCTTCTGAATGTATCTCTTAAGCAACACGAGCCAGTAAAATTATGTTTTTGTCCATGTTTTATAACGTTACGTAGCAGTAATTACACAATCCAACATTATTACACAAGCCAGCACTGCTGCCAGCACTATGACTTTCCCTCACACCTTTGATCCAACGGGACTTGGTATTCTACTTCGTGTCATCGAGTTGTGCATTGCACTGTATCAAGTCACCTGAGATATTCAGTAGAAATGAAGTTATCAAACAACTTTACACACATCAAGATTTACTTGTATAACTAGAGCTTGAGGCATTTAGGGAAAATTACTGCAGTAGGGAGGCACTCGTGTTAGGTAACCATGGGTGACAGACCTATCTATGACATAAATATCTCTCACATAACAGTTTTCCCGTTAATGTTTCCAGCTCACTTTCTCACATACCCAGACCTCGCGCCAGTGTGCACAATCCTTTGAACCGCTCTCTTTTAACACCCTGGGCTTGAGGGTGAGTGACAGGTGAGAGTGGGATGCATGCGGCAGCTGGTCTAATGTAGCCACAGGTGCAAGATACCTTTCTTATCGAGCAAAGATCTCCACTAATTTACTCATCTTTCAGCATGCCAGAGGGGAGTAGTAAAGCTTGTATAAATCATGTTTTCTGTTATTTCTTATCAGTCTATTTCATGAGCTGTTTGCACATCCGCGCTCATTGTCTAACATACAATAGAAGTGTTTTGGAGTGATTAGAGCATGTCAGGTGAACATGAGAGCCAACTGGTGCTTTGGCAGGCAGAAACGCCCTCTAAGCCAAAAGAACTTGCATATGCTTGCTTATTTTGGCCATCAGATTTAATTTCCATAACCACTGGCACTCTGCCCTGCTTACTGAGCATAGGGACTCAGACAGGCAGTTTCAGACCAGGATGTCAAAATGTTTCAGATTTCTCTCACCCGTAACCTGCTTCATTAATAAATATGTTGGCTTAACACACCCAATAATCATGAAAATGCTGGCAGCAAAAACAAAAGAAGTACTTGTTTCATTTAAGGAAGTCATTACCTGTTACTCCAGCATCTGTTGCAATTGAAGGGTAAGGTGTATCATCATATAATGAGTAATGGCTCTTAAAGACTTTCTGCCCCACCCAGCAAGAATTAATTCCACGGTAACAAATTAAAAGACCTGACAAAATACATTTTTTCAAATCAAAAAAACTTGAATGAGGGAAAACCAACAGAAGCCTATTGTTACTCAGCCCTCATTGATTTTAACAGAAATCCCACCTCTGGTACGGCAAATAGCCAGTGACAAAACAGAAATTTTGATCGACACATGGGGGCCCAGGCCCCAATTTGGCCACGCCCCTGCCCAGGCAAGCTGGACTCCCCCTTGATATGTGACCACGCACCCCTTGGGGTTGCGCATCTCTATTTGAGAAACACTGAATTAAATAAAACGTGTTGATGGAGGGGCGGCACGGTGGCGCAGCAGGTAGTGCACGTGCCTCACAGCAAGAAGGTCGCCGGTTCGATTCCCGGGTCAGGCAGGGCCTTTCTGTGTGAAGTTTGCATGTTCTTCCCGTGCATGCGTGGGTTCTCTCCTGGCACTCCGGCTTCCTCCCACAGACCAAAAAAAAACCATGCTCATTAGGTTGATTGGTCACTCTAAACTGCCCTTAGGTGTGAGTGTGAGCATGACTGGTTGTCTGTCTCTATATGTTGCCCTGCAATCGACTGGCGACCGGTTCAGGGTGTACCCTGCCTCTCGCCCAATGACAGCTGGGATAGGCTCCAGCACCCCCCGGAACCCCGAAAGGGATAGTCGGTATAGAAAATGAATGAATGAATGTCTATGGACAATTTGTCTCTTCTGTGTGTTCTTGTCATATTCAGAGAGAAAGAACTGGCAGGGTTATCTGAGACTCCAACATCAAGCACAAGGAGACTGGTGGTAGGACCAGTCAAGATGAAGGCCGGAAAAGGTGAAAATTGACCCTGAAATCACCTAAGAAGGCATTTGGTTTATGCCATGCAAAAACCAGGAGCCCAGGTCAACACACATATTGCTGTTTCACTTTTTGACCTTTTCTTTATCCCCAAGTATTCAAGAGAAATAAAGACATGAGATAAAAACAAAAATACAGCTGTGCTGACTTTAGGGAAATTTTCAATTCTGTCTATCCATATTAGCAACTTATATCTCCACTTCATGTTCCCAAGACTTTGTAGACTGTGTAGGATATAATCATATCCTGTCTGTGTCATTTCTGGTGACTGTTAAGTAGGGAGATAAATACATCTATAGAGCTGCTGAAGATGTTTTCTGTACACCATTCCGCAAGATGGTTGATTTCTTCCCGGTATGAAGGCTCATCATTGTTGGAAATGCGACCAATGATGGTGGTGTCATCCGCGAACTTCACAATGGAGTTCTCTCCATGTCGGAGGTTGGAGTCGTGGGTGTACTGTGTGAACAGAAGGGGGATGAGCACACAGCCCTGGGGGGCTTTGATGTTGAGCTCTAGAGTGGAGTAGGAGAGACAGCCGATCCGAGCTGACTTGGGTCTGTTTGTGAGGAAGTCCAGTATCCAGTTGCAGAGAGTGATACTGGTATGTCCAGTGTTCAGTTTTCCAATCAGGTTCATGGAGGAGATTGTGTTAATGCTGAGCTGAAATCAACAAACAGCATTCTGAAATAGGTGTTGCTATTCTCAGGGGGATTGAAGACTGAGTGAAGGGCAGTGGAGATGGAATCCCCTGTGGATCTGTTGATTCTGAGTGCAAACTGGTGGGGGTCCAGACTGGCAGGGATGTTGTTTGTTATGTGCTGGAGTACCAGTTTCTCAAAGCACTTCATCAGGATCAGGGTGAGTTCCACAGGGCAGTAGTCATTTAGATCAGACACTGCAGACTTTT
This sequence comes from Cetoscarus ocellatus, assembly GCA_037902135.1. Classification (NCBI taxonomy): domain Eukaryota; kingdom Metazoa; phylum Chordata; class Actinopteri; order Labriformes; family Labridae; genus Cetoscarus; species Cetoscarus ocellatus. The sequence continues at coordinate 206,431 of JBAMNC010000561.1, forward strand.
TAGGCACAGGGATGATGGAGGCTGTCTTTAAGCAGGTGGGAACACTATCCTGTGACAGACATGTTAAAAATGTCAGTGATGACATCTACTAGCTGTTTGGCACATGTTTTAAGTATACGGCCAGGGATGTTATCAGGCCCAGCAGCTTTACTCATATTCACTTTCAGCAGGACTTTGCTCACATCTGCTTTGGAGACTGACAGGAGCTGGTCCTCTAGAGGTTGAGTTGACTTTACAGATGACTCTGTATTGAGGAGGTCAAAGCAAGCATAAAATGTGTTTAGCCCATCTGGTAAACGGCCTCACACACGATAGGGGCACTCCTGCTTTTGTAGTCTGCAACAATTTTGACTACCTGCCACATGTCTTTCCTGTTGTTGGTATTAAGGTCTCTCTCCAGTCTCTGCTGATGCCTTTGCTTTGCCTCCTTGATGCCAACTTTCAGTTTTGGGCTGGTTCTTTGTCACCTGTCTTAAAGGCAGCTTTTTTTGGCTCTAGATAGAGCTCTCACCTCTCCATTTATACAGGTTTTCTCATTAGGAAATGACTTAACTGTCATTATTTTGACCACATCATCAGCACATTTGCTGATGTGTGATGTCACTGATGATCTGTAATCTTCGAGGTCGATATGGTTTTCCTGGGTAGCAGCTTCTCTGAACATCTGCCAGTTTGTGCATTCAAAACAGTCCTATAGAGCTGCTGTAGCTTCATCTGTCCATGGTTTAACTGTTTTTTACAGTTTGTTTGACCCTTTTTGTTAACTGGATGTAAGTAGGCAGGAGAAGCAGGGAGATGTGATCGGACTAGCCAAAATGAGGAAGAGGGAGGGCTCTGTCAGTGACAGGAACATTGGTGTAGACATGATCCAGTGTGTTGTCTCCTCTGGTGGAGATGTGGACGTGCTGGTGGAATCTAGGCAAAACAGTTCTGAGGTCCGTTTGATTAAAATCCACAGCAAAAATAGCAATGATAGGGACGACCCTATCGGCCGGCCTCCTCCCTAGGGTCTGGTGGCGACTGAGAATGGGTCACCCCTGCCCTACACTGGTTCCTACCCCTGTTCCTAGAATTCATGCCTGCTGGCCACACCCACAAGAGGTTGTGTCCCCATTGTGGCGGCGTTGGCTCACATCCAACCTGTTGCCCCTTTCTAGGAAAACTTCCCCCCGCACTCTCTCTCTCTCTCCCTCCAAACCTGTTCATTGTCTCATTCTATCAGAAGGCTTTAAAGCCCAAAAAGTGCATTACTTACATCTATGGGAGATGGGGGATAGGCTCTGTAAATCAAGGCAAGACAGAAAAAAATCTTATTATCCTCTTATTTATATTTTCAGTAATATTATCTTTTTTCTATTACCCCACTGACCTTGTTGGCTTCCCTTGTTGGTCCCTCTTTTCATACATACTCCTTTTCTTCTCACTTTCAAATCACTATGCTTCCTCAGATTTTAGTATTCTCTCACACACACACACAGACACACACATATTGACCTTCAACACTTCAACAAAAAATTCTGCAACATGTCAACGGTCTCTTCATCTCTTGGTTTAGTCCTGTTTTGTTGTTTTAAGTATCTACACACATTGTCTTGTCTCTCACACAGTGTAATTTTCATTTCTGTTGTATATTTCTCCCTGTCGATTGTCTTGTACTGTCCTGCAGCACCCACAATAAAAAAAGAAAAAGACAAAAAAACAAAGTAATAAAACAATCAAATATGAGTGAAGTCTTACTTTTCCTGTGGATCTCACTCCCTTCCAGACACAGAAGTAGCAGATGACCCAGGCCAGGAGAAGGCACAACGCAAGATCCCACTGTATTTGACCCAGTTCGTTAATGCCAGAGGAGATACTCAGCACACGTCGCCTGTAAGGACCAAAATTATGTCAAGTAACTACTGAAGGTAAGATTCAACCAAGCACTCTTTAATTTACCTCTTATATTAGTTGCTATTATGTGTTTCATGTCTGTAACTACAACACTGTAAAGATGTGTCCACTTAGAGAACTTCAACTGTCCATGTACCCACAGATTATTTCACACAAATGTTCTTTTTCCCTCTTAAGGTAAACTTTCTCCACAATGTAAGTAGGAATACTGATTCAAATAAAACAAATAATTAAATAACTAAAAAAATCAAATAATCGTATTCTCTGTATAAAACATCAAAGCGTCAGACATAATAAGTTTTCTCAGTTACATCAGTGATTGACAAGTCAACTATAATAAGTCTTAGAATAGCCAGGGTGAGAAAACCTCATGAGCATGCTCTAATATGCAGGCCTCTCTTGTCCTTCAGTGTCCAGATGTTTTCTGTTATTTTGGCTGGTAAGAGCACTTTGTATAGTCAACTTCAGCAAGAGCTATTTTGGAGATCTTTATGCTCTTACACCCTATGTTGACAAGCTCCTTCTACATTTGCCATCCAAAACCCAATAGGTCTGCACTAATGCTGTCTCAAACAACAAGTCTTTACTAGTTCATCATTGTAGAAACTGTACACAAAACTTCTAACTTAAATACCTGTACTAAAGATGCACTCAAAAAAGATAGGAAAAAGTAACACACTGTTGTCCATAATGTAAATTACAGGAAGCATCTAATCTAATTATCTGTCTGTCACATATGTTTGTGTGTGTGTGTTTGTATGTGTTATAAAGTAACTCATTTTTTTCTTTCCAGGAGAATTTGATCTAAAGGAGTAATTTTGTCCATTTTTCTTGCCAAATATCTACCATAACAGCAATACATTTTTAATTTTGGGAAATTGGAAATTTTGCTACTTTTTGTCTGTTTCTAAAACAAATAGATTGTCACAGTTGGAGGAACAGCTTAGTGCTGTGTGAGATACTTTTGGTTTTTTAATATACAAAAGAAATGTGTATTTGTTTGTCAACAGCAGCATTGGCACTGGCAGAAATCCAACATTGTGTATCCCTAAAAAAATGATAATCCTACTGACTTTGATCTAGACAGTAAACTCACCATAATTAAATACTGTGGAATATTCAAATACTGAACTTATACAGGAAGTGATGTTGCTAAGATAAAGTATCTGTGTCCCCTATCGCAGTGCAAATCAGGTGACCTTGTTTTGTAACAGATTAGACCTTAAAGCGGTATTTTTATGAACTCTTTGAAGGTTTTTGTCAATGCTCTTTACACACCCAGGTGTTTTCTACTCAGAAGACCATTCAAATCAGTTGGAGTATTTTAAGGGATTACACACAGCTGTAACCTACAACCAGGGAAAATGAAATCCATCCTGTCTATACATGTACAAAAACTGAGCAGACATGCCCTTGACTTGTGTAAACTTTGACCACGCCCAGTGTATGTAATGCGATTATTTTTTTTAATGGGCTGATTATGAATGACTTTGCATAACACATCATTCCTGTTTACATCACAGTTCTTAGCTAGTTTTGTAACATTTTATGAGCGTTTTTTTTTTAAGTTACAATTAATGCCCCTGTCAACAGAATAAACAAATTTACACCTTTATTATTTTCTTGTCCACTGATAATTTTGAATGATTTCTTATGAATTTAGTAGATTAAAAACTTACTGCCAAAACTCTAATACAGATGATGATGCATTCACAGGTGAGGTCCAGTTGGCAGTAGCATTAAAGTTGTTCAGTACCACACAAGAATCTGTGATATATCAAAGTATACAAAACACTGTTAAAACTGAAAATGCTTGCTCAATAAATGCACCTTTAAACCAGAAATACTTAAGAGTAATGGTATGAACTGGAAATTTTACAGTAGCAGGGCACTTTATTGTTACAAAATCTACTCCATAAAACAGCCTTTACCTTGTAAGATTGTAATAAGTATTAACTTAGATAGATGAGTAGGGCTGGGCGATATGAACCAAGACTTGTATCTTTATGTTTTTTGAGCCAATTAGCAATTTTGATCTCGTTTTTTTTTTAAGAAACAGAAAAATTCAAGTCAGTTTAAATTCAAATCCACATGTGTCAGATGTTGTCACACAATCATTTTTGTTAACAGATGCCTGCTCACTGTCAACATATTCATGAAAAACAAAAATAGAAATTAACTTGGCAGTTTTAAAGTGATAAATCACATTATAAAAATGCCCTTTAAATAAGATATGTTATGTTAATGCATTATGTAGCCTATTTTTTATTCAAATGGATTATCTTGTGGATCATATACACATGACTTCCAGTGCTTCTTACTGTAAGGAATCTTTTTTTTGAGCCTTGAGCTTGGCATCTATTTTTTTTCTTTGTATGGCTAGATGAAGCAAGAAAAATGTATGCATTTTGATGCAAAATTAAGTACTTTGATACTAAAGATAGTGTTTTTCCCAATATCTCCTGCAACTTTATATATTGCCCAACCCTACCAATGAATAAAGTTGAAGTGCTAATTACACATGATTTACATTGAGTTGAAGCACACACACTGTTGAATATGAATAGCTTGGAGAGAAATAAAAATCAATTTACTTGTATTCCATTCATTATTACAGTTGGCCCATGGTAGCTCGCTGGTGAAGGAGACAAAAAAGTAGAGAAACGCCCAGGCTAAAATCACCATGTAGCTGATAGCACCATAGAAAATGATTAACTGGCTTGCGTAACCCATTCCTAGAAACAGAAGAAAATATTAGCGTTTTGTTGCAGCATTTTTCCTCCTTCATTTGTGCAACTCTGATCTGTACATGCTGGCAGGTATACATCACCTTCAAACAAGGGGCAGACCTTCCTCCAGCACATGATTCCTCCCTGACTGGTGTACTGGCCCAGTGCTGTCTCCAATATAAACAGAGGAATGCCACAAGTAAGAAGGAACAGGACATAGGGAATGAGGAATGCACCTGCAAGTGTGAGTAAAGCATGGTCAATACTTAAAATAGACACCACAAGGAAAACATAATCATATAAACTGTTGTACAACAGAGTGCAAACCTATTAATGAATGATCTAGGAGTGTGTGGACAGTATCTGTGAAAGACACTCAAGGGGAAGTCAGATAAAGCAGTTAAAGCCAGTCAGTGGCGGTTTTAAGTGAGGGGAGGTAGTCGCATTTTACGGCAAAAGATGTTAGCAAAATGAAACTATTTTTCTCCCCCCACTGCCCCCTCTCTCTCCTCATGAAAATCCCCCAGCTCAACCCAGAGGGATGAGCTTCTCACCCTGGCTCTGCCTTCTTGTCCTTAACCTTCAAGTTTTTTGCTTTTTTGAGGTCCTCATGAGAAGTAGTGCATACAGCTTAACTGAGGGGTATGAGCTTTGGTCTAAACACACCTCTCATCCTGACTTTGCCTTCCTTTTTTTTCCAACAGCTTTCCTTCTTTCATTTCTCTTCGTCTCGTCTCTCATGAGAAAGGGCCAGGGTACCTTTAGGTACACACCCTAACCTAGAAGGGCTTGTTCTCAACGTGGCTCTGCTTTCACTGTCCTTTCTCACACAACTTAGCTTCTTTATGCTTTTTTCAATTCAAATTAGGATTGAAAACAGCTAAGTAAATTAGACACAACATCATGAATATCAAATAAAACAAATAAGCATTGAAAAAGTGGAAAAAATACAGAAAATGTAAAACATAAAGATAAGAGTAATGAAAAATTCATCATACTGTAGTTGTGGGAGTTTTAAGCAAGGTTGTAAGGGTGGGTGTTTTTATCCATTCTGTCAGGTCTCCTTTACCTGGTTCGTGCTGGTTTCACAGGCTGGCCATCACCCCCCCTTGCCCTCTCGCCCTCACTCACCTTATTCAGACTTTACACGGAAACTACCCGTATACAGTCCAAGTGAAAAACTCTGCTGTTTGTGTTCACACATACAGCTCACCTGGGTTAAGTCTGAATAATTTCAGGGTATTTTTTGTAAGTGTGAATGGGGATTTAGAAACATTGCCACGACTGTTCTGAGTTAGTCTTGTACCCCTTTCCATTGTTTACCTGGCCTGTTTCGTTGCACTGATGATGTCATCAATGTGATGACATCAGCTTGACACACCAGAGGAAACAAAAAAGCCACGCAGCTCATCTGCAGGCGATTAGACCCGGGTTTGCTGGCAATGGGAAAGGAGTCACTTGCCGATTGTTAGCAGGTTTACCTGCATTGAAAAAACCCTGCATTTAACCGCTAATTTTAGTGGGAAAGAGGTACTGGTTAAATGTGACATAGGCAAACCAAAGACCATGGGCATGAGCTGATGTTCATAGATCTCTACAGCAGACTAGAGGTGAGAGCTTCTTTTTATTAGTTCAGTGTGTGACGGTCATTATTAGGATCAACTGAGTCGGCATGTTTATGATATTTGTCACTGATGCAAATACTAATGGGGCTTTTCCACTGCACGATATCAGCTTGGCTAGGCTCAACTTTACTTGGCGGTTTTGATACTCCATTAGGGATTGTACCTAGTACCTTGCATAGTTTTTTGTATCACCTCTGGTAGTGTTCCAAGCAAGCTGAGAAATTGAAATGTGAAATGGAGACACTGCTGACCTCTAAATGGTCAGACTATTGCTGCAAGTCCAAGGTATTGACACAGAAATGAAACACTGGGATGCTATAACTTCCCAAACTCCCTTCTGCTTAAGTAGCATGTTGTTTTGCTGCTTGCAACAATCTTTGGAACAAAATAAATCTCCTAACTTACCAAAAAAAAAACACACAAAGGGGCCAGCAGCTCTATCGCCATTGTTTCCTCTTTTGTTGTTGTGAGGATGCCACTGTAGTTTTGCACAGCTATGAAATGGCTGCTCCACTTTCCCTCAAGAGGTACTGATATGTTATACTTCTATACTGTAATAGAAAACAGAGGCTATATCCAAAGTGTACAGAGTCAAGCTGAGTTAAGCAGATACCATGAATGAAAAAGCACCAGAAGACTGAAGTATTATCATAAAGTCATAATCAACCACAGACTGACTGTTTTTTCAGCGTGCACCAAAGCTTCCTGACACATAACTAGACAGCGCAGTTCAAACTAATAAACCATGACTTGTTTCACTGGATCAACTAGTCTTCACAAGTTGCATAGTTAATGGAATTGTTGCTTCGCTGTCTTGAAAGAAGCTGTTAGAAGGAAAGTTCCAATTAAAAGATGACTGAAGATCTTTAACTGGAATGTCCTGGCAACTAAACAGAGAGCAACAAAGCCTCAGCACTTAGCCATGACACATCCTATATCTTATTTTTTTTCCTTTTTTTTCATCAGTGATGAAGAAGTTAACAAAGAACATCTCTTGCTGACGTTCTCCACCCCTCTAGACATGCCTGATATGTATGGAGCCAAAACACTGACAGTAAGATTTGGTATTGAGAAAAAAAAAACTTCGCATTGAAGAAAAACTTGCACTGGCACTGAAACAAGTATTGGCATTGTAAAATGTTGAATTGAAAAATAAAATACAGACATTAAAAAAACTATTGTTTTCTTAGGATATTTTTTTGTTTTATGATGTGTTTTTCAATGCCAATCTTCTGATTTTTTTTACACTCTCTCTTTTTTCAGCGTCACAGATTTTCAGTTTCAACTTTCTGGTTTTCTGTAACAGTTCTCATTTTTTCAGTTTCAACTTACTGGCAGTGTTTTGATGTGGAGGGGAGGGGTGGGAGTTGGGGGCGGGGCTTGGAGCGCGAGGACGCGCTTCCAGGTTTTCAGGAGAGGAGAGAGGAGAGGAGAGCGGCCTCTGTCGGCTACCACCAACGCTGTTCTCCCTGCAGCTGTGATCGACACTGAGACCAATGGATGCAAGTTCACCTGAAGTCACAAAATGACAGAAAGCCTGTTTTTTCAGTTGGTATTTTTCACATCGAACCTAGTTGCGTTAAAATCACTTTATGCTTCATGTCATGCTAATTTAGCAATCGTGCTAACGTTCACTAAGCCACCTGATGTAAACGTGCTTTGAGTCTTTACTACAGACACATAAACACTGACAGGAGGGATTCTTCATCACCACAAACATTATTTCATCATGACTTAACAAACCTACATAATATATTGATGTTAAAGCAATTGTTTCTTGAATTGGGATTCACAGATGGACTGCAGTCAGTCAGAGGAGTCGAGTATATCAGAGTGTTTCCCCTAAAGTGTATTTGGGAGGGCGCCCCGTGAAATAATGTTTGTGGTGATAAAGAATCCCTCCTGTCAGTGTTTATGTGTCTGTATTAAAGTTTTAAAGCACATTTACATCAGCTGGCTTAGCGAATGTTAGCACAGTTGCTAAATTAGCATGACACGAAGCATAAAGTTATTTTAACGCCACAAGGTTCTGTGTGAAAAATACCAACTGAAAAAACAGGCTTTCTGTCAGTTTGTGACTTCAGGTGAACTTGCATCCATTGGTCTCAGTGTCGATCACAGCTGCAGGGAGAACAGTGTTGGTGGTAAAAAATGAGAACTGTAACTGAAAACCAGAAAGTTGAAACTGAAAATCTTTGACACTGAAAAAAGAGAGTGTAAAACAAATCAGAAGATTGGCATTGAAAAACACATCATAAAACAGAAAAATATCCTAAGAAAAAAATAGTTTTTTTAATGTCTGTATTTTATTTTTCAATTCAACATTTTACAATGCCAATACTTGTTTCAGTGCTAGCGCAAGTTTTTCTTCAATGCCAATTTTTTTTTTTCAATACCAAATCTTACTGTCAGTGTTTTGGCTCCATAGATATGTTCCAGAGATGGTCAACAAAAGGTCATTTGTGTAACAATGTTAAAAATTAGGTAATATGTTTTGTTTGAATGTAATAGTTTTTTGAAAATCAACAAATCAAACGTTTTCCTTTTTTTCAGCCCATTGGCATTGTTCCTTAAACATTTTTAAGCCATTATAATTTTCAATGTATTTATTCAGAGGTAGCTAATATGTTCAGGGGTAACTGGCAAAATTTAGATTTTTCAGCTGATGATAGCTCAAAAAGTTTATTATTGATATCATCAGATAAGAACATTTCTGCTGCTATTTACAGCTGAAACTTTTTTGATCAAATTGACAAATGTTTCATAATGTGAACATGTCAACATGCCTGTCCAAACTGAGGTTTCTATTTTTCCATAATTCTGTCCTAATGTCTTAAACTTTGATTGGTTTCCCTCTGTGGGAGCTGAAGTTTTTCGGCTGAACTGCTGCTAGACTAATTTTGCCAAACACTTTAGAGGAATGTATTTTGTGTTATTTCTAGCACTTCATATGGACTGTCTCAGGGAACCACCCTGAAAAACGTTTTTTTCCCAAATGAAAAGAAATAGTTTAACATTTAAAATATTAGCTTCATTGAAAGAACCATAACAGTCAGACAACATACCTCCTCTCTCACTTACTTTTTTGGTAGGCTACACTGTGATAGCCTGACACACCAGATAGACAGCTCAATATGTATTGTACAAGATATACTTCTTTTGTCATCTGCACAACAGCTCGTGGAAAGTGTTTGGGGGCAGAACCTCTCAAAACATACCTAGAAGGTTATTTGATGATCGTCCTGTCAGTCACATTATTTAAGAGTCAGTCAGGTGATTTAGGTGCTGACCACACAGAGACACGCCACTCAAGGCACAGCAGCCCCAAAAAAAAAATGCAGGGAGCACATCCAGAAAGGATCTGCGCATGCGCACATGCAGCCAAATAAAATAAGTGGGAAAAGGGTTCAAACTTAACACTCTTGGCTTTGCTCTTTTACTCTCACACACACACACGCACATCCCCACCCCCACACACTAACAGTGCTTTAAATGGGTTGTCACTCGGCGCTTTATTTAAGGACTCTTTTCTGCCCTCTCCATTCTCAGTGTGAACAAATTACAATATTGTCAAAAAAGCAACAGTTGGCCTACCATGGGCATCAATAATCATCTGCTTTTCCTCTTGTCTGCTTTGGCTTATAGTGATATAAACAGGCACAGTGGCTCTGCCTTTCTGTGGAAAATTAAAAAAGTAATCAACTTTCATATATGCTCAAATAACGTGTAAAAACCACAACATGCAGCGGCACAAAAGAATACCTGGCAGGCATGCTGTTACAAAGTAAAAGAATAGTTTTACTGGCGATGCTTTTCCAGCGAAGTCTCCCTGTGCAATTGGGTCCTTACTAGGCAGGCCCTGCCCCTGAGGGGTAGAGCAAATGACATGGGCGAGTTTGTTAATCAGACTCTTGGTTTAAACCTGTTGCCTTTCCTTGTCTTGTAGCTCTTGCCTCTTTCTCCTGAAATAATGCTGATTGAAGTGCCTTTGCAGACTGAACTCAAAGGTTATAGCTTAAAGCTTTTCAAGATTGAAGTGCCTAATCACGGACATTGAATCAGGTGAATTTAGCTGCACTGCAAGGTTAACACTGAGAGGGCAGTTTCAGTGTTTCATGTCTGAGACATTTTTGTCCAATTTTGAACAGACATCTAAGAAACCTCATTTTAAATTATCATAAAGGGCTGGATTACATTTTTAAGTCTCAGAACAAACAAAAGTTTCACAGTTTCAATTTCACTTTTTAAGTGGTGTCAAATCAACAAAAATTATTTTATTCAATGTTTAGCTAAAACACTTGCCACCTCATTAATTCATCTGTGCTTTTTAAAAAATTAAAGGTACTGTGGAAGTGATGTTGTATGAGATGCAGATGAGGAGATGGATGTGAAGACTTATGTGACTTAAGGCCTGATTGGATGTAGAAATAGTTGACAGGAATGAGTGATAAGAGAAGAAGGAAAAGTCAGGGGGCATCTACTGGACAGGTTAAGGGTTGCACCATTAAAAAGTATCCCAAGGCAGAGAGACATGATGGGAACTGGAGGTGAGACTGTAACTGACGTTATACTCTGGACTTCTACATGTCATACCGTGGTAAGGTTCAGCTTTATTTCAGAACCTTTCCTCAGAATCCATCTGTTCATATTAATCAAACAAATGATGTCCAAAACATCCTGGATCACGTTATCTCTTCTAAAACTTAAAAAGAGATTAGAGCTGTGATAAATGTTTCTGGCAGTTTCCCTGGTGGGAACAATTCTTCAAACTCTTGACCACCCCTTCTGTTGTAGGCTTGGGCAGATAATCTTTATGACCTGGTGACATTTCTGACGAAGTTAATCTTTAAAAAGTCTTTCCATAAATTGCTCACCTCCGGATTACGCTCAGATTTATAAAGATAATGATGACTATTAGCAAATCCCCTCTTAACATCATTTGTCTTTTTCTTCAAGTCCACTTTCTCACATTTTGGTGTCACAGAATGGTCCCTGTTTTTTTTCCATCAAAAGGTTCACTTACTAGACTGCAAGACCACATTTTCTTCTTGGTTACTGTTGGTGTCATTTTCATAAACTTGAAATCATACATTTCTTTCTGTAACAGTTCAGCATACTTATGAAATGGTCTCTGTACTAAATTTTGAGTTTCTGATCTTTAAAACTTGACTGTCTTCATATTTCACAAATGAACTCTTGCATAATTAATCCTCTAGGATTAATCTACCACTGACTAGAAATGGGAATTGATAAGATCTTATTGACACTACTGCCATTTTCAATCCTGCTTATCATCGATTCCTTTGGGTTTTCTATTTGAAAACATCGGCTTATACAGGTTTTCTGTGACATTAATGTCAGACCCATAAAACTCCTGATATTAACCCTTCTGTTGTGTTTGTTTGGCCCCCAGAAACATTGTTTTCGGTTATAAATAAACAATAGTACAAATATTATTAGGTCTGTAAAAAATAATCTTTAAATCAGTGCATCTTGATGTGGATGTAGATGAATATGCATCGATGCAAAGACAGTAAATATTCATTTAGTCTTGCAGAGGCTGCTGATAGACTGCAGTATCAGTTTAGTTTCTGAGGAAGAAATAAACAAGTACAAGAATATAAGACCTATGAAATTAATTTATTTTGTATCTTAAAAGTAGCCTGAAGCCATAATATAGAAAATCAGGGATACTACTCAATGTCTTGCATCATGATATCGAATCAAATTGAATTGCTAACGTAATAATCATGATCAAATTGAATGTGAGACTAGTAAAGATTCACAGCTCTAAATATTATCACCTAATGCTGTGTTAAAACTTTTTATCATCTTCAGCTCTTGTGAGCATTACAAGTTTTGAACTTGTTTTTGCTACGTATGTCCTGCAGGTCATATTTGCCTGAGCTCACTCAACTCGTTTTTTAGGGTAAAGAAGGTAGGTATTATTAGGTATTATTTTGACGAGAATAAATGCCAAGATGAAGCTTATTGTAATGTTTAATGTTCACAGCAAAATGTTTACCTATGTCACTGTTATGAACCTTTTTCTTGTTTTTCACCGTAGAACAAAATAACAAATTTAGTGTTCCCGTGAATGACGAGTCTGATATGTTTAGTAAAAAAAAAAAGCCCAAATCCAAACAAGGAAAACTTAACTATCTTACAAAAGGGATCTTCGAACCATAGACTGTATGAACACATTAACAGCTCTTCCTCTCAAGCTTTTTCACTGTGAGCCTGGCTTCTCTCCTCCTGATCACTGTCATGGTCAAAGATGTAATCTAGAGCTTCATGTGCAGTATATTGTTGAGACGTTATGCTGACACAGGATGAACTTCGAGCAAGGCCTTAAAAAGCAAGAGCTGCCAGAAAGTTGTACAGTTAAAACCATGTTGCAATAATGTTTTTTTAATTGCCGATGGGTGTGGTTCCCATGGGGTAAAAAGTTAATTGTCAATAGATGTGTCTGTGTGTGTCACACGTGTATGTCTGCTCAAAGACCCCTGCATTACATGTGGAGGTGTGGGGGAGGAGTGTAAAATGTGCTTGAACTCTGTTTTATACACTAATGGTAGTTTTACCCATCAATTTTCAGTGGCTGGTCATTTTTGACCATGAGCACCATGGGTGTGTACAAGCTCAATAAGCAAACATTTTTCCAGAAATATTTCTATTTTTTTTGTGTTCAAATGCAATGTGTGAACAAAGTCATGAACCTTTGAAGCTATCATTGTTGCTTGCAAGGCATGCATAACAAAGTGGAAGGTATTAATAAGAAATGTGTTTTGCATAAAGTAAAAAGATATAAATATCTCAAACTAGTTGGAAATGATTTTAAACTTGTTCTGGATTCTCATCACAGACTGACCAAACTTCACAGTGATGTGTATAGATAGAGTTACTGACTTCCTCTCCTTTTTTAACAAATAAATTTGACATCCTGAATCAAGGTCTGAACTGATTTAAATAAATCACAGTATGACCTGCTGCGTTTTTCAAATCTCAGGAGGTGTTATATTTCTCTCAGGTCAAATATGTGTCAAATAGCATTTTAATTTGAATATTGTAAAGCAAAGGTGTTCAGGCCAGAGTATCATACACGGATGAATAATGCTTATGTTAGTTTAGTGCAGAACTTAAAGGAAATCATACTCATGAACAAGATCTGAAATCAGAACCTGCCACCAGCCAGATGTTGGTGTTTTTGCCTGGTGTCAGAAGAATTTTCTAAACCCACCAGCCACAGTGCCAGGTACATAAAAGAATAGTAACAAAATGAACAGTGTCAGACACAACTTCAAGTGATTTGCGCTGACGTTTAGCTACACATTACCCCAATTCTCAAAGCCTTTACACAAAACACTGCAACGGGGCTCCGTTATATGTGCAACTCGAGACATTTGCATTAATTCTGCAAGGCCATAACATCTGTTGTGGATTCACGCTGCGAAACAGCTTTGATATGCGCAGCACAGTACGTGCCCCCAAATATACACAAAGGCAAAGATGCTCAATTGTAGTGTTCCTGCCTCCTGCTGAGTCTGTGTGCCCCCTCTCTCCAATAACATGTCTCTGCTTCTACCTCCGGTGATGGAACATACAGTGCTGTGAAACGTATTTGCCCCCTTCCTGGTTTCTTACTTTTTTTGCATATTTGTCACACTTAAATGTTTCAGATCATCACACAAATTTTAGTATTAGACAAAGATAACCTGAGTAAATACAAAATGCAGTTTTTAAATGATGATTTTATTTATTAAGGGAATAAAACTCTCCAAACCTACATGACCCTATTTGAAAAAGTAATTGCCCCCCTTGTTTAATCATGAGTTAACTGTGATTAACCACATTTTTTTGAAAGCTGAGTTCAATTTCACTGCCAGACCTGCTGAATTACGAAATCGCTTAAATTGAACCTGTCTGACAAAGTGAAGCAGGCTGCAAGATCTCGAAAAGAAACACATCATGCCAAGATCCAAAGAAATACAAGAATAAATGAGAAACAAAGTGATTGAAATCTATCAGTCTATTACAAAGCCATTTCTAAGGCTTTAGGAGTCCAGCAAACCATGGTCAGAGCCAATATCCACAAACGGAGAAAACTGGGAACAGTGGTGAACCTTCCCAGGAGTGGTCGTCCTAACAAATTACACCAAGAGCACAACAACGACTCATCCAGGAGGTCACAAAGAACCCTGAAAAACATCTAAAGAACTGCAGTCCTCACTTGCCTCAGTTAAGGTCAGTGTTCATGACTCAACAATAAGAAAGAGACTGAGTAAAAATGGCATCATGGGAGAGATCCAAGGCGAAAACCACTACTGACCAAAAAGAACACAAAGACTCGTTTCACATTTCCCAAAAAACATCTTGATGATCCCCAAGACTTTTGAAAAAATATTCTGTGGACTGACGAGAAAAAAGTAGAACTTTTTGGAAGGTGTGCGTCCCGTTATATCTGGCGTAAAAACAACACAGCATTTGATAAAAAGAACATCATAGCAACAGTCAAACATGGTGGTGGTGGTGTGATGGTTTGGGGCTGCTTTGCTGCTTCAGGACATGGAAGACTTGCTGTGATTGATGAAACCATGAATTCTGCTGTCTACCAGAAAATCCTGAAGGAGAATGTTCGGCCATCAGTTCGTGACCTCAAGCTCAAGCGCATTTGAGTTATTCAACAGGACAACAACTCAAAACACACTAGCAAGTCCACCTCTGAATGGCTTAAAAAGAAACAAAATTAAGGTTTTGGAGTGGCTTAAATCCAATTGAGATGCTGATGATGTGACTTTAAACCGGCAGTTCATGCTCAAAAACCCTCAAATGTGGCTGAGTTAAAACAATTCTGCGCAGAAGAGTGGACCAAAATTCCTCCACAGCGATGTGAAAGACTCATCACCTGTTATTGCAAACGCTTGATTGCAGTTATTGCTGCCAAGGGTGGCACAACCAGTTATTAGGTTCAGGGGGCAATTTCTTTTTCACATAGGGTCATGTAGGTTTGGAGAGTTTTTTTCCCTTAATAAATGAAATCATCATTTAAAAACTGCATTTTGTATTTACTCAGGTTGCTGGTGCTGGTATAACTGAAATTGTGTTTTAACCAATGATTTGCTTGTTTTAAGTTTGAGATAGCTTATAAACATATCACTGAGGCTGTAGCTTGTAGTTAAAGTAACAACTGTAAGTACTGTTTCTTACCACTGTTTTAATGAAAGCCAGTGCCAATTGTGTTTACAAAAGCCCAGAGAATGTACTGATAGTAAGACACTTTTTCAGAGTTAGGGACAAAAACATATTCATCAAACGCCCCAGGTTTATATGTTTTTAAATTGATTTTAGTTTTGTAAACCGTATCAGGAAATGGTGTTTCCAGCAGTGGAAACGTACACATTTGAAATACAAACGCAAGAATAAAACAAACACTGTAAGGATGGTTCAGTCCATTATTTCATGATGTGACAAGGGGTTGCAGGTTATTAGAAAGTGACCAGTGAAAAAACATTTTTGGCTGGTAGATTTTTTTAATCCAACAGCCACCGTGTCAGGTAGAGAAAGGTTAATTTCCAAATCTGCTTATCCATAATTTGGTTACATTTTAATTATCATTTAATTGTACATTTGATTTAAAAAGATGAGTTAAACAATATTTGTCCCCGTTACTACAAATTGTGTCAAAACCACATTGTAGTGTCAAATAATTAAATATCAATATTGATTGCAAATCTTCCATCCCTAGTTGAAACACAATTCAAGCAGCCAGCAACTATTTACCTTAGCTCATCCTCCAGCAGCTCCCAGCTTGTCAAAAGTAATCAAGCCGTGTAAAATCTCAAATTATGGTAATACTATAAGATTCTCTATTTTCAGAGTTGATAAGCCTCTACTATGTGTATATAAATCAATACAAAATCTTCTATTCATAGTATTCCATTTCTTGAAATTATGTGCATTATTTAATAAGTGCTTTCATCCATTGCCCTCTATTCACTCAATTAAAATCTCTGACTAATTCAATGTCCTAAAAGTACTTTTGGCACTGATGCATTTATTCTGGGAAACAATAATGTATGATTAACATTTTTGCCTCCAAAAAAACGTATCTTTTCTATCACCGTTCGTCTAGTCTTTTATAATATAAGAGATGATTTATCTCAACCCTAAACTGTACTTAAGAACCTCAATCAATGTCTGCTACTTGGATTGTAAAGTAGAGCTTATACTTTATTTCTAGGTGTGGGTTTTTCTTATAAACCATAGACTTTTTTTTAAGTAGGCAGTGTGGCAAGGAAAAAAATGAATTGATATCAAATTTCCTCAATCTAAAAAGCCATAATACAAACTAGAGAGAGTCAGTTTTCTTCTCTTACAATCTATCTGAAACAGCTGGTTGTCAAACCAGGTCAGAAAATGGTTTTCAATTAAATTAGGAACAGATTTTGCAAGAAAAATGACTGTATTACTTAAGAGGGACACAATCATTTAACTCACTGAAGACTCTTTGGTAGCTGTCCAGAATTATGTAGTTATTTGGCAATATTCCCACTGTATGCCAGTACTAGTTTGGGGGAAGACCAGTCAGAAATCCCCATGACCTGAGTAAACTGGTTTTAATTTTCTTTTGTCGCCAGAATTTGCAACAAGTAAAAACACAATTGTTCGTTTTCTACATCCACCAGCAGTGCTAATACAAGAGGTATTGTGACTAACAAGACAAATATGGATCCCTTATTGTTGTCAAGCTGTTTGCAGATGTGTAAATAATTCTGCAGCTGTGTTCACGGAATAACAAGTGTGTGAAAAGATAAGAAATGGGAACCATGATCTGCAGAAATAGAGATAGATTTCTGAATATGCATGATAATGGCTCTGGAAGGGTTTTTGCTCCTATATTTAAAAAATACACAAGTTACCATTTACAACTGAGGCGAACCTCTGAATCGGTTGCATGTTTACAAATGACTTTTGCAGCTCTTCTGCTGTGGCAGAACTGCGAAAGTGTAAAGAAAACCGCTAAAATCTGTGGCATGAGTTTCTATTTCTCTAAGCTCAGACTATTAGGCTTACTGTGGCTTACTTGTGTCTTTACTGCCTTGCTGTTGGTTGTTGTCTTAAAATGAAGAGTCATTTCCATCCAGCCATTGCCCTACAAGAGCTGTTCAATAAAAAGTATTCTGTGGTTTCTGCTGTGTTTGTTTATGTAATGAGGGGGAAAAGAGGTGCAGATAGCCTCTTGGCTCATGGCAAGGTATCCCAGCATGCTATTGTGGTGCAAATGAATGGGGGTAAATCAGTACACATTTGCAGATCTATTCATACATTTGTGGGTCTCTACACAGATCTTTGTTTGCATTTGCAGATCTATTTACACAAAAACAAATAGTTTGTAATATTTATGGCTTCATAGTCAAATGCATAAAATCAAATCTGCTACATTTGACCTTTAAAATGAAGCATCTTCACACTGAACTTGAATTACAGGTGATAGAGGATATTGATACACCAATATATCACATTATTTTTCAGCACAATACTGTATTGATATTTTATTTAAAAATATTGTTTTTTTAAATGTGATCTAGAAATTCAGAACATTTGTTTTGTATTGTAGTTCAACCCACAGAAGCAGGTTAGCTGTGGGTTGAGCTGGGAAATTAATCAAATTTTAATCATGGTTACAATTACACAGTTGTAAAAATGTTCTAATCGAGTTTAAAAGATTACTGTGCCACATTAGATGTTGAACTTTTTTAAATATCTTTTCCACTTTTTTATTATAACTTTTTTATTTATTTTAATTTCTAAAGGTATATCTCTATGTAATGCCCATTTTTGAATGTTGAAAATGATAGTGTCAAAAGCGTTGTTATTATTTCTGTCACTTGCACAGACAATTAAGTTTAGGGTTTAGGGAAACAAACATTTTTGTTTCTGATTGGCTGTTGGTTCCCTAAACCCTAATGTTGGAAGCCCTCAGGACCGACAGAGAATAAAATTGTCTTTCACCTTTCAGTGTCCCATGTGCTCCCTTGCAAAGTTCACACAGGCAATTTTGTGACATTGAAGGAGATGTGGACTTTGAAGATGTTAATTTGGGTCGAGGATCATCCCGTGTTTTGACCAACAGCCAATCAGATCCTCCAGCTCATCGCTGATGACATTATTTTGGGTCTACCTCTTGAGTTTTTGTTCCATAACCCCCAGGATCTTTTAGGAAATTCAAAATAACTGTATTACTGTGTCCAACCTCAGCTCAACACTCCTACCATGTTCAGAGACAGAAAGCATTTTTGCCTTTGCCATCAGGAGGTCATGACAGTGTGAATACCTGACAGAAAATGACATGGAATCCAAATTTTTGCACAGATTTTGTTTTTCAGAGGCTGTGCTCTTAAACTTTTGATCAGCATGTTTGAGTTTAAATGCAGTTTTCATTAAATTGCCCGCTCAATTTTTTTGTTTCATGCTCCCATTTCTTCTTTTTGCATTTTGAAGATCTACATAAAACCCTCTTAAGATCCAACATTCAAAATGCCAACTGTTGCAATTTTTCTGGCTGGTCTTAAGATTTTGATCAGAAGTGTGTATTTCATTAAATTGTGCTGTCCATCTTTGCTAGAGCACTAGATCCTTAATCTCAAATAAATGAGATTTCTTGCCTAGATAAATAACAGCGATTGGTCAGCAGCTCACATAATATTAAAACTATCTGGGACAGTTTTTTGTCTGATTGTAAATGTCTTCACTACTGCTGATGACTGAGCATGAGAGATAGAGGACTAACAGGATTAACACTGTGGGGAGTGACGCGATGCTCACTATTGTGCTATAAATTGTGCTGTAAAGCATGCAGTCCCAGTGGAGGGTTATGGCTTTATGCAAAGTGAAACAGCAATCACTGTATTCACCAATTCACACTGCCAGCAGCTTTATTTTTTTTAGCAGGTTGGTGTTTACAAGTATTGAAACTGGGCCACAGGGCAACATGACGAGTGACGTTTCATATGCGTTTGTGACTTCACAAATCTAAGTTACAGTTATAGCAGATCCAAAGGTCAAATGTAATCACAAAATCACAAATGCAGCAACTTAACTTAATGAAGTGCTAACTTTATGTTTAGAGATCATCATCTGACATACTACACTACTTTGGCTTTGCTTTAAATTACTGGGAGGAGGGGATTCAGGGGAAATCAAATGGAAATCACTTTGAATAACTTGAAATGTATCAGCTTGAGTCAGATCGTGTCAAACTTAATTTGTAGAATATTTAAAATACAGTGCAACATAATGTGCATTACATTGAATCAATTCATTAACTAGCATTGTATTTATATGACTTTTTTATTGTAAATATAATTCAGAGCAGGTTTAGACTGCACTCTTTGTAATTTACAAGGACAAAACATTTATCCACCACATACAGATCATTTTAAAAGATATTCAGGCAGGAAAAACCTCATTTTAACAGGCAGAAACCCCAAACAGAAAAAACTCACAATTATTTAAGTTCTGATGATATTGACTGGGGGGGTTGTGTAAGGGTAGAGGAAGATGTGGAAATAAAGATAATGAAAACATAGTTAAGAACAACAGTGAGTAAGATACATTTATGGCCTGGCTGTAAATCTAAGTTTTTTTGTGGCTTCAGTGACTGTGTTTATGGTATAGGTGTGTAGCATCAGCCAGGTATGATAATTAGAAATGGAGATCGAGAGCAGGTTCCCTTTGAGAACCAGTTCCAGCTAGTTTAAGAAAGTGGCATCATTTGCCTTTATGCTGAACGATTCTCACTGCCTCCTTCTTAGTTCTGTGAAGAAGAATAAAGTCTGAGCTGAATCATCTATTTTAACTTCATCCCTGAGTGTTGGAGGGGCCGAAGTGTTTTGTTCATTGGGAAACTATGATTCAGTCCCACTGGCTGTATGATTATGGCCACAAAGAGTGCAGGTTAATATGTAAAAATATTCAGTTTGATGATGATGCTTTGGACATTTTCAGACCAGCAAATCAGGACAAAATAAATGTAAATATTTCTTAAGCTGCCCTATCTTTTTAGTTGATCAGAATACATTTCCTGGCTCCACACTGCACAGCTGGTCAAAATATTGTGGGAAAAAATGAAGTCACACTCTTGCAGGAGGCTGTCAATACATAAGACAATGAAGGCATTAAGGACTCCTTCATGGTGGACAAAAGGTCCAAACTTTGACTTAAGTTGACAAAATATGACACCAACAGTGCAGCATGCAACATCTATGGCTATTTAATTCTTAAGCAGACTCAGTTAAGGCATTGATATCAATAAATCCCCATCCCTAATGATTAGAAATTGGTCATTGGCATCAGCAGCTTGAATAATCATAAATTGGGCCAGACTGACTTGACCTTACCTTCCCTTTATTGCATGAAAAATACTGACTTGCCAAATGAGCTTTTAAGTAACAAAAAACCCACAGACAAACAAGCCCTCAAGAAGCAAACAACTGAAATATGTTGTGTGAGGTCATAAGTACAATTTATATGTGAAGCATACAAAGAAAAGGGTTTAAGACTTTAACCCTTTTTCTCCAATGGGAAAATGTAAATGTGGAAGAGTAGAAATTACTTTAATCAAGTAGTGCATAGTTAATAGCAATTCTTGAAAAAATGCACTCTGGAACAACCAAAAATTAAATTCCCTCCTCTCGACAAAATGTGTTTCTTGGAATAAGCTAATCACAAATTTACCAGTAACTGCTTAATCCAAAAACATAATAATAAGAGGAAAGCAAGCCCCAAATAAAAACAATGCCTGTTATTGTATATTTCCCTCTAAACTATGTTCTTTATGCAGAAAACATACTAGACAAGCAATCACACTTTTAGAAGAAAATAAATTTTGCATATTGCTCATATGATAAGATGGGGATTGTCATCATCTTTTCAGTCTGCCATCAAATAACACACATGTCCCATCATCATATAAACATCACTTGTAAAAAACAGCTAAGTTTCTAAATCTAATAATGACTTTCAGGGATGTGAACTCTTTATGAGGACGACAGGGATTTGTATGTGAGAGGAATTCAGTAAACAATGTGACGCTTCTTCTTGCATAAACATGGGTATTACGTTATTGTTATAGCCTTTTGTAACCTGTCAATTCCTTAGTCATCAGATGTGAAGCGCGGGGTTGGGGGTTGGGGGGAGGGGTGGGTGTTGGGGTGGGGGGTGAAGAGGAAAAAAACAGAACCTCATTTGGAAAAATTTAGGGTTTGCACAAACAATGTAAATTTTCTTTAAGCTTTCTGCATAAAAATAGTTTATTAAGCAGGTGTGCTTCTCTTCAGTCCCCTGTAATTCATTCAACAGCACTATCAGTCCTTTGTATTATAAAACAACAATTTTATGACACTATCTGAAAAGGAGATTAAAAATAGCAAACATTTGTGTCTCTGTGAGAAATTAAGTGATCCAAGAGAAAATAACTGACATTATTCCCTTGCTGCCCTAAAGCATTCAAACAAGTTCTAACAAAATTTCAAAAGGTTTTTCCCACACAAACCTGCTGCCGGTGGAGTTTTGTAATTACACTACATTACAGAGGAATAAAAGTTTTACTTACCACCACCGTTTTTGTAGCAAAGATATGGAAATCTCCACACATTTCCCAGTCCAATAATAGCACCAGCTACAGAAAGGATGAACTCCCTCTTGCTGGCCCACTTGCCTCGGTCCTTGATTGTTTGTGAGGTCGTCTTGGGAGGGAGATGGCACAGGCTGCACAGAGAGTCTGCCATGCTGCTTGAGGAGAGATAGTCTAATGGTAACACTGGCATGGATCCTTGAGTTTCGGGACTGTCTGGGGACTGTCTGATGCAGATTTTGCATGGACTTATCTAATTGTCAAACTGCAAGGTATTTCAGCCACAAGGGGGAACTCTAGATGCACAGAACAAAGAAGCCTCACAGCATTTAAATGACTTACAGGAGTGAGATGGATTTGATTAAACAATTTACTTTTCATCATGGCAATAAGTCTTTGAAAGGTGGGCTTTCTTGTTCTTAAAAATGCTGTGAAGGACTGACAGGTTGTTCATGTAATACTTTAGCAAAACTATTTTCATATAGTCAAAACATAATTAAAAGCCATCTGCCTTAAATCAAAATTAATTGGAAGGAACTATGGATTAGAAGGGTTTTGTCTGGCCAAACATGTCTAAGATATGTATGTAAGATAATCATATATTAAAAGAAATCATTAAATCTTTCTTAATGCCATTTGTCTGTATTAGTTTGTAGCTCACAAAGAGGCATCAATGTTAACATCAGTTGGCTGTTGCACCACCTAAAACCTCCTCAAAAAGGGTTTAAATGAAAATATCAAACTTATATATATATATATATATATATATATATATATATATATATATATATATATATATATATATATATATATATATATATACTTGCACTTCAGGCACAATGGAAATAAACCAGTATATGCCCATGGCCAATCTCTTAACACTTAAAGATAAATCAGCTTATGTCTCATAGTGGTTTATGCGAGAGGAGACATGGTATAGCATCAAGAGGGTGCAATATTTTACCTTTGAACAACCAAAAACTTGCAGACTATTTTTTGATGGCAGAAATATTACATCTTTATTAATGTTTTTATGCACTTCTCTTATTAGCTCTGTATCCAGAGTAGCTGCCCATGTCTGCACCTTCCCATGACTTGTGTGCAGCTCAGCATTTTAAGGTCACAGCAGGAGGCTCTGCAGGAACTCTGACCCATCCATCCGGTCCAATTGCAGTGACACTTCAAGCAGCTTACAGGAGCCTGTTGGCTGCTGATTTGAGTCTAGGCTTTCATATCATTTCCTTCCAGCCAAACCTCATGAAGACACTTTATTGCCAGTGCTGAAAGAGCCTTTGAGATCCCTTTTTTTTGTCTGTAAGCAAGATAACTCAATAAGTCTTGAATGGACTTTGAGGAAATTTCATGGCACAAGGAAAAACTTATAAGATTTTGGCGGTGATCCCAATCTGGATGAGGATCCAAAATTTTGTAAGGATTCATTAAAGGGGACATATTATGCAAAAAACACTTTTTTAAGGCTTTTGAACACATTTTTGGGTATTTCACCTTCCTCCCAGCCCACAAATGTGATAGTAGATGACAAAACCTGTATTTTGCAGGCTGCATGAATGTAAACTCATGGTATTTGGTGAGTCTGTGGATATACTGTTATGCAACAGTATATTTTTGATTTGCATACCTGACCTGATTCGTCTACCTGAGTATCCCCCCCATCCCCCGCTGGAGAGATTCCTCTGCGAAACGCAGCCATGTTGTTTACATTCTTAGCGAGAGTTCTGTGTTCAGTATGTCTAAGCTCAGAAGCTGTCACTGCTCGGTTGTTGACTGTAAAGAGCCACATATATCTTCACATATAGGCTACCAGCTTCGGAGGACAAAAGGGCCCAGTTGATTACATTTATTTTTGAAGGGAATTAGCCAGCTCAAGTCGGCTAAAACTTGCAAGTGTGTGCCAGTCACTTCATGTCCAACTGCTTCTTCAACTTCAGTCAGTTCAACACAGGACTGGGAACTAGACTTCTCCTGAATCTGGGCTCAGCACCAACAATCCGTTGCCAAACCTGATGATGGAAATGCGAGTATTTTAATGCTGTGTAGTATTTATTTTGCTCATTGCTACAAGCTAATGCTAACAGCAGGGTGAAGATATATGTGGCTCTTTACAGCCAACAACAGAGCAGTGATAGGTTTCAGGTCTAGACATGGTGTACGCCGATCTCTCGCTAAGAATGTGAACAATATAGCGGCAATTCGCACAAAAATTTCTAAGGCCGGGGTGTGGGATACTCAGGTTGATGTAGGCTTATGCAAATAAAATGCTTGAGAATATCCACAGACTCAACACCTCCCCAAATACCATGAGTTTACATTCATGCAGCCTGCTAAATACAGGTTTTGTTGTCTACTATCACATGTTGTAGGCTGGGAGGAAGGCCAAATACCCTAAAATGTGTTCAAAAGCCTTCAAAAAGTGATTTTTGCATAATGTGTCCCCTTTAAACTCTTCTGTATTCTCATTACCATATCTAAGATTTCATTTCTTTTAACTTTCCAACTTTAATCTGTCACAAGAGTACAGGGGCTGGAAATATTAATAAAATAAGGAAATAATAATATTATTCCTGTTGTCTGTACCAAAGGTCAGGACTGGCCTTTATTAGCCTTGTAATTGGTGAAAATGTTGAAACTACCCTATCGCACAGTGAAGAATCCTTAAAAAAATTCCAGGATCTCGAATCAGAATCAGACTGCCAAATCCTAATCACTTCTTTCTTGTATCGTGACCAATATTCCCAGAAAATGTCATCAAAATCCACAGATAACTTTTGGGGCTACCCTGCATACAGACAGATGGACAAACAGACAAACAAACAGACAAACATGCAACCTCCTTGGCAGAGGTAAAAAAGGAGATTCATACTTAAGTGTATGAAAACTAGAAGGGTATTAGCTATGTGGACAAACTTGAGCATTTAAATCAAGTGTTTGAACCTGAGTTAAGGCAATCTATCGCCTTTTTATATCATGCACTGTTGATTAAAAAGATACATCACTTACCAGACAAAAAACAAAACTTGCAAACGTATTCGTAACCAATTTATTGTGGTGATGTCACAAGTATAAATAATTATTTTATCATTCTAGCTCCTGCAGTATTTCCCACACTTTTCAGTCAGACAATGGATGCATCTGTATACATTGTAGAAGAACCACATTTGTTTTCCAGCTTTGTTCTGTACTTACCAAGAAGATTTAAAAAGATTTTTTCTAAGCCTCTGAATAATAGAGATAAATCAAGCTTGTTTTAAAGGGTTAAATACTTCTAAAATAAAACAAAAAAGCAAAGACAAAAAATTGCAGTTACATTTAAATTTGCAGTAACAAGATAAAGGTGTGAGTTTGATCATATTCCTGTTGGACTGAAAGTAAATCTTGTGACAAAAGAAAAATAAATCAAAAAGAATGCAAATACAGAGAACACAGGCACAGTGTTAGTACAGGTCCAGAATCATCACATTATAAAACAATATTTATTGATATCTTGCAGCATTGATACACTTTAAGGAAAAAAAAGATTTATACTTATTATTCAAAGTCAGCATTAAGAACCTGACATAGTGCACTTCTGTGATTGGCCTGTGATGGTGACAGCATAAAATGGTCAATGCAAAATAAAGTCAATGAAAGTAACTCAGCTGGTGTAGACAAACGGTGAAACAGTGAAAGTCTGACCTGAAGCTAATACCAAGAGTACATGATTCACACATCAGGGTTAATGACAGTCAAATATCATAAAAATGTCTTGAAATATTTTTTTTACATGTTTAGTGTCAGTGAACCACCTACAGTCATATAACCTGCAGTGCTGACAATAATCCAGTCAGTTACACACCACTAAGCCATTGTAAAATCTTTACAACATACAAATAAAAACTCTTGGGCTAAAAGGCATAATCCTACACAAAAAAGTAGTGCATGTCATATGTTGACATTTTTTAATATCTTGTTCTGACAAAATTAGTAGGAAGACTTCATAAATTTAACAGTAAAACATTTTAAAGAGTGTCCTTTTTTTTCCTTTAACTTTTCCAGATGCACTTAAACTTAAGTTTAAGCATATGTCACTTTATAGAGTTTAAGTGTTACTTCTAACCATTTAGCCAATGGTTAGAAGTAACACCTACTCAGTGTCATACCAGTGCTATAAGCTCCACATTACCTGTGTGCCTCAGTAGTCTTTGCTGCTGAGTAGAAGCGAAGGAGTTTAACAAGTTTAGCATGCTTTTTGATCACCATTACAAGTAAAACTATAATATTGTGTAATTTTTGAATTGTTCTTTGAATAAAAAAAAAATCACAGGAGCCATAGTAAATAACAAACATAAAGCCTTACAAAAGAACCTTGCTACTAGTTGAAAGACCAAAAAAACCTACCCAAACAAAAGTTAAATAATTTATAAGAATGAAAATATTGTATGGGGTAAATATTGGTAGCTTAGCTTCAAAGCTGTTTGAATGGAAACTACAAACTAAAGCCTAATAAACTGGAACTAATAAACTTGGATTTTGCAGAGCTATGTAAAAATTTTGAGAACAGAAATACAATTAAAACCCTTTTAATATGACCTCTAAGTAGAAAGCCTAAGTAATTAAAAAGAAATGCCTTGAGGACTTTCAATGCTTAGTTGCAGAAAAATGGATCAGTGATGTAAAGGGTCAAGGTTTTTCTAAGATTTTCTTTGATGCAATATCCATCTCTAGGGGAGAGGTTTGATTTGACCTGTAAATTTTACATTCATTTAGTAAATAAAGTTTTTTTTAGTTTGTGAAGTTATATACAGCTTCTACTGTTTGGATGAAAAGAGCATTCATAATGTAACAGATGACATAAAATAACTCTTCACAATATTAGAGAACAATGACTTTTTTTTCTATTTACTATATATACTGCAATATGAAGAATAGTTTATGTTTATGTGTGTGTACATTGTAAGTTTGCAAAATTTTGGAAAAATGTAATTTGCCCAGTCAACTTTGTAGAATCTGTGTTGCTAGATGGACTTTGTTGACCTGTTGTCATTTCAACTAGTCCTTTAAAACTCATGATATCATAAGCTCTCATAGCTCCACCTACTTTCAGCCTCTCCTGGTCTAATCAACCAGAATAATTAAAAACACCTGTGTGAGTGCTGGCAGCCAATACATCTGTTGTGTTACATAAACTTCATGCTGGCTAACCAATTTATGGTATCTTGATGTTGAGTCAGAGAGGAGTTTTTTTATTGGGCAAAAAAAGGCATCTGCTGAACAAACTCTGATTTTTTTTTGCCAAACATAGTGGAAAAATCAGCAATATGGGAGTCCTACATGTGCACAAACTCTGAAAAGGCTCATCAACCATAAGAGTGGAAGACATGATTTGTAGCTTCAGACTTTCATCGGAACACAAATAGAATTTGTTCTTAGTGGTTGTTTCCTTACAAAGAGTTAAACTTGACTCAGAAAGGCAAATTGTGGTCTGCCAAGTAAAGTGTAGTATGCACTTTGTGGCATACTCTGCCTTATGGTCCCCTATGGTTTTTAAGTAAGTCGTAGAACTTAAAACAAAAATACAGAAAAAAATTAACTTTATAAACTTGAACTAACTGAAATTGGAATAACTTTCTTCATTAATGTGCATTATCTGCTGGTACAATCTACTACATTTCTTTGTTCTGCTTTCAAATTGGGGATGCTTAAAAGTCAGTGCATTTTGTCGACAGTGATCATCAACACTGGCATCCTCTGATCTTTAGCCTGGGAAGCAGACAATCTGCTAGCTCATGTTTTATTTGCTCTGGCAGATGCGTTTGGCTCACATTCCAGATATCCAGCCAACCTGGCACTGATCAAACCAACAACAACCAATTAGCTGATATGGGATGGGTCTGACATGCAGAGTAACCAGGGAGAGGCTGTGGTCGAGTAACGTGACCAGCTAATTTAGCCACTGCTGATGCAGATTGTTCTGTTAAATCTACAACCGTGAAATTAATAAACCAAGCAGGCAGGGTTTTTCCTCCAAAACATTAAATCGCTACACTCAAATGTTTTGTTCATGAATGAGAAAAACAGAAAGTCTGTCTGTTGAACAAGGCAAGCAGATTGAAATGTACTGGTGCTGCTCAAGAAATCAAAATATAGTGTAAAAATGAACTTGTTTCCACTGATAATCTAGATTCATCACCCAGACATTAGGTGTCTAGGAAAATGAGAAGTTATTGATATGTTCTTCTAATTTTATATCAAAGTTCCATTGAACAGTTGACATCAAAAGAGCTAAATTATGTTAAGACTCATGCAAAATAGTGTCAGTAGTTGATGGACAGTAGTAATAAAGACAGGAGATGTAAGAGGAGCAGCTTTAGACATAGAATTGTACTTTGAAAGCAAAGTCTTGTGTATGAGATAAGTTTTTCCTGATTTACTTAAATTTGGATGGTTAAAGCATGAAATTCAATAATCCTAAATCTCCAAAAATTATAGAATATTTACTTAAAGCAACAGTTTCACATCTTTTTACCTGTTAGCCTCCCTAGCTGCAAATAAGAGCCCCCCCCCCAGTGTCCATGAAGAAAAATCTGAATGTGCATACAGGTTGACTACCGAGCTTAATATCAGACATAATTTTATTGATTATTGGTTAAAAACTGAGGAAAGAGGCTGATGAGGTCTCCATCAATCAGCACAGAAGTGTTAGCATTATCTGCTTCAGGTTACATGACTAAAATGGCACATCCTGCAACTATTGTAAATACACCCATTACTGTTGGAATGGAAAATTCAGCCACAGACCTTTGACACCAAGTGTATCTTTATTGTTTGAGTTCATAGATGCAAAACAAATTTTGATGCCCTGAAATCTGGCAGTGCTTCATGCCCCCCTAATATCTCTGGCACCTACCCCAGGGGGTCCAAGACCCAGGTTGGAAACCAAGCCATTAGATCAGTCAAATAAAAAGAGCTCATAACCAAGAGAAGTTGTTACATGGTAAGGGCTATTTTTGCACAAAATACTACATCAGTTTGGAAAGGCATGAAGGCACGTGGTGCCACTAAAATGTTAAAAGAGCTCAGGAAGGCATGGTGCTACAGTTTTGTCGGAAAACTAAGTAGCCCAAGTTCACCCCACCTAGTTGATGAGATGGCCTTTTTGTTCAAAAAAGATGAGTGCATCTACAAGAAGAAATAAGTTGGACCGTGTCCCTCCAAGGGTGTCCACTGAAGACAAAGTCAAAGACATTAAGTCTGAGAGAGAAACTAGTGAGCCCAACCTGGGGTAAAGCAAGAAGTGTTAGATGCTGCTAGCAGCTCCTCTAAGGTCACTGCTAGCATGCCCTCTATGCCTTCTGATGTAAGCCAGTCACGGGTTGACCAAGGCATCCCCTTCTTTGCCATGATCGGACTACAAAAGCTGTCCCACAGGATCACCATTTTAACTGGAGATGGTATGAGGATTATAGTTGTCTTGAATATTCTGCTACAAAGGACCATGCCTTTCCTTTCTTGCTGCCCTTATAAGCACCCAGGAATCTACAAAGAGAGAGCAACATTCATGCAAGAAAGCAACCAAAATCTGGAGGAAAGCCAGGAATTCATTCAAAACACATAATGCTTGTGCAGAACATAAATATGCAATGACAGCATGGGCTGAATGGACTTCTCAGAAAGAGGCCGGCTCAACAATATGCAATGCACTCAGTGATGGACATGCGTAAACAGTGCAGTAAAACAGAATATATGAGAGCCGATGTGGAGTCATTGTATTTCACTGTATACTGGGGTCTTTCAAAGAGGGGAGACAACAAAAATGGTCCTGCCATCAATCAGGGAACTTTGTTGAATGTTTACTGGTTAAATAAAGATTCAACAAAACTGCTGCACAAAAAATCTGAAATAATTAAAGCAGTGTGCACAGGTGGTGCATATTACAAGATTACATCCTTGAGAGCATTGTTAAGAAAACCAACTCATGAACTTGAAGGAGGCTCACAAAGAGTGGACCGCAATGGAGTTAGTGCATCAAGAGCCACTGCACAAAAATATGTCCAGGAAATGGGCTGTCCCTGTTGTTGCTTTATTATATTCTTATGTCAGGCTTCAGTGTTTTGTAAGTCATTTTTAACATTTGTTAAAAGTCACTTCTTGCCTTCAGCACAGCTAACCCACATTGAGCCACTGCTTTTTTTGTTCTGAACAGGAGGCTGAGAGACCTGGTCATTTTCTGACTGAGAACTATTCTTTTGGCTCAGATCTTTGCAAGATGGACCTTTGTATCTATTGGCATGTAATCTGGAAAATCAGGCTGTCCCTGCAAGTTTAGGGTAATCCCAACTGGCTTGATCCTGTAGGTTTATCATCTTTTGTGCTTTGGGTCTTTGGACAGTATTCATCAGCAGTATTCATTGGTAGTTCTGTGATCACAGCAGGTGAGCTGCATTTGTAAAGGCTGATGTAGGATGATGTTAGTTATGTCATCTGAAAGTGCAGAAGAGCCTAAAGAAAGATGTGGAAATAACAGCATCGATGTACGTTACATCTCAATTGTTATATATACAGGAAGGGTGTGCTGGTGGATTCTTCTCTTGTGCTTGTGGGAGGGGATTATTTGGATTTTTTTAAAAAAAGGAAAAAGTATCTGAAATATACTCGGTGGCTATAAATATACCTTGGTTATCTGCACAAGTGTTGCCTATATATGGGAAACACTGAAAATATACGTGCATGTATGCATATACTTTTAGGAGTCAGCATTTTTTATTATAAATCTTTAAATATATTTCCTCTGTCTTATGTTATATTCTATTGCTTTGAGATAGAGGATTTGTGGTTTTCATGAGCTGTAAACTGTGATTGTCAGGATTAAAACAAAAAAGGCTGGAAATATTTCACGTTATGTTAATTGAATCTAAACTATGTGGAGGTTTCACTTTTGGAATAGAAAAAAATTAGCTTTCAATAATTTCATCCAGTAGAAATGCAAGTTTAGAAATGAAGAGATTCAAAATCATGTAGAGTAACCTTAATCTAGTCCAGAATAAGACACGCTCTACAAAATGCAATAACAGTTGGGAACACCACACCTTCGCAATTGATTAACTGGTGCAACACCAAATAATTTTTAGTTACTGAGCTTGCTTTTTTTTGCACTTACTGATAATACACCTCAGAGATGCCTTAAAATGACATGGAAGGTTTCTGATCCGAGGCTATTAGGCTTTAGGTGTCTTGTACTTGTGCAAGAAAATATGAGTTTGATTTGACTGTGGTTAAATACTGTGTGTTGTCTTAGTAGCTTAAGCACAGAGATATATATCCATAAAACAAGACTTTTTGTCCTGGATGTGATATGTTAAACAATAAGAGGTGGAGTTTTTTTTATATATTGCTTTTTACATGATTCTAAAAATAAGCTTGTAAATCTTAATTTTGAGATAATAACATTACATCAAAAACTTTATCTGAAACATCTCACATTTGCATCTCCATTTCGGCTCCTCCGCTCGCCTTGTACTCATTGGCAGCAGGACTGAGTACGCTGTCGGGGTTCAGAGGGTACTGCTCTGGCTGCTTCGCTGTGCTGTGTGTCTTGTTTTCAGGACGACAAAGTTGCCTGAGGTTCTGTAAAAAGAAGGCATTGATACAGTAAGTCCATGTAAGTCCAAATATTTAGGTTCCCAACTTGAAATCAAAATGCATTTTTTAAAAATGATACAAACAACAGAAACACCAGTAATGCTCATGCAGTGTTCTTTATGTGTGTTGGTCAGCTGATTAATAAATAAATGATTAAATAATAAATGTTTAAAGGCCCTGGACACTCACACATAGGTTTTGAATCAGACTGGTTGATTGAACCAGGAGAGGTTAAAATAGGTGGGACTATGGTGAGTGTTTTTGTCTCATATTCTGGAGGACCAATTGAAATATCAGGTGAGCAAGTCCTCCTACCAACACAGGCTATGCAAATTTTAGAGGGTTGTTGAGCTGTCAGTCAAACAAACTGTATATCACCCCAGAAAAACCTGCTAAGAGGTCTAATAAGAGCCGCTTTCACTCACACCTGTGTCAGTGCCCCGGGCCTTTAAAAGGAGTCAAGTAGTTCAGTAACACAGGGAGGAGCACTGATCCCTTGATTGTCTGTTTGTGCTCTCACACCACCACGAGGACAAAAAAATTTCTAAATAATAAGATGAATGTTGTGAAATGTGATATATACAGGGTTCCTGAATGCTTTTCTGCTTTTTTTAGATTATTTCTACAACTAGAAACACTTGGAAAAATCAGTACATGTCGAGAATTTGTCTAGTTGTTTGTCTGTCTGTTTGACTATGAGCAAGATGACTCAAAAAGATTTTGATAAAATTTCCTGAAGAATATTGTTAGGAAGAAATTAGTAGAGATTGGTGGTGATCCAATTATGCATATGGATCCAGGTTTTTTTAAAAAAGATTTGTTAGCGCTTGCGAGATAGGACAATCGTCCACATTTTCACCAATAACTTGGATAAGAATGTCAGAAATGTCCTTGGCATAGGTTTTTGCTCTTTGAACACTTCTAGTTGGAACTTGAAAAAGACCATAAAACAGAGCCTGACCTTCACATCTAAGTGCTCACATTTGTCAACATCTTTAGTACTAATTTACTGTCTTAGTAGCTTAAGCACAGAGATATTTATTGTAATTCTCTTTTTCAGACTGTCCCAGCAAGTCGCTTAAGATGCTTCAGCTGGTTCAAAATGCTGCAGCATGTGTACTAGAAATAGGAGAAGAGACCACATTAATCCTGTAGTAGCTTCTCTGCATTGGCTTCCTATAAAATTTAGGATAGAATTCAAGATTCTTCTTCTCACCTATAAAGCTTTCAATGGTCAGGCACCAATTTATCTTAAAGAGCTTGTAGTGCTGTACAACCACTCAAGGACGTTACACTCTATGGGAGGTAGAGCCTTCAGTTTTCAGGCTCCTCTTCTCTGGAATCATTTACCAACCACGGTTTGGGAGGCAGACACCCTCTCTTCCTTCAAAGTTAGACTTAAAACATTCCTTTTATGATAAAGCTTTCAGGCAGGGTTGCCTCAGGCCTGGACCAACTCATAGTTCATAGTTAAGCTACAATAGGCTTAGGGTGAATCCCAATTGTACCCCTTAGCCCTTGGTTTTGCGCGTTCACGTCTAGTGAAGGGGTGTCCCAATTCTCAGTAGGGCTAAGGGTAAGGGCTACACAGCCCTTAAAATGAAGACAGACCGGGACCTCACTTGAAAGGAAGGGGTATGAGAAATTCTCATAATACACCGCGCCTGCTGACAAGAAGGCAGAGCGGAGACCGAAGGAAGTGCATAATTATAAGTAATTATTAAATCATCAAGTAAATATTAATCATGTTTTGAATTGTTGGTTGTATTTTAAAATTTCTCGTTAGAACGAGCTAGCTTTCTCAGCTGTAGCTACAGCTATTGTTGCATATGCCAATGACAGAGCCAGCGAGTGGCTCTGGATGATGACTTAGCGGGAATCGAGTGGCATCTCGTTTCTTAGGAGAGTGTTTTCACCCCTTCCCCTTGGCCCTCAAAACAGAGGGCCAAGGGAAGGGGTAAGACAAAGGAGAAGGGCTAAGGGGTACAATTGGGATTCACCCTTAGACTCCTGGGGGATTGGCCATTCCTTTGGCCCCATTCCATCATCATTACAGTCCCCGATATTAACTTTACAGAGATCAACAAAATTAAATACATAGTAGTTGCTGCAAAAGCACACATATATTAGTATGGCCTTCAAAAACAATCATGGATGACCCGCTGCATGGCCCTGCTTGACTCCATGTGTATCCTGCATCAGCCATCAACAGAAATTAGATCTTTAAACATAAATTCGTACTTTTAGACCAGTTAAACCCATTTTAATGGCTGTTCAGCCAGATGCTGCTTTATTAATCAACATCATTCCTCTCTGGATTATATTTATTATAGGTATTAATTTTAAAATTAGGTTGATCTCTCTATCCATGGTTGTATTGATTATACTTCCATGCTGGCTATCTTTGCAGCCATGTGGACATGGGGTCCCTCTTGAAAATTAGATGCCACATCTCAAGGGCACATTTGATGAATTTATATTCAACAAAGACAAATATGGTGCTCTACAGAAATAGATTGATTTATTGAATCTATATTCAGCAGAGACAAATGTGATGAGGACAGATTTATGATCTGGGTGTCTATAGGTTTGTCGCTGTCATAAATTCTTGTTTTTAGTCCCTTTGTCTTTGCCTGGATGGATACATCTCTGGATGTATTTATGTGTATATACAAATAATATGTATTACATGTATTTTTATATATGCATATATGTGTATCTATAAAATGAAGAGTATGGCTTCAGCCTGCTCTATTGTTAAGTGCCTTGGGTTAACATTTGTTATGAACTGTACATATAAAGGTTGATTGATTGATTGATTGAATTTGGATATTTTGGCTGAGTGAAGTTGCATTTGCAGCTTCGTGTTCTTGACTGGTATGTCTTGCTGGGGCCTTTATTGATATTGAAGGTATTAACTAGCCAACACGTCATTGGACTTAAAAGATTTTTTAGCAACAGGATTGGGGCATAGTTTAGCTCACTGTTGGATTGAACAATTGAAATCCTCTGGCTCATCAATTGTCCTACATACTGTATTTTGATTCAGCTGACTACCAAATATCTTTTATCTTTTACAGATTTTTTTAACCAAGTGTTCCATGGTGATTTTGTCAATGAATCAGGACACATGTTGTGGTTTTATTGTGGTTCCTCCTGAACTTTTTATTGAAGCTCTTATATCCAGATCAGATTTATAGAGAGACAAAGCTGTGGCAGTAGTGAGATGCAGCTGTGATGCAGTGCACATGCCTAGTACAGAAAGCCATAGCATCTTGGGTCGGAGCTAGCGTGCGCGTCAGCCACTCTCCACCAGTGTGA
Source organism: Cetoscarus ocellatus (assembly GCA_037902135.1). Classification (NCBI taxonomy): domain Eukaryota; kingdom Metazoa; phylum Chordata; class Actinopteri; order Labriformes; family Labridae; genus Cetoscarus; species Cetoscarus ocellatus. The sequence goes on from JBAMNC010000561.1 coordinate 241,269, forward strand.
AACTGCCCATAACATGAAAAAAAGAGCCCCAGGTTGGATTTGAAACTGTGCTGCTTGCTACAAGGACAACAACCTCTGTGCATGGGACCTGCAGACATTACAAATAAACTATTGGTGCTCCTACAGAGCTATTATTTTGCTTAGCTGTTTACAAATCCCCAAGTACATCTACTAATATGTACACACAACAACAAATGTGTTAAAGAATTTGCAAATACTTACAAAGATTGGCAGATGTTTAAAAGTTTTACAGATAAGCACACAGATCCACAATTGTGTGCCCTATTTTGCAGATGTGTTATGAGATGGTAAATACCTACACAAATCTTCAGACATGCACCAGTTTGCAAATGTGTTCTAACTTAATAAATGACAGGAAGGACCTCAGATCTTGCCAGGTTGCATGTCACTTTGCAGCGTGCCTCAGTAACTATGCTGCCTACCCACCACCAAGCACTACTGAGCTAAACTGACATGTTGAGGTGTATTACAAAGATCAATCTGTTGACTGATTTGGAGTAGTCTGAAAATAGCAGAAATATACCAGAGTTTGTACAACTTTCGATTAAGCTCATTTCCAAAGAAGATTAAGACACCTTGTGATCAATTTTTCATTTAGTGAATAATCATTTCAGCACTTTGAACTTGTGTTTGTGATCTTCCTCATAATAACTCTTTTTTTATAAATGCATACCTGCCCTGTGGTCCCTTTCATCTGTGTCATCTTAAAGATCATCCACAGAGGAACGAGGAGAACACAGAACAGTCCAAGAGACCAGCCCAAAGCATAAGCCCAGGTTGGATAGATGTAGGTTTTGTTGAACTTCAGGGGCTTGTATTTCACTAGTGAAAAGATGAAAGTGCCCTAATTGGAAGAAGAAAAAAAGAATTAGTGAGGGCTGTAACAATGTTTTGTTCATTGGTGACAAAGTATTTTACATAAATGCAACACATGTGCACACAATGGATTTTTTCGTTGAAGCTGTCATTTATTGATTAAACCTGTTAATTCAGGCAAGGCTGTTTTTGGAAATAAATAAATAAAACAGAAGAAGCTTACACAAGTCCTTTACTTAAAAAAGGAAATTAGAAAAACAAATACATCACTAATCAAAAGCAGAGGGAGGTAAAAACAACACAAAACGTAATTAAACCAGCACTCACTCGCATGAAAGGAATACTTTAGACTGCACTGTTGTGTTCAACATGACAGTATCCTTGTGCAATGTTTAAAGAAAAAAACAATTTTATGAATGTTATACAAAAAAAGGGTTCTTTGGGTCACGCGTGAAAGGACTTGATCAGCTCCTTGGGCTGATTTTACAAAGAATGTACTTGAACTGTGGGTCAAAGCAGGATTTATTAGGATTTTTTGTGTTGCAAGTGGCCTGGAGTTTAGTTGTCTGACTATTTTTGATTAGGCAGGTTTTGGCTGTATCCATGTTGAGAGCAGATGAAACAGCATGCCCCTGCTGTAAATAGAACTTCAAACCACAGCTGAAAATAAGTTAAATAAAAACTATTTAAAAAACAAACTTTTTGCTATATTACAGTGAAGAAAAATTTGATGCTTTTATATTTAAAAATAAAAAACTTTTTAAACTATAGATTGAATTTAAGATTATTTAACCACTTGGATTAAAATAATTTCTTTTTTTCTAATTCTTTTTTCATCAAAATTCCTGAGTGAGGGGAGTTGCCAGTTGCCTAGAGTGTTATGTCTGCACACTCCTAGCCATTGAGACTCTTGCCTCCCTCATGTTCATTTCTGGACTGCTGCCTTTTTCCTGCATTTTGCTTCCCCGCTCACTTGCCCCCCTTTTAATTCTGTCCACTGTCTCTCCATCATTCAACAAGGGGAAAAAAAAAACAGAATTCTTGAAACCAAAACCAAAAATCTGCAAAAAAGGGAAAAGAAGGGATTTCGGCTATTGCGCACCGCGGCAGTAGAAAAGGGAAAAAAACTTCTGTAATGATCATGTCATCTCTAACCAACCACAGACAAAGAAAATTGAAGGGTTTTTAAACTGTGCATCATTGTAGAGCATTGAAGCAAGTGGTACAATTTGCTGTGTGGCTTCGGTGAAGACCTCAGCAGGTTTCCAAGTTTTAGAACCTCTGTCCCGGCAAGCTTTCACTAAATCTGGCTCAGTTTTATGATCATGAAAAATAAAGCTGTGGGAGGTTACTGAGGGTGAATTAATCATAAGGTCACTTGAGGACAAATACTACCTTAACTGCTTTTCTTAGTGGACTGTGCTCTTTCCAAAAACACAACTTAATCACAGCTGAAAATCAGGGTTAAAATTGAGTTTGATGTTAGTGTTGAGCTGTAGCCAAAATGAAACTGGATTCTAACAATAGGGATGGGAAAGGCAAGGTGGTTCAGGCTGTCTTAGCAGAATGGATGGATGTAGTGCATGAGACTGATTAGCCTGTCAGCTAGCTTTAACTCCTAGGACCCTAGGGTACTTCAACAGAACCAACAGTCAGCTGTCTCATTGCCTTGGGCAGCTATCTGTGGCTTATGTGAGGTACACATTACAAGATTATTGGCCAGGGTTTGGTTTGGGTCCCCACTTCTAACCAAAGTCAGCAAAGGCCTTATTATCCGTTGGTCCTCAAGCTTATCTTACCTGGTAACCCTAAGGTGTGAGGTGTAGTAAGAGTCATTTTATCCTCTAGGAAGAGGACCAAGGCTGCACCAACTTAAAATCATAAATACTAAACATGTTCAATATTTACGGTGTGAAATCTTCATTTTGTTGGCTGCATCAAGGAGAGCCAAACACGTCCTCTGTGTTTTGTCTCATGGACTAGAGTAAAGTCAATTAGGGAGCAAGCTGGCTGAAGCCTGAGGCCATGGCTAGAGAGTAAGGAGTCAAACATAAATTTAGAGGGACATCAGAAATGGAGGTCCAAATGGTTGATTTATGGCAAAACAGGAGCATCTATGCAGCATAACTTTTAAACTATATAACAAACTGATAAGGAGAGGAGCAAGACAGAAATGAAAACCATCAAGGATGTCATAAGAAGCTAGCTGCATTTAGCTTCAGTTCTTTTTGACATTGTCCGCTATGTTTGTTTACGCTGAGGTCACAATGGATTATGCAAAATTACAAGCTGCGAGAGAAGAGACCCTGGTTGATGGTGAGTGAGTCAGTTAAAGAGCTTTGTCTCTCTCCTCATGGTGCACAACACTTGACAATAAAGACGTGTTAAATTTTTATGTCTGGGATGTCTAAGTGTTTCAAAATGAGAATTTTGAATATTGTTATGTGTGTGCCAGGACTTAGTTTGCTAGTATGCTCTACCAACAATTGCAAGGTTGTGAGTTTGAGCCCAGCTCTGGCTGTCATGTGTCTACAGTTATGTTCATAATAATAGCAGTGTGTTTAAAGAGGTGAATAACCTCAAAATTCTTTAAATAAATTTTGTTTTAATGCACACAAATGCATTGGGAACACTGCAACTTCTATTTCAAAGCACAAAAATTAGAAAAAGTAATTGAATTTGATAATATTTTACAGAAAGTCAAGAAATACAATGTTAAAAAAATAGCAGTGTTGACGTCTTTATTTACAAACTCAAAGATTTAGAGTTTTGCCTCATGAACAGCGTTTTTTATGTCAGCCCACAAGTTTTCTATGGGATTAAGGTCCGGGGATTGTGCTGGCCACTCCATTACTTGAATTTTGTTGTCTGGAACCATGATTTTGCTCGCTTGCTGGTGTGTTTGGGGTCATTGTCTTGTTGAAACACCCATTTCAAGGGTATTTCCTCTTCAGCATACAGCAACATGACTTCTTCCAGTATTCTGATGTACTCAAACTGATCCATGATCCCTGGTATGCGATAAATAGGACCAACACCATAGTACGAGAAACATCCCCATATCATGATGCTTGCACCACCATGCTTCACTGTCTTCACTGTGTACTGTGGCTTGAATTCAGTGTTTTCAGGTCGTCTGACAAACTGTCTGTTGCCCTTAGACCTAAAAAGAACAATCTTACTCTCATCAGTCCACAAAATATTGGGCCATTTCTTTTTAGGCCAGTCAACGTGTTCTTTGGCAAATTGTAACCACTTCAGCACGTCTTTATTTTAACAATGGGACTTTGCAGGGGCTTCTTGCTGGTAGCTTGGCTTCACGTAGATGTCGTCTGATTGTTACAGTACTCACAGGCAACCTTAGATCTTCTTTGATCCTCCTGGAGCTGATCATTGGCTGAGCCTTTGCCATTTTGGTTATTATCCGATCCATTTGAATAGTCGTTTTTCTTTGTCTTCCTCACCTTTCTGGTTTTGGTTGCCACTTTAAAGCATTTGATATCATTTTAGCTGAACAGCCTATCATTTTCTGAACTTCTTTATAGGTTTTCCCCTCTTTTATTAACTTCTTAATCAAGGAACGCTCTTCTTCTGAACAATGTCCTGAACGACCCATTTTAATCTGTTTTCAAGGATAAATGCACAGCCAGCATATGCAGTGTCAGTTGCTTTGATCCTTAAATAAGGGCCACCTGTTTAACACCGATTTTTTTCACACAATCAATTACCTCACTAATTGAACTCAGCACTGCTATTTTTTTGAACACGCCCCTTTCAGTTAATGATTCAGTTTCACAGAATCAGCAGCATGCACGTCATGCCTGTTGGGTCTGTTGGTTTTCCATACCTTTACTAAACCTTCTAGAAACTTACTTGCAGTGTAGAAGTTGAAATTCTAACAAAAACAGTGATTTATCTTGCTAGAGATGTGGGACTGCTATTATTTTGAACACAACTGTATGTGTCCTTGGGCAAGTCTCTTAACCCCAAGTTGCTCCCACTGCTGCATCAGTGGCATGTAAATGGGAACGAAAGGGCAAGGATGTATGAGCAAATGCAGACATGGAGGCCAGCCATCAATCATTGAAGTGAGAGTGAATGGGTGTATTGTTCGATGTGACCTGAAGGCTAAAAGTGCTATATAATCTAGGGCTGATAGATTTATCGTCTTCAGATCGAAATTGAAATTTCAGACAACGCAATCATGTCATCGCCAAAGCTGCAATTTTTTGCAGCACTCCTTGACTGACCCAGGATCTGTTGTGTGAACTATTTTACAAATTTGCAGGCAATTTGCATTTAAGAGTGGCTCGCAAATGAAAGGCTTAGTCACAAATGTAAATCAGTTCTCTTTGTTCACTTGAAAGAGCAGTTCAAAAGAGCTGACTCATTCACCGACGTTGCATTTTCACCGCGAAAGTGCTGGTAAGCAGGTTGACAACAGAAAGCCTCTGTTTAGGAGTTAAAGTTGGGGTATCCCTTAAATTATAATAATAGATTATTTGTCATCGATATTAGATGATGAATAATGTGTTATGTGCTTTTGATAATTGAATTCCTTACTGTTATCTATACTGTAAACATAATAAATATTGCACTGATGCTTGATTTGAAGAAAATCGTGAATCAAATTGAAATCAAAATATCTGCCAGAAAAATCACAATTAGATCTTTTCCTGAAGTCGTTCAACCCTAATATAATCTCAAGTCCATTTACCATACCAACATCCAGGTAAAATAAGCTTCAGATCTCCTTATTGCTCTTATCTTAATAATGTAAACATATAATGTCTGCTCTTCTTGTCTTCATCTTCTCTTCTTCTCTTAGGGTCATTGTAGTAAGATTCATTCAGATACTTTTGATTTAAAGGGCTGTTTATGTGGTATCGCGGCTAGATACAGAGTTGAAAAGTTTTACCACTTATGCATTTCTTCCCTTTTCTCTTTTTTATCATTTGAGACAAAAAAGAAAAAAAGATTTATCACACACAAAATTATGATCCAAAACATTTGAGATCCTTTGCCCCAGTATAGGCCACTCTGGAAGTACCTTCCAAATAACAGCTCCTGACCTTGACCCAGTCAAAACTTGTGATGAGAACTTGGATAGAGGCCCAGTCTTGTCACAAGACCTCGCAGCCTGACCTTGTTACATGCACCCCTCTCAGATGAGGGGCTGTTATGGCAGCACATACTTTGTGCTAATGTGAGCATGTACTTAAGGCCATGTGTAGTGTATGTTAATGCTGCAGTTCTTGCATATCCAATGTAACTAGCAGGCTTTATTCATTAAAAGTTGGCATTTCTTGTTTAGATTTCTGGCTGATTTTGATCACTTTAAAATGCAGTTTTAATACAGTTTTCTTCTCCTTTTATGCCCCCGTCATGGGATGCAGTAGTTTCCTTTGGTCTTGCTGGAAGTTGAGTAATTTAGTTGATACTTGTACCATTCCCTCCACCATGTTAGGGGGGAAATGTGGTAAATGGAAAAGAAATGGAAAAAAGGTCATCTTAGTTAAAGTCAACACACTGCTCTCTTATGCACAATAGCATAAAAACACAAGTGGCTACATGATTCCCTATGATCCTCAGTCTCTGCATCATCTCACAGTGAGATATATTATATCTGTAAAATATACTTGTTTTTGTACCCTTGCTAAAAAAGAAAAATAAAAGTAGAGCTACCACCTGGTGGTTTCATGCCTCCACAAGTAAGAGATAGTATAGCTGTGTCATTCTTTTTATAATGCTACATATTAATAGAAAGTAAAAGTACAGTAAATGGTCAATGAGAAAGATAAGGAAGGTGTTTATTGCTAAAAGCTTTATGAGCAAGTGATGCATAAGAGGTGCAAAAACTCTGACTGCAGACCTCCAAAATCTCATAAGCTCTTTATTGAATCAGAGAGGACATTTGAGTAACTTTATAACATTTCTATGAGTTTTATTGAGACATTTTGTTCACAAGTAAAGGAATTTTATGAGATACTTCCTTTTTTACATCTTCATCCCTTTCCTCTTTTATGTAGCTCATAACTCATCACTAAAGATGCACTGTTAAGAATAAGTGTAGAAAATAGCTGACCTCTTGATTTGGTTATTGCACATCTTATTGAAAAGACTTGTGAAGAACAAAAACATATTACTACTTGGTTTATATTACTACATATAAGAGGACATTTAACATACTCACCATGCAAACAACAGGGGTGATGTAAAGCCAGCAATACTTCATCAGTGGCCATGGACGATAACCTATCATGTCCTCAATATTGTCATAGAGTCGATCTGCTCCTGTCAATCATATGAGAAGGACAGTTAGTTCAAACTTCTAAATGTATGTCTTAGTAATCTTAAAATTAAAAAAAACTAAGTTGATATGTATGTTTGCTCCCTGTTCAAAACACTGTCCAAATGTTTTCAATTTTGCTATTCTGAAAAATATGTTTGATCATCATCACTTAAGCAGCATCACATCAGAGGAAATGGAACCACTGCTGTGGTTATATCCAATGCTGAGGATGTCCACACCAGTGCTTGTATTGAACTTCTAAAAGTTACACAAGAAGAAAAAAGGAGTGAAAAGTAGGGACACTCAGATCACATTTTTCTGAGACTAGTATTGATCTTCTGTCAGATTGGCTGATACCAATGACCTTTGCATCATGTTTTTTTGTTTGGTTATAGCTGCTGGTTTAGCAGCTGGTCTGTCAGCTTAGCTTTGTTGTGTACTGGTGGGATGTCCCACAGGTGGCAGTGTAACCTGATAAAATGACCATTTAAGTCAGGCTTATTTAGTCATGTTTTCACTAACTTTGTTCAACAGAGCTGTACAAAAACATCCAATAAAGCAAAGCAACAAGTGTTTTGCAATAAAGACAAAATATTAAATAATTTCATGATTCAATAATAGTTAGTATAGGGATGTTTGTTTGCAAGAATCTGGTAATAACATGTTTTGTATCTCAATACATGGCTGACAATTCCATATCTTGATGTATCACAGTATATCCCAATATATTGTGATACTATAAGCAGAGTGATGTATGACCTTTTTTCACACAAAAAAAAAACATTTTCATGTATTTTGAACCCACAATAATATATGCCTAAAAATACACTTTATCGGTGTAATTTTTTTTTTTATAGCATTTCCCCGCAACATGGATAAACTTTGTTGCCTGTCCCAGTAACAGAAGTAATAAAAAGGAGGGCTACAAGCATCACTGAACAGGCCCTTGCAGGCACGTGGACGTTGGGTCTAGCACACCTCGGGATGCGACACACGTCCAGCCCATGTCGTTAAAGTAGCCTGTAGTGGAAATGCCTTGATCTGACAAATATTGTCAAACAGCTTTGACATGTAGGGCCTTTTAATTAGCATATTATTCAATTATAACATAGTGTCAGAAACTCATCATATTAAATTTAGTAGAGTCAATATAAGTATAACACCATGCATTTTTTGTGTCTCATACCACAAGCAGACATTTTCAGCAGATTAACCAAAGGACCACCTAGTAAACCTTTTAGTCTCACTCAAATTCACACAAACACTCACATCAAGTCACTTCAAATATGATGATAACAAATGGAGCATAAACTGAAGAAAAGCTAAAAAAACATGTATCATAAGTATTGGCCATGCTAAACAGATGTAACAGGATTAAATTCTAAACATGCAAACATACAGATATTTAAATGGGTTTTGAAATGGGATTAAAAAGTGAAGTTTACGCGAGTTTTGTTAATTTTTTTTTTTTATCCTAATCCCATCCACCTCTTGTTTTGTGTTTGAATCCTTGCTGCCAGAGGAGGCAGAATGATTGACATGTTTTATGCAGTGAATGTTCAGAACTTTGTCACATCTTTTATTTTCATTCATAGTGAATGTAGGAGCGCCAAAGAGAGAGCAACCTTCTAACAATAGGCTTTAATGTCCATCAACTTTTAAGTAGGTGATGGAGAGATAAAGATAAAGTCTTAAGCCTATAGATGAAGTCAGGGAATCTATTGTATCAACTTCTGTTTTGATAAAACTAATTTTAAAAAAGCTCCCTGACACACAGTTGATTATTTACTCAAATGTTTCAGATATTTTTTCTGTAAAGATCAGGTCTTATCAAACCGATTATGTCTCCTCTGACTAATCATTGACTTAACAATCTTTTGTCATAGATTAGTTAAGGTTGACATTGCCTGAGGCAAAACATGGCCTACTGCTGAATTAAAATGCTTGTTAGTCATTCAATTAAAGACCTCTGTTTAGTTTTTATCATTTTTTAAAACATGAACCAAACTTTAAAAAATCTCTTGCTTTCTTTGAGACATGTTATTTTTATTAGCATAAGCCATGCTTATCTGTAATGCCTGCAGCCTGATTTCTTACAGAGGGACATTTTTTTTGGAGATTCCAAAGACTTTGACTTTTACAGATGCTCCAGAGGGCCTGACATCTCTTTAGCTGTATTAACAGTGCTATTCATGTTAGCTTGAAAAGGGAGCTTGCTTGAACTGGTACCCAACACTGCATGTGGTGCCTTGATTGATACATCACACAGTTTTGTGTCTGATGTGAGTTGTTGTAACCTTACTGCAATGTGGTATTGGCTCAACTCAAACTTTTTTTTTCCTGAAGGGATTTTAACTGGTACCGGGTGCATGTCTTTTATTTCTTCATTGCAGTGCCAAATGAGTAACATGGTCTGCTGAAAATACTGGACAAAGTATGAGTTGCATTAGGTGTTTGACACTGAGGAGCAGCAGCTGCCATGTTGTAAGTGCTTTCTTAAACTAAGATCAACCTTTTAACAGACAAGAAGTTGAGTTAAGGTGGTTAAAGGCTGTTTAACAAGTAGCAAGTACATAATACAAGTTTTTTATATAGCTCTTTTTTAAAACACTAAGTTAAAAGTTTTTTACAGGAATAAATTGATCAAACAGAGTTACAGGGAAAGAGAAATACAGACACAGAACGAAGACAACAAAGCAAAAAAATAAGACATTATACCGCTTTCACACTAAAATTAGCGGGTAAACGCAGGTTTTTTCAACGTGGTTTAACCCACTAACAATCGTCAAGTGACTCCTTTCCCACTGCCAGCAGACCCGGGTCTAATTGCCAGCAGACAAGCTGTGTGGCTGTTTTTTTTTTTTTTTTTTTCCTCTGGTGCGTCAAGCTGTTGATGACATCATCACTGCGACGAAACACAGCCATGTAAACAATGGAAAGGAGCATGGAAGCCACGGACACGGTGGTCAACTGTTTCCATACTTTGTACTTTTGTCCCTCTTTAAAATATACAAACTCAGTGCAGACTGAACAATATTCGAGCACTGATGGTACAAAGACGGATGGAATTTGTTGCTGAGATGGCAAAGAGTCGCAGTGGTTACAGATGGAGGAAACGGGCACGATCTTATGCCGTAGGCATGTTATGCCAATGTCATCCCATAAATTGGCAGGCTCGCCCGGGTGTAATGTTCCCACTGCGAGCTGATTGGAGGCGAGCCGATAAAAACCTGTGTCACTTGCAGGGTAAGTTGACCCGGGTTGAAATGCCGATTAGTCCCTTTCCCACTGCCCACAGGAGCCAATTGTTACCGTGTTTAAACAGGTTATTTGGCCAGTGGGAAAGGGGTATAAGAGGTACATGAAGGCTTGCCTGTAAATGTGAGGTGTTACATGTTTTTGAAGCATGATAAAGATGCTTAAGATCTAATGGATTGAGTTTGTTCCAGTGGGTGGGTGCTAAAACAGGGGAAGCTCGAACACCTTTATTTAGTTGTGCTGTTAGATTGTGGGATAGAAATCATCATTTGGCTAAGATCAAACGTATGAGGGGTGGATAGTGGAATGGACAGTTGTGTCCATTCAATGCATAATTTATCATAAAAAAGAAATTTGAAAACCTGAACAGATGAGTTCAAAATAGTCACCCTTGTATGTATGTGTAAGAGCATGAAGACATAAACAATTCAGACCAAAGTATTTTCTTAAACCAGGCTGTAAATATGTGCATTGCTGCTGTAAAAAATAGCCTTAAGACATGTTGTGTTCATGTGACTAGTAAATTGGACACTCAAGGAACTGCTTTTTTTCTTTTTCTTTGCACAAATGTGTAGGCTTCATGTTTCAACACCAGCGGTTGCTGCTTGTTGGCTGAGCTAACACTAAACTGTTACATTAAGACACTGCTGACCACTGAATGGTCAGATAAGTCTACACGAGACCTCACTCTTTACTTTTAACTAAAACTATTTTTCCGTGATTTTGGTCATTGATTGCACTAATGCCTTTTTCACATATGTGATGTGAACACAAAAGGCAAAATTTTATATCCTGTCTTTACTTAATTTTTTTCTGTCAGCCCCTTTTCCTATATGAAGTCAAGGTGAACCCAGCACATAAATGGGCAATTAATGTAGTGACAGTTAGTGATGAGGTTATATCATACTACCAATAAGCGACAGATACATTTGTCATGCAAATAACGTAGCATCTTTTCTGCTCACCAGAATGATTTTTTCCACTTTTTCATGTGAATGTGTCCAATAATACATAGGTTGGATTGCTCCAATCGCTATCTTGGATAACAAGTATTGTAACAAGTATGAAAATAAAAGTATCAAGTTAAATTCAGATCATTCACAGAATTACTACATAACTCACCATAAATCCATCCGATTGCTATTGACTGACACACAGACAGAAGTAGGAGATTGTTTCCACTGCAGACATAATGGTCGAACAGTTGAAGGAAATACAGGCCGCCCTGCACAAAGAAAAAGGATTAATTGTTACAGAACATCAAAAACAGGAATCACCACACACACAATGATATAATATATATCATTTGTACATCAGGGCTACAGCCCATAGACAGTGTTTGGAGAGGGCAAAACCTTTCAAAAACAAACAATTTTCGGTCTTTCACATCCACTGTAAAGTAATTAGATGACATAATTGGCAGGTGAGGTGTGGCTGCCGTGGAACAAACTTTATAACACAAACCTTGAAGTATATCAAAACTTTGTTGAAACTAGTTTGGAGAGGAGCTATAATATCTTCTTTATCAATAGCAGCTCTCAGAGTCATTCTTTGTCCCAGTTTTGAAAAGACTTCCGCTATAGCACCACACTAATCTCCTCACAGGCCACCATTGTCTACACACTTGCTGTCAATTCCCATTTTCAGCACAGCTAAACACGTGTAGCTATGGCTTTTCCCTCTTTATCAGTTTAAAGCTGTGTTAGACTGAACAGCTTGATGGCAGACATAAAATCTGGTGGGTCTAGCTGTTCTGCAAGGTTAGAAATAATGATAATATTAAGAAAATAAATAATAGGCTTTGCCCTTTAAAGCCCCAACTATTTTACCCTTAAGTCCATTTTTGGTTTATGTTAGATCTGGCAATAATCCCAGCTACAATCTTAAGGTAATTTGCACACAAGACTTGGACATTAACCTTGATCTTGTTCCTCAAAATCTAGACAGACAATATCCAAGTTTAAGTTTAAATAACCCTCTAAACTGTTCTTGAGATACTATGTTCAAATGCAAAAAAATGAACATTTGATTAATGTCCTTTACCCATGACTTTCATAGTTTAATAAATTTATATTTATAGGTATAATATGATTTTTTTTTCTATCACAAAAACAGCTAGTTTTGTTTTATCTATGTATTTTTAGTTGAGCATGTTCATTACCTCAATTATTTACTTCAGTTTTTGAAGAGAGACAAGTGTTGTAACAGGCAATGGGACCTGATACATCTGCTGCTCTGCCTCTATATCTCATTCATCTTTTGTGCTGTTTACCTGTGGTAGACCACCATTATTTTCTGCCTGCTTTCTGATTTGTCACCCAGCTGTAACTCCACTCCTTACCTCAATAACTTAACATCCAAACTAGACATTTACAAGTCGAGATCCGCTGTCTTCTGCAACCACCTCTACAGTTAACTTATTTGATAAAACTGAGGACTATAGGCAACAAAAACATCACTCCATGAAGTGTATTCCCTGAAGAGCAAACCACAGGCTTGACTGTTTCATTGATAAATGTCACATAACAACGGAAGAACCTCACTACCTGTGAACTTCTTGACTCACACTATGGTCAGTCCCAGAATATGTGGCAAATAGCTCACAGCACGAACCAGATAGTCCTTTTGAACAATATTCTCTGTCAGATTTTACATGGACATGCTTGCTGATTATTTAGTAAACACACCTCTTGGAGCAGTTTTTGTGGAGTGGAGTTCTCAGTTTATACTAAAGTAAATGATGAAGGCAGTCAGAGGTGACTGTGGGTCAATCTCTATCTTTTATATACTGTTGGGTTGAGAGCCCCCTGGTGGTGGATTTTTACATACTTTGCATTTAAGACAGACTGTATGTTTGTGCAAAAGTTGAATAAATACACTCAAGGCATTCTTGAGATTTAGTACTAATAAGCAAGAATAAATGTTAGACCTGATGACCTTTACTTTGACCTTCATAATCTAATAGTTTCATTCCTCAGAGTGGACTTTTGTCAGGAGGAAAATCTTTGTCCTTTTGACATTATTTTCTCAAGAATAGCCAAACAATGCTTCATTCACTGACTTTTACTAATGCAGAGGTATTAAAAGAGTAATTACATCATTATTCTAAAAAGGTAGGTGTGTGCTCTTAGCCTTGTAAAGTGTAAGGTCATTAGATGGGGACCACTGCTCATAGATGTTTTTCCCCTTGGTACAGAACAGCTGCCCCCCTAGGTACTGCAACAGATGCATCAGATCTTACAAATTCTCCCAATTCCACTGGGCACTATAGTCTTGTTTTCCATCCTTGCTCTTTTGGTTCTGCTACCAGGTAAGCACATTCTAGTTTCTTTTCCTTTTATGGGCTTCTTGCTCCCATGGGACTGTCATCTCAATCAACAATGCTGATTATTCACGCGGGGTCCACAAGACCACATCTGGCCAGAGTGTGGTGGTGGAAATAACAAGAAAATGGAGCTGCCTGCCCAAATCCACCTCTATCTTCCACTCCACTTCCTGGTCTCTTGTTAAAAAACAGCCATCAGCTCCCCCTGCCTCAAGAGGTGGATCTGCTTTGTAGTCCCTGCTGTGTTCTTCTTGGTTGCTTTTGCCCCCTCCTCCTTTCCAGCTCTTCCAGCCTCCAGAGTACTTGGTTGTGTCGTCATCTTAAATGGTTTTGCAATTTAACAGGCAGTACTGGAGTGAGGCATTTGCAGCCTCACGGGGAATCCAATCACAGGGATCTGGACCACTTGTGAAGATTTAAGGGGCAGGGTAGGATGTACTAATTTGCTTTGTTGATAAAGCTGAGTTGAAACTGTTTCAGTTTCCAAAGGCCTGCCCAGCTGACCACTTAACTCCCAACACCCATGTTGTCCAGTGCATCTTGTTGTGCTTGATTGTCATGATTGCTCTGCACAATTTGGAGGATGGCTCAACCTATCTGAGGCTTGCCTTTTCATTCCCTGTCCACCAGCTCGTAGTGTTTAAATCTGCTCACCGCTTTTAGTTCTACTTCTTAGTCCTTCATTTCATTTTGGTTGCAACATGGACCTGAGAACCTCTCTGCTTCATCCGATCAGTCCCTCAACTCCATCACCAGTCTCACCTCCTCTTGCTTACCTCAGTGTGATAGACATAAACAGTATTCACTTGTTTTTGGCCATCATACAGGCTAAACCTAGAAACCATCTCAGATTCTCACCTCTGTGACAAGAAGGAGGCCGAGGAAGAAGCACACGGAGCAGAGACAGAGCAACAGCAGTTCACGTCGATAAGCTCGCCGAAACACCGTGGGGAACATGTCGGTTACTGACGTCATCAGGCACTCCAAACTGACAAACTGACAAACATGCAGAGCAGCAAGTCAACAAGAAGAAGCCTGTTATCCGCATCTAACAGATGCGTCTTAACCCTGTATTGTGCAGCTTTAGTATAAATATGTTTCGATCTCACCTGTGTGTCTGCACCCAATAAGATGACCATGATGAAAAAACAGATGGCCCATAGCTGAGGTAAAGGCATCATGGCCACTGCACGTGGATAGGCGATAAAGGCCAAACCTGGTCCTGTATTTGAAAAAAATAGTTTTGCATTTTGGCTCAGTTCCTGGTATTTTTATGCAAGCACATACCGATCAGCTTACAACAAGTATTTATTACAGATAGACAGATTATATTTGAAACTGTTGTGCTTCCAAAAAGGAAACATGAGCTAAACTAATGTCTAGCTAAAGACTAATGTTTCTGTATTTTTTATTTTCTCGGATTGTTCTTTTTTGTTTTTGTTTACCATAAAAGGGTAATTCCTGACTTTAACTCCCAGTATTTCACTTAAAGTAAATGAATATATTTTATGGAAGGCTTGTACTATAGATAAAGTTTGAGTTGAACATTTACTCTTAAATACCTGTAGATTTTTTTCCTTTAAAGCACACACATTCCTTTTTTATTTTACCAACCCAAATGATCAGTTCTAATGAATCACATTTGCAGTATGATAAGAAATACTCTGAATATTTTTTTAATGTATTGTTTTAATACAGGTAAAACTGAACTCTATCTTAATTTTTTTTAGAAACGAAGAAGTGACATTACGATGTCATACTATTGAGATGAGAATCAGGTTTTAGTGTGTCCCCCTATGAGAAGTTTAATGCCATTGATCAGTATGTCCTACTCCTAAAGTTCCATCCTGTAAGGCTCAAATGTGACTGCAGTAAACAAAAAATATTTATATATTGCAAAATATGTGTTACAATTGATAAAATGTTAATCTGTGTAAAGGTAGCTAACATTAGCCTGTTGTCTGACACTGCATTGACTTATTTGGTTTACTCCCTGTTAGGTTTAAGATTTGTAACAAAATGTAATATAATAATTATTTAGATGCTGAGTTCTTCTTTCTTGTGGTTAGACATCGCATAAAGTAATCGTACATACAAAGGAATGTCATCATTTATTATGAAGGTTATCACATTGAAAAGTCACCAACAGCCAGGAATGATACAGGAAAGAGGTTAAATCAGGACAGAATTACAGCTGAAACTTTGTAGCTGTGTTTGTGAGCTCGAACAGAGGCTCCCCTCATTCATGAGATGTCAGTGCTGTGATGGGTGTGTGATATCAGGTGGAGTCTTTGGTTTTACGGGAAACCTTTCAGCTTTTGTTGGAACAAACTTTAATTTAGAGGAAAAAATGTCTAACTGTGGGTCGTTCTTGATCATGAAAAATATAAACTTGTTTATTTATTAAATTTGGAGAGGGCATAAGAGTGGATATAAGCAGAACTCAGGGAGAGTGAGTGGGGGATAACATTGAAAGAAAGAAAGCATAGATCAGGCTCAAACATGGGTTGCCGATTTGAGAAGACAAGCTTTCAGCCATTTTAAAATGAGAAATCAGTGAGTTGTTCTGTTTCATAATCATGATCTCAATATCTATTGAAATAATCATGATTTTGATAATTTTGATAATCAAGCAGCCCTTATACACACACACACATACATGTATGTCTATATATATACAGTGCCCAGCAAATATTAGTACAACCCCTGTTAAAAGTAATGTATTAATCACTATCTAAATGAACAAAAGAACAATTTCCAAAGTTTAGACAAAGCTGAGTTTAACAGCATTTTTTTACCATAAGACTGATAAGGGTAATATGATAACTAGAATTTGCCTTTGCTCCCACCTCTTTGATTGGGGTGTACTCATTTTTGCATCCTGATCTTAAATTGAGAAAAATACTTTTTTGTGTGCAACTTTGTTGTTTGCCATCAGTGGCCCACATTTGGGGGAATATTTTGTGGTATGCCATAGAAAATGTTGATTTTGAAAGGAAACTATAGGTTTTCTGACAAATCTGAAGGGGCATACTCATTTATGCTGAGCACTTTATATATACAGTATATACAGTATATATATATATATATATATATATATATATATATATATATATATATATATATATATATATAGATATATATAGATATATATATAGATATATATATATAGATAGATAGATAGATAGATAGAGAGATATAAATATATAATAATATACACATATATAAATATAAACAATCAGTGTCATTGCTCACTGTCCTTTGCAAGAGTTGATTGGTTAAACTTGAGATTTGCAATACCATTCATTAATTAATAAGAACATTTTTATTTTTAGTAAAATGCAGAACTCTCCCTGGGCTACAGAACTCTTTTCTATTTTTGAGGAAGCAGAATTACAGTATGTTAACCGAAACAATCTTGTTTGTAGTGTGAACAGAATTAGGGAGAAGCTGGTTGCTAAGTTTGAGAAAAAATGGTTGAATGAAATTTTGTTAAAGGCAATATTAAGAGCATACATCCAAATCAAACACAGTTATGGCCATGAGTCTTACTTGACAGCTAATTTAACAAGAAGTCAGAGATCTTTAGTTGCTCAGTTGAGAACAGGAATCCTTCCACTCGCTCTTGAAGTTGGCAGATTTAAAAACATCCAGGAGGAACACAGACTTTGTGAATTATGTGAATTAGGTGAAGTTGAGAATGAATCACATTTTCTTTTGTACTGTCCCTCTTGCGATGAGTTGAGAGCTCCTCTGATGAATGAAATGTACGTTAAAAGTCCTGATATGTTTTGGTGTACTGACGATGACAGACTGAAATGGTTGTTAAGTTATAATATTTACAAGTTGGCCTCTTTTGTATCTAGAGCCTGGAAAAAATGGAAGGATAGTTTATTTTTGTGAGATTATTTCTTTTTGTAAGCGTCTACAATGATCTCTGAACTTGATTATTGAATAATGGTGTCTTGTAAGCCCGTTGGGCTGGGCATATTGTATATGCATGACACAATAATAAAAATCAAATCATCATCATCATCATCACCATTCTATAAAATATAGTATATACTGTATATTTTTATATAGGGCCTTTTGCTGACTAAGTGTTTCAAGGAGCACTTTGTACAGATACTTTTTCAATCCAGGAAGTGCTCTTATCAACAGTTTTCCCTGTTCTACAGGCCAAGCTTGTCTGGTTTCACTGTTAAAAAGAATGTCAAGTGCCTTATAGGCCTGTTACACTCTGCCTTTGCCAATGAAATCTAACAAAGACCAACTCTGCTGTAGTCGAGTCAGCAGAGCAACACCATATAGCTGAAATGAGACATGAAATAAATTTCTAAACCATTGTAGGGCCACAACATTTGTTTGGTGGTCTTACCTGAAGCAGCCACTTCAGATATTGGCAGCCCTTGCTCATAGGACATAAAACCCAGAACTGAGAAGATAGCAAACCCTGCCACAAAACTTGACCCGCCATTCACCAAACACAGAACAAATGTGTCTCTGTGGAAACAAACATGAAGTAAATAACAATTGTTATGGATGTCCTGAAGAGAAACAGGGCCAGGCAAGATAAAGAAACAATCAAGGGAAGATGATATTTTTTAACTATGCACTTTAAAAAAAAGTCAAAATGTCAAGAGGAAAAAATTCAAAACGTTGAGAGAAAAGTTGAAAGGCCATGTATTAAGTTGAAACACAACCATAAAAATATATATGATCTTGGCTTCTTCCAAGTTTTTTTTCTAGATTTCAGTCTTTACATGGATAACTGAGCAGAGGGAGATTTTTTTTGTACTTAAAAAAAAAATCAAAGTGCAGTGTATGTTTCTCTCAGGGGGTCATCTCTAGTTCTGAAATTGCACTTCAGCTTTATTCTTGAAATTTCCACCTTTTGCCTCATCATTTTGACCCTTTTTCTCCTTTTTTTATTGAATTCTTTTATTAAAAAACCTCCTTTCTTGCTTATTTTCTCAGACCTGACCCTTGTACTCCTCTGTGTTGTATGCATTTAAATATTAGAAAAAGAAAAGGCTAAAAAGAGGCCAAAGAGCTAATGGAAAATGGCAACTCTAGGACATTTGTTTGGAAAGGAGAAGATTCAGGTTCATGTCAGCTATTGAAGTACAGCTAGATATTAAAATGATACCTGCCTATAGGTAATGTAACATGTTTTTTCTTTGATAAAACTGGTTGTTGATGAGGTTGATGTGGCCTCCGGATTTGATATAGTCTGGTGCTAAATTACCAAAAGCCTGCAGTTTTTGTAAGTGACAGCAGGGGGTGGCGACTCTTCCTTGCAAAGGACTCAACTTGTTTGGAGTCTATGACAAAGTTCACCTCCACCTTGTTTGATTCATGACCTCAGTAATGAGTCAGTGTTTACTTTGATAATATTTTTCCTATCTAGAGTCAATAATGAATAAAGGAGAGTATGCTGGCTGTAGTTATGAGTGGCAAACTGTTTTCAACACAAACTTATTTACACTTCCTTTGCTCCCTTATTCAACCATCAATTCCAAATGTTGTCACAGCTGCTCCCAAAAAAAAAGCAAACAAGATGATAAGATTTAAACTGTTGTCATAATTATGATATTGTTGGTATGTCAGTGTTGGCAGATATGAAAATATCTGCAATATTCAAGTAAATACATTGGCAGATTGTACTATAAAGCATCAATGAGCTTGTTCAATCAGCATT
Organism: Cetoscarus ocellatus; assembly: GCA_037902135.1. Taxonomy (NCBI): domain Eukaryota; kingdom Metazoa; phylum Chordata; class Actinopteri; order Labriformes; family Labridae; genus Cetoscarus; species Cetoscarus ocellatus. The sequence goes on from JBAMNC010000561.1 coordinate 260,682, forward strand.
TATGAATAAAAAAAGAGGTTTTGAAGTTTATCTAATGGGATAAACAGTGCAGACAGCACTGAAGGAAAAAATCACAGAAAATTTGCTCAGTTGCATTGTAACTGATGTAATTTTTTCATATTACTGACAAAACAAACAAAAGTAAACGTAACTTCACAATAATATTTCTTAATGGACTATCAAATGCATCACAGCGCACATTGTACTTTTGTGTAGCTTGTTTAGCTAGTTAATTTGTATCCTGTCAGTCTCAGAGCAGACTGCAACTCAAATATCAACAATGGATACATTTTTTTGAATTGCACATTTTATAACTATTCTCAACAGCTATTTTCTTAAACTAAAAGAACTAAAACAAAGTTTTGCAGATTCTATCCCAGCTTCTGTAGGAGGATGGCAGAGCAGCAGAAATGGATGAGTGGGTAGATCATGTATAACCCCACGGGGCAATAAGGTGTCTAACCACAGGTAATCAGATCAGTGACCACAGACTTTAATTTCAATCAGCAGATCATGTTATTTTTGTTTTTTGTTTTAATAAATATCAGCCAATATGAATGGGCTTATGATTGATTGAGGCATCTCTATTGGTATTCATTTGAAAATGTTTATCCCAATGAGAAGGGGGCACATTTTGTTTTGTGCAAAACAGAGACCATAGACCTTTCTGGGTTCAGCGTGTTACTTAGAGAAAAAAAAGTTGAAACTCACAATCAGGAGCAGACTGGCCAAATTTCAGCTTCGAGACATAACTGTTACCCCTTTTAGACCTGTTGCATGCATTTACAAGGATTTACATTAGTGTTGGGTTTTTGAATAGCAAGTTTAATGCACTCAAGTATGTGCAGTTCACCTGCATTACCAGTAAGTGTTAAGTCTTCATGTCCTGTGGTTTATTTACATCCATGTTACCTCCACTTGTTGAGTGCCTGTATACAATGTGCAGTGGAGATAAATGAATGGAAGTGAATTGGCCACAAGCTAAGAGGTTAGCAGGGGTTTCTGACAGATTATTTCCCCTCATTTTGTCACAAATCATGCTTCAGAATATGAAAGTGATACAGGATTTAGCAAATAAAACTTGTGGTGTGCTGGTTGAATAAAAGTAAGCCAAGACATCAAATTGACGAACACAAGGCGATGTATTGTAGACAAATAACCTGCTGCTATGAATCAACTTTTTAATGTGATTGGTGGGAGTTGGCTGCTGTTGCAGAATCTATAAGTCTCTATTTTTTCATTTTTGTTGTTCATGCGTAGACAGAAAAATCCAATTTGGTACCTAGGGCTGACCGATTTTTACTGACCAAAATCACGATTTCAGACAACGTGATCATATGCTCGCCAAAGTTGCCATTTTTTTTGCAGCGCTCCTGACTGACTGGGGATCTGTTGTGTCAACTTTTTGCTAGTGTCGGTGTTGTCACATGTCAACGCTCATGTCCAAAATCACCAAAGATTGACATGCTGGTTTTCTTGACAAAAAATCTATAAAGAGTAATGTAGAGATATCAGGGAAGCAAGTACTATTGTTGGTTAAGTACTTTTGAGATTTTATGTGTTCTGCACTTCACCCTGACTTGTAGTGCCACCTATTTTAAAGTCTTACATATTATTCACAGGAGCAGAGGAGGGGTGATTTTATTTTAGTAAGAGTTTTATTTTATTACCATTCCTTTTAAGTTTCCCTTTAAAAGATAGTCCAGGTTTCTTAATCTAGGGTTGAATAAAGTACTGTAACTGCTGCTATAAATGCCGATGAGATAGCTGTCTTGAGCCATAAAAGACTGACTTTGGCCTTACTTCAGTGTAAGACTGTTGGGCAAGATCATTTTTTCCTTTATTGGAATAGCTGAATTTTGCTTTTCTTATTATTACTTATTTAACTTTTTTTTTTTTTTTAACACAGTTAAGGATTTTGCACTACATTTTTTTTAGTTATGACAATCAAAGATGGCTCTTTTAGTTCTTCAGTTGTAATAACTGCCGTTGGTCAAGGACTTTAAAGGGTGTAGGTGCATGTTTCTTAATAAATACTTTTGGAAGCAATTCTTACCTTTAGTTTTCATAGAGTAATAGCTTTTGGCTTTTAATGTTTGATGGTATAATTTCATTTTCTGTCATGTTTTTAAATGTTACTGTACACATTGTGAATATTGCACTAAAGCTTGATTTGAAGAATATTGTGAATCAAATTTAAAATCGCATTATCTGCCAGAAAAATCGCATTTAGATCTTTTCCTACATTGTTCAGCCCTATTGGTACCAAATGAAGAGCCAGTCAAAGGCTGAATACATGGTTCCCATCATAGATATCGGACAAAAAGATATAATATTTGAAAATAGATGAAATTCCCGTCACATGAGCAAGGCTGGACTAATGTTAAAAACAAAAACACTCCCTTTTTAACAGTCTTTTTGCTTTATAGAGAACTATCACAACTCAAAGGATTGACAGGACAGTGTTTTCATTCATTCTAATATATAACATAAATATTGTTAAACTCCTGTGGTGCCTTTGCTTTGGTGTGTTTGTGTTTATGCTATATTGACAGGATTAATCAGTAAGATACTATATACATACTTCGGCAAGGTTAAAAAGATTCTGTAATCACAGGAGGTGAGGCATCATATTGTAGGCACCATATGAGGTGCAGTATCTTGACAAAAATCCTATTGGGCTGAAGTGCATGATCATTGACAGCAAACGCGCTGTCATGTTTGAAAATATACCTTACTAGCCTATATACTAAGTTGGGGAAACCTTGCAATCAGATTCTTTGTATGTTGTCTGTCTTTTTTGTATCACATCCTTTATGCTTTAAATAGAGGCTACCTTCCTTTTTTTCTTTGAGAGAATACCTCAAAATATCTTTTCAAGCACAACAGCTGAACATTGCTATTACATGTGAGGTTTGGAAAAACTAATTACTAGGCTCAGACTACAGTCTACATATGTTTTAATGACGCATTATGTTAAGAAAAAAAACAGAGCAGAGAACACTTACTTGTAACAATCATTGTTATATTGATTGTAACTGCCCAGAGCTGTCAAACTCCCCTGACAAATCCCAAAAGAGAAAAGAACTTGTGCACCTGCATCCATCCACACCTAAGCAGACGCCAAATATTAGTAAACCTTTACAACTCAATCTATCAGAACAGCATAGACCAGGGTTGGAAATTTTTTTTTTCTACTTGCCACTGTAACTGGTGGATTAAAAAAATCTACTGGCCATTACTGGCCATCTTATTCACCAGAAATTCTATTTTAACTGGCAGCATCATGTAATGACCAGTAGTATAAAGGTCAAGACTTATTTTATTCAAATGACAGGCTAAGTTATGGAGTAAATTGTTTCAACATTTAAAGAAAGTGCACACTCTTATCACCCTATTTTACAGTGTGAGGTGCATTGATTAAAAGTGCGTGGCGTATGGTGGTTTGATGTTTGTCGGTCTATATCATGCAAATTTGTGGACACATGTTCTTGGTGCAAAGTCAGTGGTAGGGTGCAAAGGGGATGGATTATGTGCCTTGATTATACATGGTGGTCTGTTGGATGTAACAGATCAAACCAGAGTGTCAGTTCACCCCTAAATCAGTGGGCACTGGGCTAGTACCATTTTGCTATTTACACAGCGGGTTTAGTTGTTTGGTCTAAATTTCAGCTGGGTTACTTAATTTCTCTCCTTTTATTGTGTCACTATACTCAAAGAACACACACAGAACACTGTTGAAACATCCCAGAGCAAAAGAAAAAATCCAAAGGACGAGTTGGACACTTCTGCATAAACATAAAAATAAAACCTTATTAATTTTTTAAATTTCCAGTTAAAATTGGCAGGAACAGGCAAGTTTATACTTGTGACAGACCTGTTAACAACACATCACAGAACTTTCCTGCAGGCATCCTTGGCTCTATTTTCTATTGCGTGTGCAAAACACCCCACACAGCCTGTATTGTAATCTGTGAGCAAAATTAGCGCTGAGATTCATTAGAATGTGTACAAATATTATAAATGTAGCTCCATGTTTCAAGAAAATTTTGAATCTTTTGTTTGCTTTTTCTTGTTTCTTGGCGTATTGCGCATGCAAGAGGGCACAACAATAATAGCTCATTGAGTAGCGCTGCAAAAATGCTGCATTGTCACTCAGGTCTCTGTCCCCTTATGAACTTAAAACTGAATTTTTGAACAAATGCTCTGATATTTAATGGTAGAGGTGCATTGCTGTGCATCTCATGTGAGTGAAACAAGCTCAGAAAAAGTGTGTTTTAATTTCACGGATTTGTTCCAGTCGCTCTAATGTGTCATTAGAATAGCTGAAACACTGCACCACAGACCTTAGAGGTTTAATGCACTGTCCTCAAGTTAAAAATCATGCCAGCTTTACACCTGACCACTCATCATTTTCAGACAAACACACCCCTGGGGGCAAATGGGAGCACATGATCGTTTACTTCTTAAAGATTCGAAGTGCATATCATATAAATGACACCTGCAACAGGTGTAAACTAGGGAAGACACCAGAGCTTCAGGCAAAAACACTTTGCACCTGGCATACGATAAAGCCCTTTGTCCTCATCATAAACTGAATTGTTTTTTATATAAGTTATTTAAATGAATTGTTTTTAGGCTGGTTAGAGTTCCTACTGCATCTCTGTCCTCTAAGGATAATATACATTGAACTAAACCTCAACAAAGAGGCAAAGACAGTGAGTGTGAGTGAGTTTTGTTCTGTAATTGGGCATAATCCCATGTCCACAGTCTTCAATGTGAGGGCTTTTATTGAAAAGGACTTGACAGAAATAGTGTTTAGGAAATAACTTATCTGATGACCTTCAGAGCTGTGATTTCTGCTTACATTGTAAAAAGAAACAGTACTTACAGATGCTACAAGCCACAGCCACAGCCTGCCAGTGGACTTAAAATAAGCAAGATATAACAGTATAAACACAACTTTAGCAGGTAGATCCTTTGCTATAGAGATGCAAGTCCATGTTACACTATGCTCAAAATGTGAGATGAGCTGTTCCAAGGCACTCACACCGACGCTAAGAGGAAGCAGGGCTCCGTGGTTAGTAAAAGTGCCGCTCGGAGGTAGAGCTGAAAAGTAGGATTTTTTTTTTTTTTTTTCATTTTTTACAAGTATTTGTGTTATTTTCTAATTACCCACCACCATGGCAGGTGGGTTGAGCAAATTCACCCACCAACAAAAACATCTGTATTTTGCTGGTGGTGGGTGCTAATTTCCAACCCTGGTGTAGACTGCTGCTTAAGAATATGTTATGATCATATTTTAAACTACTTAAGCTTTAAAAAAAAAAAAAGGGCATTTGAGCTTGTAGCTTGTCTTTATATTCAAATTTAATAATTGAAATGGTCACTTACTTGGGGGTCCACCAACCTTGATGGGTCAGGATAGAGGTAGAAAGTTAATCCGTCCATGGCACCTGGTAGAGTGAGCCCACGGGCCAGCAGAACAATAAGCATCACATAGGGGAAGGTGGCTGTAAAGTAAACTACCTGTAAAAAAGAGACAAACAAGTTTATGCAAGTCATTTTATCACATTAATTTATAACTAGAATCTGACAAGAAGCTGCAGTAAATAATCTGCATAACAAGCTGGTACCTCATGAAAGTACAAAGGAATGTAGAGGTTTTAAATGATATACCCTCTAACATGACCCACCCTAAGCTGTCATACTTAGGCTGCTGAGATAAATTATTACTTTTCAACATGACGTGACTTTCAGTATAAGAAATTAATTGTTTAAGTCTTATTTGTGGTATTTGCATAGACTACAGCTTAATAAAAACATTACTTGTGTTCTCTGCAGATCATCAGCTTTTACCGAACACCATTATTATCAGCTTCACTTCTGTTTCCCACTGCTTTAACTTTATTTACAAAACATGTGATTTCTTTTTAATAAAGGCCCTCCTGTCTTTCTCTCATTAACTTTTACATAACTTGCGCCTAAGAACTGTTTAAAGATAAAGATATTATATTTATTTAAGATGGACCATATATTATAAACATATATTTTCATGTCTTATTTTCAGCAAACATGAAATCTGTTACTGTTACAGAGTGCACTAATGAAATACTGTAATATTTTAAGTTTATTTAATCACTGTTCTACTTTGTCATGTTTTGTAGTGCAGTGACTCTTTTTACTTTACTTTGAGGGCTTTTAAACAAACATATCTGCGACTCTGTTTTATTTGATATATTATGTAGATTTTTGGCACTGAAACGACTGAGTTAGTTTTTTAAAAAATGACCTAACATATGCTAAGTAAGTTTTTATTTGAGCTCTTACAATGCCTCAAAAATATTACCAAAATGTTCAAATCTGGAAAAGTCTATTTCTATTTGTCAGGGATGCGTTTTGTCAAGGCATTCAGCAGGATAGAATTTCTAGAAATAGTTTCATTTACACTGAAAGTGTGTGCTTTACTTGTTAAAATATTAAAAAAATTTCATACAGAGGAATATATAGAGAGGGAGTTACAGTATGGGATGGCGACACTGAATAAATGTTGCTCAGGGCTTGACGTTTTGAATTTTTAAAGCTGCATGTACAAAGTTAATTTATGACTATGTTTATTTATTTATGCCTGTATTATTTTTGGCAAGGAAAATTTAACAGGAAAAACGTTCAAGAGTAATTGCGAGTTTGCAAGTACAAAAAATAATTTTATAACAATATTTTGCACTGTTAACAAATCCTTGAAAAAAATCCTGGATCCTCATCCAGTTTTGGATCACCACCAAAATTGAATCACTTCTCTCATGTGTCGTGGCCTAGACTTCTTGAAAATGTTATCAGATTCTATTACAAACTAAATATTCTCAGATTAGGCACACTACCAACTTCACTGAAATAAGCCACTATTTCACCTGTATATAAAAAAGGAAAAGATCCAAATAAATGCTCATCATACCGCTGAGTATCACTTCTTAATATTGATTTCAAAATACATCCCAAAACTTTAGGAGGAAGACTTGAAACTTTCTTACCAACTATTATATCGGAGGACCGGATAGAGTTTATTAGAAGCCGGCATACATTCACAAATATATGATGGCTTCTCAGTGTAATCTTCTCCCCATCCTCAGAAACCATTCCAGAGGGTGTAATTTCTTTACACAATGAAAAGCCCTTGATCGAGTGGAATGGAAGTATTTGTTCCTTTCCCTAAAAAGGTTTGGCTTTGAGGAGTGTTTTATTTCCTGGGTGCATCTGTTGTACTCAGATCCACAAGCATGCACATGTACTAATACCATTAGGTCTAAATTCTTTCCTTTACATGGGGCACTAGACAAGGTTGTCCACTTTCTCCCCTCCTCTTAACCATAGTTAGTTATTGAGCCACTGTCTTTAGCAATGAAGGCTAATAGACTGATCCAAGGTATTATGACGGGTGGGCTTGAACATAAAACATCGCTATATGCGGATGATCCGTTGATTTATGCCAAACCCATATAGAAGCATCTCTCATATTTTTAGCACTCTTAAAACTGTTGGTGAGTTTTCTAGTTACAAGCTCAACATAGACAGAAGTATTTTATTTTCACCACAAAGAAGTTGTCAGAGGACATAACTCAGTCTGAATTGTAAACTTTTTCACCTCCGATACGATACCGATATTGCAGCCTTTGGTATTGGCCGATACCGATATCGATACGATACGATATCAGTAGGAATCATACATACTTTTATTACTTATTTTGTAGTATGGACTGTAAGAAAAGGTTTGATCAAGTGAGATTACTAAAACAGAGAACAGTAGTCAGCAATAGTGGGTATGAGAAAAACTGACCCATTTGTTATAAACCAATGGCTTACATAAATTTTAACCTTAAACATAAGAATATACTACAATTAAATAAAATAATTTAAAAAAAAATTAGAAGACCCTGAAAAGTAACCTCAATAAATCCAATAAAAACAAAAACATATATTTTTAAATTGCAAAATAACCACTGTGTTCAACTTAAACATAAGCATATTCTACAACTGAATTCAAATAAATAAAAAATAAATTAGAATGGACTGCTTGTGTCGGAGAGCTTATATCGGAGACTTTAGATGCAGGCCGATATTATCCGATATTTGTTTTTTTGCTGATATCGGACCAATATCCGATATCATCGAATCGGGACACCCCTACTGAATTGTCATTCATCCTTTCCCTGGTTTCATTTAAATATTTAGGAATTAATATTTCACATAACATGACACCAGTATTTGACAAAATTTTTCTGGAATTAACAAAACAGGTAAAAGTAGACATTTAAAAGAGGAATTGCTTGCAGATCACACTGGCAGGCAGGAGAGAATGTATTAAAATGAATATGTCCCTTGTTTTTTTTATTCATGCCAATGCCTTTCTCTGTTTCTGCCCAGGTCCTTCTTTTGAGACATTGACAGTATGGTTTCTTCTTTTAAGTGGGGCAATAAACCCCCAAGGCTAAAAAAATCTTTACTGGAGATGAGTAAAATAGATGGAGGTTTGGGATTGCCAAATCTTTGAAGATACTACTGGGCAGCCAATACAAAAAAAAAAAAATGTATATTGGGCATTCCATCCTGAAACTCAGTGGTGCCAGATGGAATCACATTCTTGACATTCCTCCTCTTTAAGCTGTACTACGCCATGTCAGCAAAATTAAACCCAGACAGTACACAGATAACTCAATTGTCATTTTCACCTTGAGAATCTGGCAACAAATTAAACACTTTAGTTGGAACACACTCCTACTTAAAACTCCTATATGTTATCATGAACTGTTCAAGCCAGCTAAGATTTTCAGCAGATTATTTTAGTGGAATAGACGAGGTCTTAGTTCAACTGGTGATTTCTACAGTGAAGGCACATTATGCAGCTTCACCCAGTTATTTGCAATGTACAATCCACAACAGTCTGACTTCTTTTGGTATTTTCAGATTCAGCATTTTCTCAAATTAAACACTCCATATGTCCCAAATGCTTCTCTCCCTTCAGGAATTTACAACCTTGTATCAGTGGCATAATTAACAAGGTGGAGAATTTCATTTTATATAAGCTTCTAGCTCCAGATACACCTCCAGCTTTACTCAAGATTAAAACAGACTGGGAAACAGAACTTGGCACTGCTTTGCCTGATGATCTGTGGAATAGGGTGCTGAAGGAAACTAAATCTTGTTCATTCAGTGCAAGGTTTCAGTTAATAAAGTTCAAAGTAGTTCATAGGGTACATTACAGCAAATCCGGACTTGCCAGGATATTCTCTAATATATCAGATAGTTGTGATTGATGTTCACAGGCTCTGTGCCATCTCAAACATATGTTTTTGTCATGTCCAAGACTGAGAGAATACTGAAAGTCATATTTTAGAGTCATGTCAACTATTTTAAAACAAGTAAGAGAACCATCACTACTAATTGCACTATTCTGTGTACCTGTTTTCACAAAAATAGGATAGGAGGATACTTCTGTTATGGAAGAAACCACTACCCCTTCACCTACTTCATGGCTAAGTGATGCAATGTTGTTTTAAGAGTTTGAAAAGATCAAATTCTCCAAGCGGGGTCCTGTTGAAAGGTTCTAAATCCACTGGCAACCCATAATCAACAACATTAAAAGTCTGAATTCTGTTCACCTACATTGACATATTAGGGATAAGATGGACATGACGTGGGAGCTGATTATCATAAAAGGCCCATTTCTAGCCTAGTTTGGTACAGCAACCGTCTATGGTACCCCTATACACATTTTTTTTATTCCCATTTTATTTTGACTGTCTTTACTTATTCATTCTTTTTATTTATGTATTTATTTTACTATTATCAATCATTATTAATGAAAAACTTAGTTTTTGTTTAATTTTGTTTTCTTTCTCTTCTACTATGCCTTGGAACTTTAATGATGTCTATGTACTGCTACTACTTTGGGCAAGATTGCTTGTCACTATCCCTGTTACTCTTGGACTGAGAACCCAGAAGACTTTGGATGAGAAGGGGTGGGTTGGGGTGGGGGGATGAGGCTGTTGTGTTCTGTGACAAAACTATGAATAAATGGTTATGCAATGATGTAACAATGTGATAAATGAAAAAAACATAATAAAATATGTTTATTTAGAAAAAAAACCCGAATTCAGATTACCACCAAAGTCTTATCACTTTATGACTTTTTTGAGTCATCTTGCTAACAGACAAACAGCGAAACACCTGCAAAATCATCGTAATTAGCGGAGGTCATAAAAGCATTATGTGTGAATAATGGTATGGTCTCTTCAGTGAAAGAAACAGACTGGTCTTTTACTGCATACCAGATGTATGATGATACAGCACATTCAGAATAACTTTATTTAAAAACAGAGGTCTACAAAGTGCTTTGACAAACAGGCAGGAACACACAGATAGCAAAGCACAAGAGCTCAAGCACCAAAGGAAATAAAAAACCCAAAAGCTCAATTCAAATCAAAGAACCCTTACAGGAAAACACAAAAGGCATAATAGACACTAGCACGAAAAGAACCTAAGAGGAGAGCACTGGTGTCTTTCAGACCAACGGTCCTCATGCAATGTAGAAAATTTCATGGCACATGAGGAAAACCTAAAACACAAAAAGCGGGCACAACAATCCAGGACCAGTCACTGAGCACCAAAACACAGGAGGCCCCATGGGGCCAGGGTGTGGTTTTTTGGAAACACCAAAAAACCACGCCAAGACAGCAACACACAAGAAGCAGTAGTGACTAAGTGTGTGACAATGGCCTGAAGAAAGTCTGTAAAAGTGAGTTTTTAAGGTGACTTGAAAGAAGTGACTGATTTTGCACGCCTTCTCTCCTCTGGCAAGTCGTTCCAAAGTCGAGGAGGTCTGATGCAGAAAGCTCAATCTCCTTTAGTTTTGAGCCTCGACTTTGGAACGACCACAAGGCCTTCGCCTGAGGATCTGAGGCTGCGGATTGTCTCATATGGGATCAATAGCTCTGAGATATAGCTAGGCGATAGGCCCATGAGTGCTTTAAAAGTAATCAATAAAATCTTAAAATCAATTCTAAAACTTACAGGAAGCCAGTGAAGGGAGGATAAAATTAGAGTGATGTGATGCCATCTACTAAAACCACTTAAAAGCCTAGCTACTATTCTGAACTAGTTGGAGGCGAGACAGAGAAAGGGACGCCTCCACTGGAACTAGGTCCATCAGGGATGGTGGAGCTGGTGCAGCTGCAGGATCAGCAGCACGGACTTTAGCCTCGTCCCTCAGGGCCTAGAAACGGTTAGAGAGGGACAGCAGTGGTGGTGAGGGAACTCTTCCAGCCGCGTTTGTCTTCCGACCACATTGCGACATCTCAGACCAGGCTGGCTGCGCCTGTGGCTTCAGTGTAGAGCTGTGAGCAGGGTGAGCTAGTAGCCCCACTTCCATGCCAGCATCAGAACCAACCAGTGGCCTCAGACCCTACTGTCCCAATCTGCAGTAGGCGGGGTGGAGTGACAGTCCGCCGCCAGTGCACTGTGCTGCGGCACGGGTGAGCAGGCTGATTTCCCGGCTGCAGGGCCCTCGGCCGGCCCGTTGGAGGAGTGCAGTGAGGTCATCCAGGGGAAAGTGGCAGCGAAGGCCGAGACCAGCTGTGGCTTCTGACTGTGTGATTCTGGAGGCTTGCGTCAGGGATAAATGTTTTGATTGAGCTGCGGCCATGGATATGAAGCCCTCCAGAAGCCTATCCTTTTAACGTTCATTTTTAAGACGACAGAGCTTCTTTTCCAACTGTGAGTTTTTGTCGTTGCAGCCCATACACACTGCCATTTGTAATCCGACTTTTAAGTTGTTTTTTGTTTGTTCCCACTCTTCCAGGTCCTGGGAAGAGTATCATGCCCAGGATATATTGACATGATGGAATTATACCTTTTGTTTTTGTTTTGATTTTGAGCCCCCTGATGGCTGAATTCACATGGTGTGATTAAATAATGAATTGATAGTTTAGTAAGAATTAGCATGCCTACTTAGCTTTAGATAACTCTCTGGTGTGTTTGCCTTTAGTCAGGAAGCTGATTCCTGTTGTTTATCAATTGCCAAGTCAGACCTGACATCATGACGTTACTTCCTACAAAACATGATCACATCCGTTTAAAAAAAACAAAACAAAAAACCTTGCCGGATGAGGGTTTCGTAAATGAGTTAGTTAGTAATATTTATTCATAAAGCGCCTTTCAAGACAGATGTCACTAAGTGCCTTTGAAAAAAAGTTAATTCCGGGGCAAAGATACAAGTAACAACAGGCACTGATGGATCAAACAAAGTAAACTCAGAACAGATGGATATTCAACTGCTTTTAAAAATGTCCACAGAGTGCACAGTTCTTAGCTCCAGTGGGAGACAGTTTCAGAGTTAAGGAGCAACAGTCTTAAATGCACAATCCCCTTTTGGTCTTGAAACAAAAGGTTAACATTAAGAACACCAACAGCAATTTGTATGTTTGCAAGAAAGGCAATGACTGTTAATGTATTTCCCGTCTTGTGTTTTTCCAATGCACTGAAACTAGAGATCCTCTGGAATGGGATCCCATTGACATAACTTGGAACCATGACATGAGCAGAGATCTGGCAGAGTGACCAGAGGAATTTACACCATGCTGATTCTGCTGACTGCAGCACACATTAAATTACCAGTGAAATAGGCTGGATCAAACACTTCAGCCAGTTTAATGAATGAGTTTTTAGTTTTTGGCAAGTTTTCTCCCACCTCTCCTCCTCTACTCTGATAATCTAGTTGAGATTACTGCAAAGAGCTGCATTTGTTGGCAGAGCTATTCATTATACTGTGACTTACAACAACAACCTGTTTTGAAGAGAGAAAATCTAGGTTTTAAGATGATTGATTTGACAAATCGCCAAATAAATAGCTAAATAAATAGAAACAATTTGTCTTTTTACATAACAATACCCTAATCAGTTAATTCTACTTAGTTCTGGGGACTTTACAAATCCAGGAAATCATGCTCCAATTGGAGGCAGTTAGCAGAAACAACTAAAGAGACGTCAAAGATGTGACCATGTTAGACAGGAGTCAGAAGCAGTTAGAACTGTGGTTAATTTTACACAGTAGGATGCTGACTGCACAATGTCCAGTATCAATGTGTGTGATCTCAAGCAAGGGTTGAAACAACAGAAACTTGCTTAAGAATTTGTTTATGCAGAACAGTGTTAAATATTAGGATTATCATGTTACTGCTCATCACCTTGTTGACCTTGAAGACCTGTCTAAGTCTGCTTTTTTCGCAAGGAAAATCCACAAGAATCTTTAAGTAAATGGATAGAGAATTGATTGAATCGACAGAATGGATGATGGAATTGGTATCAATAAAATCTCATCAATTCCCATTCCTTGTTTTGAGTGAATAATTCTCTCTCAAATAAAGTGGTAAATCCTGCAGCATTTGATTAGCACCAGTTACTAGATAACAGACAATTTTTCCTAAAATGCAATTCAGTTCTAGCTGTCCACCTATACTACACATAGATGTACAGTCGAACAGCAGACAGGAGTCTGTCAGAGACAATAACATTTATAGTTTGTACATTGACAGAGTTGCACACTGGTACATTGACACCCCCATGCGACCCATTTAAGTAGTGAGACATACAAGGACAAGAAATTCCTCCAGAGCTTAAAAAAACGAGTATTAGGAGCAATATTAAATGAAGAGGTAAGAGATATAGCATGCATACAGCGACTCAATACACATTAGAGGTCCATATTAACAGCCCTCTGATATAAAAATTTCAAGAAAAACCACCATGTGGTAAAAATCAAGAACATCAATGAGCTTTAACTGCCTGATGGCAGAGGAAATGAAGGATTTGGAATAACATGTTTTTCTGATAAGCTGTACAAAGCAGCAGCCCGATCCACAGATGATGTTGTTAAAACAGCTCTTCTCACAGCACTTACTCCTGGATCAAAAGAACACTTTGTAAGGATGCTGTTTGTTAACGTTAGTCAGCACTCCCTTTAAGATGGTTGAAAATCTAAAGCAGCATTGGTTTACTGGTTTACTGTTTACATATCATGTGTTGGACCTTTTGAGCAATAGACAACATGTAGGAAGACCACACCTCCCTCTCTGTAACCCTGAGCACAGAGACACCACAGGGATATGGTCTCTGGCCTGTTTATAAAATGCATAAACACAGATAAACATCTGTTCTCTGCACTTGCCTGCCTCCCTGCATGCCATGTGCACTGAAGTGAAATAAATGGGGGTGAATAGCCTTGAGCAAAGAGACTAGCAGTACTTTTAACAGTGTTACTTTTTCATTTTCAAACATAATAAATTGCAACAGTGATATACATTGTAGAAAATACTTGTGGGGTACTGGATAGATTTGAGATGAGAACTCAAAACAAGACAATAAGGAAAAAGTAAGTTGTATTGTTTTCAATGTAATTCAGTGTTTGCAAACAAGCAGCTTTTAAGAACAAACTTTATGTGAATGATGGGAGCTGGCTTCTGTTCGAGAGACAGCTTTCTGATTTTCCATATTCAAAATGAGAATGTCAAAATGGCACCAACTGAGAAGCTGACTCTTCCTACCAAGCAGAGCCATTACCAAGGCCGGAGGGTATTAAATAAACCTCACTTTGTGCTTACTTTTTTGCTTTTCAGCAGACTAGTGCAATGTATAGTATGTGCAAAGTGTACAGGGCCAACCCACCCTGGTCAAGGGCATCCCAGGCCATCTCCATATCCTGTCAGAGGGATCAGATATTGGATGACAGTTTTTTGGATGCAATGAAAGCTGTGAAATGCAAAGCATGAAGGACTGTCACTTGGAATCTTAAGTTCCCTAAAATGGATGTATACCGTGTCAATGCATCACACATAAATGTCTTGATGGTGGACCACTTACTCTTCCACTGTGATTCTGAAAACAGAAACACCAAAGGGATGTTATCCCTATTTTCTTTTTTGCCCTGTACACATGACTGTTACCAGTGCCATTCAACAAACATCACCCTCAAGTTTTTTCTCACACCACTGATGTAGAGCTGATAACAGATAACAACGTGACAGCCTATAGGAAACAGTTGCAACGTCTGTGTGCTTTTTCAAGTGATTCAATCTGCATCAATGGAACACCCTTGACACTCATATCCATTTAACATGGTGAGGTGGCTACTGTTTTACTGCTCTTAGAGTTGCAGGGGACTGGAGCCTTCCCCAGCTGACTTTTGGCAAGAGGCAGTGTATACCCTGAACTGGTAACCAGATGAACACACCAAATATGGTGGGGGCGGATTTATGGTCTAGGCATCCATTAGTTTGTCACTAACATAAATTCTTATTTTCAGTCCTTTGTCTCTGCAACCCAGCCCCCCACCCCCTATAATTATCAGCAGAAAATACATCACTTATAAATTTTCATTTTGATGCTGTTGTATTATTCGTCAGTCATCTCTACCTTATAATCATTATAGATGTTAGTGTAAATATTAGATTAATTACTCTTCATGACTGTTATTGATTATACTTCTATAAAAACTATCATGCAGACATAAGAAGTCGGACCCTCTTGAAAACAGGATGCTGCAACTCAAAGGGCTAACCTCTAATAAATTCATATTCAGCTGAGACAAATATGACGGAGACAGGTCTATGATTGGGGTAGGATCTGTCACTAGCTTTAGTTCTTACTTTAGTTCACTTGTCTCTGCCCGCCTCTCTTCCTTTGCCCTCTTCCACACTGAACACAGCTTTGTGTGGGTGGTTGTTCATCATGAGACTGGGATCCACATTTCAAGATTTCCCTACTGCTAAACAGAGGTTTTTTTCTTGCCGCCATGATGGATTCATTGTGGGTTTTGGATGTATATATTTGTATATATATGTAAATGTCTATTTTTATATGTATATATGTATCTATGCATGTATGTGTATCCATAAATTGAAGAGTTTGTCTTCAGCCTGCTCTACTGTAAAGTGTTGTGACATAACACTTGTTATGAATTGGCACTATACAAATAAAGATTGATTGATTGATAATTGGTAATATTTTACATTGAATGAATAATAAATGTGATATTGTGGCTAACCATGTTAACCAACTGGAGAATTGCACTTAATTGTCAAAAGTATTCACTCACCCATCCAAATCATTGCATTCAGTTGTTCCAATCACTTCTGTGGCCATAGGTGTATAAAATCAAGCACCCAGGCATGCAGACTGCTTCTACAAACATTTTTGAAAGAATGGGTCGCTCCCACGAGCTTGGTGAATTCCAGCATGGTACTGTGATAGGATGACACCTGTTCAATAAGTCCAGTCGTGAAATTTCCTTGCTATTAAATATTCCATAGTCAGCTGTTAGTTGTATTATAAAAAACGTGGAAGTGATTGAGAATGACAGCAACTCAGCCACAAAGTGTCTCAGGCCTTCCCAGAAGAGTTGAAGCTGTTATAGCAGCAACAGGTGGGCAAACATCATATTAAGCCCTATGGATTAAGAATGAGGTGTCACTCAAGCTCATATTTGTGTGAAGGCAGATGAGTGAACACTTTTGGCAATACAGTGTACATCTGGGGGTGAAACCTCAGGCCACTGAAATGGGATAATCAGTCAAGATACTTTTTTTTAAGGGGCATATTAGGCCATGGCTATATTGAGTTAATCAATTAATTAAAATTTTTGTGTTGCAGACGATTAAAGAAAATAAAGATCTTTTTTTTTTACTTTTTATTTTTTTTTTTTATTATTTTGCCTTGATTGTTCCTTATGGGTTAAAAAGATCTATTTTGCAAGGGAGTCCTGGCCAGTAACCTGGCACAGCAGCTGGACCTGCCCCTGATTCAATGTCTGTTATCAAGCAGATCCATCTTGCCAAGCTCCAATCTGCAATGTTTGTGCTCAGCCTAAAGTAGCACGGTCCAATCAGAGCCTTTTAGAGCAGGAAGAGGTGAGAGAGACAAGCGAGACGACGGCAGGAAGTGACTGAATGTATTAAGATTAGCATAGATGCTAACAGCTTCAGTAACCGTTTTATCAAATTTTGACCACATTATTTTATTAAATGAAAAACAAAAAACAACGCTACACACTTCTCTGTTGTAAAGAAATATTTGCTCCACTTCAACTTGTTTTGATCTGAGTTTGTTTTACGAAGTGACTCACGTTCTGTAACGCATTAGTGCCCGCCTACTGCATTACCTGATTAGCCCGTAACAAATGGTGATTGGCAGAACGATCGCCCAGTCACCTGCTGGATATGCTCCTGAAAGGTTCTGCCCTCCCCGAACACTTTCTATGGACTCTCTTCTGGATGGATTAGTGAAATATTTTAAAGGAACTATCTGGTGTGTCAGGTTACCTGGCAAAGGCAATAGCACAAAAGTTTCACGCAAATAAAACAATAGTTTATAGTACACAAAGGTTTCATCAAACATCAAATCAGCATTTAGGCATAAATCAACTGCACACACTGGTCAGATTATCCTTATTTCTGTTTTTAAAATCCTCTAAACTAATACAGAGCTCTAGTTAAAGGTGATTCTGCAAGTCAGCCCAAGATAACGGAGCAGAAACACTAAAAGCTCTTTTTCCAGCAGAGCTCTTCCTCCACTGTACATTTTGCTTCCTCTGGACACTAAAGTTTACATCCTCTCCCACTTTTCTTTCCAACAGAGACGCAATAACAACAACTTGAAAGCTATGGAACCACTTAAAGAAGAAATACTTAAAACCCCTTTGTTCATAATGGGAGAGCACGTTTGTAGGATTGAGCTTTTTATGACATTATGTAGTAATAAAAGACTCCAGGTTAATGTTTTTAGAAAATACTTGAGCTTTCATTGTAAATGTACACACATCTCCCTATATCCAAACTACAAAGTGTACATTTGATAAACTACAGCATGCACTCTGTTTCCCAGAAGGATTTTTTTTTACATATTTTTATGAAATAAAAGAAAAAGTTGTTTTCTCTTATTTCCAAGTCATGCACAGTTTTTTGAAGAGAAAAACATTGGTTAGAATCAGAGACCGAGTTTTGTGTGGAAAAAAACAGGAGATTTATTTTTAGGCCTCATCGCCTAGCCCAAAGACATATGGACCATAACTCTTTTTGTTTTGTGGGTTCTTCTTCTTGTTGACAGTAATGAGTCAAAGTAGGACATTACAGCTTGTTAAAATTAGCTTCAACCCCCAGTGATTATGAGACTTTCTGTAAGAACCTTTAACTAAACACATCAACAAAAACAGTGAGACTGGAAACTGTTCCCTGGGGACCACAAGGACTAATGTGAACTTGCTGAAAATTGCTTAAATATGTAACCCCTAATAATGTCTGTTCTTGTTGCAAACACTGAGATTTAGATTTAGATTTTTTTTTTTTAAATGGGACAGTACGCATTAAGAAACATTGACATGTAATTGCATGGGATTATAGCTGAGTGGCTAATTTCCATCTCCAGTCCCATTAACAGGTTGGTGTCAACACATAGAAACAAGAAGCAGACATCCGTTATAGGAATAAAAACACACAGAGCATATTTAAAGACATACAGTTATACAGACTAAAACGTCATACAGCCCAAAAGAAAAAGGGCCAGGAGTTGAGGGACCATGGGAAATATTCACAATGAATTATAAAGTACTGGAATGCTAACTAAAGTGCTAAAGAGCCAAATGATGAAGTGCAGATTGCCAGCTGCCTGTGAGTTCTTGTCCTCGTTGTATTGCACATTGCCAATATTGACTCAGAACATTAGTGAATAATGTTGCAATAAGACACCAAATCTGTGTAGGAATTGGGTTTGGTTGATATTGGGCATGTTGGTACTAATGCTGTAACTGTTGCAGAAATATTGATAAAATTCAGCCAGCTTTCAAGGAAATTTTTTTACCTTTCCAGTGGATCTCACTCCTTTCCAAACACAGAAGTAGCACAGGATCCAAGCCAGCAGGAGACACAAAGCCAACTCCCACCTCAGGCTACCAACCTCCTCAATCCCTCCAGATATACCCAGAACTCGTCTCCTGCAAAGAAACACATTATAATACTAAGAAACTTGAAACTTGGTCGAGGACCACTGATTTTAAAAGTGTAAATTTTCTGACAGTGATGATCATAATAAATGTTGCTGCATATTCTTCTTGCTGTTATTGGTTATTTAAGGTGAAAATATGTGAAGAAATTGAGGTCAATCTGAAAACATTTGAAACAGTAATAAGAAAACTTAATCTTAACATCAGTGTTCATTTTTAGCCCAGCATGTGACATAAAAGAATGAGACATGAGCCATGTTGCCTCTGTAAGCTGGGAGCAAGTGAAGCAACATGCTGTTATTTTAAAATATGAGAAGAATCTGACCAAATCTTAGTATTTTCAGCAGTCTGTTCTTAACCACATCATAAAAATGTCTGAGCTTGTTGGACAGTATCATGTATTTTTATAAAGTGTACTTCCTGTTCTTTATGGTATCCTTTTAAAATGTGACCATGACTTAGTCCTCGAAATGAGGGAACATTTTCGCTTCCTGTTTTTGTGTCTTTGCTGCCAAATGTGTCACAGCATTAGGAGCTGAAGGTCACATGATATTTAAGTACACATAGAAAAATTAAGGCTGCTAGGCCTGATTTTATTAAAGTCTGGTTGACTCAAAGAAAGAAAAGTTTGTGCTTGGCTATAAAAAGTAGTCTAACACTTCGTTACATTTTACAAAGTCTAGTGGGGCTTTTAAGTTGACAAAATACAGAAAAGCAACAACCATTACATGATAAACAGGTTTTATGTTTAACATTAACATATTTTAGATTGATTGCTTATTAATACATGTGAAACAGCAGGTGAAAAAAACAGTATGGGTGCAGCAGATGAAGGTGTTCTTTGTCTAAGTAAATATTTAGCTCTAAGTAAGACTATTTGACAGAGATAACTGTTTTACTTCTGCAAAGTATGACAGATGTGAGTTACTCTTACTCCCAGAATTCTGTTGCTGGTGTGGTTGCGTTTGCAGCTGTTGTCCAGTTGGATGATTCATTTCTTCTATCAAATTCAACACAAGACTCTGAGAAAAAAAAAGCAAACAGAAAAATTTATTTTAATTTATAGGTGTAAAAACAATCTGTACATGAGACAAAGTTTTACATATTCCTGAAACTTTTAACAGTGTTAGAGAGATATGATAAAACTGGTTGTCTACAAATTACTGTTCTTAAAAATCCAGTGAGAAGTTTTTAGCTGGTTAATGAATACACTCAGATTATTACAAATGCCTTTTAATGACTTTTAAAGTCTAACAAGACCATATGTGGTTAAACTGATCACTATTATATTGTAATTGGTAGGAGCCATATAGTATGCAAAATAAACTTTTAATGCTTTTATACAAAAATGTGTGTCTAGTCTACAAAAAAAAGCCATGACATTATAACATTGTTTTTAGAACTGTATTTAGGATCTTTAATTAGGGCTAGGGTATTTCTCTCTGTTATGTTGCTCTGTTTTACATGTTTTTTTATTTTTATTTTATGTGTTATGATGGATGTCTCTGTCTCTCTGCCTGCAAAACAATTTTACCTTAAGGTACAAATACAGTAACCTGAACCTGAACCTAACAAGAGAAAATCTCTCTCTGCCTCTGTTGCTTATGGGGATATGGCACGTCCCCCATTTTAGAAACACTCCCTGTACCAGATGTTTGTTTAGTCTATAGTTGGCTCCAGAGGATTGAATGTGTCTTGGTATGTCTATGCAGCCACATAAACATTGGAGCACAGCATTAAAAAGCCAAAGCCATAGCCACTTTTAGAGAGGGCCCTGGTCAGACACAGCTCATGAAGATTTATACTCTTTTACTCTGAAAAAGCCTGTTTTGTGCAGGGCTGAAACAGTGGGGTTTATAGACACACCAAAACTGAAAATATTTGTGAATTTTTAGGAAAATAACTCTGAAATTCTTGGGACTTCTAGGACTAGTGTAAAGTCACCGAAAATGAGTAAAATATGTTAACTTTTAAGCCTGTTACAGTTTCCAGAGGGTTGATTTTGGTCAAACATATTACTTGCACACTCTGGATAAAATATTTTTTTCTGCATTTTGCATCACAGTTATTCTCAATTAACAATAGGGCCGCATATGGCCCTCGCACCACCAGTTGCCCACCCTTGCCTTAGTGGATGCTGGATGAAAAATACAAACATGGAGAAAAGAGAGAGAGATCCCCGCACCAAAGCTCCCTTAGAAGGAGTATTGGCAAGTCTGAGGAAGAGCCATGTGGCTTGGAACGTCACTTCAATAAATCTTTCCAAGGGCGTTTTTGTTGTGTGGGTCTCTCTTTTTCTCCATGTATGGTTTCAAATTATGTCATCAGCCCATTACAGGAAATTTTTTTGGTCAGGTTTGTGCTTCAGGAGATATTTATAAAAGTGAAAATATGGAGAAGTGTTTATATTTTTGTCAGTAGACAATGGTTAAAATCCTTGCTTTTGTGTTTCAATATAACCTCAGTTATGAATCTTAAATGAAGAATTTGTACACAGGCCTAATTTCAGTACCTGTGTGTGTGTGTACCTGTGTTCCAGGTGTTCCTGCAGCTGGCCCATGGGACTTCAGCCCTGAAGGACGAGAAGAGGTAGAAAAAAGCCCATGCCTGGATGACGATGTATGACACGGCAGCATATGCAATCACAACTTGGGTTGCGTAACCAATTCCTGAGAAAACACACAAAGGTTAGTTTATTTTAAATGTTTGACAATCACCCAGTATTGATTAATTGTATAGCAATGTCTATTAGCTTTGTCATTCTGGCATGTTATGTTTGTGGTTGGCGGTCATGATGTAGGAAGAGCTGAAGACAAAGAAATGTCAGCAGATGTGGCTGTTGAGTCATCCCAGGTAGTAATTGTAAAACTCTCACACTTTCGTTTGTGTTGTATCTCTATGGGCAGCAGTAGTAATGATTTTATTAACCTTTTAAGATAGACTTACACTTGAAAGACAAAGTCTGTTCAGGGGATATGATGAATGAACAGGCTCCAGAAGGGTTTTAGCTTACAAAAGCCAAACTAAGTTGGGGTTGAGTTTGCTTTTGGTATCTGTCTTTTGAAATGTCATAAGCAGCTCCTTCACAGCCTGCCTCTCTCCTCTGAGGGCATGCCAACACAATACAGAAGTGGCTGTGGGTGGAGATCTACAGGTGGACGTATTAGGTGAGGGGTAGGTAAGATAAGATAAGATAAGGTAAGATGGTCCTTTTATTGATCCCCAGAGGGGAAATTCAGGTGTTGAAGCAGTACAGGGGTACAAGAGTAAAGCAGCATGCATTAAAGGTCAATTAAAATAAAATAAAATAAAATAACATATAATAGTTGTAGATTAATAAACTGTACAAATAGCAATAAAAAAAATAGAATAAGTAGAAGAATTTACAATTATTGAAATAAAAATAAAAATGAACAGAATAAAGTGTAATTCGGTGAAAGCTGAAGTATTCTGTGCAGTAAATGGAGGTAAGTGACAGTGGTGTAAAAGTGTGATATGAAACCAGTTATGCTGACAGAACAGTGAAACAGTGCAAATTATTTTATCTATTTTATGTTACAATAATAATTATAATAACAATAAAAATAAATATAATAATAATAATGATAATTATAAAAAACATCTTATTGCACCTTAAAAAACAGACGTTGACAAAGTGTTTTAAAATACAAAACAAAGGTAAAACACTGGGAACAATAAATCAACTATCAGGTCAAACAGAAACATTTGAAAAACAATATGAATATGCTATATTAGTACATTAGTCCTTCAAATGGTCCAGAACTCAGCAGCTCACATCATTTCAAGGACACCATCCACTCATCACATCACACTCATCCTGCAGCAGCTCCACTGGTTTCCCATCACATACCGCATTCAATACAAAATCCTGCTCCACACATACAAAGCCACCCACTGCCTCGCCCCTCCATACCTTTATGACCTCATTCACATTTCTGTACCTTCCCATACCCTCCAATCCTCTTCCTCTGTCCATCTCTCTGTCCCCTTTGTTCGCACTGTCACTATGGGGGGCCAAGCATTCAGCTGCTCAGCTCCCCAGTTATGGAACTTGCTCCCCCCCGTCCTCCGCAACACTAACTCTTTATCCCTCTTAAACCCAGACTCAACACTCAGACTCAAAACTGACCTTCAAAGAGGGGGCAGAAGTGTCTCCAGCAGGTGATGCAGCCCTGAGATGTGAACTGTCCCATGGCCGTCTCCAGGAGAAACATTGGTATACCACAGGAAAGCAAGAACAAGACGTATGGAACCAAAAATGCACCTGAGAGAGCCGTAACAGTAGGAGTCATTTAAATTTACTCTAACAAGACACAGTCAAACAGATATTCCTGACTGGTCCTGCTTTGTGTACTTAAATACGACTGTACCTATAACACTTAATTATTATATTTTTAGAGTTTTTTAAAGACTCTCTTCCTTTGCTCAACAACCTCTGTACAAACTTAGTCTTGACAACCTTAACGTTTAGTGATTGTACATCTTTTTCTATAAAAAGTTCATATTTATTTGGTTGTTTTATCTTTCCTTTAAAATGTTAAACAACTTTCTTCTGCATGATAGAGTACTTTAATGCCCAAAGACCCAGAGTTAGCAGTACCTGGGCTTCTCCCCTCA
This sequence comes from Cetoscarus ocellatus, assembly GCA_037902135.1. Lineage (NCBI taxonomy): Eukaryota > Metazoa > Chordata > Actinopteri > Labriformes > Labridae > Cetoscarus > Cetoscarus ocellatus. The sequence continues at coordinate 284,362 of JBAMNC010000561.1, forward strand.
CTCCTGTTCAAAGCACCAGGAGCTGACTGAAACAGCAGATTCCCTGTGCTACCATTGTAATATCCTCTATTACGTCAGCAGGTTAAGCCCATTGGCCCATGTTGGAAAGCCCACTACAGAGCATTTAATGTAGAAAGACTGAAGAGCTGTTGAAATTTGCACTGAACTGTGCTAAACTGACCAGTTACCAAAAAGTAAACTGGTCAGCCAATCAGAACAGACTGGGCCCATGTGGGGAAAGGGGTCTTAAAGTGACAGGAGCTTACCATACAAAGTGAGAATAAATGTGGATCAAAAGTACTTAGTGTGTGAAAACTAGAGCAAAAATTGAACATTAGCTATTGAGAACATACTCTAAAGGTCATTGAAATACAAAACATGACTTTACATACTTTGGTTTATTCTAGAGACTGCCTCAGAAACACACGGCAGCAGCAACACAATGCTTGTACATTAGGCATTAAATTACGTCCCTGTTAGTATGCGTGTACACTTATGTCTGCATTTCTCTTGCTTCAAGGTTCTTTGACATCCTATTTTTGAAGAAATACTTTGTAAATAAAGTTGTAACATTTCAGTAAAATAACACTAATAGTACTTTAACACTTTGCTAAAAAGTAAACTGGTGTCATTTAAATACAACTTATACATGACAAAAAAGTTAAATAGTGCTTTATAATTGTAAGGAACAAGTCTCTCCTGTACTCAGATTTATCTATTACTCTTATTGTGATGGTATTTTACTTTCTGCAAGAGACATAAAACAAGATAGTCTATGACTAATCTGTGTTTTTGTACAAATATATTCAGAAATTATAAACAATGACTTTTGTCACATCTTTGTCTTCATCTGCCTTCAAGAGCTACAAACAGCACTGTAACAACCTGATGACACAAAGAGTGCCCTGTTCATGAAAGAAAAATGTGCCCTTTTTATGGAGCACACCCTTTTTATGGAGCAAATAAAATGAATTCTCTAAATCAAGCTAGAAGTCCGTAAAAACTCTGCATATCTGCGCTTAGAGTGCTGAAAGTACTGTGCACCCTTAATAAAGTGTCCTTTTACAATAACACTGCAGCTTTGAGAGATTCCTGTGTAACTTCCTTATCATCTGATTTTCATGAATGAGCCAAGGCTACAAGGGGTGCAGTCATTACAAAAGCATTTACTGAATTTTATGAGATCGCTGCTTACCTCCCCCATTTTTGTAGCATAAATAGGGGAACCTCCAGAGGTTTCCAAGCCCAACTAGGGTTCCTGCAACAGCCAACAAGAACTCCAACTTGTTTGCCCACTGGCCCCGATCCAACAGCTGAGTCTTCTTAACCAGACTGTTATCCTGACCAGGAGTCTCGAGGCTGTTCCCTTTCAGGAATTCCCTGGACATGTTTGGGAACAGTAGCAGAATATCAAGCAAGACAAGGAAATCTGACCTGAAATGTCCCTTTACCTCCTCCACTATTACAGGACAAGAACTGTCAAGGCTTTGTAGCTGTGGGTTATTAGACAGAACCACTCAGCTGATTGTTTGGCATTTTCTCATAAGCTTTATTTTTTTTGTTTAAGCTGGCAGGATTACCAGGAATGGAAAGTTTTCAGTGGCAGGTGCTTGTCAGAAAGCTGCACTTTTTTTCAGAGCATAATACAGAATCAAAACCATGCATTAAGCTGCCAAGTGTAAAACAGAAACATGGTGAGGTACTTACCCCTCCATCACAAAGCCCCCTCCCCCGAGAGTTGCTCCCGGCAACAACAAACTGATCAGTATTCCTCTCAGCTGGGTGTACGGCAGGATCCCTACACAAACAACATGTCATGGGCAGAGCCAGAGTGAAAAACAAAGTCGCTATGGTTTCCTTTGGCTCCTCTATGACCTAATTATGGGTTGATTCGGTGTGCACACCATGCCGTCTGAGTTGACAAAGTGTTGGGATTTGACAGGGATCCAGTGTACAACCACTTCCCTGCTGTATTTTTCCACTGAGACATGGCAGCTTGAGTCATTGAGATTAGCTCAGTTGCTAACAACTAAACCAAATCAGCTGAGCTGCCTCTGTTTTGTCAGTGGCTGTAAACAGGCTCCAGTCATCTGCCTGGTAGGATCTGAAACTTTAGTTGTGAATAATTTTAAAACAATAATAAGAGGAAGTAATGATGCAAATTGTCACTTGCAGGTTTCCCTTAAATATGCAAAAACACACAGAACTTTTAATAACTTCTACAGAGTGACATCTTAATGCTGTAACAGAGACAGAACATGGTGCACCTGCAGTTTTTTATTTGGACAATTTGCTTCTGCAATTTACATATACATATACATCTTCATAATCACTGATCATTTTATTGTCTTTTCTTTTAACTGCTTTTCTACAGGTGTTCTACATCTCACTTCTCATATGCATGGGATGCACAGTATTGTCTGCATTTGTATGTTACATACATATATATGATATATATATACATATATATATATATATATACACATCACCACACACACACACACACACACACATATATATATGTGTATATATATATATATATATATATATATATATATATATATATATATATATATATATATATATATATATATATATATATATATATATATGTATTGTACATTCCTGTACTGTTAGTTTGTTGACTTCCTTCCCCTTGGTTTATTGCCATTTCTTTACAGATCTCCTGATAATTTGTCAGTTACATTTGCCCTTGTAGCATCAGTATCAGTATAGTTTATCTTATCACAGTGTATTTATGACCTTGGTGGTGGTCAAGTCTCAGTCAAGTATCAAAAGGAGAGGAAAAAAGCAGATGATATGGGTCCATAATTATTTTTATAAATATGCATTTTCTACTGTTTGTGCCTAATTTCTTTTCCTTTTTGTTTTATTATGCCTTGTAGCCTTTTTCCTGAAACTGCTGACGTTCAAACCTGCAGTTTAATCTTTCAGAATCATAATGGACTTTATCTGCCGGGGATTTAATCAAAAGGTAATTTGTCTATTTTTATTGTTACATCATATTTACACATTATTAACATCATAGACATTTTTAGGCTCCTTCATAGGTGTCTCTGGGTGTTTTTAAAACTTAACAGGCAGGTTGCAGAAAACTATACTATTTTTTAGCTACCATAGTAACTTCTATTGTAATAATCAGTATATTATACAATCAATGCAATGTCATTTATAGTAATCTTGTGGCGTTACACTCAGGACTGTTGTCCTTGTTAATTAAAAACATCTCACTTGTAGTAAAGACCAAAATTGTGTTCAGTGAAATAAGACACAGAAGGATTGAACTCTTACGAGGTCTGCATGCCACAAGTTGTTTTGGAGCGGAAGACCCCTAAACTTCTGAGCCAAAAATCACCCCGGGATGACACAACAGCTCAGACCAGGAACAACACAACTGAACAAATAAAACTTAATAGTTGAGAAGACTATAATTAAGCACAAAGAAATAAAATGTAAGACAGTATAATCAGTCTTAAAGAGGACTGAAAGAGATTTTTGAAGCTAAAATTTGTAATTATGTTAAATTACATTACCTCTATGTATGGACATTGAAGATCACAGTGCATGATGACACAAACATCTTCTCAAAATGTCTTTTTTTTCTACGGTAAACTAAGGAAATAAACTTTACTCACCAAATCTGATGATGTCTCTGTGAGGAACAAACAGCCTCTGGACTTAGAAAAACATGGTTAGACTGAGATCATAGTGTTGGTGAAGTGAGCAGCATGAATATGGTTTCCTGGAGCATGGTTAAATAAAGGCTGTCATAAAGCAGCACAGAATCCAGCACCTCCAATGATCCGACACAAGCAGGCCGTGTGAACACCCCCCTCAACAGCTGTCAATAGATGATCTCTGGAGACGATGGCGAGCAGGTGGTCCAGCCAGAAATACTGGTTTAAACCATAAAAGTGTTGTTGTGTCTATTGAGCTCTGTGTCCCTGAGGCTACACATAATGACCACACAGATGAGAGGGCTTTTATTCAAATGCATGACTAGGGACTCCTAGTTTGAAAGACCATCATGTCTGCATTTCTCCATCACTTAAAATTAAGCTTTTTTAAAGGTAGTTTTGCAACATCCTGTGTGGATGTCCAGTCTCTTGAGAGGTGCATCTCTTATTTAAAGAGGTTCATCAGTTTTTTTAGTTATTTTGACCAAGAATTGGATACTCCCATTCAGTCAGTCACGCCACGCTGGTCATAAAGCAGAAAAAGATTACTGCCAGTGGCCGCAGGCTTGGTCTTGTAACCCTGTGTTTCTTAGCCTGTATACTCTGGCTCGGACAAACACGGCAGAGACTCCAGTCAAATATAATTTAAAATGTATTTCTTTCCAAACCTTTCATTTTTGGAACATTTTATTTTGTAACATAGCTTTGCTGCTAGATTACAGCACCACACAACTTTAATTATATGGCACTTAGTGCTTTATAGAGGAACAACAGACAGAAAATAAAAACAAAAATGGAAAACTAAAGATAGAAAGCTTAAAGACTAAATGAAACGAGGAATATACCCAAGATAAAAAAAAAAAGTTAAAAGTTAAGACCTGTGCCATAAAATTACTCTAAATTGGAAGCCAGGTATAAAAGGTGGGTCTTTAGTTTATTTTTAAAAACACCCAGAGAGCTCACCATTTTAAATCTATGTAAGTGTTTTTATGCAAGTTTTCCAACTTAATTTAGTGATTTCTGAGTTGAAACGTACAATAAGTTTAAAAGACAGCAATGGATGTAGCATAGAAGTAAACAAGAAAGAGTGTGACCATGCAAAAGGGTAAAGGAATAGATGGATGTTATGCTCCCCGATGAAGGTTATTTTCAGTTAGATCAACTGTAAAAGTACACTTTTTCAAGGTGGAAAAGTTACACATTGTTTTTTTTTAAATCCGAGGCAGTGACTGAGAGTTTAGGAGCATAAAAATGGAAAGCGCTCTCTCAGGTGCTGGTGTGGGAAACATAGAGAACAATTTAAAAAATATTTGAGGACCTAAGGAGCTTTAGAGAATCATAACATTAAAAATGATCTGTAATCTGTCTTGTGTCTTATGTGTGTGTAGATGTAATGCCATGCAAAGTGTTCAGAACATGTAAAAGGAAACAACTCTAATAAAAAAAAAAGCAAGCAGAGAGATTATAAATGTAGTTCAGTTTGATTGTGCTGTGAGCAAATACCCATACAAAAAAATTAAAAAGAAAAGGGAACAGAGAGATCAGACCTGCACAAACACAAAATACACTGAATACCTTTTAGAGAGGGGTCTGGCTGCAGCTCTCTACTGTCGGGCTTTTTCTGCTGTCAAGCTGGAAGTGACCTCTTTTTTTGGTGTCTCGAGTTACAGACTTATTTACCTCTGTGTTTAAAACAGATTTTGGCTGTATTATCATGGTTTATAACAGTGGTTCTCAACCTTTTTGGGGTCCTGGACCCCCTGCATATTTTTTGATCTACCCTGAGGACCCCCCACCCCAACCCACCTGATCTGGGGTACTTCTTCTTCTTCTTCTTTGTGTAACTGTGCTTATCATCTTCTTTTCTGTTTGTTTGTAACACTAGCTTAATTTTAAGTGCTAACCTGAACCTTGCAAGTTAATGAGTTTCCCCACAACACCTTCCTGCAGATGATTCACAATAAAATCATTATTAAGAAATGAATGGTGTATGCCCACTGAAACAGTAGGGGCTCATATTTTGAAAATGATGCAGGTTGTGTTAAGTTTGTATTATACAAACTTAAATAAATTACGCTTGTGAAACAGATGTAATTAGAGAAAAAAAAGCCCTGTTACCTCTGTAGTTTAGGTAGATAAAGGTCTCAGTCACATTTGAGTAAAATAATGGTATTTTCATGAATGTCATAGGATCTTTTTTGAAAATATATTTTATTTTAAGGACCCCTTGCAATTACACCACGGACCACTAGGGGTCCGCAGAACATCTTAATCTGCTCATTTTAACAATATAATAAGAGAGAGGCATAATAAGAGTGTAAAAAAATGTGAGTATGAGTTTTCAATGGCATCTTTCGAAAATCATTTTAGAGATTTTTTTCAACTGAGATTAAATCCCATCTGCAGAAAGACGTCATATCAACATACAAACTTCTTCAACAGAAGAAGTGACAGCAGACTATCCATGTAAAGGTACATAGGTTTTTACAAGTATGACAACAAAGTGTATCTTATTGATTAAGAGTGGGTGATTGGGTTTTGCTGACGATAAGGGATCAAAAGCTTTCAAGATAAACAACCTATCATGAGGATCTTGGTACTTAGTGATTTATATGCGGCAGTGCTCAGTTACTTAATATTAACCAAAATAAACAATAAAAAATATGAATTGAAATGACTGCCAATATTTAATTAATCTTTTGATAAGGTAGATATCTCAGATAAATCTGGTCTTAGCTTTCAAACCAGTTTGTAGCGTCGTTTCAAATTCAGCCATAAATGTCTTCAGACATATTTGCAAGTGCTTCCAAAATGTTACTTTAGAACTGCATCTATGAAAACTTGAGCCAATTTACTGATTTTACTTTATTATTTATCCAGGGATGCACAATATTAACGAAACAATATCAGTATGCCTAAAAACTTAATTATCGATATCAGCAGAAATGACATTTTGCCTGTGAATACAGCTGATATTTTGGAAGTACTTATTGAACAAACATATTGTATATATCGACTAGAATATATGCAGAATATCCAAATGCACCATGTGTTCCTAACATATATACTGACACCATCAAAGGAACAGGTTGACTTTAGTAAAGTGGAAGCTTTGTGCTCTTAATAAAAAGTATCGGTACCAGCAACAAAGAGCTCAGAAATATCAGCATGTTGAATATTGGCGAAATCCAAGCTTACATTGCTAACAGAAGTGGATTGGAAGCCTGCAGCCACTGTCTTGTGTCTTATGTTTCATTTTTACTGTATTTCTACATGTATTTAAGGAAATTAAATACATTTCAACTGAATAGTCCTGTGACATTTAATAAAAGAGCAGTTTAGATTTGAGTCTGTCCTGACTCAAGGAGATACTTAGAAAGTTCTGGTAAATTGTTTTTTTTCTAACTTGAAAGTTTACGGATAACGTGGCTCTTCATCTAAATCTAACATCAGGTCTGAACTCAGTGTGTCCTTTACTTTGTATTATTACCAGAAATTTGCAAATCAAATCTCAGTCCCATCAGCTTCTGGGTAAATGCAAATGTTAGCAATCTATCATGTTGAATGGCGGATACAAGCCTGTTGTGGGCAAAAACAATATTCTGGAGGTAGTAGAGAGCCGCAGCACTGCTGGTGTCCCTCAAATCATCTGTGCTCAAGGAAGGAGGAACTTAAAAAGTTCCATGTCCTGCAAAAAACGTAACCACTACTTGAGGATCCCTTTTGAAAGATACTGCACTATACAACTTTGAGCCACCATTTTAAGGTGGAAAAGTAACATATTATTAACATATTGTTTCTATAATAACAATTGAATTGAATTAAATGTATTTTATTTGATAGGGACGATGCAGTTTAACATAGTTTCAGTACAGGACATGAAGCTGATGTACTGCACATGGAGTTTATAGCTTTTGTTAATTTCAAACTTTTGTCTCTAGTTAGGCTGTTGAATGTACAAATTTAAAAACACAACAGTAATTATATGTTCATAGTGTTTGTCTGATTAAACAATGATGCACTTCCCCTACAATATTCACAGGAGTCTTTTGCCCTCTATTCACTAGCTAGATAGATGGCCATCAGGGAAGATTAGATAAGCAGTTACTTACAATCAAGCTCTTTTGCATCTTAGGGACAGCCCAAACCTATTTTTGTCTGTAATGTTTTTCCTGTAAATGTGCAACCCAGAAACAACTTCCTGTCACAGGGTAGCACCCATGTAAACCCTCTCTGTTTGTTACACAGTGGAGTGTTTGTAGTAAAAACTTAAAAGAGAAACTGGAAATTTCACATGATCATGTTTCAGGTACATTTGGTGTTCAGACAGAAATCCAACCCTCGAAGGAGTGGAGTGTAGAGCCAGTTTCATGACGCCAGGCATTGTCTGTCTCCCTGTGTTTTGTTACGACAAAATGAATATTTAAGAGCTCGAGTCACCTTAACACCTTCCAGACTTCACTGTACTGATGCCAAGTAGCGTAGAAAAAATAAATGCTCTGGTTCATTTTTGAGGCGCTGTTTTTGATACAACTATTTGACAAAAATAAAACAAGATAGATGTACAAACACAAGACATCTAGCATTTAAAAAGAGTATTTACAGTTTGTTTGAATCTCTTGAGCTGACAGAGACCATGCTTTCTGCAGATTAAAAACTTATATTGTTCAAAAATGCTCAGAAAAGTTCATTTCCTGCAGCTAAGTTGTTGGGAGGAGTTGTCTCTGATTCTAAGTCAGGCAACAATGTTTAGTAAATATTACTGTGTCCCCTGGGACAGTTATTAATAAATGCTTGGATGGTTGTTCAGCTGCAGAAAGCCAGCAGTACAATACACTGTACTGTGAGTGGTGCTCACACAGTTAACTTTTTGTGTTTTTCTTATCCACACAGAACAGCTTTTTTCTGCTGCTAGCCGGGAGGATGAATGGTTATCTTCACAGGGGTTATGTATTGTATTACACACATTCAAACAGGTCAGTTCATCTCCATCTTGTATTTTTCCTTAGAAAACCATAAATACTCCAGAGAAACCAAAGCAGCTTGCCTTTATGATTGATCAAGTTTGATCATCATTTTTGTTAAACAGCAGTCCTGAGCCATGCCTCTCCACTACAGAAACATAAAAGATTTTACTGTACCAGTTGTCACAATAGCATATTAGGGCCACATTTTAAAGAGAAGGAAAAAGATTTGTTACTTTAAAAAAGAATGACGTTCTTGAGATTATCAAGTCATGAATTTACAACAAAACAAACTGAAAATTTTGGAGTTTAAAAAGTCCTACAAGAAATAATTATAGTTTTCAGATTATTAAAGTTTTGAATTTTGACGTAAAAAACTATACATTTAGTCTTGTATCTGTCCAGCTCTTATAAACACAGTTTCATCTTATCCATATCAGTGTTTGTTGTCTTCTAAATAGCTCCACTTTACGACAGTGTCTCGTCAAACTTTGGATGCTAATGGTAATGCAGTCATTCTGAAGTGAAAATACTAGTACTTCCTTATTACTCAGACCAAATATTACCATAAGTATAATTTGGTCAGGTTCTTAAATGCAGGCATATTTGATATGCTGCCTCATCAAGTATGGCTTTCTTCCTCACAGTAGTCTTTCTTTTTCTTCACAGTCTTAAATTTTAAAGTTTGGTTTCTTGTGAAAATTACGACACATAAAACTTAAAAACTTTGAATTGGGTTTCTTGTGACTTTATTATTCTATAATCTCATTTTTGATTTTTATGTACTGACAGTTTTTTATTTCTTCATGTTTTAGAATGGCCTTTAAATGCCATTGTAGGTTTTTCAAAAGAGTGACTATTGTAGAAGCTCTGAAAATATCTTGTAAATGTTGTTTATAATAAAAAAAAATGTGTGTGTAATGTACTGGAGGGAAAATTTTGGGGTTGCTCAAATAAATGAATTTATCCCCAGAGACAAAACAGTTTGGAGATGCATAAAAAGAACAGACACTGACTGGTGCGCAAAATGTTATTTTCATAGCTTCATTTAATATTAGAATTACATTTACTTTTACATTTTGGACAAATCCACACTGTATAATTGATAAAATTCATGGTAAAATTCACCTTAATGTCAGGCTCACTTTGTTTTGGGACAGGCTGGGATGAAGAGGTCATCAGAAACACACAACAAATCTCTGTGTGGAATGATTCAGGAATGAAAATGACCAACATTTCTTTTTGACAGTCCAACAATGGAGCAAATCCGCTTTTTATATTCACCTCTAATGGAAGCATGTTAAGACCATCACTGCATACTCATTTATATAAGCCATGGATGGACACAGAAACATACAACAAATATCTGAAGAAACTTTTTTTTAAAACTGAGACAGAAACAAAAAAGTTTTCCTCTTTCAGCAAAAATATCTTGTATGGTTAAACCTTCAGTTGTGCATTCGTATCACAAGTAGAGTCTACAACAGTAGTGAGTCACTGGAGTCTCACAGAGGAGACATAGAGTACCTGCAGTTCATTGTAGGTCCCGGGTTTTTTCATGCTCAAGCATATTTGGCACTCATTCGATTCAGAAATTGATGTAATAGTCACAAAGGTCAACCAATGCAACCTGTGTGTAAATACATAAATTCGTCACAAAAATGTACAACTCAGACCCATACATGTACATCACCCTCTGGTGGTGATCACACCCTTTTACTAGACATAAAAAAATAGAAAAAAAATCACATTAATAATAATAATAATAATAAGAGATATTACAGTTTTATGATACTTTAAGTATTTTGACAAAGATCTATCTCATAGCATGGACAGGAAGTTGATGTTTTACAGTATGGCATGTAGATTGTGATTTTCTGTGGTGCATTTTTTTAAATGACATGAAAAAACACAGATACAGATGATGTGGAGAACTGTGGTGCAAACCATGGTGCTGGCTTTTCTTTCACTTCTCCCAATATTCCCGTAATCTGACATTTCTTGGATATTTAATTAGGTTACAAATAAGAAGAGTTTACAAAACAAGATAATTTTATTTTTCACATTCTTCAGCACTATGAGAAAAAATGCAGCTGATGACAAATCACAGTCATGGAGTGCACCAGAGCCACATGACAATTTAATGACAAACACAATATGTTTTTACTTATAATCAACATTATATGCTACAGAACATACTCGTCATGATTCAACACCTTTTCAGTCACATTCATTTTGGCAATTTCACTCAACATATTTCATAGAGTCTGGTGTAATCTTAAGAAATAATCATTCAGTTCTGTTTTACAAATTCTTAACAGATATTTCATTTTATGGAAAATAGCATTTTTTTGCTTTCATGCAAATTACATTTAACACCACTCAAACTGGATTTTTAAAGCCCTTAAAGAGAACCTTTGACTTAGGTTGCTTTTAGTGCCCCCTGTTGAGAAAGTCTAAGTGTTATATTTTTCACAGATTTTGTCCTGTTACAAGTTTTGTAATGGTGCGTTCCATTGGATGTATTCTCAGGAGTCTGACATAAGAGGTTAAGTGGGAACATCTAAGTGGGAAAGTCTAAATTCTGGCCCAGAAACTCTAAGGACCTTAAGAATCCCAGGTTACCAACCCATTACTGGATTTTGGTAAAATTGTGTGCAGGGGCACTACCAGTTATTCTGAGCCCCAGGAAAAAGATATAGCGTTCTGTCCCACTCAAACAGCCAAAAAAGACAATGAGCATTTACCATCACCACACATGTACACCAAAGGCCGATTTTACAATTTGACTTTGAGGGGGAGCTCAGATGTTACAGAATTTATGACAAATACAAATGTTAAATGCATTAGTAACACGAGTTTATCATCCCTACAGATTTTGTGGTATATATATATATATATATATATATATATATATATATATATATATATATATATATATATATATATAATTATATATATATGATTAAATATAAATATTAAAAGTAACCAAGTGAACAGGTGTTTCACCATTACATAAATTTAAGTAGATCATGCTCTAAGTAACTCAGCATAACAGGTAAGTTGACTTATTGTTTAGACTTATTGTCTTGAGAGTGATACAGAATTATGTAACAAAGAAAAAAAGGGGGTGGGTTAATGTATTTAGAGCCTGTGTAAATCATGTGATGTCACTCTGCACTCTAACATCTGATTTTTGAGGTTTGAAGTCAATGGAACGCACCACCACAAAAATAATATAAAAAACAATAAAACTCGGTCCTTCTTTTATTCGATGGGTTATTCCTAATAAATATTTTAAAGGTCTTTTTTCCTGCAAAACCATTATTCTTTGCTTTAAATGTTGTTAGAAGGAGCTTGAGGAGCTGAAAAATATGACACCTTTTAGTAAATGCATAGTTCTCAGAGAAATACGCTATGACTCTTTAAATAAAATGCCCGTTAAAATACTCAATTTTCTACTTCCTGGAGTTTATCATGTAATAGTTATACAGCCTCCAACTAAGTGTGTGTTTTGTGCTCGTCACAGGCAGACGCCATGACTGTTTTGATAATCTGATCCGTAGCCTGCATTTTTTATACTAATCCTTGCTTAATAAACACACAAGACATGACGTTAACTGTCAAATGCAAGAGGACATGGGACCTTTAATGTTAAAAATGTTTATCAACTCTGTTTCTTGTAACCAACTTACATGACACCTACCCTGAAGCAAGGATGAAAGGTATATAAAGTTATTTTAATGCTGAATATATATTGCAACTGATGTCATATTTGCTTTAGTAGCTCATATACAGACATCAGCATAAATTTCATTTATAATTTTATATAGAGTTTATGCTTGCAAAAAAACTGAGGATGCACTGATACCACACTACAGACCAAGTACAAGCACGTAAAAATGCAAATACTTTAATGTACCTTTACATTCATAAATCTTTGATTTTTTTTATCCTTCCTCATCCCTCCTCCTGACAATTTAATGTGCAAAGTTTGCAGTCAGCTCTACTTTTGTCATTATTATGTATGTGAAAATATGACTGAACTGCAAACATGACTGCATTTGCTAACCTGCTCAGATGCTGGTATGTTTCTGTAAAATGATTGACTTCTGTCTCTATTATGTTTTGGAGTATGTGGGCTTGGTATTGGCAGAGACAAGTGATACTTTTATCAGTGTATCCCCACTAAAAACTCCAAGAACTTGAAATACTCATTTTTAGTGAAAAAAAGAGGCTTGATCTGTAAATTTGTAGAACTAGGCATTCTGGTGGTGGATGTTAATTCAGACAGGCTAGCTGTTTTACAAATAGTGCTTCTGCTATGCTAAATTTATGCCAGCAGTCTCAAGTGTCGGCATCCTCGGCAAAAGACAAATTCTTCCTGCATTCTAAATCAAGACATAGCATTTCATTCTTGGGGTTGCTGGTGGATTTTTATTTAGACTAGCTGTTTCCCTTTGATTGTTGTGTTTATGCTAAGCATATGTAGCCAAAGCCATCTTAAACTTAAGGCAAAAACATAACAGTGGTATTCGTCTTTTTACTTGCATGAAAGTAAATAAGCATATTGTCCCATTGGTCAAGATATTACTTTAAAAAGACAACTTTCAAATACAGATTGATGTAAAAACAATCGGGAGTTGGTCCTTTTCAGATACATCCTCAAAGCTGGAAAAACCTGAAATATGCAATGTTTTTGACCAAAGCCCCTTTAAGCCCAGTCATTCATGTATGGTTGTGACATTTATCTCTAATTTGAACAACGGGCTACCCCTCTACATAGGAATGAAAGTGTTTCTGGGATGAGTATGAAAGGCACAGTGAGAAATTTCTTTAAAATTGACTTCAAGGTATGCGTTCATGTTTGTACAGTAAACACAGAGCAAGCCCTTTTTGGTTAAACAATGTGTACAATAAATCCTATATAGGGAACTAAATGACAACAGTAGTTATCACACCTTGTAGCTTCTTGCCCTGCAGATTACACAAGCAGTACAGATCCATACCGATGAGCAGAGATAATGATTTCTCCAACGTGTGAAAAACGCCTGCAGCACACACACTGAAGGTTGTTGAAAAGAAACACTTAAGATCACATAGGAAGGTGCCAATCACAAGGTTTTATGAGTTACAGACTGTACTTTGTTTGAACTTGGTAATAAAAATACAGAGATAGTTTGGGCCGAACATTTTCACCTAAACTGATTATTCATCTGTCAACACTGGGCAGGACTTTTTGGCACTAATGCTGCTTTCACTGCCAACAGGTTTTGGGTCATGGTGAGGTTACTGTGTTATATAAAAAAGATACTTTACACATTTCATCATGTATTTTTTTGAAATAATGAACATAAAACAACACAAAGCAATAATCTGAGAAAAAAGATGAATTACTTCCTGTTTCCTGTACAAACCATCAACACTAACTTGAAAGGTTTAATACACAGAAGTTTTTAAGGAGGAACTACATCATGGCACTGGTAATGAGAACTTGAGCAAACAGTCTCTGACAATCAACAACACTTTCATCCTCATGTTTTTCTTAGAGTGACTGATTCAAAGTATGAACAATGAAGGTAGCTGAAATAAAAAGATGACTTGGTTAACAGAAGAAAATGTGAGGAAGTTTATTTAACCCACTGCTCTACAGACTTTTATCTAGATTTAAACTTGACAATGGTCTGGCTAAGATTGAAAAAGAAATACTCACCTATTATTGCAGAAATGTAAATATACTTTCAATGTGCCAATGTATCCAACAAAGAGACCACTTAAAGTTGAGCATCTTGCTACAAATATCCCTCTTGTAAATGTCATTTGGAAAAATGAAACCAGCAGAATATGAACTATCAACTTCTGATTTGAGGAGATTTGAGGTTTCTGTCTGATGACATCCTGATCAGAAATGAGACAAAGACTTTTAAAGCTTTTTTGTGTTACATTATGTTATCTTCCAGAATTTGTTCTCAGGTTAAAAGAGCTGAACATTTGCTAATTGATGAGGATCAGATCATTTTAAATTCTTAACAATTGAAGTTTTACTGTAATTTTTTTACTGTAAATTTTAAGTATTCTTAGACTTCACATTGTTCAGGTAAATTCAGATTAATATTCCTCAGTTCACCAATTAATGACATTGCTATTAAAAAAATCATCAAAATCTGCTTGTTTAAAAAGTAGTAAATAAAAGTCCTGAAATGTAAAAACCCCTAATGACCATCCAAGTGCATAAGACATATTATCTATACACTAGATTTTTTCTTTTCATTTTTTTCCCCATTAGAAATAAAGTATTTGGGCCTAATGTTGGAACAAAAGGTTTGTTTAAAGATGGCCCTACAAGATGTAATTATTCAGGTTTGCATTCTCTACAGTTTACTGATGGCCAGACATCATAACACTAATATGCAAGGGAGATTGAGCACGAAACATTTCATGCAATTGAATTCTTTAGAGCTTTTAGAGAAACAAAAATAAGGCTAAGTGACTGAATAAAGTAAGTCAAACTATAGCATTCTGAAATAAGCTGTGATGCTGTAATCTTCACATTTCTGTAACAAAAGACTGATGTCTTGCAAAAAATTAAGAAGAGCAAAGACATGATAATCCAAGACTGACTGTAACCAAAAGTCACAAAAAATCAAAATAACTCATCAAAAGCATTCAGACAAACTTCCACAAAGCCATTAAACTTCATACCTGAGTATGTGCAATTAAGACTTTTTAAAACTTTAAAAAGATTTAATTTCTACTTCACATCAGTTTATCAACTATTTATACTATGTAAGAACTCACAGACACCCTGTGATTACATCTTGGATGTATAAAGCAGGAGGATAATTTAAGTTCATTAAATGATTCATATTATTATTTTAGTACAATGATAATTATAAAGTTCTGTAGGTAGCAGCATTTGACTTCAAAGATCTGAAATCACAACTTTGTGTTACCCAGAAGCCAAAAACATCCATCTAATCAGAAGTTGTGTGTATTTTGTAAACAGTCTTTAATAATAAAAAAAGAGAGCGAGAGAGAGACTAACAAATAATCTGTTGCTAATGGCTGGAACAGACTACAAAATTATTTTTGTCCCTTACAATGGCACCATTTGAGACCACCCTTTAATATACAGCTGACTAACATCGCCACCAGAGTGACTCTGAGCAAGTTCAAAGGTCGCTGAGGTGGTGGGTCAAGTAGAATAGGAGGCTGAGTATATGCCTTCCCATAGATTTTGTAGTAACATCAACATATCCATCGAGATCAGCGACATTAGTGCTAGCCTCCTGGCTAAAATTTCACCCTGCACTTTAATTCCAAGAGGAAAAATCGGTTAACTTTTGTGACATTGATAAAATTATATAAATAAAAAAAAAACTTCCTTTGTGCAATCTTTCATTTGTAGTTTATTTTTCTTTGAGAGGTTAGGAAAAATCATTTTAAGTTGGAAATTCAGTTTTGTATGGGAAAACCTGAGATTTTTTAGCCGTACAGCCCAGCCCCAAGTAAATACATGAATAATGTTTTCTGTTTAACTTTAGTCTTCAGCTATACATGTTTAATATGCTTAAGCTTCAGTCTCCATCTTTTTGATTGATTTAATTACTTTGTGTATTTTTCTTTTGTTACCAATAAAATGTATGTGTCTTGTCATGGGAAAACGTAAATACTGGTTGAACAAACTTCTACTCCTTAATAAACATCCTTTTGGCAGATCAGAGTGTCAAACTAGTCAGGAGATGCAAAAATTTGTGATATGCCAGTTTAGTTAAATTAGGTCGTGGGGCCTCCTCAATGCGATGCTGATTACGCTGCACTATAAAAGCCTCCATCTGTCCTGATGTTTATAATGGGGCCCAGTGTTTAAAGATGGGTGGGTCAAAATCTGTCTGGATTTGTTTAGTCTGATCCAGCCTTAAGTGTCCCTACAGGTCAGGACAACAAACATATTAATCACATTTATCCTTCTCCGTTATTTCTCCAAGCTCACTTTGACAAGAAATTAATCTTTATGTAATTGATCGCAGTCAAATAAAATATTTGCCAACATTATCGTATGTGTGATATGCTTCCTCTATAGGTTATGAACAATATGGTAAGGTTTGACATCTCTGGATCAAACACACATTTCATTTTGTAGCCTGCAGAGACTACTGTTAGCATGTGCATGTAGCAGCAAAGAAGCCCCCAAACTGTGATGATCAGTCTTACGTGTCTCTCTGTAAAAGGAGGAACAGGACTGTGCAGTTAGAATGTTTGCCTCTTAAACCTCCTGATCCTAAACGATTTCTGTTCTGTTGATGTCTACGAATCCTATTGGTATCTATGATTTTATTCATGGTACAGTTTGTAATTCTGGTTTGGCACTTAAAATACACATACAGTCTTCCTCTTTTAAATAGTTTTCAGCACAGTTATAACAGTAAAACACCAGCAACCAGTGATCATTTAAGGTGAAACTTTGGTCTCCGAATTACCAACTGGATAACATAGCACTGGCCATTTGCCCAAAAAACAATTAAAAACAAAGAATAGATAAATAAATAAATAAATAAATATCAACCTAATAGGGTCGATAAATAGCTTCACAAATACTTCACTGCATGACAAACTTGATTAACCCTTTAAAACAGACCATTCACGCCTTGACAACTAAAAAGCTAGAGATTCAGCACGTTTTCTGTGAGGTTTCAGCTTAATGCCACTTTTTGAGGTTGTTGAAGTCTTAAACAAAAATATGTAAATAAAAATATATCTACAATGCTGACTAGGAGTGAGATATCTGGCCCCCCCTGCTTTTGGTAAAAGGACACGATGGAGTGGGAGTTGATAACAAAGAGCGAGTCAAAAGTGCAAAGTGACAAGCGTAAACTGCCCGAAACTCCTGTGGGTCTGCGATGATACACAGGAGGAGTGATCAAACTTGATATGCTACTTTTTCCATTTGCTGCATGTGAATAGAAAGGCGCTCTTTTTACACCATGTGTGCTACTTTTACCATCATTTAGTTTGGAATAATTCTCCATCTATTCTGTTTAATAATTCCTTTTTACATGTCTTGGATTGGACTACACCATCCCTAAAATATGGTAAAATACAATTCCATAGGATTGTGTGCAAAATGCTTTGTAGGCATACTATAACAAACAATGCTCTCTTTACTAGCCAGTATGTTGATGCTTGTGATGAGGTATGAGTATTGGCCAGTTTCATGGAGCAATCATTTAGCCTCCTTTACTCCGACCACAGCTGAACTTCCTCTGTGACCAGGGTCTCTTTTTTCACTCCTATAGTATCAAAATAAAGAATCATATGAATGTAGAAAATCAGAAGATAGGAACAAGATGAGTTGAGGAAAAAAGTTCAAACCATATGGCAATGACTGCTTCCACTGGAAACTGAGGTCTCTGAGCCACAGGTAAGCATAAAATCATATACAGATATATGATTTTATTCTTAAATATATTTCTTTGTATTATGAATCCAGCAAATGGTATGTGCAGTAAATACTGCAAACTTCTCAAGAGCTTCACAACACATATCTAATAAATAACAAATAATAAAATGGCAAATCATCCTCAGAGATTTCCTTTTTCTATGCACAGAAAGGTTTTACAGCTTCCAATTTGGTACCTGTACT
Source organism: Cetoscarus ocellatus (assembly GCA_037902135.1). NCBI lineage: Eukaryota > Metazoa > Chordata > Actinopteri > Labriformes > Labridae > Cetoscarus > Cetoscarus ocellatus. The sequence goes on from JBAMNC010000561.1 coordinate 302,667, forward strand.
GTATCAGTCAGCCCGACAGGTGAATGGATGGATGACAGTGAAGAGTCCAGTGTGCTAAGATGAGAATAAGCCTTCATCCATCTTCATTGCTCCTCTTCAGTCCAAACACTGTTTACAGAGGCAGGTCTGTGCTGTTGTGGCGAGTCTTTCTGGAAGTCCCATCATCCCTGGGCAGAGCTTTCTGCAGGTTGGACATGGCGGCAGTCTTCTTCAGGTCGATGACTGCGTAGCATTCACTGCGCCGGGGTGCCTGCGGGCCACATTTTTTGGGTGGTAGGCGCTGGTGCTGTGGCTGGTTTTGGGCACCCCCGCTGCTGCCACCACCGCCGAGGACTTGGCAAGGAGGCTCTCCGTCTAAGTCCACCTGGATGTAGTTCAGCTGCCGCGATGGGGGCATATGGCTGTGCTCACAGCCTCCAACCCCTGATCTCGATCGTCTGCGGAAATCAAAGCTAAATATACGCCCCCCTCGGTCGGGCTGGCATGGCCTCGGATGTGGCGGACAGGCGTGTCGGAGCTGTGGTGGCTGGACCTGCTCTGTATTGACATAGTTCTGCAGGGCATCTCTGTGGATGCCCCGACTGTCCTGGTGGTACCCATTTGGTGTCCCAGGACCCTCTGAGAACTCATACTCATCAAAGTCCTCCTCTTCTTCCTCATAGTCGTCTTCTTCCTGCTCATCATCATCCTCCTCCTGCTCCTCGTCCCGCTGCAGGGCGCTGTACTCCCAGACTGGCGGCAGAGATGGAAGGTTCTCGTAGTTGAGCAGAGCTGTCCGCCGGTGGCATCCACTCATGCCCCTCTCACAGGGGTAGCCCTGTGGGGGCAGAGATGAGGGGCCATGGACATGCGGGTGTAGGAGGGAGTGTGAGTGACTGTCCCCCGTGCTACTGCTGCTGCTAGAACCCACAGACTGCGACACACTGCTTGGACTCAAGCGCTGCTTCCTTCCACTTCTCAGGCCATTGATGTTCTCGTAGGTGAGCTCTCCACTCTGGCAGCTGTCTGGGTGCTCCAGGCCAGGATGCCGGTGCGTGTGGTGATGGAAATGATGGTAGGAGTGAGAGTTGCACAGGTGCATAGAGGGCTCATCCCCCTCCGTCTCTGAGCCTGTTGCACCCTCTACTGGCTGAAGGTTGTGAGGATTGTGCCCGTGCCTCTCTCTTTCTCTCTCCCTCTCTCTCTCCAGCAGGTGGCGCTGTGCTGGTGTGGGGCCTAGCATGAATTTGACTTCCTGTGAAGACGGCTGCATGAACACCTGAGGATCGTTGTGCTCCTCCAGGGGACAGCGCCGTAGGTTTGGCTGCAGGTTCCCTTGGCCCCCGACAGGCATGGATCCCCGTGTGGTTTCTGGGAAGGTGCTGGGTCTCACCTCGGGTAAAGAATGCACACAGTGACGCATGGAGAGATCCCCCTCCATAGTAACAGTGTTTACATAGGTGTGGGTCTGTAAAAGGAATAAAAATGGCTTAATGTTAGGAAAAAGTTACACACACCCTCAGATGTAAACAGTTTAGAACGGTCTTACCTGGTCTTCCAAACCCATGAGGCTGTGTCCATGATCATCAGCAAGAGAGGGCTGAGAGGAATCCCCTCTGATTGGATAACCAGGGTATCCATTAGGAAAACCCTGGACAGGGAACCCTGGAGCTGTGGACATAATTATGCGACTGTTTACAAACATAGTTAAAAATATGGATACTTGTATGGAATCTCTAAGAGGACAGGGGCAGAAAAAAGAAAAAAGTTTCATGTGCTCATGGAAAACTGTCTTGTGTGAACTGGAAACTATCCCATGATTACAAGTCCCTGAGCTCATGTTAGGGGATTGCATGGGTGCAAGATAGTCCCTGTTGCTCACAGGAAGGCAAACTCTAAAGTCAGTTTCCTGCAATTACTTTAAGTATTGGATTTGCAACAAAGACTTCCTACTGTTGTGCCCCATAGTTTTAACTCAATGGTTTTTGCCATCTATGTCAGGCATGCAACTGACTCGATGATTTTCAAACCACAGCTGAGCACATAGGACCACTGACATGAGGACATGTTAAACCAATTTCAAAAGAGGCGCGAGACATTCGGTGAATTTTATTCTCTCTCTGTAACATGTGATTACAGAGTGAATTGGTGTGATTATTTCTGTCACAGACGGAGAACAAAGTTTATCCATCCTGCAGGGGCCATGCTTTATGGAAAAAAGCAATTATTAGAAACTGTAATTGTTGTCAAACAATAATGTGGGTTCATAATGCTGTATTAAAAAAAGGCATTTTAGTGGAAAAAAATCATGACATATTGCCCTGTTTATTGTATTGTGATATCTCACAATGTATCATAACCTGTGTATCGCGATATGTATTTTTTCGCCAGATTCTTGTCAATAAACAGCCCTAGCACACATTGGGTAATTTTACCAGACTGTGAGTCCTCGCACTTGTCGTTTGTATCAATGACTTCACATTAAAGAGAGTTAAAAAAAACAAAAAAACTTATCAAGCATGTCCTCTGAATTGAAACCAATATGGATGATGATCAAGGCTGTCAGCTGGCTGTCAAAGTATACACTCAGCTTTGTAGAGAAAAGCAAAAATACAGCTAGAAAAATTGTATATTCTAGTTGTTTTTATACTCCAAGTAAGGTCTAAAAGCATGTGATATTCAGTGGGTATCCTCTGATCTCTCTCTCTCTCATAACCCTGTTTCACACATGCAACCCTTAAATTATTTCAGGGTAACCAGCCCCAAAAATCCCAAGACTTGCTTGTTCACACTGAAGCCTGATTGATGCTCCTGTGTCAAAGCTACACTGTGGCCTTAAATCTAGTTCTTTAAATCCCTGAACAGTTTTAGAGAGATTTGTTAGCAGCCTGAAAAACAGATCCCTAAGCATGTAACTGAACATAAAAACAAGGACCACAAGCCAGTGATTGGTCTGCTGCACAGCACCAAGTGACTTCCACTGTCACTGTGTATGTCTCATGCATGATTTGTCTGTACTACATTGTGATAGAATGGTTGCAAAACACAAACCAACACAGAGAATTTTCTAGCTGATGTATCAGGACTGTTTTCCATACCTCCCTCTGTGGCCAGTCTTAAGCCTCAACTGATTCAGCAGCCACAAATTTAAACTCCTCTGATCCCGCCCATCTCTTCTTTTTTTTTTGCAATAATTGCACTGCAATTGACCCTTGCTCATTGTTTATCAGATCTTTATTGTATGCTTTGTTTCTGTTGCCAAGTTAAACAGCAGAAAGTTTTCCTGTTGTTTGTGTATCAGTCAGTGGAGGGATGGGACAGAATGAAAATTCAACAGAGCCAGCAACAAGTCTAATTGAAACCCCCATTATCTACATTCACAAATGCATCTAACAAGGGTCCACTTTGGAATTTTTTTGTGTTTTTCTGTCTGTGTTAAGGGAGTTATTGGCTATTGTAGGTATAATGTCTGGGGCAGCTTAACTTAGAGTCAGGCTCAGGGAGACTTTTACCCAACTGTGAGCAGTAAAATAATCCTATTGACACCGCACACTGGAGGACTGTTTGGACAAATAATATTTTGAGATAAGCCAAGAATTTGGCCACACCTAACCATTCTTGGAATGGAGGGTATCAGGGCCCAATTACCTTGCTATTTTTTGGGAGGAAAAATTACAGGCTATTATTTGTCGCTAATAATGAAAGCCCATACTATGTTCTTGTTTTTAAGTATGTTAAAATTTACTTTGTCCAGCCTGTCTCTGTTTAACTGTTAGCTCACAGTAGGGATGTAACTTTCAGGCACAAAGAACCTTGAAATCCCTGGGTGCAGTTTAAGGTCACATCAGTCAATTAAAAATACACTTTTTGTGCACCAAGTTTGAGTCTGAAACTGTCTGAATCTATATATTGTGTCAAGATTGATTCATTAGATGTCACCTCTGTAGTCTTAAACTTAAATCTATTCAGACTCCCCTAAGTGTTGGACAGTATAAGCTCGTAAGAACTGGTGTTTTCTTCTCCCTTAGCCTTTACAGACCAAACATTTTAAAGAAAATGTACTCTAAAACTAATATTAAATGAATGGAGATTGTGCATAAACTGTAAGACTTTAGTGTTATACCCTTGCAGTCAAGCACTTTCTATTTACGAAAATAAAATTATTCAACACTTGAAATAGCTTAACAAAATTTTCCTTTATTTTCTGTTGATCTGAAGTCAAAATACAGCATAAATGAGAATACCATGCCTAATAAAACAGGATGAATCAGCACCAAAGAAACACCTATAAGAGCAGGAGCAGCATCATAAACATCTCAACACCAACATCATTTAAGTTACCAGGAAAGATCCAGTAGATCAACTGCAGATCTACCACACAGTGCAGCAATTGTCCCTTGTCAAACACAGTGCTAACACTGACACCCACTGGCTGTGTCTGTAATATTATATCTTTAAAGTGCCCAATTGAGTGTGATGCTAGATAAATGCTTGTTTATATGACTTACAGAGACATTTTTAATGATCACCAAGTTTATATAACTTCTGAAAGAAAGTTTTGTCATATCTTACTAATCAATCAATCAATCAATTTTTATTTTAATAGCACCAGTTCATGACAAGTGTTGTCTCAAGGCACTTTACAATAGAGCAGGCTAAAGCCATATACACTATATTGCCAAAAGTATTCGCTCACCCATCCAAATAATCAGAATCAGGTGTTCCAATCACTTTCATGGCCACAGGTGTATAAAATCAAGCACCTAAGCATGCAGACTGTTTCTACAAACATTTGTGAAAGAATGGGTCACTCTCAGGAGCTCAGTGAATTCCAGCGTGGTACTGTAGAGACCACCACCTGTGCAACAAAGTCCAGTCGTGAAATGTCCTTGCTACCTTAAATATTCACAGTCAACTGTCAGTGGTAGTTTTAACAAATGAAGTGACTGGGACGACAGCAACACGAGCCATCGAGTGGTAGGCCATGCGTAAACTGATGGAGCTGGGGTCAGCTGGATGCTGAGGCACATACTGCGCAGAGTCGCAACTTTTCGTGAAGAGTCAGGCTACAGACCTCCAAAACTTCATGTGGCCTTCAGATTAGGCTCAAGAACTACATGTGGGAGATTTCATGGAATGGGTTTCCAGTGGCGCGCAGCACTGCATCCAAGCCATACATCACAAGTGCAATGCAAAGCGTTGATGCAGTGGTGTAAAGCACGCCACCAATGGACTTTAGAGCAGTGGAGACCGTTTCTGAGAGATGGTGAACATCAGCGCTTCGCCATTTGGCAATTCTGATGGACAAGTGCTGGGTTTTGCAGTTGCCAGGAGAACGGTACATTTCTGGACTGCATTGTGCCAAGTGTGAAGTTTGGTGGGAGGAGGAATTATGGTGTGGGGTTGTTTTCAGGAGCTGGGCTTGGCCCCTTAGTTCCAGTGAAAGGAACTTGAATGCTTCAGGATACCAAAGAGCATTTTGGACAATTCCATGCTCCCAACCTTTGTGGGAACAGTTTGGAGCTGGCCCCTTCCTCTTCCAACATGACTGTGCACCAGTGCACAAAGCAAGGTCCATAAAGACATGGATGACAGAGTCTGGTGTGGATGAACTTCACTGGCCTGCACAGAGTCCTGACTGAACCCGATAGAACACCTTTGGGATGAATTAGAGCGGAGACTGAGAGCCAGGCCTTCTCATCCAACATCAGTGTGTGACCTCACAAATGCGCTTTTGGAAGAATGGTCAAAAAATTCCATAAACACACTCCTAAACCTTGTGGACAGCCTTCCCAGAAGAGTTGAAGCTGTAATAGCTGCAAAGGGTGGACCGACGTCATATTGAACCCTATGGATTAGGAATGGGATGTCACTTAGGTTCATATGCGAGTCAAGGCAGGTGAGCGAATACTTTTTGGCTATATATATATATATATATATATGTATATGTGTGTGTGTGTGTATGTATTTATGTATATATGTATGTATGTATGTATGTGTATACATATATATGTATGTATGTATGTGTATATATATATGTATATGTGTGTGTGTGTGTATATATATATATATATATATATATATATATATATATATATATATATGTATGTCTGTATGTATGCATGTATGTATGTATGGATCCATTCAGGCAGAGACAAAGGGACTGAAAATACGAATTTATGATAGCGACAAATCCATGGATGCCCAGATCATAAATTTGTCCTCATCACATTTGCCTCGGCTGAACATAGAAATGTATTATATATATATATATATATATATATATATATATATATATATATATATATATATATATATATATATATATATATATATATATATATATATATATATATATATATATATATGAAATATATTAATATTTAAACAGATATTTTCAACACTAGTCACTGACATGTTAAGAGTAACAGAAATGAAAACCTCAGTCTCTTTTTTAAGTCATTCACCCATCTTGACATTGTTTATATGAAGAAGTTGTACCATGTCAGTTAAACTGCTCAATTTTTACAGTTTTAAGAATCTTTTCACTTAAGACAAGTAAATTGAAACAGGTAAAAAGTTCAACAAAACTTGTGCATAATCCACTTTAAAAATCAAGGGCTATCCCTATTTTCCCCTATTTTCAGTATAAATATGGATGCCCTACATTTAATATCTGTATTGCCAGATAAGAACTTTAAAATCAGTTGGTGATATGAACAGCCAGTTTAACTTTTGCTCTAGAGAAGAGTGTGTTTTATTTTTATTTCAAGCCCTTTGTCTGGTTAGTTTCAGGGGACCACCTGACAAACATGTTTTACTAAATGTAAAGGCTCAATAAAAGGGGCATAGGAGTCCTCTGTCAGCAGGTTGTAACTGTGCTTATTGTAGCTTTTAAAAACTCATCAACCTTTGATGAAAAATACCACAAAAATACATTTTGTGTATGATGCACATATAATTCAACTGAGTTGCTTTCAATTTTCATCAATACAAGTCTATAATAAAAAAATGAAAATATAGTTTATATTTGTGTCTGTTTCTAAAACAAACTGTCTCTACAGGGACTTCTTTATGTCATGCCTGAGCAGAGCTGTTCCCCTTTTCCTCTCCCTCTGTAGCCTGCTTTCACCTAAATAATATCTTTCCAAAGCCAAGCATAATTGTATACCCTAGTTGTACACATTCCATCAATACTGAGGTCCACCAAAAAAGAAGTAAGAAGATGTAGCAACTGTTGCAACCACTCAATTATTGTCCTTGAAGACTTTACCTATGCTACTTTACCTGTGTTATGGATGTTTTTGTTACTTGACCAATGGAAATGCCAAGAACCCTATGGTTTGGAGTTGACAGTAGCCTTTACAGCTCCACTCTCTGACAAGTATACCTGACTTAAGCACAGCTGCCATGACATGTCCCTTGTATCGTACCCAGGGACTCATGAATTGTGACTGTGTTCACACTTTCAAAATGAACCAGACTTTGATGCTGAATGCAGACAGGTCAGTTTTCAGACTCTTTATGTGAAAACACCCTAAGTCAGAAGATAAACTTGCACTTAATGGCAAAAATGCATCATGGCTGCCATACATCCCTTATGTCGGCTATGCACAATGTGATGCAGATGTGAGGTGCAGTATACACATGACTAGTGGGATCAGTGTAGAGGCAGAGAGGGGATTTGACAAAGTCAACACAGCAGCAGGAAAAGAATGACAGTTTGAAGACAAACTAAAAAACCAAGTCTGCAGTTTTCAACATCTATTCTATGTTAATGAGACTGCATAGACACAAATGTTTTTGTGAATCTAGCTATAGACAGAAAAATTTTGTCTGGTAAAACTAATGGGAGCTAAAATTTGTGTATTGGTTCAACTAGTGACCATGGGACTTCGTGACTTTCAGTTGAGTATGTCCATGGATGTTTTTTGCTACAGCTCAGTTTCTCTACCAGTATTTTCTTAAATGCATAGCTCTAATTTGAATATTTGTAAATACCACAAATGCAAGGACATATATCCAGCCCATGAGTATTACATTAATTCTAGTACAGGAGAGACTTGGTGTTTGCTACATTTATAAATGTGTCTAACTATCTGTAGCAGTATCTTTCTAAATAAGTTTGGAAGTGTAAACAAATAGATTATCAGCAAATATTAAATATTGTATAACCCCCCCCCCCCCCCCCCCCCCCCCCCCCCCACTTAACAGTTATATTTTATCCAGCTGTGCATGTCCATAGCAAGTGAGAGTGTGTGACTACAGGAAGTGTCTCTGCTCTAGTTTTGCTTAAATTAAATACCATTGTACCTGTGACTCAGAAGAATTAATTTAACCAGTGTATTTATAGATCATCATTCTGCTTCATTTACTGCTGTATAACTGCACGAATGTTCTTCAATTAATCAAAGTTTATAATTAGCAGCACTTGTTTATGAAATTCTGTGTGAGTGCGTGATGTTGTGACTCACTGTTGGGAGTCTGTGGTGTGCGAGACATCTCCATCTCTGGTGTGTGACCACTGCGACTCATCATCATGGACTCCTCCACCACGTTGATGCTGTTACATTGCATCAGCTCCTGCAGCAGATTGAAAATCTCCTCTGCCCGGGAACACTTGAATGCAAAGATTCCTAATCACACAAGCAGGATAGAAAAAAAATCAATGTTGTTGTACCATGGTCTGTTAAGTATGCAGCTGAGAGAAAGACTCTGCGTTTGAAAGATAATTGGTTGTTAATGATTTATGGTATAAATTCTAAAATCACACTTAAAAAAACAGGGAGTCAAAACTTTAAGAACAGATCTGCTTCTCAGATGATTGAAAGTGACATGATATGATACAATAAGAGTGAGTGGGGTAGGCCACAGTACCAAACAATATAGTATAATAGGACAGGATAGAAATTTACAATATGATACAGTATAGTACGAGACAATTTGATACTACTTGATACTAAAAAGGACAAGTCGAGGCTATATAATATAATACTAGGGATGCACGATATTGTATTTTTGCTGATATCCGATATGCATTATTGCAGATACTGATTTTCTTTGTCAAGAGCATAAAGTCTTTACTTTACAAAAATTGACTTGTTGCTGTTTTTTTGTATAAGGAACAGATGTAAAACAAGAAAACATCCATTTCTCTCTTGAAAAAAGTGGAACTCTTTATTTTTACATGTACCTTGCAGTGATGATCAGGTGAAGATAAATGGTACATTTGTGTATTTTGCCAATATTACTGCCAATATATCCCCAATATGTATGGCCTATATATTGGTTGTAATATTGGCAAATATTTCAATATCGGTCCATACCGATTTTCAACTTTTTAGGCCAATATCTGCCGATACCAATATCGCACCAATATTATTTGTGCATCCCTTTATAATACAATACAAAATAGTAGTGTAGAATACATATTACAAACTATATTACACCAAGACAGGATTGGAAACAAGCAGAACAAGGTAGTTATGTAGGTTGGGGTAAGGTACCACATTTCAAAACAGTGCTATAGCGCAGGTCATGGTGATACGGTTGGGTGGGCCAGTGCAGGATAGTTTGCATTAGTACCACAAGCTACAGTATAGAACTATAACACTGAAAGAGAGTAGATAAAAAGAGACAAAACAACAGATATAGGGGGCGACTAGGTACAGTACAGGACAGTACCACCAGTATAGCATGACAGGATAGGGTAGGAAAAGGATAGGATGGGACAGGACATCCAGTTAGACCACATCAGAAAAAAAAAGATGGTACATTAGGATCGGGTACAGTAACTCTTATTGCAGTGGTGCAGGGTTGACATATTTTTATAAGCCAACCTTGAAGTTAGCATGGCGCTGACTGCCTTGACTAAAAGCCTATGGGATTTTTCAGTTTTGATCTAGGATCATGTCTGATAATAAGGGCTATAGTGAACAAAAATCATGGCACTTAGACATTTCGTTCATAATGATAATCTTCAAGAACAAACCTGCTTTCACAATTTTTTAAATGTAATTGGCAGGTATAAAAAGCTATTATTAAGCTACTATTGTAACACCTTTTTAGAGAATTTGCTCCTAATCAAATGACCTGATCAAGTTGATTTCTATGAAAGCAGCTATGGTGTATGTATTTTGTTTATTAAAAAAAAGATCTCCGATGATTGCATTAGAGTCCCCTGGCATTTCTATAGTCCTTTTTCAGCAGTTCACTAGCAACCAACCTTTTAAAACATGACAACGCTTAAAATTCAAAAGCAAGGCAATATCAGATGCATTTGATGTTGTGAAATGAAACTTTCAAATTTTGTTTGCACGTGTTCATCATGGACTCTATTTCAGGTATTCATCTGAAAGACTGTTTTAAAATCCCATATACTTTTGGCCTTGGGAACCGCAGGTGCTTAAATGCTAACTCACTTCTGCATTTTTAAATCGTTCCTGCACCACTCTATAGGGTAGGGTATAATCATGGGACCACAGGGTACAGTGTTATCAGATGGGATGGGAAAGGAAAGCACGGGAGATTGGATGAGTGGGCAAGATGATATGAGACAATAGGATACAATACAAAACAATAGGGTACAGTATAACAGTGTGCTAGGTTTAGGACAGGGAAGGGTGCAGTGCTGAGCAAAAAAAGGATAAAATAAGGACAATTCACTTTTTCAGAGAACTTCCTCTTTAATTATTGAAACCAGTAGCTGTACTGTTATCCTTCTGGGTTGAACAAACCCCTGTCTTTCCATGATATCACAGACTTTTCAGTTTTCTGTCATAGTGACTAGAGGTGTAAGAAATTATTGATACACTTATATATTGCAATATTTTGTATTACAACACTGTATCAATATTTTAAGTGCTTTATTATAATATCCTATTTTTCAATAATTTATAGTTCAAGACACCTGTTTCTTATCATTGTGCAGCCTCTGGCTAATAGCTGGCAGTAGACATTCAGCCATTTGACTCTCCATATTTTCTATCTTTTCCTTGCTGTCATTTCTGTCACTCAGACAGACAACAAACTTTATCACTCTTGCAAGGACCGTGCTTTATATAAGTAACACTAACTGGAAACTCAATTTTTTGAGTACAATATTATGGGTTAATTCTAAAAAAGAGATTTTTCAGTGAACAAAATCTTGATGTTGCCCTGTTTATAGGATCCTGGTATATTGTGATATAAAGTATCGTAAACCACATGTCAGGATACCTATCATATAGCCAGATTCTTACCAATACACAACCTTAGTGATTATTCAGTGCAACGTGTCCACTGACTGGTCCTGAATGACTCAAACCAACACAAATACTTTGTCAGTTGTGTTGTTGTAGGAGAGAAACAGAGAATAGTTACCCTGCCCGGTTTGACATCGACGGCCGCTCTCAAAAGAAAACAGGTTGGAGTCATAGCCATAGCGGCGCAGGCAGAGATACGGCCACCGGATGGCGTCCCTCTTGCGTGTGTGGAGAATGAGCTCGGTCTGGGTGAGCTCCATGATCCCAGAGCCAAGCTCGTTTCCTTCATCATCCACATTGGTGACCTGAATCGGAAAAAAATGAAAATGTAAGCTTAGATTATAAGAGATTGCACATTTTTCTCCTTTTCAAAAAGTGTTCAGTGAGCCAAGATGTCCTGTAAGCACATTACTTCCCTAAAAACAATAATATATCGGAAATTTGAATGCCTTAATCCTCTCTGTTTCATCCCTGCTTAGACCAGGTTTTAGTGAAAATCTTCACAAGTTGTGTCTTAGCATGCCTTGGCATAATATGTGGTCTCTACATCATGTCAGGTCAAACTTTATTGAAGAGCACATTTTATACACAGGACAACATGTTCAGTCAATCGATCAACCAATCATCCTCTACCTGTGTAGCACCAATTCACTGGAAATTTTATTACAAGACACTTGAGACCATACTCCTTATTATAATATTTGAAAGATTCAACATTAGTTAACCAGGGATGCATCAAATTGTCTGCAAAATAGCAGAATTTATAGATAATAGCTTGAAAAAGTATTGGTATTGGCAGGTATGAAAAATGTGGTTACAGTGCTGCAGGGAGGCAAAAGAGGTAATTATAAATCAATTAATTATGTGTTCATACATTCTTAAGTCCATGAACAAACAAACACAACCTGAAGACTGAACTGAAACATGTTTTTATCAGTCATTTTTTCTCATGTGATGAAGCAGAACTTTTCTCCATCTCTTTATGTAAGGGGTTGTTTTTGACAGTGTGCTCATTGACAACAGATCTTATTTTGAGTAAGTAAAAATACATGTCTGAATACTTTGAGTCTCAGTTCATAATAAGGCCCCAAAGTTTCTTTAGGTTTAAAGCTGGGCCACAACATACAGAAGCTTGAGAAAGATGGCATTAGCAGAATAAACCAGCTCTGTTAATACTGACCTTAAATTTGGTGAGATGGTTGTCTCTGATGGGGTCTCTGTACAGACAGCTCCAACAGCTCCCCATAGCTTCAGCAGGCCAGCTGAAACCTGTCATTAAAGTCAATCATCACCTGACTACATTCACAATTATAGCAATCTTATTCACAGTCAGAATAACACAGAGCGTCCATTTCAGGTAGCATGCACAAACAAAGTTCTTACTCAGTCCAGGCCATCAGTGTGAAGATGTTATGCCTCAATCCCAGGATCTTCGACTGGGCATTGTTGGCATAAGCCAGTAAGTTTTCTGGACCAACATCTTCAGATGAAGCATCATGCTCTCCGCCCTAAAACAAATAAAAATTAAAATCTTCACATCAAAAATGAACCTTGCATGCAAACTTTTGTCAAACATAACTTTGGGTTCTTTTATCATTTGTACTTGTCATTCTGTGATACGCTGAACCTGTTGTCAGTCATCTTTTCTCTTCTCTTTCAGTTCAGAATATCTCCCTTTTAACAAATGCGCAGAAAGGCCTAAATATAAACCACAGATGAAATTTATATAAATTACACTTTTATCATATGGTATTAATCATCACTTCAGGCAGCTTCATCCTGACTGTCACCAATTAGAAACATCTCCTCTATATAACTGTGACAGAAGTAAGATGCAACCATTGAAAACATTTGTATGCAAATTAAAATCAGCATAAGAGCAGAGGATTGTTTATCACCTTAAAAAAGGGATATACTTCACTTTTTTTTCCATTATCTATCAATGTTTGCTAGCAGTCAATTTTCTTCTTTGCTCATTTATGACCAGAATAGTCAGCTGGCTAGAACCATAATAGGACAGTAGAAGCTTAACCTGTGCAACCATATAAAAACAGGACAACATTTTGAATGCACTATTAAAATTAATACAATTAGAGTTTTCAAAAAAACAGACTTTAATTCAATTCTATTAAAATGTAACAATACTGGTGCCTGTTTGGAGTCTACAGCAGTAGTGGGCAACATGCGGCTCTCTTACTCCTTCAATGACAACATTAAAAATAGCAATATTTCCCAAAAAAATGAGCTGTAGTTGCTTCTAATACGGAAATAAAAATGTCTGTAAAATATATTTTAATAAATGGTATATGCTTTACAACTTCCATCAAGAAGAGGCTAAAACTGGCTTGACCTCAATGTCATCACATTAAATCACATTTTGTGACTTGCATTGGAGTTAATATTTACATGTAAATAAAGTCTGGGGAATAGATTCTTATTAGGGCTCTGCTGGCAGTTTTTTTTCCATTTTTATTGTGTTTGGATCAATTATTCTATTGTCTGAAGAGGCGAGAAACAACAGTTGTCATCATCATGAAAACATGGATAGTAAAAAGCTAATATTAGCTTATTATTGTTCGTAAAGATCATTGTACATGGACACTTTCAGTCAATATTTAGGGGCAGTAATTTTATCAAAGGAAGTACTATCTTGTTGAAGTTAACACAAAAAATACTGCACATAGATACAACACTCAATATCATTTTACAATTTTCTATTAGCCTTTCATGATTTGAGCAGGTAGGCCAATATAGAGCCAAGCCAGCAGATTGGTGTTTTCTGATAAATGAGGATAAGACAAGCAGAACAGAAAGCAAACTATGCACTGATGAAAAGCAAAGAGGAGTGGGGAGTATTGGACAAAAAATAAAACAAGCTTTTAACACAATTCTAGGAACTTTGAAGGTTATGTTATTTACTCGTATTTATACTTAACGAAAAGTGATATCTGTACATCCCGCCTATTTAAATATCATTTAAATAATTGGGTTCGGTTATCATTGAGTTTTCTTCTTTCTATACTGGAACTAGGTCTTTCCTTTTTAAACAATGTCTGTGCCTGAAAGGTTCCTGAGGAGAAATATCTTACAGAAAAAGTTAATATTTCCTCTCATTGCCACGGGCCAAGTGAGGACAATATTGGTACCAGTTCCCTGCCAGAGGGTAACATTGGACAGATCACTGAGCAGATGGTCTAATATCTTTGGCTCTAACAATTGGTGTAAGGATGTGCTATATTATTGGCACAATGATCAGCAGGTAACAGCTCAGAGAGTTAATTATCAGTAGGCAGATATGAAAGGTCTTATTGATAATTATATCAAATATCTCAGACATAAATGAAATCTGAATAAGTACATATATTTGTACACTAAATCAAAATCAACAGACCCACATCAGCTTCAGTTATTTCTTTTTTCAGCCTCATTGTTTTAACTTTAATGAGGGTTGTAGGAACTAGAGTTCTTGGTCTGAACTCAGAGGCTGTGACATATGGACTTTCCCTTTCTCGCTTTACAGCACCAGTAGCTGCCTAAAACACCTTGCTCCCTCTGCCCCCTTTGAATAGACCTACCAATGTGACATTCTGTGATTGATTAACCTGCAGTTTGAGCCTATTTGTTAGGGGTGGCAAGTCCAAGGCAGAGAATGGATCATGGATAGCATGGAGTGGCCATTGACCATGCTGCCAAAAACATGGCGTTGAACAGCCATGCACTGACCACTTACCACTGAACAGACCAGTCAACTATTCGGAGTGGATTAGACCACATGAGGAAAGGACATTTCTAGTAGCAAGCGCTCAAAGTGTCTCAGACTGCCAGAGAATACAGGGGGATCAGGGGTACAAAGTATGTAAAATTTTGGGGGTTTGATAATTAGTGATTGTGAACACACTCTTGCCGTCATTAAAATCAACTTTATAAAACTGACTAAACCAAAATATGGGCTCTTTAAGGAATCAACCTGAACATTAGATGTTAAGAAGACTTAATTGTGATTTTAAAAGTACAAGCTTCTTACAAAAATGTACAGTTTTCATCTTGGGCTTCACAGATCTCAGGATGCTGTTTCACACTCTCAAAAAGTCACAAGAATCTTTTTTTTACTGAAAAACATTTGTATATATTTATATAGATATATATCAATATGGTTATTAGCCAAAAGGAACTTGGAAATATACGATAAACAAAAATCCAAAATTGCATACCCCTATTTTTTACCTCCACCAAGAAAGTCATGTTTTTGTTGGCATTTGTTAGTTTGTTTGTTTGCTGACAAGATAATTCAAAAAGTTATGAACAGAATTTGATGAAATTCTGGGACAGGTCAGACATAAACCAGTCCATTAGATTTGGGGGATGTCCCCTTCCGGATGCAGAGCCAGGATTTTTTTAAAGGATTTGTTAACTCAGTAAGTTCTCACTGGGTTTTGATGACAATGTCAGGGAATGTTGGTCATGGCACAAGGGACAAGTGATTAGATTTTGGTGGTGATCAGAATCTGGAATTTCTTGAGAATTTGTTAACAGTGTGAGAGGAGGCAGATTTCACATTTTATAAAATAACTTGCCTGACAATGTTTGAATTGCCTTGGTGGAGATTTGTGCTCTCAGAGCATTTCTAATTGTGATTAGTATCTAAATACTGCATCACTATATTTATAAGTATCAAACGTGCTGTTACCTGTACAAAATTGGTACCTTCTACCTGTACCCATCTCTAAAAACAGTACTAAAAGTATCAGGAAACAGCTTTTGACACCTAAAAAAACAATACTATCAGATATTAAAGTGTTTTCAATAGAAAACCCAGACTTAACATTATCAGTCCAGCTGTGCATCTAAAACGCAAGAGAGGGAAACATAAAATCAATGGACTGAAGCCAACATGTTATTTGAGTTCAAGACTAAATACTGCCACAGAAAGCACAGATCAGTGATGTACTGAAAAACACACATGGTGAATTCTGCTCCTTAACCTCTCACAGACAGATCTCGCATCAACACCGCCGCATTATGTGAGCTCTAACCTGGGCCTCCACATCTGACTGGAGATGCCAGGCTGGACTCAAACACATCCACACAGCACAGCACAGCTTCTTCACCTCAACACGAGCAGACAAGAAATAAAACACTGTCTATGATCCACACAACCACTGACTGAATGGGTTTTCCCTTCATTTCAGGTCTGTACAGCAGAAAATCACAGCCTTTCTCTTTTCTCCTCCTCAATTAGCCGTACCGACGCAGAGCTCCAAAACAAGCCGACAGCGAGGCTCCATCTGCCCCGTCAGTGAGCTCAGATTCCCCGGCACACACCATGCTACAGCACGAAGCAGCACACTGACACTAAAGGCACAAGCACACGGCTCAATGAGCATTTGTTCCCACTGGTGTGAGGATACAATAGCCTGAGAACATAGCAGTGAACGACAGCGATGGTTTTCTACTCACATGTCTGGCACGGATTTTTTTTATATTAGCCCTAATGCGAAATAAGCATTGAGACTGTGCTGGATGTCGGAGGCGGCGGCTGCTGCTGCTGGTTGTAAGCCGCGGGATGTGGCACTTGCGCGGCAGAGAGGCGAATAAAAGATGCTTGGAGAGCTGTGAAAATGTTGTTATTTTTTCCTCCTATTACGCCCCCCTACTGCAGCACGGGCCTCTGCCTGTATGACATTTCCCAAGCAGCTGGGGTGAGAGTTCACCGCCAGACAACGAGGCTGAGAGGAGCGACAAGAAGGTAAGGCACGCTGGAGGACCAGGGAGGAAAGGTGTGCCTGCCTCACAGACAAGAGGAGGGGCAAAGAAACCCAGAGAGGGGTGAGCATCACTGCAGCTGTCCACATGGAAATGCTCTGCTTTGTCTTTGTATGTAAGCTAGTTAAATTTTTCACATTTCTGTTTGTCTAATTAGTTCATTTGGATATTTAACAATTATTTTTGGTGACTTATTTTTACAGTAGAAGTTCTAAACTTGTGGGTAAGGCCGAGAAGTTGGGACCTGGAACTGTTTTCAATGGGTAGCAAGAGTGTCACATTAAAAGAAATAACATATAATATAATAGACTATAATGAACCAGTAGTTGGGGGTCTCTAAAAACGGTGGGCCCCTTAAACCATTCATTCTTCATCTATACTGCTTATCCCTTTTGGGGTCAAGAGGGGCTGGAGTATATCCCAACTGACATTGTATGCAAGAAAGGGTACACCCTGAACTGGTCGCCAGCCAATCACACAGTCATATAGAGAGACAGACAGTCATTCATGCTCACATTCACTCTTTACACACAATTTAGAGTCACCGTTTAACCTGAGCATGTTTTTGGTCAGTGGGAGGATACCAGAGTGCCCGGACAAGACCCACCTTTAAGCAACCTTGCATAACTACACAAATCACACCTTCGTAATGCCAAAATAGTTGAAATAATATGAGTTTTACGTTAATGAACATATATTGTGCTTTGAGTTTTAAAAGTCTGCAGTATTAGGGCTTCTCTGATTAACCTTTTGCTCCAAATGTGTTTCGTAATGTTTCATTTTGGACCCTTATGGAAGCTAGCGCAGGGTTATTGTAGGAACAACACATCAGTAGTTAGCAAAGACAGTGATGGCAATCATTTCATTTTTCACAGTGTGGATTTTCCCTTTGCACATAATGTAGTGACAAGTCAGTTTGGCACCACCTTGAAACCAAAAATTTGGCGTGTATTCATTATTTACTCAATAGATTGATAGATAGATGGATTCTTTATCCCTCAGTAGTTTAGGGAGCTGCTGGCTAACAACAGACTCAGCCCTCTGAATCAGTCTGTTTAAGCCTGTCGGCGTCCTTCGCTGTAATGGTTGCACCCATGCATGCAGCAGCAAAGAAGATGGTGTTTTCTACAACAAACTGATTGAAGATGCTGAGCATTTTGCTGCAGATATGAACGAACTTAAGCTGTTTTAGGAAGCAAAGCTGGCTCAGGCAGTTGTAGTAGTAATAATAAATAAATGTAATAAGCTGTGTTGGTTGACCACTCCAGTCCATCACCCTAGCTGTATGCCCTTATACTTGTTCCTGACGATCTTCATCTTAGTCTGGACCAGGGAGTGCTTTGCTTGCATGTCCTCCAGCTTCTCTTTCAGCAGCTTGGGCTGAGTTGTGTTGAAGGTGATCTTCCACACCTGGGCAGGGCTGTGCGTGAATTGCAGAGGGTCTTGTAAAGAGCAGCTGGTCTAAGTGTGAGGAGACCAGTCCTTCTATGACTTCAGTAGGCGAGAGGTACACTCCCCATTACAATCTTAAGACCAGTTGAAAAATTACAGTGTTGGATCTTAAGAAGGTTCTTAGTAGGACTTTAAAATGCCAAAAGAAGAAATGGAAGTGGGAGACAAAAAAAAATTTGAGTAATCAATTTATTGAAAACAACAATTAAACTGAAATAGGCTGTTCATCAGCTGATAAAAAGTTTAAGATCGCAGCCAAAAAAAAAAACCAGAAAACCCCCTCACAACATATTTTCTTCTCAATAATGTGCACAATTTGACAATTTCATATTTTTAATCTGTTTTTGTTTGAACTGAAGTAGTACCTATGATTACCAAATAAGACCCCTTTTGACTTTAGGAAATTTCCCCCAGAACAATGAACTTTTTAAGGAACTCTGTGTGTTTCCACTACAAGGACCAGGGTCTTCATCTAATACTGCAGTAGATGATTTCCCCTCTGAAAAAAAATCATACATAGGGGGTAGTACTTGGTCCCAGGACTATGAAAAAGGGCCTGACTGTTTCTTATTGGTTAAGTGCCTGCAGCTTTTGTTCATGTCGATGGTCAGACTACATATTTCACATGTATATAGAGTACTATACTTTTGTTTCTCGTCTCAAAACATGCAGCGTACCTTAATGACAGAGGTGTTTTAATAACTTGATAAACTTTTTCTCTGTCTCGTTCTCAAGGCATCACCTTCAGTCTGTTTACATCCATAATTGTCAAACATGCAAAGTTCCCAGTGCTCTCATTGGTCAAGGATCAAATTATAGGAGGCAGGACAAACATCAAACATGCATGACTTTCTGTCGTAGAGTCTTCAGGTGTCCCAAACTTGTCTGTTGTTGTTTGTCACGATGACACACTGCACACATTTTTTTTGGGCTGAAACCCTGGTCTTGTCTGATTAAGCCATAATCGTGCATGAATCGTGTAGTCTGAGCTTGGCATAGCACTTTGGATTGACAGCAGCTCCAGAAATGACCTGTAATCCAAACTAGGGCTGCTTGATTATGGCAAAAATCATAATCATGATTATCTTACTGGATATTGAGATCAAAATTTTAAAACACAATTACTCACTGATTTTAAAACTCACACTAAATGCTTCCATTGAACATATATGCTTTTAACTTTTATCATTTTAAACATTAAATACAAATACCTCAGAATAATGCTACTAATAATAAGGAAAAAGAAAGTTCAACATATCTAAAACTGATTATTCAATTTTCGTAATTGTTGAGGGCAGTACTTATTTCAAAAAACACTTTATTTAAAAAGCACTTTTCATGCATAGACGTAGGGAGAGTCTTCACCAGGACTGTCCTCAGTTCAAGCTATGCATCAGATATCTGCCCCTTCTCTGTCTGTGGTCTACTAAATTTCTAATCATGAGAAGAAGAATGCATCTATCAGTTATTGTGGAATCAAGTATTGTCTGCATTGTTTTCTGTCTTGTAACAATTCGAGTTTTACATTAAAAGTAACCATTAAATTATTCTGCAGGAGAGACTTTCATTATTTAACATATAAAAATGTTGATAAGCGATATCTTGCATTCCTAATTTTATGTTAACTATTCACTAGAAGAGATCACGTTGCTATAAATCAATAGAAACTTACTGAGATTTTGAGGGAATGTTTAACTTACTTAAACTTGGTTGATTTTTGACAACAAGGTGAAAAAAAATGGACCAACTTTCAGCAGATAGCTGGCTCAGATCAGCATAAAACTGTAGGAACAAGAGGAACCTGCTCAGACTGTTTTAAATATAATAAAACCATGTTAACCTTGACAGCTAACCTTTCTCGTTTGTGTTACATATTAATCTGAGGTTTTAGGATAGACTGAAGAAAATTTAGGATTTAACACTCTAATGCTTCTAATAATGAACTAAAATTTAGCCACTTCATAATAACCGTTTAAAAGGCTTACCAAGTGGCTCATAGGGCTTTTACATCTATCAAGTACGCCTCATTAAATCATGCAATTGTGAAAGCCACATACCGATTTTTGTAGCTGATTGTTGAATGAAAAGTTTAGTGAAGGGAGTCTTTACCACCACCAAAAAGGCAGTCACCTCTGATTTTTGATGTGGTGGTGGTCTTTACTAGACTGAGCCAAGCAGACAGAAAATCATCATCCTCATTTGCAGAGAGAAAAAAATTCACATCTCATTAGAATATCTATCTTTATTGGGAATTGTGTTGCAGACGCTCCTGGTTCAGTGTGGAGATAACAGTGTGACATAAAAGTAAAGTAGATCAGGAAAAACCCCTCTGTATGTTGTGATTCTTATTCTAACCGCACTATTAAAAAGATTATTTATTAACAGCCACCCAAAAAAAAAAAAAAAAAAACATTTCTGAGCATCTTGAAAATCTTGGGTCTCAACCCTCCTGTTTGCCTGGATTGAAACTATAATTTATAATTTCTTTTAAAAGTCAGTATGAGGAACACGTATTCGGCAAAATCACACAAATTTAATGATTTATTCTTGGTTTAGAGGGAGAACAGCAGATAGAGTTGAAAAATTGAGGGAGAGTGGAGAATGACATATGGGAAAGAAGCTACAAATCTGGCCTTCATCCATCTACTTTGCGGACAACAACAGCATCTGTACGTTGAATAACCACAAGACCAGTGGCACCCACAACATCAAAACTTCACTCACCATCACTCTTACAGCACATGGGATTCATAATCAAAGGTATTTAATACTTTCTAAAGTATTTCAGTTTTTCTTACTTACCATCTCTCTGCATTTATTTACAACTGTAGTTGGTCAACTTCAGGATAAAGTTGCATTATTGCTTGAAGAATTAAACCCTGAAAGCACATGCCTGTGATTTCTCTTGACTTCACACAGAATGTGCTAGCTGTGAGAGTGAGGCAGGAATGATCTTGACAGGCATGTAATCTTTGTAGTCTCCTTTCCTTCCCCTGTGAGTGTTGCAAGAAACAAGGCGGAAGTATGTAGCAGGTGGCTACACATTAATGATCCATCCCGGGTGCATGCTCATGCAGCCACCAGCAGCAGATGTGACTGTCCGATCTGGTCTTTGTTGTATTGGTATGATGTGTGTATTGTTTTAGATTCCTATTGTATTATACTGTCTCGCTGTGAGTGTCTGTGATGATCTGCTGCACAACAATTGCCCTCTAAGGGACAACTAATAAAGTGATGATGATGATTACATTTATGACACTGGGAAAGTAAGAGTTACTTTAGTATTACAAAACTATGACTAGATTGCTCCTGAAATTGGCAGCCTCACTGACTGTCAGTCCCTGTTTGACTTGATCATTGCTAACACGCAGAGATGTCTTGCTCTTGTGCTGTGTCAGTTTCAGTGTTTGTCTGATAACTTATATCCAAAGTTTAAATTCAAAAATCTATCCCATGAAGGAATAGCATAATCAATATCTGAAAAATGCTGAAAATATTTTTTTAAAAATCAGAACCTGCAACACATGTGCAATCAAGTTGAAGCATACTGTACAAATGCCACTGTGACACAAGTTAGGTCAAATAAAGGTTTTTAATCAATGTACCTATGAGCTACTATTATAAGTCAACAGCTTAATGCAGTGTTTTCAGAAACTTCTGTGCAGTTATTTTGGTGCCAGACTCATTTACAGTATTTTAACTAGAGACAGAGAAAGGAAATATAGCCCATAAATGTGTTTTAAAAGAAAACAAAGAGCAAAGTGGGGTAAAACACTGAGCAAAAATAACACTAAAGGTGTATATTTTTCAGTCAGTTATGATGTTGTGAAACTAATGAACAAAAGTTTTTTTTTGTTTGTTTTTTTAAATCCAGTCAAGAGGATTGTTAACCCCTAATGCCTTTACCTCTAAATTTTCTATTTTGTCCAGTGTACTTGTTGGGCAGTGATCTGGTAAAGGCTTATCTGGCTTTAAACCTTATTTTGTCAGCTTCTGAGCTTGGTTTCGGACAAAAACACAGCACAAACACTGCTGCCATAAAGGTTGTTAATGACGACCTTTAAGCCTTGGGCAGTAAGTAATGTTTCCTGTCTCCCTTTGCTTTACAAAAGCTATTGACATCGTGATTCATTGTATCTTCTTAAATTTCCTTCAAACCTCAGGATTTTCAGACCATGCTGATAGTATGCAAACAGGTAGAATCTGTGCTGTTTAGTTAGTAGTGTTACATCTTATGGTCTAAAGATTCACAAGGATGTCCCTAAAGGCGCAGTGCTGGGACCACTTTTATTTACCATCTGGATTAATGGCCTTAAACAGTATTCTCCAAATTCCTCTTTTCACTTTTATTCTGTCATTTGTCGCTGTGCACATGCATCTGAACAAGAAAAGAACAAGGCTTGGTCCTTCCACCCCTGCTAAAATCTTACTGCAACTACTTGACTGTCAGCAGTCACATTTTAGCTTTCATCAAAGCTGCATCATGAAACATCTGACATGACTGTGAGAGCCTGGAATGATCTTGACGTCTGTTTAGTCTTTGTTGTCTCTCCGTCCAGTCACGTCTCCAGCTGCTGCTGTTTTGTAAGAAACGCGGAAATAAGAAAGCAGCAGCCGAGCAGGAAGTAAGGACACTGGAGCGGCAGAATTCCCTGACCTTTGGACCAGAAAAGCTACGGCGGCTATAAAACAATATTTATTTAACTCCCCAAATACCCCTCCGACCCACAGCTCCCGTCGTCCCCACTTGACTTTATCCTGGAGACCAATCGTTGCTAACCACGCGGTGACGTCACGGCACTGACAGCGTTGGGCTCTGGGAGTGTCGGAGGAGTGTGTTTGTGATAAGATTACACGCTTAAACTGGCCAAACACTTTATATCACACTACTGCAGCATGCTTTAGGACCCACTGTTCATGTAGGAGAGTGGTCCTGAAGAACAACAGTCTGTATATACCAGGCAGAGGATCTGAGAGCTGAGAGAGAGGTAAGTGATATGTCAAGGTTACACTTTATAAACTATTGATAATTATAATTATAGTCGTTAATAGCATCATTACGGGGGGCTTTAAGTTAATGAAGCTGTGAGGATGTAAACTGGGTGTTTATGAGCATAAAAGTGGGTGCGTCACCACGTCCGACCACAAACATACAGATTAGCTCAGATATTAGCATGACTGTTTGGGGGTGTTATGAAAGGTCCTGTTATGTGATTAATGTGGCTGGCCTGTTGCTTTACTCTTTTATATAGTTATTCACATGACTACCAAATGCATCCTTTAGTGTTTTCCACCAAAGCTCAGGAATGTAGGCGCACTGTCTCTTGTTATTTGGTTCCCAGTCTCTGGTTTATTTATGTAAACAGACTTCAGGAGATATTTATACAAGCAAAGCTCAACTAAAACAGACTTTATGATGTAACTGGGGTCCTCTGCTTTGAAATAAACAACACCATTAAACTAGTCATTGATCATCCGATTCCTAAATATTATTTTATGCTGTCAATCAGGGGTGTCCAACCTGTGGCCCTGGCGCCAACTCCGGCCCAGGGTCTCCTTTTAGTTGGCCC
This sequence comes from Cetoscarus ocellatus, assembly GCA_037902135.1. Lineage (NCBI taxonomy): Eukaryota > Metazoa > Chordata > Actinopteri > Labriformes > Labridae > Cetoscarus > Cetoscarus ocellatus. Next base: position 326,674 of record JBAMNC010000561.1, read on the forward strand.
ACAGCAAGAGGCATGCCTTTGCAGCATGTTTTAGGACCTACCTACTTATTTCCCATTGACATTAACATGTAGAGGGAAATTTGCCCCCCATTAGAACCCGAGCCTTGTGCTTGACAGATAAAGACAGACTGAGTGAAGCTTTTAAATGAAACATGGACTGCACAGATTGTCTTTGTTAATTAGATTTTGAAACAGAGAAAATGGCTAAGGTTGTTGGATTAATCCATCTTGAGAACCAACACTCCAATAAAGTTTGTCACGTATGAATCTGATTAATTCCTTTATAATGACTGACTGTTGTTTTTCTTAAGTTTTGTTGATTATAGTGGACCAGTCACCCTTTTCTTTCTTGTATGTGGCCCTCTGTGAAAAAAGTTTGGACACCCCTGCTGTAAATGTTCTGACAAAAAAAGTTTTCCCCATCAATGAATTTCTTAATAACAGACTGAAAATACAGGACAAAGGTTATTTTGAGTAGATAGCACAGTTAATCTTAGATGACCTTATTTATAATTGATGGTGCCTAGACTATCAGGTCAGTCTGCATTAAATGTTGCCATTTAAGTATCATAAAAGCGACATAATCTCAGGTAAACCTCTCCTGTGTCACATGTGGCTTTTAACTGAGCTAAGCTGTTTGTTCAAGCCCACAAACTCATTTTCTCCCTAGCCCTGCATGAAATCAGAAATCTGACATTACAATATATTTTCTTTCACAAGTATACTGATATGTTATAAAAACTAAAGAAAATAACACAAAGGAATAAAATGATGTGTACTGTGTGTGCATGCAGTGCCCACATGATAACAGAAAATTGTGGATACTGTTGTTTGAGTTAAGGGCATGAAGTCTTTACTTTACAAAAACTGACTTGCTGCTTTTAATGTGACTGTGGTTTTGGTGATTGATGATTTATGGTGTAAAAGCACAGACTAGACTCCTCTGCCTTAATCAAACAAGTGAAATGTACAGATACTGAGTGAAATGGTATATTTTTTAAAGGTAATTGTTTTTATTCACTGTTATAAATTGAGATTGTTTGCCGCTCCACCTTTCTCTGTTCTCTTTTACGCCTTAAATTTTAGCAGAAAAGTTCTGATGTTTTGGTTTCCAGCCCCTGCAGGGGCCAGACAGCTGTAACCGGGGTACCAGAGAACCCCTACAAATCTTAAAGTCTTAAATCTTATTTTTTAAATTCAAGTAAAAGGTTTCTTTGAAGGACATTGGTCAGATTATTTTATCAAATCTATACTGTTTAGTTAGGCTGTGGGATAAATTGAGTTTTAAAAAATAGTAATATATTTTCAAACAAGATGTAAGTTTAGACAATATCATTTGTATCACTACATTTGTCGATGTGCTAAAATAGCATTTTGTGAGCCACCATTAGCAACAATTAAAGGAACAAATATGACAGCATATATAACAGTAGCATTCATAAACTGCTAATGTAAAGAGAAAACAGACACACAAGTTTAAGGAAATTAAAAAATAAAAATAAAAAAATAACAGGGATGGAGGGGGAAGAAGGTAAATGGCTTCAAAACACCTCTGAAAAAAAGTCTGTTTTCTAAGCAGTGCAAAAAACATTTAAATTTGTCTTTGTTTGGATCTAATAATTAAGAAGTCTTAATTAATGAGAAGTATGCATCTACCCTGTCTTTAACAAGTCCTGATGTTATTTCAGACCATGTGGCTGCGCATGCTTGGAATGACGGCCCTGCCACACCTCGGAGGGTTTTATGGCGGTTATATCACTCGTAAAGAGGTGAAGACCTGGTACCCGACCCTGCAGAAACCATCGTGGAGACCACCCAATGCAGCGTTCCCTGTAGTGTGGGCCTGTCTGTATACAGGCATGGGGTAAGCTCTATAAGTCTGTAGACCTTTATCTTCTATGATTAAACCGTCCTGTCAAGATAAATGAAGCCAGTTCATTCAAACTCTGTCACACAGGTACAGCTCCTACCTGATATGGAGAGAGCTGGGAGGCTTCACTGAGGAGGCCCTGGTTCCTCTGGGACTTTATGGGCTGCAGCTAGCTCTGAACTGGGCCTGGACCCCCATCTTCTTTGGTGCACACAACCTGAAGTTGGTAAGTTTGACATGTAATTTTTTCCATGGCAGGAAGATTTTTAAAGATGGTCATAAGTATGTTGCGTGTGACTGTTGAATATTCAGTTTCTTTCATAACTCTCTTGTCCCATCTGAGAACGTTGTTTCCTTCTTCTCTTCATGGAAATATAAACAATATAAAGTGCAATAACTGGTACATGAAGGGTAAAATTCTGAAATAATGATTTGAAATTTCTGAAGTTGGTCAAAGTATTTGTTACAGTGAAAATTGAGAATAACATCATTGTGTGATAATTTTGTGATACTTTTCCGATGTGTCCACTTTTTAGAACCAATGTGCTATACAGTGTTAATTTCACCTGGTGTAGTAGCAAGGTTGCATTGACATCCTCATTCTGTTCAATTAGGCTTTCTTTGAAATCGTTCTTCTCACTGGGACTGTTGGAGCCACCATGGTGTCTTGGTATCCCATCAGCCGCACAGCCACACTGCTGATGGCGCCCTACCTGTCATGGCTGTGCCTCGCCACCTGCCTCAACTACTGCGTCTGGAGAGACAACCCCGAGAAGAAAGAGGAGTAGGAGACACCTCTGTGCTTTGAGAAAATCTACTTAAACATGACCTAGCTGATATGTCCAAAGGCTGAAATAATAATTCTAGCTTTTTTAAAAAAATCAATCATTCTGCAGGTTTGATGGCAAAAGGAATACAGGTATTTTTAATAAGTCATTATGCAGGTTTGTCCAGAAGACTTGTTCATGTAAAGTCTTCCACACACAGGTTACAGGTACATGTTTGTTATTGTCTGTGAAGAATATGACTGTCTGACTGATCCGTTTTTTTTTTCAGTGTGCAGTCTGAAAAGTCTAAAAGGTCACAGCTAAAAAGTCCATTCATCAAAAGCTCTTAAAATCTGACAATAACATACCTGCCATTCTGATAAAGCTTCCACCTTCACATGAATAATTATTGATGTTTTTTGATGCAAGTTGAAAACTGCACTTTGCTTTTTTATATGAAGATTGTTCTGTGTGTGCTTAACAACAATGTGTCGTTTGAAAATAAATGAATAAATAAAAACGAAGATTTTATATCAACCCCATCACCCTGGTTTTATATTTATTTTGTCTCAACTGTTTTTTTAAATCCCACCGCTTCCTGGCTTCACCGAGTCACATGAAAGTAGAGCTGGAGTTAGTGACGTGCAGGAAGCTATGGAGTTGCACAGTTTGGTGATTTTAGTGACAAAGTATTAAGGTTTAACTATGACGGATATCTATCATTTGAAAGTATTGATACAGTTAACAGACATTAGGGTCATGTTGATCCTTTTCATAATTAGATTACACAGAACTTTGCTGAATGAGAAATTACAACGCAGCTGGACCTTGACTTTCTGTAACTGCCTGCATTTCATTTCAGTACACTGCACAAGTTAAACTAGATCATTTTTTACAAAGAATGGCTATAGGCATTTTAACTCTATTCCACCAACAATAATCATTAGCAGTAGTAGAAGTTCAAGTTGTTGCAGGAAAAGGTTGTAAATTGGAATATCTTTGATGTAGCAAATTTTTCTGTACTGCTGCTGTAGTTTGTCAGCTTAATTCATCCATGATGCTTTTGTAGAATTTCTTCACAAAATGGACCAAATTACTTCTTGTTGTCAGGGTGAAAAAAATAGTCTTTCTAAATGTATTAATAACACTGCAGCACTTATAAGACGTATTACACCCAGTCCCCTGTGTGGTTAGAACAATTCCACTTAAGCATGAGCAAAAAATTAGTGCTCCAAAGATATGACTTTGAAATCAATTTGATTGAATACATTCATCAAAACCTGGTATCAAAATAACTTTTCATAATCATATTAAAGTTTGTTTTTCTTATTTAAAGTGTGATAAACTGTCAGTTGAAATACAGTGTGCGCATATGAGTTTATTCTGGCTTGATGTATGATATTTAAAATAGAAACAAAAGGAACGCACATTTAACAGATACTTTCCTACGATAATTACTTTACTCTTTTCATTGAGGTTGTATCATTTGAGATAACAGACTCAGAATGACCACTCATGTAATGCACACCTTGTTTGGCCTTAATGATAAAAATATAACCTGCCTTTTTTAAACCGTTGAGAGAGCAACTTATTTTAAAACCCTAAATCTATTTAGTATGAAGTAATGCTCTCTTTAAGCTTAAACTTGATTAATATCAAAGTGTTTCCTCTTCATAGTGCAGAAAGAAAGCGTGCAGTTACAAAGCATTTTTTTTTTTTTTTTTAACACAATAGAGTACATTATGTTTTAGTTTTTTTTTTATCATGGTTGCTCCAGTTATTATACTTCAGTAAATGAGATTTTTGTTTACAAGAGATGCTTTTCTATTATAAAAAGGTAGAAATCTGCAGAAAATGGCTTTGAAAGCGTTAGATCAACGGTCCTCATCTTTCTGAAGAATAGCGATATGTTTTTGTTATTAACTAATCAAACAAAGAGGAATTTAACCAACCACATTGTGTATAGAACACGGTGTAATATGAAAATAAAAGATGCAAAATTAAATCATGAACATTAAGATACATGGAAGGATTAAAAGAAAATAAATTTGTGGATAAACATGGTACACAGCGATATCCCTCTCAAAATGGATCAAAGCATTTTAAGCAGTTGTTCTCCAATAAGTTTACAGAATCTCAATTAATAAAAATTAAAAAGAAACTTTGAATTAAATCAATTTTTTTAGGTTTTCTGAGTCTGATGGTTTGTGGATGGACGTTATTTCTCAATTCTTTCTCTTCTTTTAAACCACATTTTCAGGCTTTGTGGTCGAGTGCAACAGCTCTACCAGTGAACAGAGGTTAAGAAAAACAACACGACTCCATAGAGATACCAACAATAAACTTTATTCCTATACATGCAAAGAAAACAGAAGGGGAGGTAGTGAGGGGGGTTTATTTCTCAGGAGCTTTTTCCGGCGTGTCCTCTGGTGATTTGGAGAATCTTTCCATTAATGTCTTCCACAAACCCTTTTTTTCTTCATCCATCTGCTGCACACTGCCTGTACCGTGAACAGAGAAAAGTTCACTGTGATCACACCGCTTCACTGATGCGATCTTACAAGCTACACTTGATTTGTGGTACCTGACAAAAGAACTCTACACTCCTCCGCAGTCACTCCAGTAAAGCTTGTGTCTCGTACACGAGGAAACTGTGAACAGAGAAAAAGACACAATAAGGCTCATTTATCACATGCTTTAAAAACACAGCAGTGAGGCGGATGAATATGGGCAGACTTAGACTATCTGAGCTTTCTTCATCATGGTTTCTATAGAAAAAAATTAGGATAAACAAGGCAATACAGTTAGACAATTCAGGTCAGGTGTGTAGTTATAAAAGACCTTTGTGTAGGCTATAAAATATTTTATGAACTATACTATAGGATGACGTTCACAACATCCTCTCTGCGGCTGTAAAAACACAATGTAGAAGTAAAGGTTTGGCAAGAGAGTTTACAATTTCCGCAATTCTGAAATAAAGGGATGGAAAAGCCCCCTTTTCAGAGAAGAATATGAATAATTTTAACAGTTATTGATGGTTAAGGGTAGAATCACACTGGACTTGTATGAAAGTTTACTGTTCTTACTCTTTGTCTGTATACGTTTCCGTTAATGCGAGCCAAACTTTCATACATCTGGTCACACTTCTCTGGATCTGAGATCTGGTGGGAGCAAAAAAATACTGATTAGACAAATATCAAGAGGAAGAGATACATTATCAAAGACAACACTGGGAATAGAAGCATCACCAACATGCAAAAATACAATTTCAGACTTTCTGTAGGAGTGAGTGCCTTCAAACCTAAAAGTGAAAATAAAGACCTTACACAGTGTAACCACCAGGAATGGAATTTAGCTTCAGAGTAAACAAATCTCCTCCACCTACATTTGTTATTTCATCAAGACAGCCCCTGTCACCCCATTTAAATAAGTATGTTCATGTATATATGTATATATATATATATATATATATATATATATATATATATATATATATATATATATATATATATATATATATATATATATATATATATATATATATATATATACATACATATATATTTACTGTAGTTTGTGTAATGGGGCTTTGTATAATGTTGTTTCCATGAATAATGACAGCTGGTATTGAATTATGATTTGAATTCAGTGGATTGGATCTGATTTGTGAGGAAGGGGCTGCACTAGATAAGCTCATTGCTTCATTCTGTTCAAACTGGTTGTGGTGTTGACATACATATGTAGGCACTCATGTGTAAATATAGGTGATGGACATGTATGTTTGTTTGGTGTACATATGTATTATTTTGTTTTAACTTTTTTTTGTTGTTTGTTTTAAAAAATAATTAAGAAAGAAAGATTGTGCATATGACTTTGATAGCACTGCCTGCGTGACATCTGGTCCATGTGAACTTGACTCAGGGCTGGTTTTGATTTTATTTGTTCATTCCAGACAGAAAAAAAACACAAAAATAGAGCTATGCACTATTCATTGAGCATTGGCTAAAAACTATCAAGATGTCTTTTGACCCATGTACCCCAGCTTTAATCGTTAAACTTTTTATAACAGGTATGTACTGAAAAACAGAACATCAGGAAATGTCAGTTTTGCAGTTATATTAGTCTTTCTTACATAACATCAGAGTGAACAAGGTTGAATTAAAACATCTACATTTGCTGTGAGATGTTAGACTGTAGTTGTTAAAACTGAGACCATTTGGGTGCAAAATTATCCCCGCAGAGCATCTGGATATGCCAGATTCCATGCCTGCACAGAAGCTGTATATGAGGGTTAGTTGTTCTGAAAGTGAGGCATCTGTAAGCATCTGACACACCCATAACAACTGAGACACAAAATATGTGTTTAATCCACCTCTAGTTTTCACAGAAAGTACGGCTGGGCAACTAATTGACTTTTAATCTCAATAACAATTACTGCCAACCACAAATATGAAAACTGAGTGATCGTGATTGAAAGATTACTGTGCCACACTATGTGTTTGTCTTTTTCCATTATTATCATCTGCATTGTTTTGAGGTACTTGTATTTTAAGTATTTTCAGGGCATTCAGTGCCTTTATTTGATAAAGGAGGGAGACAGTGGATAGACTTGTGAATGGGGGTGAGAGAGAGCAGGGGAGGACACTCAGCAAATGGGCCTCAAGCTGGCATTGAACCCGTGCCAGCCAAGGCAGATATGGGATGTGCCTGATAGCTTACAGCGCCACCAAAGCAGCATCCCAAGGTATCTGTATTTTCACACATACATTTCTATGTATTGAACATTCTTTAATGTTCAAAATGATAGCGTCAATGAAAGCATGTGTTGCGTGTTTTAAAATGAGAGAGTTATCCTGTTTCATAATCAGGATCTAAATATCTATCAGAATAATTGTAATTATGACTTTTGCCATAACCGAGCAGCCCGACTTGAAAGGTTCTGCTCTTCCAAATCACCTTTTGTGGGACGTTCCTCAGATGGACAAGAAAAATACATCCAGTGGACATGGATGACATCAAGTACCCCACAAGTGTGTTAACTGTAGAGCCTCTATCTCCTCACCACCTCTGAAACCCTTAAGGTAAGGTGGGAACTAAGCACCCACACCAGCCAAAAGGGGGGATTTCTGTTCAGTGTCTAGTGAATCTCAACCTACCAGCCCACAGGGGCCGCGAAACACAAATGTACTTGTGACAGAAAACAAGTTAAAGACATAGAAACTCCAATGTTATATCAATAATAAAAAAAACTTGAGGTCTTCACAGTAAAAGTATCTACTGTGTATGCTGTTAATTAAAGTGTCTTTATTGTTTTACAGCCATATCAGAAAATTTAATGTTTCAGCAGAAGCAAACTGACATGATTCAGATAATGAAATAAGTAGGCTGGCAAAGTGATTGAGTGGTTTTCATGTTATTAATCCACCACTCGCAGGTAGGTAAAGTAGGTCATGTCTAACCCTGCCTGGTGGTTGACTTGGATAAATCCTTACAGCTAAAACATATCTGACACCAGCCTCTCATTGGGAGACACGTTTTTGTTTTTGTTTTTTGATTGTGCATGTTGTTACCACTTTACATGGCTAATCTAATGTACTGTAATTTTACACATAAGGGATTATGAACCGTATTGTACATTACTAAACATGTGTTTCACGTCTAATATGCAATTTTTTAAATAAACTGAGCTTTGACATATTACACTTAAGACAAAACTTATATAACCATGTTTACAACACAACAGCTGTGCTTTTCCTAATACTTTAAGACATAATGCCGGTGGATATGGTATTATGTGAAACATCTGAAGGATATTAAAATTCCCCTTCAAGCTATGTACAAAATATGACGATCTTTGCCGCATAAAAAGCTGTTAAAGGTATCAAACAGAAGTGAAGCAGCCAAGGTCGAGCCTGTTATCCCATTAGCTTAGCCTCGGTCTGTGACGTTAGCACAAAACTCTACCTGAGTGTTTTCACCCTCACGGAAAGCAGAAGCGACCCTCTGCCGCAGGAACGTCCCCAGATCCCGGCCTTTCTTTGTTTCGTCCCGCGGCCATTCCTCACACAGCTTTAGAAACCGACGATACCTGGTAGCAGACATCTTCGGACATGTAATAATAAGCGATTCGAGAAAATACGTCTGACGTTTGAGCTTTATCGCACGCCGTAGTTGTGTTACACTTAAACTCCTCCGGCTCCCTTCCGCGCCCCTCGTTGCCGCTGTCGTTACTCCATACGTTAACAAGATGACCGGAGCAAACGGTAAGAAGGGCTCGTCCTCCGGGGTGATGGACTGGATCAGCTCGGCCTGTCGGTTCGCAACAGACAGAAATGATTTCAGGAGGTGAGAAAATGCGATTAATAATTAATTTCATTGAAGTCATTACAGTTGCTATCATAGCTAACATTAGCACACAGGGAGATCTGGCCTCGCCTCGTTCAGCCTCTCTTGATCAATGTAAGATAAGTTTATTATTCATCAGTATTATTGTTGGATCATAAACCAGGTTAAAGGCAGCAGAGTCTGTATACAACAACAGGTGACACATGATAATACAGCTCTAGTATAAGAAAATATTTCTGAATGACCTTTGTGGGTCACATTTACTTACCTGGACCAAGGAGTCTATATTTAAGATATAAAATACTCTCGTTAAACTAGTGCTATTTAAGTGGTTAGTGAGATTGAATAACTCCATTCTTGGTGAATAAATTTGGTCTCTAAAATACTTCATGTTTGCTGTAAATGTAGAAGGAAAGGACCATTTTTCACTGCCTATGGGACAGCCCAAATATCAAAATATTTATGAAGGAAGTTTTGGATACAAGGGTTGAATTAATGTCATGTCCTAACGTGTATTTTGGGTATTCCTCCTCAAAAAATGTTTACTAAATAAGGCAAATAAGAAGATGATTCCTTTTTTTCTACAAGAAGTAAGACACACAACAGCCATGAAAACCCCAATCACTCCCATATCTTTTGGTCATGCATAAGAATCCAATCATTTTTGGAACAATGCCATTCAAACAATTGAGGAAATCTTAAACCTAACAGTCCCCAGGGATCCACGGATTGTGTATCTGGGACATATACCTGGTGAAGTAATTGAAAAGAAAGACACCTACCTCTTAAGATATTGACAGTTGCCATCAAAAAGACGTTGACAAGGAACTGGAAGTAAAGCAACTCACCAAGGCCAAGACAGCAGCTGGACATTGATGAGGAAATATATGCCATGGAAAAGTTGAGTTTTCACTTGAGAGTTAGAGAATGGGATTTTGAACAAAAAAGGCAAAAATTGACTGCATTCAAGGTCAAATGCCAGCCACAATGATCTTAGAAAAAGAATGAGTAATACTTCCCCCAGTATGTTACTGTTTTTTTTTACTCTCTGTTGTTGTTGCCGTTGTTTTGCTTGTAACTTGTAAGTGGTACAATTTAAAAGTAAAAAAACAAACAAACATAATAGCCAACAGGCAGCACATGATGTCAAGTCAGTGTTGATAATATGATAGCAATTTACATCCTGATTTCAGTGGTACGTGTTAAAAAGCGTATCATCAGCATAAATTAAAGATTTGAGAGGAGCAGTGAAGCCAAGAAGTCACTACTTGCACAATGATTACACCAGAGAAAGAAAGCTTCAGAGTTTCATCTCCATATCCAACATCAGCTCTTTTATGCGCCAGAGACCCAGTGTTGATGGTTTTGGAGTAGATGTCCTGCAGAATTTTGATGATGTGCAGTGGAAGCAACACTTCAGATGTCCAGACGCTCAGCTGTGTTTGTGTTATCCCTTTACAATCAGATAAACTTCTCCCTCTACAGCGGATGTTTTTATCCGTCCTGTCAAGTCTCTCTTTACTTGGTTTGCACCGGTCGCACAGGATGATGTCATCAGCCCTCCCCACTCACCATCAGTGAATTTCCTTGATAATTTGCTGCTGCTAGTTTGGTAGGTACCAGGTGAAATGGTCCCTGCACCACATTGGTACCAACACTTTTTTATTCTTAATACTGGGCAGTATCTTTATACATATACCTTGTGTTGAGCTATAATAACTGAATCTTGGGGTCCCTTTCAGTTTGCCCAATGGTAGCAGTGCCTAAGGCTATGACAGAGGGTGCATATATCCAGTGGTGTAGCTTTTTAGCTTTTAGCCTGAGGGTGGAGACGTACTCAGTCCAGCAACTGTATCCACTGATTTCTTTATCTACTGTATTCATATAAATGTGTGTCTGTTATTTTTAAACCCAAATCAATATTTTTTGTCTCAAGGAACCTTCTGGTCAACCTGGGTCTGTTTGCAGCTGGCGTTTGGGTTGCAAGAAATTTGTCAGATTTTGACCTGATGTCTCCACAACCTGTCACATAACCTCATCAAAACCAGGGTGATGGTAAGCTCATCATCTCTACATTAACTTTGACTGTTGCTCTGGTAGAGATATTTTTGATGATGTCAGGTTCAGATTCACTCAGTAACAGTTGTACATCTCTTTTTTGTTCTTTCAGGTGACATGGAACGACAGAAAAACAGAGGACTAGAATGATACTTCAATAATTACTCTAACTTTGAAAAAATCATCTAGTTGACCTGTGTTAGCCTGATTTTTGTTAAATATCCTGTTTCATGATATTGTCCTAAAATACTTTGTATTCAAGTTTCATTGTGTTTCTTTGTGATTTTCTATTTACCCTTAAACGTGGTTTGATTAAGTTAACCTACATCTACAATGTCCACAGATGAGCTCTTTGTTGCTGCTGCTGGTAAATATTTATCAGCAGGTAGAAAATCCTTGTCTGTTTCTCAGAGTCTGGACCTCGCTGCTCAGGTCCTGGCCCTAGATTTGGGTTTAAAGCCAGCTTTATTGTATGATAGCAACGGGGCGACTGCAGATCAGGTGCAGCAGTATTTAGGCTCATTGCAGTCCTCCCAGCTTGTGTCTGAATCACTTCTCACACTGGATTTAAGTGGAAACACACTCATTGTAAACCCAGTTACAGCCAGGTATCATATAGAGCAGCTGATTCATCGTAAAAACGTGGCTGTTGTTGATGTTTGTCACTTGCTTGAGAAGCCCACCATCACCAACCAGCTCAAAGGTGAGCTGAAGAGCATGACACATGATTTACTTCAGCTCTTGGAAGCGATCGACCACCTAACAGTTGCTGAGAAACCTCATGATGCCAGCGAGAAATCAGAGGAATGGAACCTGTGCACAGTCTTCGGTCTTTTATTGGGTTACCCTGTCACCTACTGGTTTGATCAGACTGTAAGCTTTGAGAACTGTCTGTCCATGACTCCTCTGACGGTCACTACAGCTTCAGTTACATATCAGGAGGGCACAGCTGGTCACAGATGTTGTCTCTACTCCTTCTCGGTTCCTTCTGCTCTGCTGGAAGAGACACAGTCCATGCTGGAAAACTGGAAGTTTAGTTTACAGGAAAGATTTCAGCAGCAGGATGTCCTGAAGGATCTCACAATTTGTCAGTTTACTGTCACTCTGCCCTCAGTCTGTTTGTGATGCTAACGTGTGTTTGTCTGAAAAATAAACTGTTAGAATTTTTTTATTTGAAAGCAGCTGGTTATTTCTGAATGTGCAATGAAATTCAACTTAACATGATCATAACCAATGTTTTGAAAGAAGTAACCATTAAAGTTACCATATTCAAACAACTGAAAAAAAGGTCTTATTTTGTGTATTTTTGATATGCAGTAAGTTTGTTAAAGGGATAGTTCAGGTTTTTTTGGGCTGTGTAACACTATACTATACACTGCTGTCCATTGTGCGATATTCTCCGCTTAATTAAAAGAACTGTGGATGAAAAACAAGCCCCAAAAACAGCATGTAGTCAGCACACACTAGAAACGGTTTGTTTATATCCACTTAATTTTCTAGCACACTGCCACCTTGCTTGGGCACTATTTTGATACACTTGGACGGAGCTTCAAATGTTTGAATTTGCACTTTGGTGTTTTTCCCAAATCTAACCCTCTGACTGCCAGATTGATTGCATGATGTCACTTGTTTTTTTGAAAGAAAAACTAAACAAAAGGGTTCATGGTTTTTCTTTTTCTGTTTCTAAATCATTTTAGACTAGAACATTTTTTATTTACATGATCAGACCTGCCTGTAGGCTGTCCTTTAGTACTCTTCTAAATTGACCACATTATGCCCACAGCATCCCTGAATGGACAGGATCATCTCTTCCCCATATGGCAGTAGTGCCAACAATTGGAGAAGAAGGGGCTCACGTAAAAGGAATACAAAACATGTTCTTGAGCCTCTGAGTGACAAACAGATTGAGAGAATGCTATTACCCAGTGTGAGCACAGAGCTGGGAACAACAAACCACAAGGGAATTTGACTTTTCCCTTAGAAGAAGCTGTTACGCCACATCAGATTTACATGGGCTACAACACAACCTCAAAATCAACCGATGACAGACTTTTTGCATAATCTCTTTAATGTGTCTGAACATTTTTTTTCTCTCCCAAGACAGTACTGATGCATTAACATGCATTAACGGTTAAAACTACAAACATCATCGAAAACAAAGAGCAGCTGTCCTTTTGCTCTAACCCAACATCCAGCTTTTCATTTATGAAGCCTCATTCACACTTTATGAAATTTTCCAGGTGACTCACATGTATGAATGCAAACACTTTTTTTTTTAAAAGTAAGACTTATGAAGGATATTTCCTGCAAAGTTCACTTGTATTTTCCCCTCTATTCCTTGACAAGAAAACCTCCTGCTGTGAGGGACAAGTGTGACCAGGGAAATGAGATTTTAGGAAATGGAGGTCAAGAAATTACCTGAAATATTTTGAGTGCATGATGACAGCTTTCAGGCTTTCACACAGTAAACCACACAATGTGTCATTTAATGCACTTGCTCTGTGTTGTCAAAAAAAACTGAGATCTGAGTTTTCTCATAGCAGAACCATTTATCTGTTGTATCCAGAGAGGTCAAATTAGTTATTTAAATAAATAGTTAAAACGTGGACAACTTGTTTTGACAATCAGGTCTGCGTAAAATGAGCTGGAGCAGATTTGTCCACTTGCGCTGTGAATTCTCCCAGCAGCTGACATCCCAGAGCTGACTCTACTGTAACTAGCTTGTATGTGAGGTAGTTTTGGTGCCTTCTTACCATCTTGATACAGAAATTCGTGTCAGAGATGGCGGTCAGAGAGGGTGAATGAGTGAAAGCACCTCTCCACACCGCCCGCTCACTTTCAGTTGGGCCAGATGGTCTGCTCTTGTTGGTCCAATGTTCAGAATGGCCACCGGCATTTTCCTATCACTTGCTGCCAGCAAAAACCTGTATCCTGAATAAACCTTTGGAAACACAGAAAGAGACAACACCAGACATGAAATTCAAGACGACTTGTAAAATAAGCTTTCACTATCATAAAAATGCTTCATGGCTTTTTCATTCTCAGACCAACCTGTAACGATGATCCTACAACAAGCACAGTGTCAGCCTCTGCCAGCCTGTCGTGCACAAACTGCACTGTTGCTCTGTTCACAGTGTCTCCGAAAAAGGTGACCTCAGGCTTCAGTATCCCTCCACAGGCCTCACAGGACGGGACTCTGAAATGAAGTACCTGCTCGTCTTCTAAGAAAACGTCGCCATCAGGAGCCACGCCACCTGCCTGTGCGCTCCAGTCAGGGTTCAGAGCTAAGAATCGTCTCTGGAGCTCCTCCCTCAGTGAGATGGCACCACAGCCGAGACACATCACCCTGAGGACACATGAGGAATACACATTCAGTCTGTGAACGCCTGAGTCGACAAGGATGAGAAGCAAATGTAGTGACTTAAAAAATACTTAAACATAGTTAATGTTTTATTTTAGCTCTTATCACAAGGATTGATTCAAATGACAAGAAAAATAAGTTAAGATCCAGAGAAAACAACCACAGTTTCACTGTGCTGGAAAAATGATGCAGAATAGAACACTAACATGAAGGTCCTCTTCGTGCCTTGGTTCACCTTGTATTTAAACCATTTCAGTCACCATACTATAGTAAATACAAAGACGCTGCACTGACTGTGTTTGCATACGACAGCAACACATTATTGTCATGACTGGGACTGACAATAACATGAACCACTACATTTAAAAAAATATATAAATCAACATTTGTTACATATAGGCATCAATGTTTCCTCTCAGAAAACCCTTTATTTCCTGTGTTTGCACATGGATCGGCTAACGGGGCGGACCTGTCACGACCATGCGGCAACCCTCAGGGCTGAAAAAGGAGACCAATGCCAATGCAATGGAGGCTGGCTGCAGGACCCTTTGAGGTGTTATTATTGGGTACGGTTTTTAACAGCCTAAAGAAACACCTTCACAGCCTGGTTCAAAAACTGCTCTGTCTAAATAGGAACAAGTTAACAGTAGGTCCTGAGCATCCTGGTATGTTGTGGAGAACACAGTGTTTTTTCTTAAGGCGCGCATAATCTTTATGCATACATAATATAAGACGCTTTTGTTTATTTAAGGACTATCACAATGTCCAGCCATCAGCAAGGACATAAACACAGCTATAGAGTACAAGATGTGGGCTGTCATAAAGTGAACAACTACATTTAGACAGTAACAGACTCTTGCACGGTCAATGTAGAGTTTACTGTTACTGATTTAATTCATTACAATAAGACATTTTCCCTCTTGTACCAGGCATCTGGCTTGCTTTTCCTCGTCTCTGAGAAGTTGCTTTATCTATTTTCATTAGGTGTGCACAACTGCTGATGTAAGCATGTCATTTATTATTAATTAGACTGAACAAATACATTTGAAACAAGTGTTGCTCATTCATACGAATCCAGTAACTTATGATGTACCAGTTTGTAAAGAAGTCTGACAAAGATACATATCAGTGATCATTGATGGGCCCTCCACAGCTTCTTATCTGCCCGCCTGAGTACCGTCGAATTCTGTAAATGTGAGGGGAAAACTTGCTGTGGTTTTCATGGTAGTTTTTTGTTGTTCTGTCCCTACAAAAAATGTACAATACCTCCAAAACAAGTGCACTTGAATCAAGTTCAAGTTCATAAGGACTTACTTCCATGTTGGATTTGTCTGTCAGAAATCCCACTTTTAACCAATATTCAATTGGGAGTATGAGTATTTTTGAGTCAAATCCAGTGAGCTGTATGGTTGATAGGGACTGATCTCACTTTTAAAGGCTGAAATACATTAAAAGAACTCTAATTAGACCAACATGATATTATTTAATTTGTTTTTAAATACAGCCACGTAGCAAATGTTAACATATCTGTTTGTCTGCTTATGGTTTCTGTAAATAGAAGAGGTTATATTGTCCAGTAATCCTGAAAAAGACACATCAGTTAATCAATTTTAACACACAATAAGCACATGGCCATGACAATAGAGTGAGAGGATAGTTTCACACCTGTGGGCACAGCCGTGGAGCTCAGTCAGTCTCTTCTGTCCTGCCTTTGAATGAAGAGCATCCACATTTTGTGTAACAAGCCAGTGCAACTTGCCCCTCTCCTCCCAGCTCTGCAGCACCTTGTGTGCAGAGTTAGGCTGATGTGAGGAGAACTGCGGCCAGCCCACGAAGTTTCTGGCCCAGTAGCGTTGACGGGACTTTGCGCTGCGGACAAACTCTGCATGCTGCATGGGTCGTCTGTCGGTGCGAGCGTACAGGCCAACACCCTCTGAGCGGTAATCTGGGATCCCTGACTCTGTGGAGAGTCCTGCTCCTGTGATGACAAACAGGCGTGTAGAGCGAGAAACAAAGTTTTGCAGCAGCTCCTGGGAGTGAGTGTCAGTGGAGCTGCAGACAGGTACAAAATTCATTACACCTGCAGGAGCTGAGGATACCCTCCTTACAGGGGCTATGTGTAAGAGGAGGATCTGCCGTGGTATTCTCATCTGCAGAAAGAGAACAAAGAGTGACACCTTCATAAGTCAAACAGTTCTTTGATAATCATTTTAACTCCTTTATAAGGATGCCTGATATTGGATTTTTGCAGATATCTGATAGAGAACATATTCTTGATGAAAAATGGACTTGTTGCTTTCAGTGTGGCAGTCTATTAGTGTAGGAGCAGACGTAAAACAAGAAAAACAATATTCCCGTCTTGAAAAATAAAACTCTTGATTTCTAAATGTACCCGTGCAGTGATGATAAAGCGAAGTACTATGGTACATTTGTGTAGTTTGATGAAATAAGGGATATAAATCAAGCAGGCATAACATATGACCACTGATAGGTGAGGTGAATAACGCTTATTATCTCTTCATCATGGCACCTGTTAGTTGTCGAGATATATTAGGCAGCAAGTGAACATTTTGTGCTTGAAGTTGATGTTAGAGTGGTCACTGGCAGCCAAGGCCCCATGTGCATCAATGAGCCAAGGCTCATTGATGCACATGGGGAATGAGGGCTGGCCCATGTGGTCCGATCCAACAGGAGAGCTACTGTAGCTCAAATTGCTGAAGAGGTTAATGCTAATTCTGTTAGAAAGGTGTCAGAATACACAATGCATCACAGTGTGTTGCATTTGGTGCCATATAGCTGCTGACCTGTAGTCATAATGTTATGCCGGATCAGTGTATATGGCCAATATGTATGGCTGTTATTTTGGCAGTAAGTATTGGCAAAAAAACGTCAATATCGGCCAGTACTGATATACAGCTCTTCAGGACAATATGCGCCAATGCTGATATCACACCAAA
Source organism: Cetoscarus ocellatus (assembly GCA_037902135.1). NCBI lineage: Eukaryota > Metazoa > Chordata > Actinopteri > Labriformes > Labridae > Cetoscarus > Cetoscarus ocellatus. Next base: position 344,032 of record JBAMNC010000561.1, read on the forward strand.
AACACTGTGCATCACTACTCCTTTCTTACTCTGAAGAGTCTCAACAAGTCTGAGGGTTCATTTCAGACACTGTTAATTTGGTGACTTTTAGTATCTGTGATTGTTGTGGGTACAACTCTTAAAAGAGGACAAGATTGCAATTAGCTGCTCTCCAAATATCTTTTGACTTATTATTTATTTATTTAAACCCCAAAACCAAATTCTTAAACCCCAAAACCAAAGCAAACATGGAATTGCATCTGATTTTTTGTCAATACAGCTTGGTCACCATAAGTCTCAATACATCTGATCTTCTGATAAGATTTAAACCACTTTCACAAGGGAGGGGAAAAGCCACATCTAAAAAAAATGATAACAGACCGAGAAAAAAAATCAAATCAAGCATTTGAGGTTTGCATTGCAACAACAGACCCATTCTGTTGTCATTCGGTCGCCCAGTGAACCAATACACCTGTAACTAACTGTCCGCTGTAAAGTTAATGCTTTACGAAAATGCAACATTAGCCTCTCACAACCTGCAATACAATGAGGCCCACTTATGGGTGTTAATGCAAAAAAATATACATTCACTACATGATAACATTATGACAGAAAACGCCGACTTACAGCAGAAGTTAAAAAAGAGGTTTTGACCGAGCAGCCGGCTAACGTGACAATGTCAGCTAACTTTGTATGCTAACTTTGTTTCGGTAGATAAGCGAGGTAAGGTAATATGCTTCTTTACCTTATTCATCTCGGCTCAACTTTACTGTTCTAGCTTACTGTCTAGAGCTATTAAGTGTTGGTTTAATAACATGTCAGACCATAACAAATGCTGACATAACACCGGAACCTTTGTTTGTCTGTTAAAGTGACTAAAACAGGAAGTGCCGGTATGAACGTTACCATACCATTGATGTTGCATTCTGGGAAATGTAGTCCTTTGGGGCTCAAGCTTGACAATGTGATTAATTTTGCTGGGAGTTCTGTCCTAACATCAATATAGTATACCTAAATATTCAAGATAAAAAGGATAAGGTGCAGTTCACAGGCCGAAGGAATCATTAGCTTAAAGCAACAGGCTTTAAGATAAAATGTGTTAGCAGTAGCCCTCAGAAGACAACATTAACAATAACTGCACAATAAATATATGCTTGCATGTAAACTGACTTTACAGTCCCAATTGAAAAATGACAAAACTGAGGAAAATGATACAATGAGATGATTTAATTATACCATGGCATTTACATTCAGGTTAAGACTGTGGGCAGTAGTTTACCAGACATTACAGTTGGGTTTACCAATAAGTACCGGTACAGTTGGAGGGTCACATTTCAAAATAACAAACAAGTAAGAAAGATGCAAAGCAAAAAAAAAAAAAAAAGATCTGAATCACTAGGAATGTTGTATTACTTTTCAACTGACTTTTCTTTTAGAAAAGAGAGAGAGACCAAAAAACAAACAAAAAAAAAGCACATATAAAAATAACAATGGTAAGAAATCAAATGCACAGTTTAAGATTGGGCAGCATTGTAGTTGTTATTCTCCACAGTATAGAGCAAAGAGGAACATTTCTTAAAGCTTATGGGAGGGATTTTTAGTTGATCATAGAACACAACAAACATAATAAAATCAATATTGATGCCTCCTAATATCTCAAAAAACAAAGAACTCTGCCACTGACAACACCAAATATATCTGTATTATTATTTTTTCTGTTTGTAAATAGTGCCATCTGGTAACTGTCAGAAAAAGTAAATAATTTAATGTTGCAGACCATCACTATAACATTTTGTAACTATATTCTTCTTCATTAAAACTTTTAACAGCTTGGGAAAATTGAGGAGAAAAATAATTATTGGCATTGATGATGATAATTACTATGTAATAAAGCTTGAAAAAGGGCGTATTTCATGAGTTTTCAAGATTTTCTTTCCACTTTTCTTGTGCCATTTCCACTCCCAAATCTGGCAAAAAAAAATCTTAAATTAAAGACAAAAGAGCAAGGGCATGAGAGTTACCATGTCGCCTAAAGGGAGTGCCAAAATTACAACTTATGAAAACCTTATTGCAGGACCTGTGAACCCACTTCAAAATTAAATCTGACAGTTTCATGTACATCACTGCTTCACACAAACAAGATTCTGAAGCATTCAAAAGACTAATTAATTAGAATATATGGCATACAACAAATAAACCTACAAAAAAGCAATTCATTGAAAAAAATCTTAAATATAAACACAACCACATGACACCATTTGCTGATCGAAATTAATGCAGTTTATAAAGTTGTTAAAATTATTGTTTTATAAAAACATGTTAAATCAGCAGCACTACAGCAAGTCCTGGATAAGTTTCTCTGGTTCTGTTTGAGTGGGCTCCTAAAACATGTTTAGGGGGCTTGTTGCTTGACAGAGGTAGATTCTTTGTCACCCCATTGTGTCAAACTTTATGGTCAATATTGTTAACTGTGGTAAACTTAAGTCATTTATTATTTTTATCACCACATAACTAAATACTAATTTATTCTCTCCCCAAAATCTCTTGATCATCACTTAAAAAAGTAGAGATGCTTTAAGGTGCTGTTTTAATAAGTACACGGCATGAACTCAATTAATGTATTAACAGATATAAAACAAATAAAATTACACACACACAATTGCTACATTGAATGATATTAATTTATTTTTTATATAAATTTTGACAATATTTGTATAAAGGATGACTCAGTAATCTCTATAAGATAAAATATTCTTAGAATATCTTTTGAAAACTTTGTTAAACATAAAAATAACATGGAGACATGATCCCAGCATCTCAGATAGAGCTTCTTCAACATAACTTTCATCAGTGTTATACCTGAATCTTTGCAATGCTCTTTATCTGCAAACAGCATTTTGATAACATTAATCATTTAAGTTTTATGCAGCCTACAAGCAGATTCCAAAAGGTTATAGTTCAATTCATGTAGTGACATTAAATCAGAGAGGCATTGACTAAAATGCTATAAATCATCATTAACTGTGTGTGAAAGAGTGTATGAGCATATTAAAATGATACTTTCAAACAGACAAAAAACAACTCAACAGTATAATCTCAAAATTCATGTGATACCCACTGATTTTAACTTCATTCATGCAGAAAATGTAATTTAGTAAGTTGATGAGTGGTGTAAAAAGAACACAATCTTAATAAATCATCATTTCATGGCCTTAAAAAAATTCTAGGTGAAATAAAGTAATTAATAAGGTACTGTCAGACAATAGTTAACCATAGCTATAGCATTTAGCCACTCCCTAGCAAACATTTCAGGTTTTTGTTTTTACACTAAACAATAGGTTAGGTACTTTGTGTTTTATAACAAGGCTTATTATACAATTACTATGATTCAGAATTACTTTAGACCTCTCCTTGTGTGTAGTGTACCCTATAAACTGGGATGTTAGCTAGAAGTTGGAATCCATTGGCAAACATTTGACAACAAATGTGCAAAATTTTAGGGCAAATTTTTAAGCCATCAATGAAAAATAACATACTTCAACAACATGTTCTTAAAATGCACATTTGTTCATCCTTAACGTTTAATGACCTTCCATTCATAGAATTAAACAGTCACTTAGCTACAACATAAACTTCTCTCAACAGTTTTTATAGCAACAGCCAACTTCAAGGAGCCCCCCACCATCACTGAGGAATTACCTACTCATGAACATGACGTCCTCTTCTGCAAGATGCCATTGTTTACACTTAACCTCTCAGCCTGAGAGAATGAAGTTTGAGTTGAGAGATTATATCAATTCAGGTTCAACTCTCAGTAGGTGCCATAATTTTATTATGGTGAATTGTGTTGCAGACCTTTACTATCCACAGTTGATTGGACATATGATGTTAATAAAGCCTTTATAAAAGCTGTGGACAACTGCCCCATTTATTGTGTGTTGCAAGCTGCCAGTATTTTGCTACATAGTAATACAAGTGGGCAGAGGAGGTTGTTAATTCTTATTAACAGGTCCCTTTCTAATAAGACCTCAATCCCAAATTAATAGAGGAAAGTGGCATACTGTTGAGTAAATGAACCTTTGGGCTGTTGGTTTGGTTGAAAAGACTTCTTTATTAAAAACAAGTGAACAGCTGATCACAGTGGAGCAGCTAGCAGGCTTCAAGTCTGAACTTTCAAACCATCACTGCAGTCTGAGCATTTTACTACTGTAGCTAACAGGAGTATATGCTCAATGGCCAAAACAGGCAGCTTAACCCTCTATCCCTCTCTATGGGAGTGCCCATCTAAACAGACTGTGACCCAGTACCACTGCAATTTATAATCCAGATTTTACATTGAGTAGGAGACATCATGCCTTTCTGAGTTATTGCCTTAGCTGGATACAGCAGCATGATATTGAAACTGCTTTGCAGCTCTCCACCCTGAGCATGGAGTCAGAGGAAAACACGCGGAAGGATTTTTATTTCATAAAGACAAGATAAATGAGAGGTGCACATAAGCTGACAGCTCAGAGGTCTGTAACGTCATCATCAGACCAGTCCAGTGGGTACATCCCTGCTGAACTGATTTCTTCTCTCCGATTTGGGGGAGCTTGAAACCAAACACCATTACTACAATAAGAGCCGGCACAAGGCGACTTGATTGGCTCTTTGGGCTCTGAGTCCATTGGCCAACGGTAGCTAAGATGACTTTTAGGGACTGTACTGTCTCTGCCAACAGTTTGAGACCAAGAGGGTGGTGGAGCTGTGAAAAGACCTCCTGCCACAAACTGTCTGTGATGGACAGCATTGTCAAGGTTGTGTCTAAGGGTAGTAGGAGTTGGGGGACCTATGTCAAATTCTATAAGTGAAAGAATACAATCACGTTCGCTAACCTTTTTCTGCCACAGTAGTGCAGCCTGAGATTCAGAGGAGCTGATACCAGTATCAGGCTTGTATTCTAGTTTAATGGTTGTCGGGGGATTATCATATGGACACATGGGGCTGTTGCTGAAACCTGTTCTTGTCAGATTATATTTTGTCCAGTTGTTTGGCATGAGTTCTTCCCAGGTTTTCTCTGATTTCTTCAATGGTCCTTTATGTATGTGGGCAACAATAGTATCCCACAAGCTTTTCTCCTCCTCCTTTTTAGAAGTCTCACCTCTGCTTTGCCCAGAATCCCCCCTTGACTGAATCATATGTGGCGTCCAGAAAAGCCAGGACCCAAGGACAAGGAGAGAAAACCCCCAAGATATCTCAAGAATTCTGGCCCAAAACTGGCTAAGCCACCAGCCCCAGCCAAAGCGCCTCCAGTTCCCTAGTAGTCCATAAAGCCAGAGGAGACTGTACATCTGGAGGCTGCAGCAGAGCACCCCGAGAAAGGCGCACACTGCTGTAACTCGCTTTGCTCGCCCATCAATTCTCTGTGAAGTAACCCACTGAGGAACAGCAGACCTGAGAAAGGGATGTAAGTGAGAAAATGACTTAACGAGAATTACAATGCAGAATGGTAGGCCCCAGCAGAGGGAGAGGGTCTGGAGTAACAGAGGAAGAGCAGGGGACAGAGTTTGAGAGAGAAGGTCTGCCACAAATAGAGAAGTACTTATTGATGCAGCCAACACTACAACTATCCATGAGCGCTGCAGCTTGAGAGGGAAAATGATCAAATTCAACCCTTTGAGTGTGACCAGAGCAAGAGCAACCTGTGCCCACAGAAGGAGCTGAAGAGGAACATTATGCAGCGCTGCCAGAGTAGCACGAGACAGAACCTGCCGGGTGCCATAGGGATCCAGTAGAAGGAGGACACCTCGCAGTGTGCCGCTTAGCATTAGGAGACCATTTGCCAGGATCAGGGCGTCACAGAAGGGACAAGGTCGAGTGCAGGCACCAGCTGTTCCTATTACTGCTAAAACTGCAATCAGAATGAAAAGGCTTGCTGATCCAAAGACGTGCAGCTCCCAGGCAAACACCAATGTACGCCTCATATCGTCCCAGAGTAGATTGGTGCCATTATTGTTGGTAAGAACAACACAACGGCCAAGCACGCAGGATACCCCAGGTCCTGACAAGTCCTGATTGGTTATAGAAGTGAACACATTGGTTTGGACTGTGTGTTTCGGACTGTCCCCAGCTGAAAATGAGAGACAGAGGAAGAAGGGAAAGAAGAGAAAGTCACATTAAAATTTAAAACTCAAGGGAATAGTTAATATTTTTGTTGTATGGATGTATGAAGTTCTTTTCAATACTATGGCAATAGCCATGACAACCGGGTTCTGCTCTGCTCTTGAGAGAACTGACAGCTGCTGCACATTGCTGTTGCAAGGTCCAAAGGCGACAGTTGAGTAAATTTTAGTTAAAAACAAACTAAAAAACAGCAACAGTGTGATTTTTACTGTACTGAAAACACTCACAACTCTTTTCTTTTCAGCTTGCAAGACCCTTTGTTTTTTAAAGATATTTTTGGGCTTGTTTGATTTTTTTGGAAGTGGAGAGACAGTGGATAGACTTGGAAAAGGTGGAGAATAGAGAAAGACACATGGAAAATGGGCCTCAACCGGGCCACCCATATAGTAAGTGCATGGTTGCAACCTACTCTGCCAAACCAGCTCCCAAAGATCTTTTGTTTTTTCAGCCAGTAAAGTGTTCCACCTGTTGCTGTTTTTGCAAGTTGATTAAAATGATCTTATAATATATATAAAATTATCTTTTTCTTTAGCGTTCTCAGTGAATTAACATGGGCAGATTTAGCTTTCTCTATTGGCAACATAGGGCATCATCAGTTAGTGACCAGTGTATTAGGGAGTAGTTCTAGTTTTATTTTGTTACCAACTCTACACCCCTTTGTTAATAGTGTCAGTTATGTCGAACTACACTTAACATCCATATCAAGGCAAAACTTGTCATCATAGCATCACTCTGATGTTCTGGCACTTCTGCATCTCTCAGCCCATGGGCTGCAGGCCAAACTTTAAATATGGACCTCTCAAAGTGACAAGACTTCATTTTTTTTCAATGGTAATCGCTTTAGATATTATTTTAACTTGACAAAAAATCTTTGGTAGTTGCCATGCCATGAAATACCCAACTCACAATGTCTTGTGATAAAACAGAATGGTTATATTATGTATTTCCTAAATCCTGAGAGTTCTGTGAGTATTCTAGCTTCTAAGTTTTATGTTCCTGGTGTCACATGGTGTTGTAGAGCCACGAGTTCAAGTAAATTTTAGGGATGACATCAATGTGATTGGCTGATGAAGAGTTTAAGTTACCTTTATACCTGTTGAGTCTTTTCGCAAATGGGTTTGAATGAATACCAAGACAGTCCCCTCTGAAGTGATACTGAATACAGTGCTAAGAAATAAATAATAAACTAGTTGGTTAGAAGATCTCATAGATCTGAAAAGAATGGAATGAGCTGCTGCCACATTAATGCATTTTGATTAGGGTCTAGTTGGACTTTAGGACACAGTGAGATCTTCTTTGAGTACATTACCTGGTTAAAGTAGATGCTCATACAATAATCAGTATTATGATTATGTCCATTGTTTAAGCCATATTAGATTAAAAAGGTAATTTTTCAAGCTTTCCTTTTTTTTAACAAAACTTATGGATGCCCCGCCCCCTTTTTGTTTTTTGTCTTTTATAGACACTTTGGTAAACACGTTATGCATGTTTGTGATATTTTTGTACTATTATTGTAATAATGGACAATGAAAAGAAGGAGAAGAAGAAAAATAAATAGAAAAACTGAAATAAGTTATAAGTTCTGGTAATGAGTCTAAACCAGGACATGTAGCAGTGTCTAAGAAACATTTAGTTTCTGGTGGGTTGTACACTTTATGAGCTGGTAAATGGGATACAGCTGCCACCCAGAACTGCATATTATCATACCACTATAGCCTAAGTCTCAGAAGTCTTGCCACCTTAAGTGAAACTAGACCATGGACAACAGATTTTTGCAGTATGTTCTGCCTCCTGAGACCCACCTTGTCAGAGGGTTAGGATTAGGGTTACTCTTGCTGTTACTTACCATTCAAAAAATCCTCACCAACTTTGGCCGTCTGACTCTTTCTCATTTGTTCTTCTGCTGTAGTGAAGCTGTCCTCAATGACAGCCTCCTCTGAGATCATGTGCACGCTGGAATGAGTATATCCTGTAACTGAAGTATTAGCCCTCTTGTCTCTGTGGTCATTAGTCCCTGAGAGATGTGAAGTGAATACTTGTGTTGTTGCTGTTGTTGAAGTGATTTCCAGTCTAGAGGGTTTTTCATCACTGGTTTGACCAGCTTGATTGATGAACTTCAGTGCTGTGCCATACCCAGTAAGTCCACTGCCTTCCACAGAGTAACTGTGTCTCTCTGAGAGGGAGATATCTTCAGTAGCTAAGATGAGTGGGTCATTGCTGTCACTGTCTATGCCTCCAGTCATTTGGAGAAAATCAGACTTGTCCAGCAAATGTGATGTTTGAATGATGCTTCCAAGTGATAACAGAGATAGTGTGAGTGTAATAAAAAGTAAAGAAGGCCCCATGTTGCCAAAACACCTGAAAAAAAAAACAAAACAGAACACATAAACAATGTTTTCATTGGCTTTAAACAGATTGTAGGTAGAAAGGCTTTAGGTGGTAAAGCGTCAAACAGATTCCCAGATAATTAATCTTGTGCTACAATCCTATAAAGGGTGGTAATTCCTGTGTGTAATCTTGTGAGACACTTCACAGGTGTGGATAATAAGTGAGAAGAATCATGGAAGTTAACAACATTAGAGTGTTTGACGCCTAGACCCATAAGGTCACCAGTGTGCAGCTGCCCCGTAGATAATTACATATAATTTACGTATGACACGTATGATTTGATATCATGCAAGGGTGGTGCAAGACAAGTGTAATGCATACTGATGTTGGTCTCAGTTTGATTCCTAGCAGCCCAAATGCAAAGTTGTTTAATGATAAAAATTTACAATGAATACAATAATATTTTAAAAATGTATTTTTGTGCAGTTTGGGGTAGAGAGCTGTGACACATCCAACTCTGCTTAAAGTAATGTTCCAACATTACCAGAACAGCACTACATAGCTAAAACAGTCACTCCTACACTGTAAAGCAAAGACGCACAATGGCTCAATCAAACCAGATAATTCAGACGTACCTGTTAATCCTTTTACCGCACTGCTTCCTGTCTGTGCATCATAGGCAGATCATCATCTCTGGGTGCAAAATGAGCAAGTGTCTGATTTCTGAGGTTGTGCATAAAGAGCATTACACTGAGTGCACACTTTGGATTTAAGGGCATGTTTACAGGAACCTACTCTGGACGCACATGTCACACTCCTATTACTGCACCGGCTGCTTACTTGGCAGCCTCCCATCCAGATGTCACCTTCAACTATGGTCTCTGGACCTGCCAGAACCAGAGGCCAGTTCTTTAAAAAATTAAAAAGACCTTTGTCCTTGCATACCTTTACCTCATGATTAAAAATGTAATTCTTTTTTGTCTTTTGTTAAAATACAAAAAAACTCTTCTGCCTCTCTGTACAGCAGTTGTGTCAAGGTAAATCCCTTCTCAAAAGGATTACATTAAGAATCTTACAGTGGCACAGAGTCATCGTCACAATGGGAAGCCATGTGGACACCAGCAAGCTTGAAATGTCTATGCCAAAAATCTGAATCTTAGAGCAGTGTATTTCAACTGGTGGGCCAAGGCCTATAGCTGGGCCTGGGGCTTATCAGAGAGCTGACTATACATCGAGGCAGTTGTCTACACATTTTATTTTAATTCCTTTTGCTGTAATAATGAATAATTTCATTTCATTTTTTTTTCTTTTTGCAGTTTCTCTATTTGTCTCATCACGAGATTGATTTCTCGAAATCTCCAGAAATCAGCCAGAATATGCAGTTAAATATTTTATACATTTAAAGTTGGAGAAGATAAATAGATGAACTGCATCATGTTCTCCCGGGGCTTTTGTAATAATGGACTTTGTCAAAATTTTTATTTGTCCAGTTTCTTTGTTCAGTCATATATTTTGTCCCACCTACGATGTAAATTGCAACATTTTTCATTAAGTGAATTTCAAATATTATTATTATTTTTTATAACTTTGGATTGCAATTATTTAAGGAGGTGGTGGGTCCTGTGGTTAGACCAAGGGAAAACTTGGAATAGAGACTTTATATACGCAACAGGACTAAAACATAACATTACACATGTGCATGAATCAAATGCATAATACATGTTAAACTCCATTGCAATCCCTTGGTCGTACTTGTTTTAAAGGACACATATTTTACTCTTTTTAAACAAGATAAATATTTTCCCCAGATGTCCATATTCTGGAATTTCTGGCTTAAATATCCATTTAGATTTTGGCCTGCCTGTGAACCTCTTTGTTTTAACCCTACTAAGAACAGGTTATATTAGCTGTGTCTGTCCCTCTAAAGAAGTGGATATGGCTTTAGTGGGGTGTATCCCCTGATGACATCATGACGTGAAAAACTCAAATGGACTGTTTTAGTACTCATTTCCTATAAGGTGCAGCAAGCAACAAAGAGAGGGGTCCTTGCCAATGTTGGTGGTATGTGGAGTGGAGAAGAAGAGATTAATCAGATTAACCACTCTCTGTTAGTCACACCGCTATCCACAATGGTTTTGTAAATGTGATTAAAGCACATTGCCATACATTTTCCGAGCTCTTTGTTGTTATTTTTGTCCATCCAACAAACAAAAACAGCTGATTTTGATTAATAAGTGGACAAATCTACCTTTGGCCACAGACTGCAGAGAAGCAACATCATCAGTGAAGGACTGTGAGAATGGACTCTGCATAAAGTTGAGAAATGAGTGATAAAAACGCTTAAATTAGAAATCACCACATATAACTATGTAAAGCAGTAAGTCTTTATGTGTTGCAACTATTTAACATTTTTGTTGTAGTGTTTGTAATGGATTAATTACACCTGCCTGAATAACTACCACCAACAATCCGAGCACAGAGCCCTTGCAGAGTCACAGACAGTCCGCACGGAGTGTGGGAATTAACTCCTTGTTGTCCAGTGTGAACAGGACTTAGCCTATGCCCGCGGTACATCTGCGCAGGTCCACCTTAAGTAGAGCAAGAGGCAGTTTGTTGTGGGGAGAGCAGGGGGAGGCCCTCAGCAGCACATGCCTGGCTCTTTAAGGCAGACTGGGGAAGTTAAATCTTTGTTAAAGGCACATGCATTCAAATGTTTTACAAGGCTGCCGGGCACATTGGTGCCATTTCACTTTATTACCTCCGTCATGAAGGTTATGTTTTTACCAGCCTTTTTGAGTTTGTGAACAGGATAACACAAAAAGTCAGTTGATGAAACTTTAAGGGGATGTTGGTCATGGCACAAGGCAGAAGTTTTTAGATTTTGGTGGTGGTCCGAATCCAGATGCAAATCCAGGATTTTATTTAAAGGATTTTTTTTTTTAACATTGCGAGTCGTGTCAAAAATGCCTTAGTGTAAGTTTGTGTTATCAGAGCACTTGTAGTATGTTTTAGTGGCAGTTTGATAAACGTATGAGTGAGTCCTGTGCACCAGGGTCAAAATATTGTGATGTGGTTGCAGTGAATGGATAAAGTGTGATAAATGAAGAAACATTTATGTTTTTTTTAAGCACTTAAAATCATATTACCTAGTCATTCTGATAGAATGGTCAACATAGGGACAACTGACAAAACTAAAGGGGAATCCAAAGTGTATTCGTGCTTATTAAGTATCCTCACTTGAATCACTTTATTTATAACAAATTAACCTGTAAAATTCTGTTTACTTCCGTTACAGTCTCAGGTTGTACTTATGAATAAAACCACAAGTTATTAATAATAATATATATATATATATAATATGATTTCCAATCTTTATTACAGGGTCTTTAAAATGCAAACACTATCTGATTAGGATCAGAATTTATTACCTGGGACATTAACCTTTAAGGACATTTGAGGGATACAAATAAAAATCCTATTAAAGAGGGCTGAAAAGTTGTTTTTTTAAGAGACGTGATAAAATGGAGAAAAAAAATATGATAAATAAGTAGCAATACAAAAGTTGTTTAGGAGTGCCGTTTGGTGAAATAAGGCATCATCAGTCTGAGTGATTTTGATCGACATGTCCTTGTTTTTCCAGATATCCTGTGAAGTCCCATCACAGTTTTATTGGAGCCCTATAATAACAGTGAATTGATGTGAGGATGGATGTGTGGTTAAGAGGACACTGCAGCAGGCCGGAGCCTCACACAGCAGCAGTCTGTGGATGAATCGCGCTGTTTTTGTGGCCTGCACTTCCGTCATTTTTATCTCTCTGGACAAACAAAGAGGATGCTTTTTGTATGTGGTGCAGCCCGCAGTGATAAACCTCGCTCGGGTTCCAGTTCGGATGAATCGATCTGCGCTCTCCTGGAGCTCGGAAATTAGTTTTGGAGCGAATAGGCTGCCTGGATCTCACCCGAACATAAGCAGACGTCAGACCACAGCCCGCCCGCTGCTCCTGCTCTTTCATTTTCATCGCAGTCTAATCACAACATTGTTTTGGGACTAATACTCCGCATGAACTATGTAGAGCTGCTAATGGCATGCTCCCGGTAGCTGTTAGACGTTTATAGGCTTTTTAGTTTTAAACAACGTGCCTTGGCGGAAAGGAGAGGATTTCGTTTTATTTAAGGTAGCATGACAGGATCCACAGCCGTGCTAACTAGCTAGCGGCTAACGCTAGCGCAGTGTTTTGCTAGCGTCATGATATTTCAATGGAGGACTTTTTGCTGCTCGATAACATGTCATTTGAACAATTTATGCTGCTACGTTTTATATTTTGCATTGGACTTGGCATAATTAGTCGAATATATTTAAAATGTTATGCCTATGTTTGCCATTTAACTGTCCATATGGGCTATGACAACACACTGCCATGCTAACATACTGCAGCTAGCATGCTAGCCACTAGCAACAACTATTATGAGACGTGCATTGAAATTTCTAAATAACCATTAGTGGACCAGTAGCTTCAATGTCTTGCAGGGTGAAATTATCTAGTCTTAGCTCTGGGCTACACTGCGGTTAATTTATCACCGTTAATCTAACTACAGCTCAGCCTTTGTATTACAAGCCAAAATGCACTTTGTTTCTTCTGCTTGTTAAATTAATCAAATGCATCTGTTTAAAGACTGATACTTGCCGCAGTTTATTTTATTTTCTTTGCATAAACGCAACTAAATGAAGATATCATGGCGATATTTTCATTTATAAGTATCTATGGTGTCAATCATGAAAATCTAAACTGCTCCAGGTGTTTTAAAAATCTCTGCTTTTCAGGTCTTTCGACGATGAATGAGCAGGAGAGTGGGGTGGTCTCCTTTGATGAATATGTCCGGCAGAAGGCTCGCACTGTGCCCCAGCACCGGATGAAGGAGTTCCTGGAGTCCCTTGCCAAGGGCCCAGAGGTGCTGCAGGAGTTCAGTCAGCAGGGAGGGGCAGCCAACACCACCACCACGACAGCCATGGTGTACCAGCAGCAGGGGGGCAACTGTGTCTACACGGACAGCACAGAGGTGGCAGGCTCCCTCCTGGAGCTGGCTTGCCCTGTAAGAGAAGCTCAGCCTATTAGTTGTGGGTGTTTGTGCTGAATGAAATTTTTGATACATTAATAAATGCATGTGTTCTATGGCAGGTACAGGTGACCTCAGCAGAGATTTCACCTCATCTATCTGTGCATCAGGAGTCTGAGCAGCAACTCCAAGTGCAGGTGAGTTCTTTAGTCAGGTTGTTTTTTTATTTTTTGCGTAGTTTATATAGTTTGTACTAGGAAATTTCTACTTTCTGTAGGTAAATGGACTTGCGTTTATGCAGCGTTTTTTAGGGATTGACCGATATGGATTTTTTTAGGGCCGATGCCGATACCGATTTTTTCCCATCACCCTTAGCCGATGACCGATTATGGACTGCCGATTTTTTTGGGGCGATATTTGTGGCCGATACTGCTTTTTGCTCCCTCAGTTTACATGAAAGAAATGACATTATCAACTTTAATAGGAATAAATATTCAACCATGTACACAACATTTGTCTCATAGTTTAAGTTTTATCTCCCATCGATGTGATGGCTGCTCCTCTGCAGTGAGACGTGCCCCCCCCCCACACACACGCATCAGCAGACGCTGACTGAAAAACTCTGCTAAAGCTGGATTGATAACCGCAGCAAACAGCTCTAAACACGTTTTCACGAAACACTGACACAATTTAGTACTACATATAAAACATTTCTCTCATCATTAAAGTTCATCTAGTGCACGCTAAAGACCTCTGTGATAGCAGACATGGCTGCTCCACTCCACTCTGAGGGATCGAGCACACACACACACACGACACACATTTAACCTCAGCTTAGTGTTCGCTGAATTAAACTCTGACAAACACCATGGAACTGAATTGACAACGTTGACATTACTTAACCCTTAAACTGGTGTTCGTAACAGCTGTACATATTAGCCTACAACTACATCAACAGCTCCGTAAATACAATGGTAAGCAGCTTTAAAGATGAAGCATTCAACAGCATTCCCGTTTTTCTGACCCACAAACTTAACTATATTTTCAAGCACATATATTACATGCACTTGGCATGCATGTTTCCTATTTCAAAGTGGGTGGCAATATTTCAACTAAGTTTAACTGTTAGAGGCTAATTGAAAGTTTAAAACTTATCGTTGTTGTGAAGGAGCCTGCTTTCACCACTCTTGCAGTGGGGGAGGGGTAACGCGTCTGCATGTGCTGCAGGGTCTTCCGGCAACAGAGCTGCCCATGGATGCCTGTCTGTAAATCATGCCGCAGAAAAATACATCGGTGAACCCACGCGCGAAGTAAAGAAGGCAAATATACATATATCAGCCGGCTGATGTATCGGTCGATCCTTAGTGTTTCTACACTGCATTTTACGCTACATTCACTTTCTCTCACTGATGAGTCTCAGTTTGCATGCACGTTGTCAGTCAGTATTAGCTAACACACCCTGGCCCCTTTATTTACACATTACTGAAGCAGCAGTGGGGGCAACTTGGGGTTAAGTCTCTTGCTCAAGAACACATAGGCATGTGACAGCCAGGTTGCTCAAACCTTCTGATTATTAGTAGAGTGCACTACCGGACTGAGCCACTGAGATCCAAATTTGTGTTGGGATGGGAATGGAATACTAATGCCAGTTGATAATCGAAAATAACTAGTTCAATGAATCAATATCATTTGTCTTTTTGCTTTACAATTCTCCTTTAAAATCCTTCCACTTTGTTTGCATGGCTTGTAAATCAATAACATGTCCTTCTCACCAGGGGTAGTTTGCAAAAATGTTCACAGAGAAATAAAAGATGTGATCATGGCATAAAGCAAACATATGTGGCCAAATTTGTGGCCTACTCTGCACAACATAAAGCTGACTGCGCACAGTCTGATGTCTGTGATTTCAAGCAAGGTTCAAAACACCAGCAACTTGCAGTAGCATTTGTCTCTGCAGCACAGTATTGAATTTCAGGAGTGGCAATTATGACGTTGTTGCCCCTGAAAACCTGTGTAAAACCGCTTTGTTCCATAAAGAAAATCTACAAGAGTCAACAAGGAATTTGATAAGAAGATCAGGTCGATAAGCAAAATCAATAAAATCTTGATGATTCCCATCCCTAACCCCATGTTAGGAATACAGTCTCACTTTTTCAGTCAAAAGTCCACCTCTTTGAGTTGACTTAATTAACTAAAGTAGTAGCTACATTTTAGTGAAGACAGTTTCTTTAAACAATATTTGATTTATTTAGGAGGTTTGTGCTTCTGTGTGACAGAGGGTAGAGTCAGAAGTTTGGTAGAGAGGGTGGGGAATGACATGAAGGAAAGAGGACCCGGGACTGACATGGACAGCAGCCTCTGTTCACGGAGTGCACATCCACTCCTGATCAAAATTAGACCAGTTGAAAAATTGCAAGAATTTACATTTTGCACTGTTGGATCTTAAGAAGATTGCAAGCAGAGCTTCACAACGCAAAAAGAAGAAATGGGAGTGAGACAAAAAAATTGAGTAAGACATTTAATGCAAACAACCATTAAACTGAAATAGGCTGTTCATCAGCTGATCAAAAGTTTAAGACCGTAGCTCAAAAAAACCCAAACCCCCTAAAATAGAAATAAAATTTTCAAAAAAGGACTCAGTAATGAGTAGGTGCGCCATTCTTGTTAATCACCTCAAAAATTGGTTTTGGCATGCTTGATGCCAGTGTTTCCAGGACGCTAGTGGGAATGTTGCTCCAAGCAAACCTGCTGATGTTGCCTTCCATGCAGCCTACCCTTCCTCTCTTTGCATACTGGATTAGAGGCGTTGCTCCTGGCACATTAGCTGCCATGTAATGTTTAAAAATCAGTTGTAAATATTGGTAGAAAAATCTGCAGATGTAGATAATTGATCTTTTAAGTCATTATTTGCCAGTACTTATATCATGCTCACAAAATCATGCATTCCTGTGCTGTGCATCATTTCCAACACAAGAAACCCCCCTGCAGCTTGCAGGTTATAAAGGAGTGACAATCAGAATTAATCTACCACCCTCTCTCTCCACTGAGCTTGTGTCTGTATTTTGATATTCATAAACCTGACAAAGAACCCTCCCTTGTAAATGTCACAACAGACAACAAATCCACTCTCATTTTACATTTAAAAATATGTGTAGCGCCTGCTTGTTCTTACAATATATGTAACTGTTTTTGAGAAAACCTAGTTTTATTTTTCCCAAAGATTATAATCCATTGTATCATGTTGACTGTTTGATATGCCTGGTGTTTACTTTTCCCACCCTTACTCTGTGCCAGGTTCAGATTCAGGAGCAGCAGGGTCATACGGTCAGCCAGGTTCTTCAGGTGGCCTCCCCCTCTCAACAGGACCTGCAGGGAATCTCAGCAGCACATCTGGTCCAACAGGGAGAGCTCACAGAGGAGCAGCAGCAGCAGGTGAATAACTGTATACAAACAGTCCCTTGTATCTCGATGCATTATCAAGAGAATCACTGTATGTATTATTACTGCTTTTAACTATGTTTGCTTGTATTCTAGATTCAAGCACAGCTAGTTGCAGCTGTAGCTGGAGGACAACAAATCCAACACATTCAGTTGCCAGGGGGCCAGCAAATTCAGATTCAGGCAGGCCAGCAGATTCAACTACCTGATGGTCAACAGATTCAATTGCATGATGGCCAGCACATTCAATTACAAGATGGTCAGCACATTCAATTACAAGGTGGCCAGCAAATCCAGCTACATGATGGCCAGCAAATCCAACTACAGGATGGCCAACACATTCAATTACAAGGTGGCCAGCAGATTCAAATACAGGATGGTCAGCAGATCCATTTACATGATGGACAGCAAATACAACTACAAGATGGCCAGCAAATTCAGCTTCAAGGCGGCCAACAAATTCAGCTGCAAGGCGGCCAACAGATTCAGCTTCAAGGCGGCCAACAAATTCAGCTACAGGGTGGCCAACATATTCAGTTGCAAGGTGGCCAACAGATCCAGATCCAGACCATAGAGGCCATGTCTCCTTCACAGCAGCAGGAATCCCCCCGGGATGCTGAGAGAAGGACTGCTGCTGTCTCAACTGTTCTCCAACCTGCCAAAAAGCGTAAGGTGGATGTCCCAGTGGCTGTTTCATATGCAGTACCACAGGGCCAGCAAGTGGCTACAGTTCTAGCCATCCCTCAGGGCCAGCAGCAGAGCTACGTGTCCTTAAGACCAGATCTCCTCACTGTGGACAGTGCTCAGCTGTACAGCACCACAGGAACCATCACAGGTCCAACAGGTGAGACCTGGACCATCCCAGTGTACTCTACCCCCCAGCAGCAGGGGGTGACTCACATTGCCATACCACAGGAGACATACAACACCGTACAAGTTGCCACAACCAATGGCAAAGACAAAATAACCCCTAGTCCAGCTTCAAGGTCTGCAGAGGGGCAGTCTGCCACCACCAGGACACAGGAAGAAATAGTACAGACCCTGTTTCCAGCACAGTTCATGAATGGGAACATTCACATCCCTGTAGCAGTTCAGACTGTTGGAGGGACCTACAACACAACACAGTCTGTACAAATATGGGATCCAAACCAGCAGCAGGGCCAGGGAGAAGATGGACAAGATCAGCAGCTCCATCTTCAGGTTTGAACATAGTTTCTTCTTTTGGCTTGACCCATTAGTGGATATCTCCTATGCAGTTACTGGTTTTTCAGTCATTCAGTGCTTAAATGAATGAATTCTATAACCTATAACAATGCTAGTAAAAATTGTACAGATTTTTGTCCTTATCTCTGGGATATTTTCACTTTAATTGAAATATTTAAGTTTCAAAGTTGTTGACGGTGTTTGACACCCTCTCCAATAAATCTTAGTGGACTTTACATGTTTTTAACAAGATTTTCTGTGCATGGTTTTAATTTTAGAGGGTCATAAAAAGTGCAGAATTCAACAGATATGTGCATTAAAGGTTAAGTTCGGTTTTTTGACACCTGGACCTTATTTTTAGGATTAAATACGCTCGTAGACTCACCCAGACAATTTTGGCGGAGCTCGGAGCCGTTTTCGAGCAATTTAGATCCATCCGACGGCGTTTTTTCTCATGCCATAATAGCGGAGGAGGCCAGAAATCGAAGCCCCTAAATTAGACATTATCTGCTGCGAAACTCGCTCATTTCAGCTACATTTTATAAATGAATGGCCAGTGTTATCACAATGTCAGCTCAACTTCGTTGTTATGGTCATCCGGGGCTTTACAAGGATGGGTAACTTTTGGTGACGTCATAGACATGCGCTGCAAGAGCGCAGCTGAGTAGAGCTGCTGTTGTTGTTAGGCTACAAGGCTACACAATATTTATCCGATGTAGAAGTGTCTGACGACGACTTTGAGTATAATGGATGCCCGTATCGTTTTGAGCCAGAATATACAGACGAGGAGCTATTTGAAAGGAGGATGCAGAGGGAAAGAGCCGAACAGCTGGCCAGAGAACAAGCAACCACTGCACATCCACGAATGGGGGCTAACTGGTGGTGTTGTTGTGGACATTGCACGGCA
This sequence comes from Cetoscarus ocellatus, assembly GCA_037902135.1. Classification (NCBI taxonomy): domain Eukaryota; kingdom Metazoa; phylum Chordata; class Actinopteri; order Labriformes; family Labridae; genus Cetoscarus; species Cetoscarus ocellatus. The sequence goes on from JBAMNC010000561.1 coordinate 363,103, forward strand.
ATGGCAACAGAGGAGGAGTGCCTTTGCTGCTCAGAGTGGGACTTGAGACCAGAGGAAACACGTATTGATGCCCCCCAAAATACGTGTCTCACTACACTCGAAGATTTTTCTGCCTTGACCAACCGGGCTGTGGTAGAGACTTTTTTTCATGTCCCGAGGGTCAACTGGCAGACGCAGCCGAAGCCAGCAGGACCGAACGGCCGACTTTATAAAATGTAGCTGAAATGAGTGAGTTTCGCAGCAGATAATGTCTAATTTAGGGGCTTCGATTTCTGGCCACGTCCGCTACTATGGCATGAGAAAAAACGCCTTCAGATGGATCTAAATTGCTCGAAAACGGCTCCGAGCTTCCCCAAAATTGTCTGGGTGAGTCTACGAGTGTATTTAATCCTAAAAATAAGGTCCAGGTGTCAAAAAACCAAACTTAACCTTTAGTCTGTTTACACACAAGTGTATGATCATACTGATGTTACTCAGAGAAAAATGTGACGTCATGTCTTAGAGCTTTCCAGCCATTACTCTGCCCTTTATTTACTTTAGGTAGACTCTACATATCTGAACAAATGAACCCTCTGTTCATTTGAGGGTTCATTCATTTTACAATAAAAATCCACCCACAACACAGTCTTCTAGTTAGATAAGCATATAACCAAGCTTTTGAAGCAAGTCTGATCTCTGTGAGCCTATCTACCTGACACATGTCGACCACAATCTTTGAAATTTCCCTGATTGCACCATTGCTCAAATGTTTGTCTCTCCATAATGTGGCTCCAAAATGTAAATTTTATGAATGATTTTCGTGTCTTTTAGTGGTTCAGCATGTGGTGACAGCCACTACCTTGTCAGGCCTTTCTTCCTTCCAGCAAGTGGCATTATTATCATGTATGCTGTGTCTGTTCCTGCTTAGCCAAGGAGATGGGTCTTATCTAACAATGTTTTCTTATTTGTATATTTTAAAAAGTTCATTGAATTTATAAATATAATATGAATGTATATGATACGTTTGCACAACAAGTCAAGCTTGCATTTAAAGTTGGTGGTTGGGAAAGAAAGCTGCCTTGGTTGCATAAAAGTTCAGGGAAACATTGAAAAGACACAACTAGAATATGGACTAAGAGAAGAAACTTGTGTTGAGTGTTGAATGGTTGCATGGAGGCAGCCATGCAAGTGTGGGGAGAAACGCTGGTATTTGTCTGCTGTAGATTGAATAATTAGTGATATCGCACCTGAATATACTGTCCTGACATCCAGAAGAATAAGGATTTGAGTTGAAGCCAATTTCTTTACTCTTAAGCACATCATGAAAATAGGATCTCAGCTTTTTTCATTCCCATAAAACTTGGATTTCTATCATACTTTCAGGGCACAATGATATTTTAAATCTCAGAAACTGTCAAGTTGTATTCCAGGGAATGACCATGACGGTTATTAAAATTCTGCTTATCTCTGCTGTCCCCCCCAATTATTACCATTTTTACTTTGCTGTTTTTCAGGGTCATGTGGAGTCGGAGACCAGTGCTGAAGCACCTGCACAGATTCTCGTTCCTGTCTCTCTGAAGCCGGAGGAAGGCCTGGAGGTGTGGCAGTTATGGGCAAAGCGAAAAAATGAGGAGCTAAAGAAGAAGGAAACCACAAAGCTTGCACCAATAGGACGTAAGTCATCCATTACTGATTTCGAAGGCATCACATGCTTTAAACTTAGAATAAGCAAGCTCTACAGAACGAATGAGACTTTGTTCACCCCTTTGTTCCTGTGTTTAGGCCGTCAGCCACTTCGTTTTCAGGAAGACTTGGTGTCCAGCGCCGTAGCTGAGCTAAACTTGGCTCTTTCCCTGATGACTCAGGAGGCAAGAGGATCAGAAGATGAAGAATTTGCATCTGATGTTCTTTATTATATTTTCTTGTGTATACAAAAGGTTAGTTTTTTTTTATATATATATTTGGAGATTGTCCGAAATATATATATTTTTAATCAGCCTTATATTTTTGTTTCTCCTTGTAGTATCTCTTTGAAAATGGCCGTGTGGATGACATTTTCTCTGATCCATATTACACTCGCTTTTCTGGGTGTTTACACAAAATCCTGGACGGTTGGAAACCAAGTGTCCATCCTTTAGGTGAGCAGAAGAGCAACCAAGTATCCCAAAATAGCAAGAACCACAGCAGTGTCTGCTGAGTCTTGAAGTATTTAAAGTAGATCTCTTAATTTTTTGTAAAAATTAGGCTCTTTTAAATAGCAGTAACAAGCCTAAAATCCATGATCGAAATTAATTACAAATTACAGCTTGTTTTCGGTGTTATAGCAGTTGAAAGAATTTTTAGGTGAAAAATTTTAAGTTTGGTTTTTATGTTTAATTGTGAGTAGAGGGATTCTGATGGCACTGATCTGATGCCAGTTTTTTTCCAGGCCCATTTCTCCAGTGGTTGTGTCTGAAATCACACCCCAACTCCTTTCTCCTTTATCCCTGTAGATTTTTTTTTTTTTTTTTTTAGACACATAAATAAAAACATAGCCATCACACAGTTTACACATACAGTAACAACAACCAGGGAGTGATAAGCTACGGTTGAATTAAAGTAAAAAAGTAATTTCATTCACTGTATTATTTACTGATTTTGACACAATCTTAATAAAAATTACATTTATTTTGTGCCACATTTTACAAAATTTCATGATTTGTGCATACAGACAATGTTCTCATGCTTACAATCATTTTAAGAAACCCGTAGTACTGATGAAAATCCCTTTTTCTCAGTAAAAACACATGATGCCTATATAGTTCTGTAAAGTTCCTTCAAACATTAACTGTTCTGTGTTTAATGTTCAAGCTGGTAGCTCCTCTTGTCCACTAGAACTGTTGAATGTCATATTCTGCTTGTTATAGCTTTGAACTGCAATGCATGATTGTTTATTTGGCCTACTTGTGTGACTTAAAGTTGTTAACCACTTTTCACAATGCATTGTGGTGTACAGTAAATGAATTTTTTTGGGGGGGGATAACAGTGTTCACTCAAATTTTGGATACTGCTTCAAAATGGCATGTTCACCGTTATAATGTAAAGGGACTGATTTATGACACAGCCATGCTTCCTTAAAGCTCTGTTGTACGTATAGTCAGTAACTTTACTGTATGTGGTTGAGTGTTGTGTGTGTATTTACTGTATGTGTGAATGCTATGAATTTTTTTCCTAGCAATGCTACTGTGGATATAAACACACAGGGAGTTTCATGGTTTTTCTCTGCTCTAGCTGCATTTCCTCTTTTTATTTCAATAATGCAGATAGCTGTTTATCTCTGTTTATCTTATATGCTTATTAGTCAGAATTTAAACTCTTAACAATTCTTTTATTTAATTTTCTGACTCTGGTTTCAAATGTTTTTTTTTTTATTTCTTTCCTAAATAAACTTTGAATTGAGGTCAGCTACTTGGTAAAAAATTGTCTTGCGTTGTTCCCACTTTAAAGTCTGAATCATGCTGCAGTGTTTGGGTTATCACACACAGTGACTATTTACTGTATTTGAATTTATCTGTAGCAAAAGGTCTTACTTTGTGGTTTTGTCTTAGGTTATGTCATTCCAAGTCATGTGACAGAGGAGATGCTCTGGGAGTGTAAACAGCTTGGTGCACATTCACCAGCCACATTGCTCACAACTCTAATGTACTTCAACACTAAGTGAGTAACCACTGAGCCCGGATAAGGTTTTAAGATGTAGTGTAGATGAAATACTGTGTGGTTAAATAGTGTCTTTTTCACAGGCATTTCCACCTGATAACACCTGAACAGCACATGAAAGTAGCGTTCTCAAAGGTTCTGCGACACACAAGGAAGAACCCTGCTAACGCCAAGGATAAAGCCACCAGTATACGCCTTCTCAAAGTTCAGGGCGCAGGGCAAAAAGGTGCTCCTCACACTCTGTGTAATGTTGAACTCTTGTAATGATTGCATGAAATTTAAACAGCAGATGATAGTGACGTGATTTGTGACATCTTTTCAGGACCTGATGAAATGTATGAAGAGCAGGCTGAGGATCCGGAGAACCCCCTCCGCTGCCCCATCAAACTTTATGATTTTTATCTCTTCAAATGGTGAGTAAATGGCCTGTCAATTCACCCTTTATGTGATTTCATCAATTTTATTACATACCCATAAAAATGTCCATGTATTCTTTGTTATCTTCAGCCCTCAGAGCGTAAAGGGACGTAACGATGCATACTATATGACTCCAGAACCTGTGGTGGCACCAAACAGTCCAATGTGGTACTCTCCTCAGCCTCTGAGCAGCCAGCAGATAGAACACATGCTGGCCCGCATCATTGTGGTCAGAGAGATACAGGAGATCATCAGTGCTGGTCCATGAGCTAAACCCAGAAGACTTGGAACATGAATTAAATTGGACTTGTGGGAGGTAGTTCTCCAGTCACTGACTGTGGACTATGCAGTATTCAGCCTGTCTCTATAAACCTCAATGAGCATCTGCAAACAAGGGGAACGCCTCCTGAAACAATCATCTTTCTGTTTCATGTCAGCCAAGAATTTCTTCTTCTCTCACTGTCCATGTTCTGTTTTCAGCCAATGGGATGAACTGCTCCTTCTCCTCATTAAGCCATTGCCTCTGTAACCACTGAACTGGCATTTAAGGAGAACTTTTTTTTCCGGTGATAGTCAGTCTTACTGATGAGGGTATTTTAACCTCACTACTTAGCCACACAGACCATTACCCACTTTATTTCTCTTTGAAGTCCCACCATGATACATGCATTGTACTGGACAGCTACATGGGACCACTACTCCAAAATGTTATTGTATACAGACTGCATTTTGGATCATATGTTCAGAAATGAATTTGTGCCTGTTTTCAAAAACGTCATAATTTATGCTTGTGGATCATTGTGAGTTTGAACCTCCAAATATTCACAAGGTCAAGTGCTATATAAGAGTGATTCAGAAGATTGGAAACATTTCTCTCAGGTCCAAGCCGGTGATGGAAACCCTCTCTGAGGATCTTTTGCTAACCTATTCCTGTATGTGTGTACAGTCAGTTATTAAACAGGACATGCAGATGGAAACAATTTTGTTCAGTAAACAGCATTTATTCTTGTGTCAGAACCAAAAACATAAAACACATGGGTGTATACTCAGTAGCTGTAATTATAATCAATCCTACAATAGTGTCATAACAAAGCTCCTTCGTCAAAACACAGTAAACTTCCACTTGACTTCTTCAAGACCTCTCAAGATCCAGACATTCAAAAGCCCATACCAGTTTTTGTACTGCATAGCTATGCACCTTTCAGATTTCATGTAGGACTGCATGGCTTTCATTTCCATTGTCCTAAATTGTAATCTTTTTTGCTTATTTATGTCCATATTCCTTGTTAACCAACAATTACTTTGATTTTCATCCTAAATTAATAAAATATATCAAGCTGACAAGGCAATAATCAGACACTATTTAGTTGACATGCTCCTGAAATACTTTAGATCTCTTCAAATGAAAATGAGAATTTCTGAAACATTTGTGACCTTAGATTTTAAAAATCCAATTCAGGACAACTTGCAGTGTGGATTCGACAGACCACAGCACACTTCACTTTGCACCAGTTCATCCAGATGAGCTCAGGCCCAGAGAAGCCGGCTGCATGTCTGGGTGTTGATGTATGGCTTTCCTTTTGCATGGTAGAATTTTGACTTGCACTTGTAGATGAAACAAAGAGCTGTGTTACTAACATAAGCTTTCTGAAGTGTTTCTGAGCCCATGTGGTGATATCCTTTACAGAATGTCCATTTTTGATGCATTGTCACCTGAGGGATTGAAGGTCACAGGCATTCACTGTTGGTTTTCAGCCTTGCAGTTTACCTACAGTCTTGGACAGAACCTGAAGGAAATTGTGGGCTTTGTTGCTTATCATGGTCCATAATCCTTGCTCACCAACCATGCTTTTTATTTTTCATCCTTAATGAAAGATCATTTGAAACTACCTAGGCAGTAAAGAGTAAATAATCAGAAACTTCTCAGTTGACACACAACAAAAATATTTAGGACCTCTTACAAGTGAAAATTTGAATTTTAGACGTCTTGTGACCTTATATTTTAAAAAAACAATTCAGGACCACATAACTTATCAAGGATCTATGTGTCCCATGTCTACGATGGTGTGATATTGGTTGCTTGATCTGCCTATTCAAATTGTATAATAGCACTGCAGGAGAGAGCACTGTACAGTGGGAACTCCATATATACACACGTGGCCCCACTGCCCCAATTCTTGCTTCTGTTACTACCTGCTGACAGAGGGGAAGTCACTTTGTCCACCTACTACACCTCTGTAACAGTCATGAAGGCACCATGTCCCAAAGACATATTATACTTTAACCTGCAGTGTTAGTGAGTCTAGCATCACACCCATTGATTTACAAAGAGGTTTATAGAGCCCACTGATAACTATCATTGATTTGGAAATGTTATATCAAACCAACTCGATCAAGATCAATAGCTCAGTGTAACCTTGTGAGTTTTTGGTGAAAACAGCATTGGGGTGATGTCTTGCTGTATTAGACACATTTAAAATGCTTACTTTTCCACCAGTGAGTCTCTTTGTTTTGGTACTACAAACGCCTATATTTGAGCTGACCTGATTATATGTTTTTACAGGTTAAAGGAAATAACTGGGTGACCCAGAGAAGGTTTCTCTTGTGTTTGTGTCATACTGTTCTTATGGTTAAAGACACTTAGGGTTAATCCCATTTCTACCCCTTCCCCTTAGCCCTCTGTTTTGAGGGCCAAGGGGAAGGGGTGAAAACACACTGCTGAGAAATGAGACACCACTCGATTCCCGCTACGTCATCACCCAGAGCCACTCGCTAGCTGTGACGGAGGCAGATGCGACAATAGCTGTAGCGACGGCTGCGAAGGCTAGCTCGTTTTAAGGAGAAATTTTAGAATACGACCAACAGTTCAAAACGTGATTAGTATTTACTTGATGTATTAATAATTACTTATAATTAAGCGCTTCCTTCAGTCTCCGCTCTGCCTCGTGTCGGCGGGCGCAGTGTATTATGGGAAATTCTCATAACCCTTCGTTTCAAGTGAGGTCCCGGTCTGTCTTCGTTTCAAGGGCTGTGTAGCCCTTGGTCTTAGCCCTTCCCCTTAGCCCTACGGAGAATTGGGACACCACTTCACTAGACGTGAACGCGCAAAACCAAGGGGTAAGGGGTACAATTGGGATTCACCTTTAGTCTTCATTATTTTACTTACTGAAAACACTATGTTCATTGTCAGGGAGGAATTAAAGGTAGAAAAATAAATGTTATAACCATCACTGTGATGTGTCAGATGGACAACTTGTAAACATTAAGTATTTGAAATAATCTTAAACAAGGATGCAGTGAAAATTTAGATTTTGGTTGACAGAAAATGTAGAAAAACGTCATTTTGATTATTAGTAAGTAGTAGTACTAGTAAGACATAGGCTTTGGGATGTGTTGAAGTGGTAACTGAACAAAGTGGCTTGCTAGTGGATTGGTGAAGCGTTGTGGACATCTCAAGTGCAGAGTGAAATCACCCCAACACTGCCTTTTTTAAAACCTTTTTTGAGCCAAAGTTTGCTGAATTAACAGATCTGATGGTCCATTTTGCAACAGTGTGTTGCCTAGCCTCTGAGCCAGTTTTCTCCTTCCAGGGGCAGAGCTGTTAGCCAACTCTCTGGCTTATGCGATTACAACTGACACGAACCCCTCACTACCTGGCTTAAAAAAATCCTAACTATCCCGTTCAGCCTCTTTGTAAGCCATCAAAAGTTTGCTCTGTTTGCTTGTCAAATTAACCCATCTCTCATTATGCAAATATATCTAGAATATATGTAGAAAATGGACATTTGGTTTGAACAAAATGCAGAGATTAAACAAAACTGCAGGTGGAGGAAGTTCTTTCAAAGGGGCCTGCATTTACATATGTGCAGCACAATAAAATAAGTGAATCTGGATTTGAGCAAACGTAGAGCTCTCAAATCTATTCTGTTCTTTGATTAGGAAGGGTAGATTTCATAAAAGTGAAGGTTTTGAGTATGTGAATTTTTTAACAAACACAGTACTTGAAACGGGTCCCCACTCTGTGGTTTGGGTACAGGACTCTTTTTCCCCTCTTCATTCTTAGTCAGTGATCCATAGGTTTCCCAAATATAGCTAAAGTTCGCTAAGGACATGAGTGCACTCACCTACAATGTCTCCTCACCAACTCTCTCATTTATTTATGTCTACCTCAGCCAAAAGTGACAATAACACACTGCAGCTTCTCTCTTGTGCAAAAAAGTTGACCTTTTTTTACATTTGCACCGAAACGCTGAAAAACACATTGCACATTGGTAGAGATGAATGACTGGTCGGCACATAGTTACACAAAAACAATGGTGATTGGCCCCTGAATCTGTCCTTTGAACCGGGTTGTAAACATATTTAGTGGTACTTCTATTGCAAAGATTGGCCTTTTCACTAAGGGTGTCCCGATAACGTTTTCATCTCCGATACAATACCAATATTGCAGCCTTGAGTATTGGCCGATACCGATATCGATCCGATACGATATCAGCAGGAATCATACATACTTTATGACTTATTTTGTAGTATGGACTGTAAGAAAAGGCTTGATCAAGTGAGATTACTCAAACAGAGAACAGTAGTCAGCACTAGTAGGTATGAGAAAAACTGACCCATTTCTTATTAACTAATGGGTTTAATAAATTTCAACCATAAACATAAGAATTCCTACTACAATTAAATAAAATAAATAATTAGAAGACCCTGAAAAGTAACCTCAATAAATCCAATAAAAACAAAAACATATATTTAAATTGCAAAATAACCACTGTCTTAAACTTAAACATAAGCATATTCTACAACTGAATTAAATAAATAAATATTTAGAATGGAGTGCTTATATCGGAGATTGTTGATGTAGGCCGATTTAATCCGATATTTGTTTTTTTGCTGATATCGGACCGATATCCGATATCAATATCGGATCGGGACACCCCTACTTTTAACATGGCATCCATTTGAGATTTATGGCTTTTACAGACAGTCTCTGGAAAATGCATCCCTCAACACAGGAAGTCACAGCTCGTTTGAAACTCAGGACATGCTCAAAACATGAAGAAATGAGTACTGTCTTGTCTGAAATGTCCACAAAGATGACATAAAAAAAAAGAATTAAAGAATTAACCATGAATGACAACACAACATCTAGTCATACGGACAACACTGCTCTGCATTTTAAAACATGGAAAAAAAAAGGAATCAACTTCATTAGTGCTTTTTCTGCTTGGTATCAACGGGACCCCAAACGTTATTACAGGTCAAATTATCTGCTTTCTTAAATATATTTGAATTAAAAAAATCTATGGCTTGTGACTTCTGTGACTACATTTTATTTTGACTTGATAAATAAAATTTAGCTGTACCAAAAGGTAAACATGAGATAGGTTCTGGTCCAGTTTGAAGCTCCTGGAAAATGTTCAAGCCTTCTGGGAAAAATTCTTGTATAACAGGTATAAAATTGCAAGGATACAGTTCTTATTATGTTTTATTGCTCGTTGCATGTACAGCAATTTTGTATGTGTCATATAAAATAGTTAACAGCTAAAGCCCACCCTATCCAAAATCAACTTTGAGTGCGAAGAAAAGCTAAAGGGTGAAAATGTGTTTATCTTGATGTAGTTTTTTTAGGAAGAGTCAGTTGCAGTCTATGTAATGTTTGTGTGAAGTATTTGGGCAGGGGACAGCACACGCTAATTTCGTCTTGGCTGCTTCCTGGCAGAGTCAGCTGTCGAGCGAACAAATGAAGAGGAAGGTACCGAAGCTTGCTCTGTTCCAGTCCAAGTTTCCCCTGCACACGCTCAGGTAATTTCTGTGCAACAAAATAAACAAAATGTCATTCTTACAAAATTATAGTGAATGATGAGAATAACTGGGCTCTAGAACAACATCATGACATATCCGAGTGCAACCTTAAAACTACATATGTAACATTGACAAGTCAGCATAATCATGTTGAAAAGTCTGAAGTTTGGTGAGGGATGATCTGCTGCAGGTTCATGTAGACTCTGGTTAATCAACTATGGAACTAACTGATTAACTGCTTACATCTTTGTGAGCTGATTAACACTTGAAGTTAAAGGTCTGATTAACTAGGCCACCTTCTGCATGTCATCACAATTAGGTACTTCTTTTTAATCAGACACTGCTGTCTTCATCATCTATTGTCTGTTACATTTCTTTTCTGGTGTGAAGCTGTTGACATGTTTTACCTGGGGTGCCAGTTTGCTCCAGTGGGCATATTTGTGGTCACCAAGAATGGGGCGTGTCAGAGCATACGCCATGTGAACCCTCATCTGGTGCTTCACTCCTGAAGACATGAGGAAGTAGGCTATTAGAAACTGTCTCGGTACTTAAATGTACCAAATAATGTGGCAAAAAAGTCAAGCGATAGTCACAGTCTACTCACTGGTGTAAGGCTGAAGCTCCACAAGGCTGCAGCCATTATCACCGTCTATGACTCTGTATTTGGTCACTGCAGGCTGAGCCTGCCGGTTGGCTCGTACTTTGGTCACACCATTGCCTTCATCGTTCATTTTAAAAAGAGGACTTAGAGCCATCTGAAATATATAAACAAAAAAGGTAGTGAAGATACAATATGTGGACCGCTGCTCAGTTGTTTAGCAATTTTTGTAGCATTAAAACCACAGAAGAAGACACACCTTGTAGTGTGGCCGAGAACCTGTGACCTCTTTCTCTATGATGGGAATGTCAATCACTCCCTCAGATGGCACAGGAACACCGACTGTGATGGCCCTGAGGATGGGTATGACACAAACCTTTATGTTTAGTCTAATATGTGAGACACTAAGCGCACACACCCTTTTAGACCTACTTCTTTAATACTTATCTACCACACACACACCCCCACACAGCCTTACCAGTACTTCATCTGTACTTGGTTATTTCTGTGAAGGTTCAGTATGTGCTCCATCACTTCTTCCCTCCTGGCCAGCAGAAGAGCTCCTGATGCGTCCTTCTCCAATCCCAGACATGGAAACAGCTGAGAATCAGATTTGATCTTCCCATCCATCATTTTAGCAAGAACAGGAAGCAAAGAGGAGATGGATGTGACACCAGATTCTTCTGTTAAAAGAAAAGACATGTATATATTCAACTTTTTGAATTTAAGCTACATATGGCATTTATGAAATATCCATGCCTCTGTGGCAGTTATAGCCCAAGAAGGAGGCTTTTTAATTTTTCATGATGTTGGTCTGTCAAGGCCATTCTTGTGAACATGATCTCAAGAACAATTTGTGAGATTTTCTTCAAACTTTGCACCAATGTTCACCCTTACTCAAGGATAAACCAAACATTCCTTAGGTACAAGATCAAGGTCCCTATGACTTACAGTTGCATTATAAAATATGCAACTACATCATAAAGAAATACATTTTCTATCAATACCAAAAACATTACCAACTAGAAAAGCACTCAGAGAGCGCAGACCTCCGCCAAGTGCCCAGACAATTTTTTTGTGGCACAAATGCCGAAAATGCTCATATCTCGTTATGTTAAAGAATCCTTTAAAAAAAAATCTTGGATCTGGATGGTGATCTGGATCGGTCCCAAAATCGAATCATTTGTTCCTTATCTCATTCCACACATTTCCTGAAAATTTCATCAAAATCCGTTCATAACTTTTCAAGTTATTTTGAACACAAACAAACAAACAAACGAACAACGCCGGCAAAAACACAACCTCCTTGGCGGAGGTAATAATCTTTTATAAATACAAAATACATTCTCTGTTCCCTCTCCCAAAAATAAGTGGTTAACATTGAAAATCATTAACAGTATGTGAAGACAAAGGACAATATAGAAGCCAGGGGACTGTATTCTGTGTTCCTGGTCTTCATGTGCTTTCACAAATGTGACATTAGCAACACTAGAAAAGCACTCAGAGAGCGCAGACCTCTGCCAAGCAGGTTCAGTCCACCCCAACACAATCTCCCAATGACAAAGTATCCTTGGAGTTATATGCACAAATGGCGAAAATGGTCCTATCTTGCAATGTTAAAGAATCCTTTTAAAAAATCCTGGATCCAGATGGTGATCCGGATCAGTCCCAAAATTGAATCATTTCTTCCTAATCCCATTCCACACATTTCCTGAAAATTTCATCCAAATCCGTCCATAACTTTTCAAGTTATCTTGAACACAAACAGACAAACAAACAAACAAACAGACAAACTAACCAACGCCGGCAAAAACATAACCTCCTTGGCGGAGGTAATAACATTACCACCAAAACCACATCGACTTCCCTTGACACTCCACTGAGTTCCTCAAGGAGACTGCCAGGCTGTAAGTCAAGGAGTTACAACATGGACAATTTTATTACTACATGAGTCTTGACATTTCTTTCATAATTTCCACTTCACTTTTGTTGCAAGCTTATGGCAATAAACAGATGCAGATGACAACAAAACTCCTCCTACAGTTTGCATTTATGACAATTTACTTCTGGGTCAAAGCTGGTGTAAACATTGTGCTGCTTGAGCAGAACACAAATAGCCAGCAAACATCAACCGGCAAATTTCTCTGGAGAAAAAATACTAATAATAAAAATACTTTCATATTTCTCACATTTTTTCTCCATTTATTTACAGATTTAACATTTGGTTTGTTAAATGTTATGAATTATTTATGTGTCACTCTACATCCCTGAACGTCGACGACTTGACTTTAATAATTTAGGCTGTTGATGAATATTGAAAGCAGAACTTTTGGAAATCAATAAGGGCTGCGCAACATAAGTTTTTGAGACATTTTTGTTTACTAATTTCACTAGGAATAGAATAAAACATCATTATTTCTCAGTGCAGTTTGTGTTGTTTGGCCAAAAATACTAACAGTATGCTAATGAACTAAATTATGATCTAGTAGAGTCTATTTTGTTTTATTTAACATATTTTTTGCAAACTCATTTAATGTTTTTATCTAATGTAAATGCTGACATTATGCAGCTATATGTCAATCAGGAAACAAGGGAGTAACTTTATTTTTCTTCGTGTCAGGAGCTCAAGATCTTTGTTGTGTATCATACTGTAATTTAGCTACGAAATGTAGCTTTCTGATTCTCTGTCAGTATCACCCAGCTTTTAAATCAAATAAAATGCCACATATTTGTGGCAACTCCACCTTGGGAATCTTTTCCATGTAATTAAAAGATCTGATCTGTGGTATGCCGCACAGAAGAAACATGAGTCTTAGAGCCTCAGATCCTCAGATACGTGGTTCTCAAATGGAGGGTTGGGACCTTAAAGTGAGTGGCAGGGTTGTTTTAAGTGAGTCGGGTGGATGTCACTGAAATAGAAGTACCTGTTCTGTACAGAGGATTTAAGAGGACATGCCTCTGTAAATTTCACTTTCATTTATATTCATGTCCCCTTAATTACAAATATTTTCTCTCAAGCTCCTAAAACAATGACCCTTAACTCAAACTTTGTTTTATAACAAGTCTTTGTTTTCATAGGAGTGTCCTGGAAATTTTCAAAAATTACATGTTCTCACAGGAAGCTTAGTAAACTTAGCATGTACATGCATGTACACCAAGTGCTCCTTAATACTGTCCATCTATCCATCCATCATCTATACTGCAGATGGCAGGGGGCTGGAGCCTATCCCAGCTGACATCGGGAGAGGGGCGGTGAACACCCTGCCACATAGGGAGACAGACAACCAATCATGCTCACACTCATACCTAAGGGCATTGTAGATTCACCAATTAACTTAAGGAGCAGGTGATTAGTCCGAGGGGGGAAGGGGGGAAACCGGAGTGCCTTGAAAAAACCCATGCAGGCACAGGGAGACCATGCAAACTCAAAACAGAAAGACCCTGGTAGACACAGGCCGTGCAATAATGTTCTTTTGGAAATGTCCTGTCTTGACACCTGTACAGCGTTTCAGAATGCGTATTGACAGCTCACCTCATTGCTCCTTATGTGAATCAAATCAGTTAGGGACATTCCTACATATTATGTGGGAGTGTCCACCTGTTCAAAGTTTCTGAATGCAAATCACTGAAGTCTTGACTGAAAAACTTAATGTGCCAATTATCTGTTCTCCAGAAATTATGCTTTTGAATGATGACTCTGGGCAGAATCTTAATAAGACTCAAAGACTGTTGTGGCTTTCGGCATGTATTGCTGCCAAAAAGATGCTGGCAGTAAGATGGAAACCCCCTTATACTCTCTATATAAATCACTGGATCAGCTTGTTTTTAATTCACGCGCACTGTCCCATGCAAGTTTCAAACTGCAACATTCAGAAATACATACATTTGAGTCGTTGAAAATGTTCAGATATTTGGATCATAATTTCTTAAGGAGGTGGCAGTGGGTCCTGAGGCTGGATAAGTTGAGGATTTCTGCACTAATGGCTCTTAACCAGCCATAACTTAGTGTATTATTATCATTATGACAAGCAGAGATTTTGCGATTTCGTGGTATTCAAATATTTCTATTGTGTTCAAAACAAGACCCATCATATGTGTCAGAGATGATAAAGTACGGTGTTGTCGTCTCACCTCTGACAGGAATACCATAGGGTTTGTTGATGACGACCACATCTCTGTCCTGGTACAGCACGCCTCTGTGGAGGTGTCTGGCCAGCACGTTGGGATGAACTTTTTGTAGCTGCTGACTGAAACGTTTGAGCTCCGTCACTCTATTCTGCTGACCCGACACCGGAGCCTCTACTGCGGGGGGCTTCTTCTTCTCCTGCTGGACCTTCCTCGCCAGGTCGATAGCTCTCAGTCGGGGTTTCTCCTCTGTGTCCGGGCCGGGGGAGGATTCAACAGCGGTGGTCTGGCACCGGATGAGGGACGGGGCTGTCTTCGGGCTCTGGAGGGTGTTTATCCGTACCTCGAAGGTTTTGTTCAAACCAAATGTCCATTTTCTGCAAGCTATTCTGGTACTGTTGTTCATGGTAAAGTTTATGTTGCTACTGTCTAACAAGAATTAAATGCAGCGCACAGTACACACGAGTGGAAGCCTATCGACCACCTCCGGGCCAGCCCTTTCAAAATAAAATAACGCAGTTTTTCCCAGCACCTCAATGAATGCAATGCCAAAGAAAGACAGGCCACTTAATGCACTGAACTTGCTACATTTAAGTATTTATATGATTTCAATTGTAGTGGTTTAATTTAAAATTAAGCCAATTTTACTACTAGTTTTCACAGAGTAACAGTGCCAAAGGCTGCAGGGACAGGCATGCACAAACTGAAACTTTATTTATGTCATTTGTTTTTTTTTCTTCTAAGAAATCAATGATTGTTAGCTTTTATCTCATCCATTAACAACTGTTTCTTTTTAGATTAGACCGAGCTCATTTTACATATGTGTTTTACAATAATGATTTTGAAAGATTACACCAATGGAACTTTTTCCTTGCCCTTTGACAGCATCTCATGACCCCACCTATATATCTTGCTACCCCTTGAAGGGTTCTGACAGCTCTTGGGAAACACAGCATACACTTGTAATATTGATTATTTGCAACTGTTTAAAAACAGGAAAAAAAATAGCAAAGTTTATATTCATGAGTTTGCAAAATGAAAAAAAAACTTAGTTTTATTGTGGAGAAAGGCCAGAACAAATACTAAGTAAGCTGTCGAAACTATTGTCATTATATATCATGTATCATTATCTTTTATTTAATGCTTCTGTTAAATTATCACCATTTCTTTTGTTAAATATCTTTGTTTCCATCATAGCACAGTGCTCTTGTTTTATTTACTATTTGTGTCATTCTATATTTTACCCAGGTTTTGTCCTCCCCCCTGACCTGTAATTATGTTCCCTCATGTTTACACTGTGCTGCTGGTACCAGGGAGAGATTATAAAAATAGGTTTTAACAACATTTTTAGTTTTAAACCTACACTTATTCTGTCAAATGAGAGTCTTTTGTGACCTATTAACTCAAGAGGATCATCATAAAGTTTAGGTCACATATAAATACAAAGGCCACATATTTTACCATTTTTAAGAACAAATTGCACAGGTCCCTGATGTCTGCAGACATTATTTTCTGAAGTTTCTTGCCTAAAAATCCACTAAAATATTGCACTTTGGCATGCCTATCAAACCATCTATTTCAGTCCTGCTCGGAACAGGCCGCTCTAGTGTTAATTTTCATAATCTGAGTCTGAACATGCCCCACTGAAGACAGGGATGTGGCTTTGGTTTTCCAGTGCTGTACCCCAATGTTTACTGCAGCCACACAGATATGCCCAGACATGTGTCCTCCACTGGATCCAGCTGTTGGCCACTGTAACACCAGGCCTAGAAAGTGCCTGCTATCTGAGGAAGATGGCATATACCAAAGTGATATATTTAAGGGGCAAGTTTTAGTTCATTTTACACCATAAAATAGTTTTTTCTCCAAATTTGAGACCTAAATCTTAAGGGCCAAGTAACCATGTAACAACATGAAAAATTACATAGTTCAAAATAACATTTTTATCATAATTTTGTTCCATAAATATGCTCACTCTCAAACATTTGGGATTTTAATTTTTCTGCTGATAAATCAAGTTTCCAACAAACCAATGTCAATAATGGAAAACATGGTTTTATTTCTTTGCTGTAAGACAGGCTCATTAATGCTCTCGAGCCTCTCTGTTTTACGGGGAAATGTAATATTCACAAGGCCAGAGTGCTCCAAAGGACTCCCAACATTCATTTGTTCTAAACAAAAATACCTTTGAATCTGTTACTAGAATAACTACTAACAAGACCTATCACAAAGCTTCTTAACTATTCGAGATTTTTTTTTTAAATCTTTGTGTAATAGATATCAATATATATGACAGTGAGTCTTTATTCTATCTCGTACAATGATGTTAAGTTTATTTTTCTTTTTTTCTTGTCTTCTTGTATGTCCATTTATTTAATTCATTTCTTCTATGCAAAAATCATCAAATTAAAGGTTAACATGTACTAAGATTTAAGACTTCAGTAGGGAAAAAAAACAGGAGGAAATGTCTTTTATTTTTCTGTTTAGCAAAAATTTCCTGGGTCATTATTTCGTCATTTCCGTCCTCTGGTGGTAGAGGTGTTCGTTTCTGTTTTAACACCTCCCGGTTTGTTGAGGGGCTTAAGAGTAGTTTGAGTTGTCCGACGCCGCCCATGTAATAGAAAACAAAGTAAAAACTGAACATATCACTGATTTCGTGAGCTGCTCTGAGGTTGTTTTTTTTTCATGTGGCGTTATTTTACTAATTTATCCATAAAAATGCAACCATAGACTCACAGTGCATGTTTTTTTAAAAAAAAAATTCATTTCACAGGCCGACCTGACAAATTCGGTATATCACCACGAATTTGTTTTGAATAGAAACTCATGAGGTGGACGCTGTGTTGGTTTTTATGAGAGCCATCTTTGTAGAAAAAATAAGGACAGACAGAAATGAAGATTACAGACAGCGTGATACGGAGTTTTAGGGTTGCCAGGACATACGGAGAAAATACAAAGAAAGTCAATTGCCTGGATTTCAGCCCGAATGGCGACAGTGCAATATCAAGCAGCGACGATGATAGCATTGTTTTATATGACATCCGAGAAGGAAAGTAAGTACTCAGTGTTATTAAAGTTCCTGTTGTCAGATTGGATCCTAACAGAGAATTAACTTTATGATTAAAGGGAGAAACTGAAGTTCTTTTATGCTTAAACAATATGGAACTAATTCTTAATTTCCGACCTTAACGACAACATTATACAAAAAAAAAACAATTTTAAAGTCTCAAAAATGTAAATAAAAACAGAAAAAAAAGCAAATACGTTTCAGCTTATACAATTGAATTTAATGGTCAAACTGATCAACTTCATTGTTTATTTGGCAGTATTTTCTCATTTTGAATCCGTTGCCTGCTACACGTTTCAAAAAAGCTGGGACAGGGGCAACAAAAGTCTAGGAAAGCTGAGGAATTTTCAAAAAAAGAAACACCTGTTTGGAACATCCCACAGGTGAACAGGTTAACTGGAAACAGAGTGTCGTGATTGGGTATAAAAGGAGCATCCAGAGAGTCTTAGGTGTTCACAAGCAAGGATAGGGCCATGTTCACCACCTTGTGGGCAGCTGTTTAAACAAATAGTCCAACAGTTTCTGAAAGTACAGTTACAAGGAGTTGAGGTATTTTATCATCTACAGTCCGTAACATCATCAAATGACTCAGAGAATCCATAGAAATATCTGCTCATAAGTGGCAAGGCCAAAAAACAGCACTGGATGCTGTGACTTTTGATCCCTCAGGTGGCATTAAAAACCAACATTATTCTGTAAAGGATGTTACTATGTGGGCTCAGAGACACTTTGGATAATCAGTAACTGTTAACACAGTCCATCCCTACATCAACAAGTGCAAGTTAAAACTCTACCATGCAAAGCGAAAGCCGTCTATCAACAACACCCAGAAACACGGCTAACTTCTCTGGGCCCGAGCTCATCTGAGAATGACTGACACAAAGTGTGCTGTGGTCTGATGAGTCCACATTTCAAGTTGTTTGTAGAAATCAAGGACGTCAGTACCACAGACTATATTGGCCGACCTAAGATCTAGGCCTGTCTCTCATTGGAAGTGTGTGGCACATCAAGAAGCGCAAAATACATCAATCAAGACCCTAGACTACTGAGCCACTGAAATGGTACAGCAAGCAAGAATGGGGAAAAACTCCTACAAAAATCTAACGATTAGTGTTCCCAGTTCACAGTGCTTGTTGAGTGGTGTTAAAAGGAAATTTGATGTGATGTAGGTGTAATCATGCCCTTGTCCCTGCTTTTTTGGAATGTGCTGAAGGCATCAAATTCAAAATGAGTGAATATTTGCAAAAAAATGGAGTTTATCAGTTTGAACATTAAATATAGTGTCTTTGTAGTGTATGTAATGGAATGTAAATGGGAAAGGATTTGCAAATCTTATTCTGCTTTTATTTACGTTTCACACAATTTCCAACTTAATTGAAATTGGGGTTAGTACAACCTATTGCAAATGAATGCATAAAAACAAAATTCATGCTCACTTTTTCCCTCCTGTCTTAGACATCAAAGGACCCTGTACAGTAAAAAGTATGGGGTGGACCTGATCCGCTACACACATGGTAATCCAGAGACGGTGGTCTACAGCTCTAATAAACTGGACGGTAAGAAGATTTCACTTGCAGTCAGTTATTAGTACTAAATACCAGGGGAGATATCAGGCATGTGTGCATTTGAAAGTTATTTGTTTTTTTTCTCTCACAGATACCATCAGGTATCTCTCACTCAGTGACAATAAGTTCATCAGGTATTTCCCAGGTCATACTGCGAGGTGAGTAACTCCCACCTTGACCCACCATGACCTACTTCATTAATAATCCTGACCAAAGTTTTGAGGAACTGCAGGGTTTTTAGGGTGGGATAAAATTCTTTTAATTGCTTACATTTTAGTTTAGTTTTGTCTGTGTTTGAAAAAGTGCTTGACAGTTATAAAAGTTGTTACTGTCCTTCTGTTATGATAACAAAAAGCTGTCTGACCAAAAGGTTTGACCATTTCATAGAAAAAAATAAAATCACTCAGAGATTACATCATATTTATCAATGTAGAAATAATTTAATTGAAATATTTCTTTAAAAAATGTTGGGGAAAAATCACAGGTGAAAATCAGCCAGTAACCAGGCAAATTTGAGTTTTCTGACATCATCTTTAATGTATGTTTCTACTCCACATAAAACCCTTCCTATTAGACCTAGAAAACTTTTTACATTCAATGCATCTTTATGTTTTTCTTTGTTGCTATTCTTCAGAGTTATTGCTCTCTCCATGTCACCAGTGGATGATACGTTTATCTCTGGCTCTTTAGACAAGACAATCAGAATCTGGGACCTGCGCTCGCCAAACTGTCAGGTGACCAATCTGTATCATGTAATAACAGTACCAGTCAACTGTATCTGTATTAATTACTGTTTATTCATCAGAAACCAACAATCCTCACAAGCCTTTTTGTTCTGTGACCACTGGGTGTCATCAGAGCTACTTTAGAAACATTGCTGCTAGGACCTGCTGTCTTCGCTTGTGCAACCCTGAAATTTCATAGAAAATTTCATTTGGTAATTTTAGATCCTTCTTTAGCTCTGCAGTCTAGTACAAAGCCTGCAGCAATGCTCACATTGCAAAAAAAATCAACCTGTCACTCATATAGGCAATTTTTACCTAACTTGTGAAAGAGAACCAAAGATGTGTTTAGGTCTTTTGCCTAAAATATCTTTAAGTTTTAGTCATAATTTAGTCATCTAACTTGTTTTATTTTTTGTCTTGTTTTAGTTGATGACATTTCACAACATTTTAGTCGACTAAATCCTCTGCAAATTTAGTCGACTTAAATATACAGTGTAAAGTATAAGGCATTTGTTATGTTTCCTTGAATTTCTGAAGTCATGTTTTACACTTGGATAAAATGAAACATGTAATAACCTTTTACTGAATGCTAGTAAAGTATGAATGTATAAATTAACAGAAACATAGTTAACTTTTTTGTGAAAAGCAATCCCCTTTATTTAGGCCACCTGGCAGAGCATCTCAGTTACAATACCAGAACTGACAACAACCAGTGAACCTGCTCTACATGAATATATCAGTTCATAAGGACAGTAGCTCTGATTGGATGGATCCCCAACTTATCCCACCACCACGAATCTAAAGCAGTTATGATTGGATTTCCCTTTTAACTCATCCAGCCTTTCCACACAACCAAAGTAGCTGTGATTGGATATACTCCAAACTTGTCCCTACTTTGTACATGGCAAAATTAGGTCTGATTGGATTAAGTCTGTCAGACATTTTCATCTAGTTTTCATTTGTTATCGAAATTGTCAGTTAATTTAGTTTTAGTTTTTGTCCATGTGCACTTGTTTTTATTACTTATTGTCTAGTTTTTGTCAGGAGAAAAAAGGTTTTTGACAAAAACTATGATGAAAATAATTAGTCAACAAAATTAACACTGGGTTGAGGGAGCCAACAGAACCACATCATCTTCAGAAAGTATGGGTCCCTACAGTGGAAACTCCTACCAGGCTGTGCCTTGAGATCCTGTCCAATAAAAAGGATCAGCCCCAGCAAAAAGCATTAGGAACGCATCCAGCTCTGTGCCCAGGATGCAGACACAATTCTAACTTTGGTTGAACAGGGACTGATTGGCTTATAGTAAAGGTCCCAGCAGCCCATATTCAGCCAGTGCTCTTCAGAAGTTCCCTCCGAGGAACTCTTGTGTAGGGCTTCTCTAAGACCTTGTCCAGTGTCCTCCACTGTTCTGAAAGGCGCTTTTAAATAAAATCTATTATTATTATTAAAACTAATGAAGGCAAACTCCCATTTTCCTTCTGCACAGCGGGTCAGTATGCGTATGTGTCCCTTTTTCCTGCTGCTATTTTCACTTTGTCCTGGTTATATGATTCTAGATGAGGTTGCTTTACTCTGCATTTGATCATTCATGGAGTTTTGTTGAACTGCCTTTACTCTGACTCCTCCCACAGGACTAATATGCCATGAGAGACCCTACCGAGGTCTAATGCCCCAACACCACAGATCCAGGTTTATAGGGTCACACAAACCTTTCCATTATGATAAAATGGTAATTTATGGGACGGGCTGTCTATCAAAAGGGGCTGGTACTATCAAAAAGTACCAAAGCTTAAAAAAATGCTGAAACTATTTTTAAGAAGCGTGTATGAGGAGAATACCTATCAAAAAATGCAAACAATTGCCCCCCCACATGAAAAAAATAATAATTTAGACAGTGTCCAAGAAACCTTCCTCCAAAGTTTTATAATACAAAAAAAGGTGCTCAGGGCTTAAATTTTGTAACTGTGTTGTCCAGCAGGTATCAATATAATCTGTTTTTATTGGAACTGCATTGAAGTTCAAAATTCTGTTAACGTGCCCACCTAAGGTAAATGCGCTTGGACCACAGACACCAAAAGCAGATAGGGCTCTGTTGTTCTTGTAAAAGATAGTGCCTAATCAGTATTGACAAATACAGAAATATATGATTGTAATTATATTTGAGGGTATTTTGGATCCCTGATAATTATCAAAATGGTTGAAATTTAGGTGACATACTGTTACACACCTTTGTCTAAATCTAGACCTCTGTTAAACGTTTTTGTGTGTATTTGTGTTTCAGGGTCTGACCAATCCACTGGGGAAACCTGTGTGTTCCTTTGACCCTGATGGCCTCATTTTTGCTGCAGGGGTTGAATCTCAGGCCATTAAATTGTATGACCTTCGCGCTTTCGACAAGGTTCAAACAAAATTCAGTGTGTCAGAGTTTTGTGTATGTGTACTTGAATTTATTTGGGAGGTAACTTTTAAACTTTAAATCTTGAATGCCTTGCTATGTTAAAAATATGTATAATGTATGATTTCTCTGTGTGAAGGGTCCTTTTGCCTCCTTTGAGACGAGGTTTAATCGTGTCTGCGACTGGACAGGACTCTGCTTCAGTAATGACGGGAAACAGATTCTCATAGCCACCAATGGAGGGATGATCCGAGTCCTGAATGCCTTCAATGGATCTGTGCTGCACACTTTCTCTGTAAGGCAGACTTTAACAAAGTCACATTAACACCAACATGCTGACATCTGTTAATATGATTAAGTGTGTGTGTTTTCTGCCTCTTTTACATTCAGGGCTACAACAACAGTCGAGGTATCTCTTTAGAGGCCTGCTTCACCCCTGATTCTCAGTTTGTCATGATTGGTAAGCATGAGTGCCTTAGTTTTTGTGTGGTAGTTGGTCTTTTATTGTGGTATTTCTGGTAAAGAGTGTTGTTGTGCAGGCTCTGAGGATGGGAGAGTCCATGTTTGGAGCACAGAGAGTGGGATGAAGGTGGCTGTGCTGGACGGGAAACATCCA
Source organism: Cetoscarus ocellatus (assembly GCA_037902135.1). Taxonomy (NCBI): domain Eukaryota; kingdom Metazoa; phylum Chordata; class Actinopteri; order Labriformes; family Labridae; genus Cetoscarus; species Cetoscarus ocellatus. The sequence goes on from JBAMNC010000561.1 coordinate 386,094, forward strand.
GGACCAATTAGCTCTCTGCAGTTCAACCCCAGATACATGACATTCGCCAGCGCCTGCACTCAAATGGTGAGAAAACACATCAAGTTAGCCTCCCATTAGCATTGACTCTTTCTATTTAATTATTGTTTTTCCCTTTTCTATTAACAGATGCTTTGGCTACCATGCATTGAAAACCTATAAGGGGGAAGCTGCCAAAGTGAGTCTTTGTTGTAAAACTCATACTGCAAAAGCCACTAAAGAGAAACAGGGCACCTGTAAACATTGGACTGAGACCGCTTTCATCAGGGCAGAGACATTTTTTTAATGCTTTTTAAGTTGTTGTTTATTTTTACCAGCAATATCTTAAACGTTTTCAAGGTGTATCAGGAAAAACCCTGGAAAACATAATTTTCAAAACAAATAAAGGACATTTTAGCATGTGGCAATTTCACCTTTGATAATGGTTTTATCAGTACCTGTTTAAACATTTGTGAATAAATGCTTTCATATAAGATTTTTTTTCTCTTTTTTGATAACTTGTGTCCATAAAATTACAGCAAAAAGACTTGTGCCTCTTCTTTCTAACAGATAGAAGAGACACAAGTTAAAGAATGTTATACAAAATACCCATAGAGCCCTTTTTTGACGACATGATGGACATTGTTTAAAGCGTGTGGTGCACCTTTGTTTGGGCTGTGTAGGTCTATATATTGCCATTTTGAGGATGCATGTTCTCGGTGCAAAGCCAGGCGCAGGGCACATGGGGGTGGATTATGTGCCTTGATTATACACAACTGTGTTTTGGGCGTAACATAGATCAAACCAATCTGAGTGTCAGCTCTCATTCCCTGTAAATCAGTGCACGGCCGGCTACAGGTGTGTTGCTATTCACACAACTGGTTTATATGTTTGGTCCGAACTTCGGATGGATTATTTAATTTGTCTCTATTTATTGTGCCCCTATACACTAAAGAACACACAGAGAACACTGTATGATATATGTTAATGCTCTGATTCAAGAGCTTTCTTTCATTGATGCAAGGGCATAAGAAACAATCAAAAAGGCAAGTCGGACACCTCTGCATAAATGTAAAAGTGAAACCTTGTTAATCATTTAAATCCTCAGTTTAAACTGACAGGATCAGGCAGCTTTATGTTTATGATAGACCTGCTTACCAAAAATCAAATAACTGTAGTCTTTAAATCATTTTCTATTTTTCTTGTATGAATCATTGATGAACACTGTTCTCCATTGTGTGCATTAAACATACTGGACAGCCTGTTTTATTATCTGTAAGCATAATAATCGGTCAGATTCATTAGCATGTGCGCCAACATTAGAAATGTAGCTCTGTTTTTTCAAAGAAATATTTACTGTGTGTGTATTTTTTGTGTCTGGAAGTATTATGCACACTGGAATGCATAGGAATGGTGCATCGAGAGGTACTGCTGAATAGCCTCTGTTCATTGGCTCTCCATCCTTTTATGAAAGGACTTAAAGTGAGGGCTCACTCCAGCAAAACTTTAAGATGTAAGATCATATAAGATCATATAAACAAAATCACACAGCACCAGAGGCCTTACTCATCTGAATTATGGAACTTGATGCAATAAGATAAAATCGAAAACGTAAAAGAGAAAAAAAAAGCTTCACCAAATCATTGGAAAAATTAGTTTCAGTTTCGGAACTCGAGCACATTTAATGATAAAACCTTCCCTCAGGGAGGTTTATTTCTGTGTGGATATTAGCTGCCAGCACCATAGATTTTTTAACAATAAAATCCCAGACTAGTTTTGTTTAACTGTCATTAAAATTTTTGCTGTGGAAAAGTACTTAAGGGCTGTTTCTGCAGCATGCTGTTCACCACTTTATGTGACGCCTACCTCATCAGAGCAGAGTATAGAAATTGTCTTTGTGCTGATGTCCATGTTTACATAAGTAGGTCATAAAGAGTTATCAGTGCTTATTTTAGCCTCTTTCAATCGTCTATAAACTTCTCACATGAGCTTTTAACACAGGAGGCATTATAGAGCTTAAAAAATGTGGCTTTTTTTTACACAATTGTAGATTTAATATGTTTTGTCTCAAAACACCACCCTAACATGACCTCACTGAGCAAACAGGCGTTCACTCTGAACAATATAAAATGTAAACAAATGTGCATGTGTGAAATGAGCTCCGATATGAATGAATTTGATGAATGCTTCTTTTTTTTAAGTGTGTTTTCCTAAAACAGAAAAGGAGGGAGAGGGGGGGAGTTGCTGAATAATGTATAGATGCTTGGATTGTGTACTCACCACAGTGTGAATAATGGATGATCCCATCACAGGTAACCTCACAGGTACACACTTATCTTTCTGTCACCTACCTGCATGCGTGTTCATGTGTGTATAACCGATATGTGTGGGAGGAGGGGGAGGGCCACTAAAATGTGCTGATAGTTACAGTATTTGGCACTTCAATCAAAGTAACAAATTTCTATTTACCATGTTGACAATTAGTATTCTTGTATTACTATTGTTTCTGACAAGCCTTTAATCCGATAGTCCTGTCTGTCCAAAAATCAAATTTTTATGAACAACTGACTATAATAAAGGTCTGTTAGATCAAATATAAGCTGTATTTGATGTGAAACTAGCTACTGTGGAACTTTCCATCAACGAAGTGTATATGATGCACTTTGTCAGCAATGAGACTGAGTTTGCTTAATTGGAAACAGATAAACCCACACGTCATTTAATCTTACCAAAAGATGCAATGATGCACCAAAAATGGGTTATTTTTTTTAAAACGGCAACCTTTTATTGATTGTTTTAACAAGACAAACTCATGAATGATATGAGTAATGTACAGTATGTAACAAATAACTTTCTTTTCCCCCCATTGTACTATTTATTAAAAATGTTTTTTGTCAAGATTATCTACATCTACTAAAGTGTCAAACACATTTATTGAAATGGGTACTGATTGGTCAAAATAACTGATTTAGCTGATATGTAATTTCATTTTTTCAGTAGGGCTATTTAAATGTTCAGTATCAGTGTAAAAGTTTATCTTGTCTTACACTTAATGCAGTCTACAGATTGTAGCAGTATTTATGTTTTTGTAGGGATACATTATTTTAATTAAAGAAACTGCTATAGAATCTCTTCCACGCTTACCTGCTTTTCAACAATCTAAGGTTTCTTTGCTATCCAGACCCAAAAGATGTTAATCATAAATGCCCTCAAATATTTTTTCTCTGTCAAACATACACTAGAAGTGCTCTGAGAGCACAAACCTCTGCCAAGGCATTTCAGAAACCATTAGCCAAGTTATTATAGAAAATGTGGAAAAGTGCCCTATTGAGCAATGTAAAGAAATCTGTCAAAAATTCTCATCATGGTGGAAGTAATTACAAAGTCCTTTTATAAAATTTAGCCATAAATTTGAAGATAAAAAAAATACCCTGTCTTTGTGGTGTTAATTGAATATAGGTCAAAAAGGATTTGTTGATCATTGTATTATGTTTATATTTATGTTTTACACAACTTACCTGCTTAGTTGGAATTGGGGTTTGAAGTCTATCAGCATGACTTTTCCAATGAAATTACAATGTTTGGTTGTTTCTGCTTTGTTTTGGTTGTTTATGTCATGTTACTGTCAGTGCCGTTTTGTGTTATTTGCCGTCTTTCCTCACTGAGGACAATTTTTAACATTGATGATAGACATCTTTGCCATCCAAAAATTTGATATTAGTTGTAAACAAACAATCCCTCTTGATTTTGATCCATTGAACAATGCTGAAATGCAGCAGTCAGACTCTGGCCTGGTGTCACATTTCTGTGACCAGGTGGCTGGAATTTGAGATCATGCCTGAGCTGATTGGCCTCTCTGTGTGAATGAGTGATAAAATGTCCATACATGTGACAGCATCTGAAAACACTGATGTCATGACTGGTGGAGCTGTAGTCACACAGTAGTGGACTACAGGTCAGGACAGTATGTGACTCCCCAGCAGAGAAACTTCTAAAGAGCCCGTCATTGATACGTAGAGAGTTTTAGATCAGTGGTCAGGCTGGCATATCCACTGACAGGCACGTTATTACTCATCAGCCACCAGTTCTGCAGATTGTATTTCAGGTGTTAGGAGTCTCCTGAGTCACCCTCCAGGCGTTTATGTCAGTGGTGCAGCGTGGGTCCATTTGTCTGCCATCAGTGTGGAGACAGCCTACCTGCTGAGCGAGAGGACACACCTGGAGCTACTCCTTCTTCTGTAAGAGGAGAGTGAAGATGTCACACCAGACTGGAATTAACGGTATGTCTATTTGTTGTAAAACTCTGTGTGGTTATTGAAGCAGGTTGTGTTGGCTTGTTTGTGTAAATGTTTAAATCCCATGTCCTATGCTTTTTTTATTTTTGAGACATCACATTTAGAATATTAAAATCTCACTGTTCATGATGCCTGATTTCAAGAAAAACAAATACTTTTATGACTATATCATGTATTTTATACAAGTCATTTAAAACTTGCTATGACTCTATGAATTAATGGCCTTTAAAAGCCTTAGATCTAAAAATGACAGATTTATGACTGTCTTTTAATGTGGTTGCCTCCTATGGAGATACACCAACCATTTTTTTAACATATTGCTACAGGTGTTTATAGCCAGTTTATGGAGATGTATATATGTGTGTTATGGCATTTTGTAACTAGATCATGGGGGACGGGTTGGCAGAAGCGTATCTCTCTCACCTTTCTCACCTGATCTTACATCATTTATGAGATGCTCTGTTTGGTAACCATGGTGAGCGAGGAGGGGGTGCATTCAAGAAATAGTTTTCTGGGCAAAATTACATTCAGTGGGTTAAAGAAATAAAATAAATATCAAGGATTTATCAGTCATAACATTTTAAATTCTTCAGTACTTCTTCAATCGTTAGCCTGAGTCACTTTATGTCATGGCGTGCTGATCTGGCAGTGGATCAAATTTTCTCCCTGAAGTGGAGTCTCAGGTTCTTACTTACCCAACTGTCTCACCTGCCCTCACCCCTCCTCATCCTCAGTTTTTAACCAGTCTGTGTTATATCTGGTTACTCCAGCAACATCTGAGCTGAAGGAGTTCCTAGCCCGAGCGAGGGGAGGTGCCATCAGAATCATGAAGATTGTCATCACAAACGGTAAACATGGAGGCTCTCTTCCTTACAGACAGATGACATGACCTGACCTGCTCTCAATCCAAAGACAAGTGCCCGGTGTACTTTAACGGTGGCCTTGAATCACTGGTAGCCTATTGTCTCTCATTGGAATGGAGATGGGTTCAATCTCCATGTCCTGCAGTCACCTGCTAATATGTCCTCCACTGTTTGTAAATGTGAAATAATGGGATTAGTTAATCATCTGAGACCTGATTATTTCTTCACAATATACTTTTAATTTTTTACATCTATTGGAAATGAGAAGAACCTGCAAAAGTAAAAAAAAAAAAAACCTAACCTAGGCTTTTACAAAAAAAAATAATGTCCTAATATGAGGACAATGGGTTAATCTTACTGTATAACATAGCAAAGCCTTCCTTGTGTAACAAAGTCTAAAACTTTATACATTTCTGGGGAGCAGTTCTGACAAGTATACCCCTCAAAAAAAGTTTGAAAATGTTGTATTGGTTTATTTTTTCTCCCCTTAATAATACTAATCAGTATTGTATTTTCCATTGTTGGAAACCCTGATTAGTCACCTTTACAACGAGGTAAAATTTGTAGGTATCATGCATTCTTGAATGACCAACACAGCTAAACATGTGGGTAGAGCTCCCAAAGACATGACAAAATCCCCTCTTCCTCTTGAAGAAAGCCTACATTTCCTCTGTGGAACTTTGTCCTAAGTTTGGAAATGGTACCTGCTCATTTCCCGAGTGTTTAGTATCTTTCAGGGCAAATTGTTGATCTTTATTGATATTTGATCATCTAATACATTTGATAAATACAGTGCTTATGCAAAACTATGACTCAAAGTTCACAAATTTTAATTTCAGTGACTTTTATAATATTCATTACTATACACATATCTGAGCAAATTACTGCTCTGATATGTGTATGATATAGTTTGGAACATATTTGATTATAATCTCCTATTATACTGAAAAAAAATAATTATCAAAACTCAAACTATATATATCTTTGAGTAAATCCTAAACCAAGTACTTTTTACTTTTACTTAAGTGAACTCACAGTGTGCTGTGTTTACTAGTACCTTGGGTAAAATTTGATTAAAGTAACTATACTTTCACTTGCACCAAGCTGGGTTCTTTTTCCACTCCTCTATGTGTTTGTGACCTCAGGATGGTGGACAATTTGTCTGTAAATGAGAGAAACAAGTCTAAGTATAGGAGGCTATATTTGCTGTGTTTGGATGCACAGTGCTGTTGCCTCATGACAAGGAGGTTGCTGTTTTAAATCTCAACTGGGACTTTTCTGCCCATTCACGTGTGGGATCTCTCTCTCTATAGCTTCCTCCCCCAGTCCGCAGCATGCTTGTTGGGTTTACTGTTTGAGTATGTGTTGGGTTGTTTGTCAGTATAACTTAGCTCTGTGATTGATCAACCAGTTTAGGGTGTACCTTCCCTCTCTCCTAATGGCAGCTCCGAATGGCTCCAGCCCCACATAGAATATGCAGTATAGATAATGGATAAATGTTGTATAGAAAAGCCAAAGTGTAATGTTCTCACGTAAATATACAGGGTCTCAGGAGGTTTGTGAGTGGTTCTGGTGTGTATGGGTGTGATTTGGTGGAAGTGTAAAAAGCCCTTAGAGAGGTCAGATGACAAATAATACTCTAAACAAGCTCAAGTCCCTTTACCATTTACTTTCTTTCTGCAGAGCAGCTGGTGTTAGACTCGTGCAGAGAGCCAGCACAGAGCTGGGACAAGGACTACGATCACTTCCTGCTTCCTCAGCTCACACCTCAGGAACCGTGCTACATCCTTTACCGGCTGGATTCCCAGAATGCACAAGGGTACGAGTGGATCTTCATTGCCTGGTCACCTGATCAATCACCGGTATGTTTTAAACTTGCAGCTTTACAAAACTGAAGTAAGAAATCTGCTGTACATTCAAACACAATCCTGTGATGTCTGCATTGAACTTTATTGTGTAAGACTTTGATTTACCCTCTGTCTCACAACCACAAAACATCCCAGCCTTTCCTACTTTTACTCTCAAGCAGTACTTTTCATCATACAAGCTCATAACCACTTGGCAATAGTTCAAGTTTATTTTATTTCCCATGGTGTGTTGACTTTTACATAAGAATAATTTTGTGAAAACTGAAGTTATCGGTGGCCAGCTCATGTAACACAATGTGGTCAATAAAAAAAATGTGAGATTTTAGTGTCCCAATATTCATTTTCTTTTATTCAAGAGAGACAAAGTATAGATCTGAATTTATTCATTTTGATCTGTTTTTTTTTTTTTTTTTGTATTTGAAAGAGTGAAAAAAGACAAAGTATTAATGCAGGATGCATACAAATTACCTTAACAAGACTGCATTTTTTTGATATGCTGGATTTTTAAAGTGTTTTGTCACATTTGAGATTTTGTTTTTTTTCCAATCTTAAATGAAAGTAATACCTTCTTTTCTGTCCTGGCATCCATTAGGTGAGGCAAAAAATGGTGTATGCAGCCACCCGTGCCACACTGAAGAAAGAGTTTGGAGGAGGTCACATTAAAGATGAAATGTTTGGCACAGTTGAAGTAAGTGAATGTCCTTCTGTAAATGCCACCAGTGAGTGAGTGTATGGGTGGTGGTGTTTGAGTTGCTGTCTCTGTGTCTGTCTGCAGGATGACGTCTGCTTTCAGGGATACCTGCGACACATGACCTCCTGCTTGTCCCCTGCTCCACTCACAGCAGCAGAGCAGGAGCTACAACGAATTAAAGTCACAGAGGTAAATTAAGCCAGCTGTAAGGATGTAGCATGAATGGTGTTGGTTTTTTTGCATTCTACTAATCTGAACTGTGCTTCCCTATTCCTCCTGCAGGATAAAGTTGTATTGGTAGGTAGATTCTCCTTCACACAACTATTTAATGACATCTGCATGAAAAACAGAGAACAGAAAAGACATAAACCTTTCATAAATTCACAGGATGAACGTCGACGAATTGGCACTCCAACAGCACGAGCGCGGGTTTGTTACCATCCTTTTATCTGTTTGACTGTAAGGCTTTTAATTTAACCCCACATTCATACAGTAATTGTTTTTTTCCTTTTTTTTTGTCTTCATCCTTCAGGTTACAATGGAGTTTGGCTTAGACAAACGGGCACAGACTCTTCAAGGTCTTGCATTTCCACTCCAAGAGGAGGCCAAACGAGCTCTTCAGCAGCTCAAGCAGAGACGCGTCAACTACATACAGCTGGTGAGCACAGAGAGGCAAACTTTTAAAAGCAAACTCAAGACCAAACTTTTATTCCTGCTTTTGAATGACTTTAACTTTATTTTATGTCATTCTAGCTATTTATTTATCCATGTGAGATTTCAAATTTCATTGTGTCTTACTGAATCAAATACAGTATATTAGCTGTGTTTGTATTATTATGTTCAACGATCTTTTATTATTTTTCTCATCTATTTAGTTTGTGCATCATTTTTGATTTCTTGTGTTGAAAGTGTTTTATTATCCCACTCAGAATTTTTTTGTGTGCTGGTTTATATAGTTTATATCCTCCTCTATTCCTTTACTTTAATTCCTTATTTGTGTATTTATTATTTCTATTCGATTTTAATTGAATCTTAATACTTTTATTTTATCTCTAGTTTTAGTGTTTTTCATATAATATCCAGTGTTTTTTCATTATGAAGTCTTCTCTTATTGTGCAACATTTTTTTATATGAAAATTGCAATACAAATAAAGTTTGATTGATTGACTGACCGTGACAACATGTTATTTGAAGTTTTTTCAGTACCCCAAACAGTCTCCAGTGGAATACAGATTGTCACATCTTTTTAAACCCTATTAAATCGTACTGTTTTTATCAAATCATATTTCATCATAATGTGTTGCATTGTAATGCACTGAATTGTATCTAAAGCTGCCTTCCATAAATCTTTCCATGTATCCATATTAAATGTAAAATTGCCCATGTATGACTCATTTGTATGTATTTTGTCACAGAGGCTGGATGTGGAGAAGGAGACCATTGAGCTGGTTCACACCAAACCTACAGAGACTCATGAGCTTCCCTTCAGGATCCCTACAGACTCGCCCAGATACCACTTCTTCATCTTCAAACACTCCTATCAGGGTCAGCGGCAGGAGGCGCTGGGTCAGTACTCAGCCACAGGAGTCTCTGTTCTAGATAGAAATAGAAATTGATTGAAAGTTTGCTGTTGTTTTGTGTACACGTAACCTTAAGGAGCAGCTGGACCCTATGCAAAAGATATTTTCACTCCTGTCCTGACGGGTTAAAATATAAGAAGTGGGTTGCGTTATAAAGTTTGCTCCTCTGCATAGTGTCCACCCACTACATGATTTTATTGGCCAGTATTGAATGTGACTGACAGAATGATTGTCCAATCATCTTCTGGAAATGTGTTTAAAATGTTCTGCCTTCTCCAAACACTTTCAATGGGCTGTGTCCCAGATGAACTAGTGAATATACATTACTAGACATTGAACTGTCATTCTGGTGTGTCAGGTTAATGTACATGGCTTTTGGTCCACATATCTGTATGTCTGTTCTCTAATCTTTCATTGGCTCTCCTCCTTGTGAATTAACACAATCATTGGTCTGCAATCTGTTCCACTTACCACTGGGCATCGGTGTTGCCTGTCTTTCCTATATGCTTTTCAAGTATTGTGTAGTCTCCTGCCTGGGTCAGTGTGTTCTTGTTGTCACCCTATCATTGTTGGTTTGGTGGTGAACATCCTGTTAAATCTCCTGGCTTGGACAGCTTGTACTTCTGAGGAAGCCCTTTCATTGACACATCCATCTGTTGCTCTGATAGTTTGCTTAACTTGGCTTCTTACTGTCCTATTTTTTTCACCCTCATGGCTCTATCACCATGGCAGCGCCTGCCTATGGCCAGTGTTGTTAATCTTGTAGCCAACCATCTCAAGGATCAAGCTGTATATCAGCTTGTTGGTCCCTGCTATGGATGAAGTAGGTAGGGTGGTCAATGCTGCATTCAGATCATCCATTAGACTTCTAGTCCTGGTAGTCGGCCCTTGAGGTTTCATCTAATTTGGTCATGATTTTCATTCTCAGGCCAGTTTTCCAAGTTTTAAATGTATCAGCATCAGGGCTTGTTGTCATTAGGTCTTGGTGCCTAATTTCGGATGGTGAGGATGATGATATAAAGACCCTGACCTTTCATCCTGGCTCCCTTGCAATAGCATCTTTGCTGTACTGCATTAATCTGTTGTTGTGATAGCAGATTATGCGTGTGGGTATTAAACACTAGGCTATAAATAGTTTCTTTGTTGGTCCAGATGATGGGTTTTGTAGTATTCCCAGGTTACACATATTCTGAACCAAACCCCTGTCACAAGGATTACTTGTGACGTAGTAAAATTGTTGAAATGAACTTTTGTCTCTAACAATCAGCCTCTTAACTCGTGATGTCATGTCTGTTTTAGTTTTCATATATTCAATGCCTGGATACACCTGCAGTATCAAGGAGCGGATGCTTTACTCCAGCTGTAAGAACAGGCTACTGGATGAAGTGGAGAGAGACTACCAGCTGGAGGTCACCAAAAAGGTATGTAAAATAAGTAAAATAAACAAATTTTAAAAGATAAAGCAATGCTGACTGCTGGTTAAAAATGGTGCATCTACTGATAAGCATCTGTGTTGTCGATCAGTGGCCATGATTCGTCCAAAGTGGAATTAGTGGCAGGCATTTAAATTTCTCTTCTGGGTAGGAGTTGGATGACTTCCGAATTTTTAAAGTCGACTTTTTTTTGATAAAAGTTGAGTTGAATTTGAATAGTAGCTGATGATGACATGAGTAAAAACCAAGGCACAAGCAACGATATGCATTTTCAAAACACAATACATATGCTCCTAGCGGCAGACCTTTTAAAACACATTTTGAACAGCAAGAAAAACTAAAGCATGTAACTTGGCTACAATAATGTACACACCAACAAGATCTGTGCAACATCATATTGACAAATACTCAGTATCATAGTCCAGCTTCAACACAGTTTTGGATTTGTGATCCAGGTTTATTAGATTAGATTTAGATTAGATTTAGATTTATTGGTCCCCGGGGGGAAATTCATCTCCACTGACTGTACAGAAACATATGGTACAGTCAGTGCTGTCGCAGCAGATCGTGCGCCATCTTGTTTAGAAGGAAAAGGCATTAACATGGACCTAACGTTTCTCTTCGATGAATACTGTTGGACCAAATATTTCATTACCCGCTGTCTTCTTAAAGAAGTCCATGTTGTAGCTGCCTGATCATGTAATGTGCGTCTAATCAACTTTAGGCAAAAGAGTCATAACAAAACAACCAGGACGACCAGTCGACTGGCCTACACAAATCCTACTGAAGGGTGTACAGTGACCAGAAAGTAAAAGTACAGCACAGTAGTGAGTCATCAAGAGGGGCTGGGGTGTTTTGTTGTTTGTTTGTTTTAAAATAAATGTGAAGTGACTGAGCTAGTTGAGTAAATAGAGATCAGACTAATGCATGAAATATCTCTTTTTCCATTCAATTCAAATTTTGTTTCTACCTGAGAAAATATTGAGGGGCAAACCTTATTTGCTTTGCCTCAAAAATCAACTAAACAGGTAATTTCTATTGAGCTAAGACAATTTAAGACATTTATGCAGAAATAAAGCTGAGAAAATGTTGATGTATGATCATTTCTTTTAATCATTTACGATGCATGTACATTTTTGGTTTGAGGGTTCTCAGAGGGTGCAAAATTTTGAATCTGACACCAGATAAAAAATGCTAATATAATGAACTCAGTGTTCTTGCTTCTTTTTGACATGTTTAAGACTCTTATCACCAGCAATGCCCCAAACCCCGACCATTCAGCATATAAAAAATCTCTCTCTTTAAATAACAACAGTAACATGATATATTCAAACTGGCATGTCGAGAGTGAAAATCTTAAAATGATTACATTCAGTTTTTTTAGTATTTCGCCAAAATGTCCTTGGAGCATTTTTAAATTTTGTGGTCATAGGATTTCAGGTTACAATGACCTTGAACCTCTTAAGTGTATTGAGTTTCCCCATCCCCTTAAGCAGAACACGCCACCATGACCTTTGACCTCTTACCTCTGACACAAGACTTCCAAAAATTTAACAGATTATTTTCCAGTCAAAGTGGATATTTGTGATATTTTAGGTCACTCATTTTAGGTAGCACTTTTACTAAGACATGTCTGAATACCTAGTAAAAAATACTTTGTCTTGTTTCAGCATTAAATAAATTTGTAGCGTATGTTTTTTGGGAGGATTTGCATTTTTTTACCACAATTTACAGCATTTAAAGGAATGAATTATGCATGCTGAAAAACCAAAAATGCTGGAAAATGTTGGAGTTGCACATTTAAAGAAATCTGACCCTAAGATAATGAAGTCGCCAATGGTTGGTATGCAAATAAAAAGTTTTCAGAAACTATGTAACAAAATGCATCGATCTAATGTCTGTTGCTGAAGGGGAGGCACAAGAGGCAGCAAACTGCTGTATTTCTTTGTGTGTAAAAGTTTGACTTGTCTCTGTTCTTATTCATTGGTAAAAGTGGGTGTTGAGACAAACAAGTCTTCATGTAATTAATATTTGTCATGATATAATGACATGAGAGTGTTGTTTTTGTGTTTGTGTGCAGATGGAAATAGACAGTGGAGACGGCCTGACAGAAGAATTCCTTTATGAGGAGGTTCACCCAATGGAGCACACCTTAAAGCAGGCCTTCACTAAACCCCGCGGACCAGGAGGAAAGAGGGGCAACAAACGCCTAATTAAGGGTGCAGGAGAGAATGGGGAAGAAAGTTAGATACTTAACACACAATCACATCAGGAATTTTACATAAGCATACACAAAACAACACAATATCTATGAACTGACTTGTTAATTTACTGATAACTCTAAGCCATTTCTTCCTCTTAGCTGCAGATTTTTAACCCTGAAAACATGACAAATTAGATCCACCTTAAAGCAGATTTCATGTTTATTTTCCTGTGTTGAAATTTATAACAATAATGATAATCAAACACCTAGGTTGCGATCGATATACTGAGGCTTCAGTCCTCCAGGTGGGCAGCCTAGGTTCATTCTTTCCCCCTGATTTCCTACTCTGTCCACTGTCCAATCTAATAAAGGCACAAAAGCCCCAAACTAAATCTTCAAAATATAATCAAGTTAACAGAAAGTATATTTTAGAAATTGCTTTAAAAGACTGAAAGAGAGCACTGTCTGTGTACCCAGTTGTAATCACTGTGAAAGTCTGATATGCAGACTCATCTTTTGCTTTGGTAAAACTAAATAAGGTTTAGTTTCATCACATAAAAATCAGTCTGATATTAATTAGATTAATGAACAAAGTAATAGTATTTTCAGACATTTACACAATGTTCTGACCCCAGCAACTGAAAAACCAATGGATAACCATCTATTTTTAATAAGTGTAAAAGAAATATTAGAAATCTGTATTACAAAGTGCAATTGTGATCACATGATTTGTTTTTAATGCTTATGGCTTAGCCCAGACCAAGGGATCCAGAAGTATACTCCTTGCACCTGTATGCCCCCTTTCAAGTTATGCTGAACACAGACACAGATTTAAACGGTAGAAAGGATTATACATCATTTAGGCAAATGATATCACCTCAGAGATAGTCACATATAGTCATTATTTCAATATCCAGTGAAACCAAACTTTCTTTAACAGGACTTTTAAAACATAAAACATGTTCAAAGTCAATACTCTTCACCTTTGCCTCCCAAGGAGGCAAAAAACTGACCAATATTTTACCTTTTTACCTTACTTTTTTAGAATATGCATAATGTAGTTAAGGGAAGTATTAATGTTGACATATTTGTTGGTTTTGCTCATTTTCAAAAAGTACAAGGAAAAACTGTGTGTGTGGGTCCAGGCACAGATGCATTTTGTGGGCCATCTTTACTAAGTTAGTATTAGGGACTATTTCAATTACAATGCACTGCATTGTGTATGAAGGCTTTTAAAAAGTTTTAAACGTTTCATTTTGTCTGTTTGGCTGCAAATTAAAATTTCTATTTATTTATGATATTTCTATTAATTAGCTGTAGTTTAGTTTGCACTCCATGACTGTGCATGGAGTTATAATTTATTAGTAATCTGTAAGATTTCAAGGCTGGGTTGCAGCCGAGGATTGCCTAAAGCCAGGGTTGTCCAAACTAGTTTTACCAGGGCCACATATAGCCAAGTATTAGGGATGACTGGGCCACTTTGATATACCCCTCCAGTGTATTAATGTCAGTAAAAACAATCCAAAGTATGTTCAGACTGGCTTATGCCAAGGTAAGACTGCATGATTTTTTTTGTCAGTTATGATGGTCACTTTGTCAGGCTAGGCAATCACAGAGACATAAAGTCACGTCATGATTTGTCCAACAAGCATGACAGAGTACACAGTTGAAACCCACTGCACATGTGCTCATTATGACCAATGTGATGATGTTGGAGAAGGGGTGACACTAAGCACAGCAAACAAATGCTGTATTTATAGTAATATACCTTTGTTTGCCTCTCCAATCATTCAGGTGAATAATTTTTTAGCTCACTGCTAGGCTTGATGCTAGGCCAGGATGTTGTTTTCAGAGCTTTACAAACTTTTCCTCTGTCTCTCAGTTCACTCTCAAGGTTATCTTGAAGATTCAAAAAACAAGGCCTCTGGACTGTTTTTTGAATCTTCAAGATAACCATGACCTGGATGAATGAGAATCTACACAGACGTATTCACTCTCAAGGCACCACCTTTGGTTTGTTTACATTGGTGATCATTGTGCACGGAGAGCGCTTTGTGCTCTCATTGGTCAGAGTCTCTGATGTGACTGAACAAATCCTGGGAGGCAGGATAAAAATTACACCTGATGGACTTTCTGTCAAGGAGCTGTGAGGCATCCTGGACCAGCCTTTTGTTGTTGCTAACTATGACACGCCACACAAGATGAAATGACAGAATTTTGATGGGTCCTGAAACCCTGTTACGTTGTGTGCTAATCATGCTTAAATTGTGTAGTCTGACTGCAGCATTGGCAAATGTGTATGTTTCTGTAAAAAAAAATTAAAATACAATTATCCATTAAAAGCTTGACAAGGCCAATAGCCAATCATTATATAGGATTCTGGCATGGCAGTTGGAAATGAGGGGGCCGTGGTTAGCCTGACTGGATCCAACCATGGGCACAATGAGGATGGACCATTCTCTGTGCAGCAGAAAAGAGCGATGCTGACACGTTCAGAAACAAAACAAGAGCAAACTGCACAAAGCAGCCAAACTTTATAGTTTTGGTGCTTGGAGTTGTTTAGCGCAAAGAAACGTTGTATAATGGACATTGAGATTAAGAAAATAGCTGATTTACTGTTATACATTTGTCTCCTTTCACCTCCTAAGCGTAAGCCTCCACTGCCGGCCATGACTGCATTTATTTTTAGATTTTGCTGCAGACCAACAGAAAATGGATGAAGGGCTGAAGTTGGCGTGTGGGCAGTAATTTGGACATCCCTGCTTTTAACCACATTTTGTTTTATTTTAGCTTGTTTCTAAACGTTGAAGCTTGTTCACTTTTCAAGCTGCAGGCATCACACCTGATCCTTCTTCTTATTCCTGTTCACAGTTATTAGTAAATAGTTATGAAATGTCTGGCTTAGGGTGGATCCTTTTTTGTACCTGCTATTATGAACAGTCCACACCAGGGGTGGGCAACTTGAAGCCACCCTAATCCCACAGTGCGGCCTGCCAGTTAGTTTCAAATATATTTTCATGAGAAAACATGACACCATCTGCCATAAAAAAAAATAGAATAGCAGTATTTCAAAGAAAATGGAATTGGCTTTGTTTCTGTAGCACTGTTAAATACATTACAACATGCGTTCAAGAGGGACAATGTATTTAATAACCTTTAAAATCTGTCATTGCAGTGTAAAATTAGCTGAATCTGAGCTGTATTCTGTGTTTAGCTCATCAAATGAAGTTTTACTACTTGCATTTAATCAAAAGATACAAGCTTAAAATTCAGTGAAGTTGAGATGTATAAAATGTAAATAAAAACAATACAATAATTTGCAAACCCTTTTAGACTCATATTCAATTGAATATACTAAAAGAAAAGATATTTAATGTTTAAACTGGCCATTTTCATTTTTTTTGTCTTGTAAATATTCCCTCATTTTGAATTTGATGGCTGCAATACATTCCAAAAAAGCTGGGACAGGGGCAACAGAAGGCTGAGGAAGTTGAGGAATTCTCAAAAACTGGATCATGAACAGTTTCACTGGAAACAGGTGAGAATCATGATTTGATTTAGTTACTCAAAAGCGAGGATGGGGCTCGCCAAATAGTCCAACAGTTTAAGAACAGTGTTTCTCAGTATATGTATGCATCAAATTCAAAATGAGTGAATATTTGCAAAAAATACAAAGAAGTTTGATCATTAAATGCCTTGTATTTGTAGTGTATTCAATCAAATATAGGTGAAAAAGGATTTGTAAATCACTATTCTGATTTTTTTAACGTTTAACACAGCATCCAAGTTTCACTGGAATTGGAGTTAAAATACAAGCCTTGTTACAATAGCTGCCTTTGAGAGCGTTTTTGGTCCTCCTGTTAGATTATAAATAATTGTAATTGTGAATGATAACATCCTACAGTTGTCAATATATGGCCCTTTGGCAGTGGAAACGAAACTTATGTGGCCCTTGTAACCAAAGTTGTCCACTCCTGGTCTACACTGTCCCTGTGTTTCCATTTTTTTACCACTTACAGTCCCTCCTGCATTACCTGGACAGCTGTCTGCTCTTGTCCTCTGCTGTAAAGGTTTGATCACAGTCAGCTGAAAGCCGTTGTTTTACAACAACCTACAATAAAATATTTTCTTTATGTTCTCATTTTGTGTCCTTGCTTCCCTCTTTGCCTGACAGTGTGTGCGTGATATGGTGTAGTCATGCAGGCAGCAGCAGCAGCAGAGATCAGGGCTCAGCAGTGGAGGTCACTTTGCTGTGTGTGTTTTCCAGGAAGCCGCTCTACCCAGAAGCCCTCTGCCGCTCTCAGACCGCAGTGCTGATGGGAACGGCCTTTCTTGGAAACGCGGTTCAAGGCTTACTTGTTTCAAATGGTTATTATCTGTCTACACGGAATCTGTGGGCAGGGATGATGATGATGAACTTTGACTTTGTTAGGAAATAGTGACTTCTGACATGACCCAGATATTTTCGTTTCCAAGAAAAAGAATCCACTGGTTGTTCTGCTCAGGTGACTTTATCCTTCATTATACCAAATATAATCCCTCACTGAAAACGGGTTTCAGAGCACATAATCAGAAATAAACATCTTCATATGTTGATGTACAGGAGATATCCGCAAGAGATTCCTTGCATGGGCACTGAGAGTCACCTCAGCATATCATTACACTGTCGATTTAATGATATAAACACACTTTAAACACTGTAACTGAGAGAACTGCGGGTCTCAACTCTGTTTCCATTGGGCGAAGAGACGCATTTAACGCACCAGTGTAGTCAGCTGCATAAAGGCAGCGAGATGTCACTCAAAAGAACCGGAAGTTGTGCAACTACCCTTCAACATAAAAGATAAGATACTGCACACAAAAGCGATTTTAGGAGGCGCAAGGGAGGTCTCAGATTTATGGAGGAAGAAGAGGGTAAAACTAGATTAAATAAATAGTATTTTTCAGGTCAGAACAAGGCCGCCCATAAGGGGGGACATAAGGGAAAACTGTCTGGGGACCAGAGTCATGTAGGGCAGTGGTTTTCAAACTTTTGGCTCGAGGCCTGACTTGGATCACTCCAAAATCTCAAGGCACAGCATTAATGCCTTGAAAAATAACCCCATAACACATGTTACTGTACCATTTTAGTCGGTATATGTTCATTTCGATTGAGTAATGCTTTATAAGATTTGACTGGCAGCCATATTACTCTTAATTTAAAAAGTATTTAGTTAAAATTTCATAAAAGAAATTTTGTCAATACAGTGGCACATATTGAAAAATAGGGTAATTTATTAATGTATAACACAAAAGTAATAACTCCTTCCACCTGCCACAATTTTAGCTACTGCAGAGCTCTTAAACTTTTAGTTTAAAAACATCATTTTTAGCTTTTAACTAAAATAATGCTCACAAGTAACTCATGGAGTGAATTTAGAACACATTCATTAGTTGTTGAATAGTTGTAAGTTATCATTGCACACCTGGATTTGCCTTAAGGCTCACCAGTGTGCATTGCCACACCATTTAAACCACTGATGCAGGGGCCCATGAATGTTTGTAAAGACATGGTGCATTCTAAACTGAAATACTCCCCACATCTTGTCAAAGAAGAAAAAAATCATTTTATTTGTCATTGTCTGTTTCGAAGTGTTAACCCCCTCCTCCCGAGATGATAATCGTTTTATAGTGATATTAATGTTGCGTGGGGACCATTGAATTTTACAGTTAGCACAATAATGCTTGTTGTGTTCAGTCATGCCAAGATCCGCAAGAAGATTTTAATATGCATGTTTGTATATATGTATTTATTTAGTTAGTTAGTGAGTTAATATCAGCTCCAAAGCTGCACAGAGGGTGAATATTCCTACACTAATGCTACCTTTGAACTAGATGTTTTTTTAGTAGACTAGTAGACTGCTGATGGCACAAAGAAGGGAAGGGGGAGAAATCTTAATAGCATAATGTTTTTGTTTTGTTAACAGAGACAGTAAATACACCAAAGGGCAGATAAAACTAAAAAAAAGGATGATATGACTTTGACTAATGAGACCAAAGATATATGATGAATCATGCTGCAAACAAGTAAATTTCAGCAGTACAAAAAAAATATATAAATTATTATGGAGTGTGTATGTTATTCTGGTGCTTCTGTTGTCAGCCTCATATGGACACTGGGGAAAGAGCATTTGTTGCACCTCTGCTTTGACTTTGGGGTTGTGGCTCATCTTTACCACTTGGTGGCTGTCCTTGGATCTTCTGTAGTTGTCAAAGTGCCCCAAACCATCTCTCTAGATACTTTTGCTTTGATTTGATTAGACTGTCTGGAAATAAATCATTGTTTACAGTGACTGTGTCCCCACATTATCATTATAATTAACCGTGTTTGGTGTTAGCCATTATATTGCATTGTATTATAATAGCTGTATCAAATGTGAATTTGACTTTTTTTTATGTTTATTCGGTTATAGCTAATGGATTGACCTGTGTTTGAAGACAGTTTTCTATTTTCTGTTCAAAGCTGCCCTCAGTCCAACAATCAGCACACGTCAACACATCTTATTTTGAAATGTGCACAGGAAGTGGTGTGTGTTGACAGAGTGCTCAGACGGGACTTTGTGGGGCTGTCTGTCAGTGCGGGCGCTGAAACACAAAACCTTTCTGGGAAACAGATTCCTGGAAGCGGAGTGAGCCCGGAGTGAACTGAGCTGTTTTCTGCTCGCTAGTTTACTGAATAACGAGCTCAGAGTCACAGTAGATCACCGACAGACCTCAGCCACGACCATTTCTCCTAACTTTATTTCTGCAGGAGATTCTTAGAGGAAATGTTTCTGTTGATGTCACCTGAGACCACTCGGCTGTGACTGGAACAAAATTATACTTTATGGCGATTTACTTTCCCTCGAGCTGTTCGCAGACCTTATGATTTCCTCTGATTTAAGGTAAGTTCTTTTATAGGCCTATGTGCTGTTGTGTTAAAGTCTGTAAAGAGCCGAGGATTTTTAACAAGTATGAAGGACACATAATGCGGTATGTTTGACGGATGACGGACTGTAAGCTCTTGGCTTTTAGCTTGATGTTTTTTTTTTTTATTTTAATTCAAGATCAATTTCATTCTCAGTTAAAGTAATACGGACAAAATAAGATTGCCAAATATAGTTTATAATGCCTAACAGTTATTAGCAACTGCAATAAGGATAGGAAAGTAGTAATTATAATGGTAATTTCAATAAATGGTTTTATGATAGCATTGACTTACTATATACACATAGAAAAACTCAATAACGCTAAAAAAAAAAACAACCCTATTTTTAGATTGCTTAAATGTTATTTTTATTTATTTTTGCTAATTCTGTCTAATTGTATATAAAAATGATAGCTTATATCTCTATTTAATAATTTTAAACCAAGATTTACATGATTTATTCATTTATTTATTTTTATTGTGGTATTTTTTATAACCACTACTAGAAGAGCTCCAAGAGAGCAAACCTCCACCAAGGCATTTCCAACATTGTCAGGAAAGTGATTTTAAAAAATGTGGAAACTGACCTATCTTGCACTGTTAACAGATTCTTGAAAAAAATTCCTGGAACAACATCCAGGTTCGGATCACCACCAAAATAAAATAATTTCTCCCTTATGCCCTGACCGACATTCCCTGAAAATGTCATCAAAATCTGTTGAGAACTTATTGAGTTATTAGAGAAAATGGGAAAAACTGCCCTATCTCACACTGTTAAACCCTTTAAACATTTCTAGATCTGCATCTGTTGTCAGATCTACATCAAAATTAAATCACTTCTTGCCATGATCAACATTGCCTATAAATTTCATCTGATCCCGTTCATCTGTTAACAAGCAAACAATCAAAAAACATTCAAAAACAACCTCGGTGTCAAAGGTAATACTTGTTTTTTTTCAATCAGGATCTTAGTACCTTATTTTGTTTCTTTTTGTGTACCTGCTCTGTAATGACATCTAACCTTTTTGGATTCTTGAGTTTACCTTATAAAACACCTTTCATTTCCCTCTATGTAAATGTAGGACATCTGTCAGTCAGAAATGGTTGCCCGGGCAGTGACCATTTTTCATCATGAGGAGCAAGGAGGAGGTTCATGCTGCCCACACACCCCTCTGCCACCTCGGGAACCTGCAGAGGACCTCCGCTGCATCGGCACCAACCTCCACTACCTACAGACCTCAGGTACACAAGCAATCGCACGATTTAATATGCAGCTAGAATAAATTATCTTTCTGTTTGATATGAGTCCACGATGGAAATTTAGAGAGGGATGTCATCACACTGCTCATAGTTTTAAGATGAGATAATCTTTTATTGATCCCAGAGGGGAATTTTGAATGTTACAGCAGCACAGGGCAAAGAAGAATGCAGGAGATAAAAATATAACATTTTGAGGGATTGTGTGAAGAATTTGATTGTTGCACTCCCACGTTTTTTTCAAGGCAGATCGGATTTTATGCTTACTACTGATATGTGGATCTATACTTTCAGAAATTAAAGCAATTCCAGACTCCAAAACTAGCCCATAAATTGGACAAAAAGTAATCATAACTATAAAAAGCACACAAATAGATGAAGACAGGAGATCAGGAAAACGTAAAGCCTCAGGGAATATGACTTAAAATTTTTAGAATTTTAATAGAATCTTAAAATTCAGTGTGTCATTTAGCATCCTCAAAAAACTGAGAGGGACAACCTTCTCTAAGGGTTAGAAAATCTTGTTCCAAGACAGCTTATTTTACAGCTAATATGATTTCTTGTTGTCTTTGAGTGTGCTAGACTTATTTTTTTATTGTCTGAGTTATAAGTTGCATCATAAATGATCATCTAAATCCCACCCACTTTACATCCAGTTTCTGAACACTCTAAAAAATTTAACTTAACAGCTGATAGTTCAAAAACAGTGCAAAGATCAGTCCTAAGATTGTTAGATAGTTGATAGAATGTATTTATGATCATGAATATCTTATGAAGACATTTTTCTGTGATTTGTGTTCCTCTGGGCTTTAAATATAGTTGTTTATGGTCATTTGTTTCTCACCTATGTCCTCTAAAGTGCATCAAGAACTCACAACTTACTTTTTAAATGCAAAAGCTTGGTGATTGAAAATGAGAGACATCTGCATGTAGTCCAGCTCTCAGCCAAAATCACAAGTTTGATGAGAGCTGACAAGACTACAAAGATTTTAGAAAAAGCTGTACATCAAGATATGAGCTGAACTAATGTCAGACTCAGCCTGACTGGCAGCCCTCCCCACCAACCTGCTGTATCAGAGAAATACTGATTTCCCTCATAAAACTGCTTTTTTCAGTGAACCTTTGACTGATGTTAAATTTCATGTTCAAGTTCAATTTCAAATCACTGTTGCTGTTTGTTTTCTATCAGTCACTGGTTACACAAATGCAGTCATTTAGTGCTCTTAAACGTTAACTGAGTATTGCAGCCATCCAGTTTTGAGCTTGTTACTGAAGAAAAATGATTTTGAGGGTAAACAAGCAGCTTTTTAGGCTTGTAAATAATTATATCTTATTGGTTTTTAGCATAGGATGGGTAACTATGACTTCTGTGGGTGTAGTGTGGGTAGAGTCAACTTCCTGTCAAAGTTTTATGCTATTCATCAGTATGTCCTACACTAATTGTCACCCTTAAGCTTAATTTGACAAAGTTAAACCACACTTAAAAAAATCACATGTTAAGTATACATATGTATTCAAGTGTTGTTAACCAGTGTGAAGGACAGCAAGGTGGGGCAGCAGGTTAGTGTCTGTGCCTCACACCAAGAAGGTTGCTGTTTCGACTGCCTGTGCCAGCCAGGGCCTTTCTATGTAGAGTTTGCATGCTCTCCCCATGCCGGTGTGGGTTCTCTCCAGGCACTCCAGCTTCCTCCCATGGACCAAAAACATACTCATTAGGTCAGTCCATGACTAAATTGCCCTTAGGTATGAATGTGAATGGTTTTCCATCTCTCTACACAGCCCTGTGATTGGCTGGTGACTGGTTCAGGATATATCTTGTCCCTCACCATTTACAGCTGACATAGGCTTCAGTCCCCTGTGACCCTGAGAGGGATAAGTGGTGTAGATAATGGATGAATGAATGGGTAATCTGTGTAAAGCCCGCTAAAATAAGTCTGTTGTCTGACACAGCAATAACTAGTTGGGTCTAAAAAAAGTCCCTCGCAATGAGATACCTTCACCTAACAGGCTGAAAGTCCTGTAAAGATAATTTAGGTGTTCAGCCTCTACCAGTTTAAGTTCCTTATTGTTTAAAGTCCCATTAATATTATTATATTTTAAAAACTTGTAAAAAAGTTTTGTGCTTTCACAAAAGTTAGCATGCTAAAAGTCGCCATAGCCAGCAAAATCCCACACTAAAGCCAATAAAAGCTACTTATTTTGTTCAACTATCTGAACCATAATATAACCCTTCAGTGGATAGAATCTGTGGTATTCCCCCAAAAAATCAAAAAGTAAGCAAAAAAATATGGTTTATTTATGTCTATCCTGTCTCTGCTTTTAGAGATCTGTATCATTTTCCTGAGCTCTGTAATAAGAGCTGGTGTTTTTTTTCAGAGTTTTTTTCTTTTTTTTTTTATTGGGGACAGTTTTTGGCTTTCTCATGTCTATTATTTAACAACAAAAATGTCAAAAAGAAAACAGTCTCCCAAACTTGAGTCATCTTCTATTGTTCTCATAAAAGAGTTGCCTCCAACTGGCTCGTCATTTTTCGTGTTTTTTAAACTGAGTTTCCAATCTATCCAGTGCCCCACAAGAAATGTTAAAATGTGCAATTGTTTTGACTGTAGAGTTTTAAAGTATTTTAATGGCAAATATAAATGAGAGATGTTTTGAAGGGTGGTGCTATCTTCTTAGCTCATAGCTATTTACCTTAGTTCATTTCACTTATTGCTCAAAACATACTGGCAAGCAGGTGTGTGAGTCATTGTAGAAAGTTTTCACTGAAGATTGGTAATGCATTGTGTGTCTGCACACCGTCCACTTGGTATTGATTGCTCAGGGCAGATGTATTTATGGGTTGATGCATTTTGTAAACAAGGTCAAAGTGAGAAAGAGGGCTGATGTGGTCCTCAGGCTGCCAGGTGTTTTGTAGCCTTATCTCTCTTGTCCCACATTTTTCTCCATATTCAATTTGTTCACAAAATCTATGGGGATCTGGACAATCCTTGCAAAAGAACAAAAGTCATGTCAAAATTAAAATAAAAACGTTGATGTTATCAATTTGTCTGTTTTCAGGCTGGTACTGGGGCTCCATCTCAGCAAGTGAAGCTCGGGAGGCTCTGTTACAAAAACCTGAAGGCACATTTCTGATGCGGGACAGCAGTCACCCTCAGTACATGCTTGCCCTGTCAGTGCAGACCCGCTGTGGACCCACTAGTGTCCGCATTGAATACAGCCGGGGATCCTTCTGGCTGGACTCTATTTCTCCTGGCCTGCCTCAGCTTCAGTCCTTCCCAGATGTTGTCAGTCTCATTCAGCACTACACGGGCTCAAGCCAAACACAGCAGGATCATTCTTCTAATGACACCCACCCTGAACCAAAGCCTGACCCAGAAAAACACACTGCTAAGGACAGTGGGGTGCCTTTGAAGCTAAGGCACCCACTACACAAACCAGACGCCTTTCCTTCTCTGCAGCACCTGACACGCCTCGCCATCAACAGACACACGACAGACTATCTCAACCTACTGCCGCTCCCAAAGCCCCTGCTGCACTACCTGCAGAACTACCCTTTCCGTATATGAGGGTCTGTGTCCCTTTGAGACTGGATGTAGAGACAGAAATGTGGGTTGGGGGTCACACTCCAGGAACGCACACTGTGAATCTGAGACTTCTTGAACAGCCCAGAAGGGAGAAATCACTGAATAGCTTTAAGGACAAAGAACTTCATTGTGAGTGAGCTCAGTGTGAGAGTGCTGCTCTCTAAGAGAATTTTTTATACCCATTTATATTTATGTAATTTTATTTCTCCCATGTTTTTTGCTCTCTCTGACCCCTTTAAGAGTGTTGCAAACAAACCCAGAAGTTGGCATCACAATGGTTCCCCTAACAAAAAGCCTGTGGGTTTTTTATGCTTTTTTAAAAATATATTGCTGAAATAAAGTCACATTCATACACTGATGTTTTGGCTAACTTTTGCCTACATATGAGGAAATGTGGAGCAAGGTTGAGCTAAGTCAGCACATGCAGAACTTGGTTAACATCAGTTGGGCAACACTGATGTTCGTCGGGTACATCAAAAAATGTTTACACATACTTAAAAATTTCCGATGTTTCATTCAATGTGCTTTCAAATGTTGACCTCCACTTACCTTCACTACCCTCAGTTGTCGCTCAGTTCATCTCTCAGGATTTGACTCCTTTTGTACGATTTCAGGCGCCCTTTCGGGGACAGCTGTCTTTTGTCCTCTTGGCATGGTGTCGGAATGCTTGGACAAGCTGTAGCTGCACATATTGAAATGACGTATATGTCCGCTTTATATGGCATTCGTTGAGTGAAATCACGATATGTTTGTACAACATTAAGCAATGCCAGGCTACGTTAGGGCGAAGTTCACCTAAGTTAAGCCTGCTACACATGCATTACATTTTTGATAGTGAACGTTTGAAATCTGTCTGCAATTAGTCAGGGGGGGACCTGGAAACATACTCCACCAGCACAATGTTTCTCTCCACTTTAGATAAATCAACCTGTGTTGAGCACAGCAAAAATGACCCCGAAAAAGGTACTTTGGTCAATGTTACTTCAACACTGGTCAACATTGGAATGCAGCCTAAGCTGTGTGGATAAAAAGAGTTGACATCACTTACAGATTTTGTTCAGCAAGATACTGTTAACAAATAAGCACTACCTACATAGTTTTTGAAGCAGAAACATAATCAACAAAACAAAAACACCATTGTCAGGCTATTATGAACTACAACCACAACCTGACCACTTCAAATCTTCCAACTTTTATTTCTTACTCTTACCTCTCTAGAAAAGACTCTCCTCAGTGTTACCTGATCAAGTTATTGGTTATGCTTGTGGGTATGATAATGTTTATTAAAGACAGTCAGACATTATAACATAAAAAGATCACATGTGCAAAATTATGTATCTGTGACCTTGCATACAAACCCACAACATGAGAAAAAGCCCTTCACTCTCCTGCTTGTCCATCTGTAAGAAAAAGTGCTCATAATTGTCCCTAATGATGTTATTAGGTGGTATGCCCCCCCCATAGGAGACACTCCCTGAACTAGGTTTTTGCTCAACCCACAGGTGGCTTTAGGGGAAGGAACATGTATTGGCATGTTTGTGCAAACACAGTAAACATAAGAGTGCAACACTGAAAAGCTAAAGCAACATCCACTTTTTAAAGGGGGTGTGATCCGACAAAGCTAATGAGGATTTATGGCGAACCAGTTTGTTCTGAGAAAGGATGAAACAGAAGGGCTTATGACTGTAACTCAAGAAGGAATTGTAGGCAAAAGCTTAGTAACTGTTTCTTTGGACATCTGAGACAGTGTAAACTTGTTTTAAATACATAGAGTACAAGGCCTATAATGTTGTTGACAAACTCTTGTCATAGTTGACTTATTGGCAGCTGGCCCTTTTAAGACACCATAATGCTTTTATAATATGCAAGTGGCACATTTCAGATATATTTTATGTTGTAGACACAAAAAGTGAAATTGTTTTAAATGTTTTTACTATGAACCTTATTTTGGACATAAACTGAAAACTAATTTATAAAACCCATAGGCTTTGAAGACAATGGCACCGGCAGTGCTAACATGCTAATTCATCAAAGTGTTTCAGGACTCATTACTGCCCCTCTCTGTGAGACAGACAGACCTCTTTTCACACTAATGAGTAAAATTTATCTTAATAAATTGTTCAAAAGAAGCCTCTGATGCATTCTTGTTCTGGGAAGGAGAACATAGAGTCTTTTGATTTTTTTCTCAGATGCACTGTTTTTTTTCTTTGATTTATTGTAATTAGTTCAACACTGAACCACTGCAGATGCCACGGTAATCATGCACAATTGTTATGGATATTTTTATGGTCGTCAAAATTCTTTTGAAATTTACTTTTTTATTTTTTTGAGGTTGTGGCTTATATGACAGCTTGTTTTATATCATTATTTTAAATAGAATTTGGATCAGCACTGAATCTTGTATGTTTGGTCCAAGACAGCTCCGTTAATAGTCTAAAAAGTCAATGACTATTAATGTAGCTGGCATGCTGTTTGACAGTATTGTCAGCACTCAAAGACATTTTAGTAAGACATGTCATGTAAATTAAAAGGAGAAAGGTGCCCCCTTCTATCAAAAACATAAAACTGAAAGCTGGTAATATTGTGCATTTTTATTTCTTTATGAGCCAAGTTCTAATCTAAAGTCAGTGTTGTCTCCAGAGTTAAAACTGTTATGAACTGCCTGAAACTGAGCAGTGCCGAGAAAGCCTCTTATCAGGATTACGGTTAGAGCTGCAGTTATTAATACACTGTTGCACCAACTGAGAACAGACTATCCCTGACCTGCCTATCTCTGCTCCAAACTGTCAGTCTTAATTGTTTACATAATTTGTAGGTCAAGAAGTCACTGATTGAAGCCTCAGAGGCTTTTCTTATTTCAATGCCTATCAAGACTATAGAGCTAATAACTGTCTGGCCGGAGCTTTAGATTTTAAATGCAAAATCTGATGTAGAAATAATTAAACATTTCAGATTTATCTTATTTATTTCACTAAATCTCTCAAGTCACATACTTAACAATATATTTTGTGAATGTAGTCAGTGCAGTTGTCCCTTTAAT
This sequence comes from Cetoscarus ocellatus, assembly GCA_037902135.1. Lineage (NCBI taxonomy): Eukaryota > Metazoa > Chordata > Actinopteri > Labriformes > Labridae > Cetoscarus > Cetoscarus ocellatus. The sequence continues at coordinate 413,851 of JBAMNC010000561.1, forward strand.
AGCTGATGTTTTTAATCTAATATTTGACCATGTTATTTGATTTGTATAGATGTTTTAATAACTGAAATACATCTTAATGCTCTTTTTATGAATCTTATAATATTTACATGCTTTACAATGATAAATTTCATTAGATTACAAGATTTTTAGGAATCTTTTAATCGAAATATTAGGTTTTAGTGATAAAATACAGGTTAAATTAAAGTCAAAGGCCTCGAAGCTGGTCAGACAAAATCCACACCGCAATACATAATAATAATAATAATAATAATAATAATAATAATAATAATAATAATAATAATAAAAATAGGTGTTGAACAAAGATGGACTTTCAGTTATATCCATGTTTTGGTATTGTTTATGGAATATACCTGCATATTGGATGTTGGCATATACGCAAAAATCAAATATTTTAGAAACCCTAATAATAATAGCAGGTTTACAGAGTGCTTTGACACACAAGCAACATGGAACAAAACTAACAACCCGTACCCCAAAGAACCCCACAATACAACAATAATAAACTCTGATTAATAAAAATATATATAATTCTGTGGCAGTATCAGTATTACGCTATAATATAAGACCCCCACCCCCATCCCATTGCACCATCCCTGTTTTCTGAATTGTTATTAGGGTACCATCACTTGGATAAAAAGAATAACTGCAGTGTACCAGGCTCCACACACTCAAATCTGAACAGGACAGCATGCCCCAAAGGCACTGGCTAAGCTGAGGCGGAGCAGTGTCTCTCCACTTGAGCAAGAAAAATGTCTTTGTAAATCTATATTTGCACAGTGACTGTATAGTGTAGAGTAGCAAAGTCATATTGTTTTCCCTCAAAACTAAAAGTAGTAGATAAATAAACCAGTGTGATTAAACTACTGTCAGTTATTCAGTCTTAAGAGGCCCTGCAAGCCCAGTGTTAAATGCTTGTTCACTAGTTTGATGTAATTTTTAGACTGATATTTGTTTAAGATTGTTTTAAACTATTTTGCAAGACTAGCTGGTGTAGGCCCTGCAGGTCTTTCTTTGTAAAAGGAAAACTTGCATAACTACTGCAAATGTCCCTAAAATGAAGACAGCATCAGGTAGGTCCTGGTCCATGACCTTATATTGAGCCCAAAGGTCATATTCTGTACTGACCACTAAGTCTAGCTAATATAATTTTTTTGGAGAAAACATCCTGACCTGCCACAGCTGGAAAAGGTGGGTCATAATATTAAACTGATAGTGGCTGATTTAAATTAAAGCTCCTGTGAGGAGTTTTGAGCAGGTAATCAAATTACCTGTAATTTATCTTGATGCTTCTACATGATCATAAAAAAGGTGGTTGTGATTTCTTCTGGCAACACTGCTAACATACATACAGTACAAAATCAGCAGCGATTAAAATCACCCACAGAAGGCAGCAAAATGGACAAGGACTGCAAGTCCCTTACAAGAGCTTTATGCTGCTGCAGTTCAAGGATCATTCTCTGATGTCTAATTGACACTTTCACTCTCAATGAAAACAACAATACTTGTACAAAACATACTTTACATACTTAATTGAAATGTTACTTTGCATATTTTCCAACATCCACCCATTATCTCTACCCCTCAATAAAAAAAATATGTTTTTTACAATACGAAGCACAAACAGCAATTGGCTTATTAGACTGTTTATTATTATTATTATTATTATTATTATTGTTATTATTATTATTATTGTTATTATTATCACTAAGATTTGTTTTCAATACCCTTGGATGGACCAATCAGATAGAGAGTCAACTTGGAAAGAGAGAGAAAGAGGGGAATGACGTTAAGGTAAGGAGCCACAGGCCTGGACTTGAACCAAGGGCAAGGTCATTTTGAGACAACAGCCTTTGAGTATGGGGCATGTATGAAAGAAAGAAGGAGTTTATTTTAATGTGTTTATTTTGTGCTGCTAGTTACTAAATGACTTATGTTCTTGGCCAGCATAGTCATGACTTAGAGGTGAGCAAGTGGTTTCATTGCATTACAAGTAAAATAATAATGTAATTCTATCTATTAATCCATGAGTAAAAATATGTATATTGAGGCATGACTTTTGATTCATTGCCCTATTTAAAAAATACCACGGCATCTTCGATGAGTAGAAGTATGTTAAAAGTAACCACAGACATCCCATATTTGAAAGTATTTCACACAAGATAAATTATTATGATATGTCCCTGTATTTTTTGGACTGAGGGTATCTTTTAATGTTTGTATGAGTGTGTTGTTATCCTCTCCCCACCCCCTCACTTCCTCCTGTTAATCCTGCAGCAGCAGCAGCAGCGCAGTCAGGGAGCAGCCACGGAGGCCCAAAAAGCAGTACCTGGAAGTCAGCTGGATAGATTTTAAACCAATCATTTGGTAAGCTTGTGATACATACTGGCGAAATGAAGCTGTTGTACCTTGTCGATATATTTTATGTATCGGTTGCTTATTGATTGGGTAACCTATATTTGCTCCCGATATTTTGCTCACCCTAGCCCGCTAGCTAACGGACCACTCGAGTCGCATTAACTTCCGTTATGCTAAGCTACGGAGGGCTAACAGGCTAGCCAGCTAGCCGTGTGTTACCGGTTTGTGACTGAAAGGAAAGAGCGAAGGCTGAGATGTTACAAAAAAGCCTCAGAATCTGCTATGTATTTGATACAGTTTGTTATGAATATCGCCAATAGACCGCTGAGTGTATTTGATTGATAGAATAAAGTTTTGTTCTAAGCAACATCCGGCTAACACTGGTTAGCTTCAGTAGAAAATGTCTTTTGTAAACAGAACATCCTTGCTAACTATAATGTAGGTCAGCCTACACTGCAGTTTTATCTAACGACGTGTTGGCACCAGTTCCTCACTCTTGAATTAGTATGTGAAATCTGTGAATTCTTTAGAAGTGACAAGCATTTAATATAGAAAATGGTCAAGATTGAAGCCGGTGATCGGTCAGATACACTGTAGCGGAAATGTATCATGGATGGTGGTTCCTAGTCTGTTACAGTTTTTCACAGTTTATAAACGCGTTTGTCTTAATAGTCATAGCATGCTGTAAACGCAAACCCTAGTTTTTAAACGTAGTTCCTAAGACATCTGATTCTACCAGCACAATCAAACCATCAGGCCAGGTAAATCTGTTCTTACATCAGACACACAGCAGTCAAAATAAAAACACCATTGTGTAGACATTTCACTGTAAATAACCACATAGAGCACTTAGTGGTCAGGCATCCTTTAAGAAACTAAAGAAGGTATGACGGTGTAAAGACGAGTCTAAATGAAAGGATGCACGGATGCATTGTTTTGACATCTGTTTGGGGTTATATTAGCATTTTGACAAACATAGGCCACTGGAAAACAGTATGGCACGAACTGGTGTTAGAGATGATTATGTGTTGTAATGAATAGGAGTGGGAATTGAGAACCAATTCCATTTGAGAATCAGATCCAAGTAGTTGGAGGAATATGTAACTTGCCTGTAGGCTAAACAACTCTTTTTATTATTCTTTCCATTTGATTTCTTGAGTCGGAAATGTGCGATTAAACGCATTCAGGGGTGTGCTGCCTTTGGTTGAAATTCCTAGTCAGAGTGAATTAAACAGAGTAAATCAGTTAAGTCCAGAGAGCAGAAAACAAGCAATAGTCCAAAGTGAGGTGCTACATCCTCGAAGGAGCTATCTCACCATGTTTAAAGTGTGTGTGTGTTGGTGGGGCATCAGCAGTCTTTGGTCTCATGATCTTAGAAACTAGACGGCATAATGGGAACATGAGAAGTTTGTACAATGTCGCTTGTCCATAAAGAGGTTAGCATTAAAATCTTAAAAGTGATTCTAAAATTGACAGGCAGCCAATGGAGTGAGGATAAAACCAGGGTTATGTGACCTCTTCGTCTTGTGCCAGCCTTGCAGCTGTTTGCAGACAGTCGAGGGATGCTTTGTCAAGACATATAAACAGTGCATTACAATAATCAGTTGAAGTCAAGAAATATTTCTGAGATGATAAAAGCATATTTTTCAAGAAAGTTTTCAGTGTTATGTGCAGTGTATTGCTAAACTCTGTATGAGTAGTCACTTCCTGCTGTCTTCACGCTCGTAGCTCCTGTCTCTTCCTGCTTTATTGGATGCTGATTGGACAGTGCATCTGAATCAGAAAGATCCAGCTTCACTGCAAGGTAATGAGGATCTTCCGTTACCCTTGGTTTACCTCCTCTTAACTAGAACATGTGTAATGGGTGTGATGTATTTCTAGGGCCATCATTTAAGTTCCAGTTTAAATGAAAAGCACCATAATTACTTGAATTGAGTTTTACACACCTTGTAAAACAATAATGTCAGGCAGTTAGTTGAGCCCCAGTGTGTGTACTGAGGGTGGCTTTAATTTACACAAAACTAGACTGAGTGCAGTGTACTATGTCTGTAACTGTGTGATTTTTAAAAAGGAGAGAAAGAGCAGCATCGTGCACTGTGAACTGACACAGATATAATGTCATCACAGAATTAATTTGAATGTGTTGAGTCATGATGATGGAGCTATGTTGTGGTAGTTTTGTGTAACTACACTGTGAACATGGCTTTAGTTTGTATTATCTAGGACCCAGCACATGATTCAGAGAGGTGGTTTTTAATTGGACATGCATGAGAGAAATTGTTGGTGATGTGGTAGTATTATACTAAAAGAAGTATTAATAATTTTAAAAAATGGCATCAGAATGATCAGGATTTTTGACATTAGTATTGGTGTTGACCCTGATAGTTTTAATCATTGCCTTATGAATGTAAATTAATATTATAAAACGGTTACTGAAAATGCAGTTAGATTTTCCAAAATGTATATTTCTAAAATTGCACATGTGTACAGGAGAGAAGTTGACAGTCAAAACACAGAAACAGACTAATACACACTGCTGTCTCTCCAGTCCAAGATTTTCTAAATTGCTATAAAAAGTTGTGATACTGAGGGCTACATTGATTTTTCATCTGAAGTAGTTATGGCCAAGCAATTCAATTCCAGTGACAACGTTGGCTGCCTATAATTATGATAACAAGATTAACAGGATGAAGCAGTTACTGAAAAAATATAGCAAACTTGTATTTATTTATTTTATGTATCATTGTTTTTAATGAATAATAGTTTTGACTTGTTTTTTTCATTTATTGCCTGCTTTTTTAATTATTCAGATTGTAGATGTTAATAGTGTTTATGTGCCATATGTTCATGATCTGAATAAATAAATCCAAACTATCTGGATTCTTGTTTTTACACTTTTGCATTTACACATGAAATAGATACAGACACAAATCCAAACAAAAGCAAGCAACAGGAGAGAAATGACAGACAACTCAATGATACATTATTACACACGGATTCAGATTTTTTCCATTATCGGGCATCATTTGAACCAGTCTTTCCCCTCCACCTCATAGGCTACACAAGTGTCCACACAAATTTTTGAAAACACAGCTTTGTCTGTGTGTTCTGGCCTTTTAGGTGTGGAGAGAAGGTAGCAAACAGCATTTACCAGTGCGTTTTTTTGTTGATGAAGATGTTTTTAAAAACGTTGTGTGGAAGAGCGTAATTTTTGAAAACGTAGAAGGAACAGCTCACTTTTCAAAATAACTGCTTACGTGTGGACATAGCCTAAGACTGTCCACTCGATTCCAGCTACACTTTGACACAGAGTTGCGACCTGGACTGGCTTTTGTTTCTTTCATCACATCAGCAGAAACAAGTGTTCTCAGGTTTGATTTTTTTGTGCATAAACGGTGACACTTAAGCTGAAACTGTGTCAAACATCTGATGCTGTGGTTATCATTTTGCATTACAAGTGCAACAGTTAAACATGTTTCATTGAGTGTGAATGTATTTAGAGTTTTGTGAGAGAAAGTGAACAAGATCACCAAATTGATCCTGGCTTGGAAAAACTGTTTATTTTTAATTTTCTTTCAAGAGTACTCCAGTGCATTTTGTTGAGAGAATTAAGATTTTGAGTACAACTAAGTGTGAAAAACTGTGTAGTTGCATAAGATGTCTGAGGCGTTGACTGTAAACTTTCTCAGCTGTTTCTTGTGTTGCTCCTAGTGCTAAACCTACAGCACTTACAGTGTTGTTGTTACACAAGGCTAAATATTTAGCCTCTGGTGTTGGTTTCTGGCGAGTTTGGCATTGTGTCAACACAGCTGAAGGTTAATAGCTGCTCATCATTTCTCACGAGTACAGTTGGTGGTCAAAGTTGCGTAATGCCTGATTGAAATAACAAGACTCTCCTTCCCTATTGTTTCAGATAAAGTGTCTTTGTGTCATAACCTTTGCTGTTTCTCTGTTTCTACTCTGCAGCTATGGCAGCGATCAGGAAAAAGCTGGTCATAGTGGGAGATGGAGCTTGTGGGAAGACCTGCCTGCTCATCGTGTTCAGTAAGGACCAGTTCCCAGAAGTCTATGTGCCCACAGTGTTTGAGAACTACGTTGCTGACATTGAAGTCGATAGCAAACAGGTACAAACCATTTTTCTGCTCTCACCTTCAGGCCATGTTAAGTTTCTGTCACACAAAGGCATCTGTAACACACAATCACTGGTTGTATTTTTTATTCACATCCTCTAGTTAAACCTCTACTGGATGTAAATCTGTTCTCAAGGATTTTAAAATCAATTAAATCAATTGGATTTGGATTAGTGACACTGTAATAATGTTTTCTATCTACCATATATGCTGCTGTTTTTCCTACAAATTGACACTACTTGGGTGAGCCACCCAGGCACGTAACCACCCAAGAGTTGTTGACACCGTTTTTTTTTTGTGTTGAAAAATGTCTGGAAAAAAGATGTGGATGTGTGTTGACCCGTTGGGAGAGTTGTTAATCCATTGACTGAAGCATTAAGAGCATAGATTGTTTGAATGTAATTGATGCATTTGGAAATCTTACTGCAGGTTGAGTTGGCGCTGTGGGATACAGCAGGTCAAGAAGACTACGACAGACTGCGTCCACTGTCCTATCCAGACACTGATGTCATTCTCATGTGCTTCTCCATCGACAGCCCTGACAGTCTCGGTAAGCTAACAAAAAGAGCTTCATGTTTGTGGATCCCCCCCACCCCCGTTTTCTTCTTGTTTTTTTTTTTTCCATGCAAATTTCATGTACAAACCTGCATTAATTATACAAAGGGATGATCTGGAGCAGTGGTTCTTAACTGGTAGATCAGAACCCAAAAGTGGGCCATCAAGCAATTTTCAGAGCATTATGAATGTATGCTTGAAAAAATAAATAGAAAAAAAGAAAAAACAACAAATTCCTCTGAACCGTTTTTAAAAAATATTTTTGTTTGTCTCTGTTTCTTCATAAGTGTGTAGCATCTATTAATATACTGACTGTGCAGCCCAACATTTTTATGAAGTTCACCTAATTGGTTAAATTTTTCCAAGAAAACTAAGTCATAATTCTTCGTTCCTAGTGGTTCCTCAAGTTGGGACAGGTAAGAACCAGGTTAGGACAGTAAAGAGGAGCCTTGTTGTTTAATGTTGTTTAATATACACCAAAATACATAGTAAACAAGGGTTTTTTTTTCCAGCATTTTTTACTTTGTGAACAGGATAACCCAAAAATTAATGGCAGATTTGGATGACGTTTTCAGGTAATGCTACTCATGGTACTCAGAAGAAGTGATTAGACTTGGGTGGTTTTCCAAATCCAGATCCAGGAATTTTTCCTCAAGGATTTCTTAACATTGTTAGATAGGGAAAATGGTGTCAGAAATGCCTTGGCTGAGGTTTGTGCTCCCAGAGCACTTGAGGTTTTCATGTAACAGTCATGTTTATGAATGTTTCAGGGACAATTCATTGATGCATTGAAGGTCACACCCTCTACTTTTGCCGGTTCTTTAACTATCTGCACAGTTGGCTAAAAGTCATCAGTTAACATGGTCACTCACTAGACCACGATGTATTTATGGCAGAGCTTTGTTATGGCTAAAGGCCCACAGATAGACCTCACCTATATATTCAGTGTAGCCCCTTTGATTGTGTCTTTTGTCCCATTATCCAGAGAACATCCCAGAGAAATGGACTCCTGAGGTGAAACACTTCTGCCCCAATGTTCCCATCATTCTGGTGGGAAATAAAAAGGACCTGCGTAATGACGAGCACACTCGCAGGGAGCTTGCCAAAATGAAGCAGGTGAAAATTTTAAAAATCAAGAACACATGGATTGTCTTGTGATGGTGATTGTTTTCTTTCTTAAAACCACTTCCTCACCTTTTCCTACAGGAACCTGTGAAACCTGAAGATGGACGGGACATGGCTAACAGGATCTGTGCCTTTGGATACATGGAGTGCTCTGCAAAAACAAAGGATGGTGTGAGGGAAGTGTTCGAGATGGCAACCAGGGCTGCACTACAGGCCAAGCGGGGAAAGAAGAGCAGTAAATGTGTCGTATTGTAAATGGGGGCACTTGGACTGCTTCCTTCAAGGGGGACGAGGAGCATTAGGTCAAACCTGACCCCCAAACACATCCACACAAAAAGACTGTTCACCCCAGTTTTTACTAAAGGTGTAATGCTTTTATTTTTTTGTCTTAAGCAAAAGTAGTCAGGTTCTGTCAGTATTCAATTTTGAGGTTATGGAAAATACTTTTTGTACTTTAAAAATGAGTAAATTTGCCATAATGAAAGCTCCTTTATCAACATGTACCATGTAATCAAAGAATTCAGCTAGGGGACCTGTCGTGTCACACCTGCCAACTACAGTTAAGTGCTTAAGCCCTGCCCGCTGATTCGAGGAATGTTTCCATAGCGACCAGGGTGAAGAACCTGCACACTGTGACCCATAGTCCTTCAATGATTTCAACAAACACATGCAAACATGAAGTTAAAATTTAGTTTGTGTACTTCACATAAAAATCTTTCAAAAAGTGCATCATGATTACATGCACAGTATGAGACTGGAAACTCATTTTGTTAAATGCAAATGGAAACTTAGTGTTTTGTGTAATAAATTACTTTGTAAGAATCTTGATCACTTGTTAAGCTTCCTTGTTTAAATACTTTACCTGATACATTTATACAGCAAGAAAAGTACAAAAGGACCTGGCAAAAGTCTCTCCAGGTTTTCTGATGAGTCTGTGATTTCTTGCTTTTATTTAAGGGTCCAAATTCAAGGGCGCAATGGGAATCGTAGTATTAATACAAGCTTGTTGCAGCATAGATCCAACAGATTCAGGTTATTTTGGACAGTGTTTCAGTTCTCTTTTTCCTGTAGCTCCACTCTTGTCTCAAAAAAGTCAATATCTAAACGGACTCATACAAACAAGTGATACAAAGATGTCTTTTTATTTTAGATCTAATTGGGTCCTCTTGCCCTTGTATTAAATGGAACAATCTGTCTGGTGGAAAGTTTAGACCAAAGTGTGGGAAATGAGGCAGGAAGAAAACTGAAAGTCAGACTTAAACCCAGGCTTCCCACTTAGATTGACCTAACTGCTAGCCTGTCTGCACCCCATGAACTTTCAAATGTGCTGACTTATCATAACCAGGTTTACACGATATTTTTAAGACAGGGAAAATGTTTATTCTTAAACAAATGTGTTTAGCAAGCAGCAACCCTGTGTTGAAAAATGAAGTCAATGTAAAAGTGCAAAAGAAACCACACATATAAAAAATGATTTTTTTGAAGTATGAAAACGTGTTTGCATCCTGGTTCAGAAAATGGCTGCTGTCAGAATAGTTCATTTCTATGGGGACGTAATGTCAAGGGGATGATTTTTTTCCCGAGCATGGCTGATGTGACTTCAAGCCTGAGTGGTGTTGCTGTTTGTGATGAGTCTTGAAGCTTTCCTAACACAACTCTGACTGCTAGTAGGTTGACCAGACGTTAGTTAAACCAGGATAACCAATGAGACAGCAAGTCGTTCCAACCCCTGTCAGTATTACAAATAAGGCTGCCTTGTTTGTAATACCGTCAGGAGTTGGCCTTGAAAGCCTATTAAGTAGGCAAAGGGTTAATGTTACTAACTTTCTGATTTTAAACAAACTCCATTAAAGGAACAATATGATTAACAGCTGCTAGGGGCACCAGTGGCTAAGTCTGGTAGTATGTGTTTGCAGTGTATGTTGGCAAATACTGATGGACAACTGAAGCAGAAACTCAGCACCAGCAGTGAGTGAACATGAGGGTGAATGGGTGTGAAAAAAGCTGTATAAGCTCAAGTCCATTTACTATTTAGTATCTGATTTACACAATTATCAGCTCACCATAAAACTGCCTGACCCCACATAATGACAGAGAATGGAAGAATTTCATGTTCTATCACTTTCTAATGGTGAGCTGATAACATTCAGGATCCACTTTTAACTTCTTTTCTTCTTTGGTCAGTTACAGGAGTCAATGTTATGTTGACACACAAGGGAAGTGCTTTATTATTGCTTAAATCACATTTTTCTGTTACAACAAAATGAAGATATACAGTGCTTTGGTACTGCTGCATGACTGGACTTGGTATTTACACCCAGTGCTTTGTGAGAAGTATCATGATGCTTATTCAAGTAATAATGATGAAAATAAAACGGGAGCTTGTGGTGTTTTAAACATGAGCTACACTGTGTTCACCTTTCAGCTATGAAGTACCCCTGGCCAGATAAAAAGCTGTACAATACAATCCTCATACAAATTAAACCAGTAAGAAAGCTGTGATGTTCAGTCTAAGCTGTGGATGGGAATAAATAAGATTTTATTGACACTGATGCCATTATTAGCTCTGCTTATCAATTTGATTCTTAATCGATTCCTGTGGATTTTCTGCGTGGAAAAAAGTTGACCTACACAGGTTTTTGCTATGAGCACATCTTTGACTTCTGTGTTCTCGTTTCTACCAACTGCATCAGACAGGAGTTTTAAGTCCCTGATTTTGCAAAGCATGCTGAGAAATTGATAAGAATAAAGACTTATGATGTTGATTCCTTGAGCTAGTGGTTATTGGTTCTCAACTGAAATTGGTTTGATTCCCATCCCAAGTCTTAGCTGATAATTAAATGAATTTAAATGCAGTACTTACGTCGACCCAATGTTAGAAGTCAGCTCACAGAACAACACTCAATAGTTCTATGCACCAATAACAAAAAAATACAAAAGAAAATAAAAAAAATTCTTGAGAAAGTCTCATCTCCAAGCAGAACATTATTACCACCATGAGTGGAGGATTAACTGCAAGGCTGTTTGGTGCATTGTGTGGAAAAAAATCTTGGGTGCATTGTATTTACAGCAAAAATAACAAAAATAGGTTCTGATGGACTTGTTGAGAACAACACAGCAAACCAAGTTGGGAAATTACAGGATAGGGAAGGCTGATAGAAATTTGTTAAGCCACACAGGATAATATTTGACAACAAGCCTCTGATGTCTGGAAGGACTGCATTAACAGTGTGTAAAGTGTAATTTCTTTTAAACAATTGACATATTTCAGAATAAAGGAGAGCTCAAGATGGATAGGATAAAAAAAAAGATAAGATATGGTGTTCAAGTCTGCTGCCAACAACAATCATCCTTGTAGTAAACTTACTTTTTCCCGTTTTTTAAAAAATACAAATAATACCAAAATAAATATATTTCTAATGCATGATTATAAGAGTTTCATGATTTGTAACCCTGCTGTAGAAAGATACGCTGCATACACCAGTCGTTCCCTTCTGATGGAGAGCAGCCAGGCGTCAGAAACCTCTTTACCTCACGAGTCATTCGTTCTTTTTTGCTGTGAGTCCTGAGCGCACAAGAAACACAGGAAGCAGAGCCAGTGCACCCAGAGCTGCAGCAATCAGGGGGCGGTAAAAAAGCCAGCCTGCCCCGATGGTGAGCAAGGACAGGGAGATGGAGACACACAGGGCGAAGATCTTCAGCCCCACAGACACTAGTTCTCTGAGGAGAGGGACCCAGTCCACTGTCGAGAAACAACGAAGAGAGACATGAGGAGAGTAAGAGAGAGAAATCTATGAATCAGAGGGATGCACACAATCAGTGAGTGTTTACCCAATGTGTAGACGATGCGCATGGTCAGCTGTATACTGATGAACATGAGGGCCCAGCCTGCGGCCCTCAGACCCCATGTCTTCAGACTGTTGGACTGGTGCTCCTTCTCAAAAACCTCCTATTCAAACAAAATAACATCATCAACTGGCAGAACCAAGAACAAGAAAATAATGACACAATTTGATTCAAGTTGAAACATTTTTTTGTCTCTTTGGAGGATCAGATGCAGCTCTTTTCCCTCTGCTTTGGGAACACTTGGATCTGAGTTGACTTTCATGCATGTAGTTTGAGGCTGTATAGCTATTACAAAACAAATTCCAGGAAGTTAAAAACTGAGCATCTTAGGGAAATTTTCTTTAAAAAGGCATGGCATATTTCTCCATGAACTGAGAGTTAAGTAACAAGTGTCATGTTCTGCTGCTCCCTGAGACCCCTTCCACAATATTAAAAGCAAAGAAAATGGATTTTGCAGGGCTTGGGCCCTTTACTGCTAAACTAAGTGAGCTCCATGCTGACCTCAGCAGACAGCTCCTCCTGGTACAGGATCTCCAGAATGTCTCCTGATTTAGTTTTAAAAGGTTTCAGCTGCTCGTCTTTCTGCATGGCCACAACACTGACCTGAAAAGAAGAAAGATTCATGAATCTGAAGAGAAAGATCTTTTTTTTTAAGCGTTGACAGCAGAGGCTCTACAAAAAATAAGTGAATAAAGAAACCCGGATAGTTTCTGTGAGGCTTGAATAAATACAGTTATTTTGAGGTTAGAAAATTAATTGGCACATTTTTTAAACATTTTTCAAAAACACTTCAGTTCAGGGTCAATATAGGCAATCTTTATTAATCTTGTCCTTTCAGCACGCTAATACAAGCAGACCCGCTGTTTATGAGTAATTTTAAGATGCCTTTAAGTACCTAATTCAACATGACTATGTTCTCTGGTAATGTGCTTTATCATAATATACTTGGTTCAATTTACTACCTGCTGAGAGAAAGTTTTATAACTGCTGTACGTAAAGCATGATTTTTCGATTACCTTGCTTAGTATGCCCCCTTAGACATTGTATTACCACAAGAGTAGTTATTTTCTCTTCCTGACTGTCAATGAAGCCTTGTCAGTATATCCATTTAATTGAATAACATTTCCTCCAAACAAAGACAAAACAACTAAAAAATAGTGGCATTGTTTGAAGATAGAAAATTCAGAAATGTGCAGAGTTCTTGAACGGTAGGGCCTGCAATCTGTCACCAGGTACTGTCCTAGGTTTAAGTGAAATTAAATGATATGAGAGATTCTTGTTTTTGTGAAATAGTGCACTTTGTCCAAACAATACAGTGAACCCTTGTTATCAGAATTATGCCATGCATTTTGATTCCAAAAGGGGAAACTCAGTTTAGTTTTGACATTATGATGAGTTTACAGCAAAACTTACAAAGTGTAATAACTTTGTCATTTGCAGCGTTTTTTCTTTAAGAGGAAAAAACATGATTAAAATCAATTTTGTGCAAAAAATTTAAAAAGGTATTTTTAAACAATATCGGCAAGCTCCACTCGATTAAAAGCTCTATTTTAGAGAAAATAATCACAAATTTTACTCTTTGTAATGTCCAAATAACTAAAAATCAAGTCTTTCTAACTTAAATTTTTCCCTCAGTTGAAAGTCAGGTCTTAGTCATAACTGAGTCAGCCATAGATATACACTTATTATATCTAATGCTTGTTTCCTAGTAAAAAAATCAAGGACAGCATAAATATTAATATACAGCATACATCACGAATGAACCATTTTAGGAACTTTTGGACATTAAGACTAAAAATCATTAAAGTCAAAGAAAAAATGCACATCATAGAATAAACTTGAGTCTTAATATTTGACAGAAACTACGGGAGCATAACTATTCTTGTGGCATTACTACCTAATAAGGGCCATACTTAACAGAGCTAATCAAGACAATAATTTTTAACAACTTTTTATCCTACTTTTAATGAGCAGTAACTAGTGGGGTATTGTGGGAAAAAAGTTAGATAATGGTCTACTAGTTTAAAAAAAAATGCTAATACAGAATTATGTGCTACCAAGAAATCAACAATGCTTTGTAAGCAGCCAATATTCTTCAGATCATGCGAATGAGCAACTAGTTAAACGGAGAATATATGGTCCCTTGACATAAGTATTGCCGTTTTTTTCTCCTTTTTTGGCACCAAACAGTGCATGACAGGATTTATAATATTCCTTGGTACTGCTGTGCCATTGCATATGTCATCATTTTGAATCATCTTCTGTTGAAAAAGTGCATGCAAAATTGGCACTTACACTAAAGTTCACATTAACATTAACTTGTGATGGGGGCCTCATTGTACCTTTTTTTTTAGAGCAAAACAATTAAAATTAAAAAAACAAAAACAAAAACAAAAACAAAACACCAGCTTAATTTATCATGTAAGTCACCTTTACTTTCAATATTCCAATCAATATAGAACTTTAACTTTATTTTATGAATAATGAATTTTTCATCTTTACATTTGGGTGGACTTGTCATAAATATATGTAGAATCACAGAAAATGACTCATGCAAAACTGCAGTGTCATAAAACATCTCAAAACATCCTGAGTACATTTTTTACTTTATAATGCCAATTAGTAAAGAACTTATTTGATTAAGAAGTCTTTCAAATGTCTTAATTAATTCACTAATTAATGCATACATGGTGATAATGCTTTAAGTCAATGACCCACTGTACTCTCGAGTCAGATGAAAGTTGCTTACTACTCTTCAGGCAAAGCAACTCACAGTTTTAGCCGGGCCAAGGTTAGACATCTCCCCGCTCAGTCCTGCAAAGGCAAATCTCACCCGCACATCCCCAACCTCGTGGGGAATAAAAACAGCAACATCAGTACTGTACATTTCAATTTAAAAAGGGTCAGATATGCATTGGACATCAAGATGCTCACCTCCGGCCTGCGTGGAGTATGAGTGTGATAGAAATAATCGTCATCAATGGTGAGAAAAGAGCCCAAGTGAAAGGCGGGGAAGTTTCTCAAACTCAGTGTCTGAAAGTCATTTATCTGCTCCACCAGGCCTGTGGAGGACCAAGGGATAAACAGATGAACAGATCATATTCCCACTGGAGCCATGTTACTGTGATGTCATGCTTTGGCTGGGACACTTTAATGTTGTACTGAAATACTTCAGGGTGTTTTTATGTTTTTATTTAAAATAACCATAAAGACAACTGAATGTGAAAATCCAAAGAGGACTGGATAAAATTCTGTGCCACCATCATGCTTGAACTAACATGAGCATTTAACCATTTCCAGTTCAAAGGCTAAAAAGTATCTACAACCCCAAATTAAACATGTAGCTTTATCTACAAGCTGTATATTTAGGTTGTCTCAATACCTAAATCATTGAGGGGAGTTGTTCCAATTCAAGTAGGCGTACCATGCCCGGCACAGTTCATTTGAATATATATGAGCACAGCAATCTATCCCTGTTTTGTAACAAAGAGCCCGAACTGAGCTCGCCTGAAAATTTTTTTCTCTAACTCTGCTCGTTTCTGATCTACCACTGGATTGGTTCGTTTGCAGTGAGGATGTAATGGACCCAGTAACTGACAAACAGGGTGATGAGTTAACTCATCACAGGTCAGGTCTCTCTCTCTTGATTTTATGTATTCATTGTCTTCGTGATTCTTTAATCAGCAAACAACATAATAAAAACAGAGTCTGAATCTACAATCTTTGTATGACTAACAAACTGAAATATAGCACATTACAACATGACAATGTTAGAGCTCCCATCCTGATTGTGACATCACATGATAATGGCCGCCATGTTATATGGTCATTACAAGTAAAACACGGTGACATAAATAAGAGCATGTGTTTTATTCCTATGTGTTTGTTTTAGATACCTTTGGACAAAATAAAAGGTCCAACTCTGACCTCAGGGGCCTCCACTGTGACACTCTCCACCGCCATGGCACTAAAATTCATACACGACATTAGATATGACCTATTAATAAAAATGTCATGAATAAGAATATAAGAGGGTTATCACGAAATCAAATGAGTACCTTGGGTTTTGGTGACCTATTTCCTTGTCAAAATTACGACTGTTGATCAGCTCTGATTTCCACTCAGTGTCTAAAAAAAAAAAAAATCAAAAAAATTCAACTACAGAACAGCCCAACATGCATAGAAAATTCAGTAACACTTTCCATGAAGCCTGTCTTTCTAACGCATCATAAACACATCAGAAGTATGTGCACGAGGTATTTTAATGTGTTACACTGTGCTTGTAGGAGAGTAGAATTATAGTTATAAGCATTTGCTCTTTTTCATTGAAACTAAAGTGGTTATAATAACTGTATGTAATGACTCATAATCAGCTTCTTGTAAATTATGCTTATATCCACAAGGATTTCTAAATATTAATAATGCTCAATAATAAATCTAACACACTGTAAACCAATCCATAATGATTAAAGAAGTCAAATCATTCAGCATACATGGAGGCGATTGCCTATGTTTAGTTAAAAGATGAAAGTTCATTGAGACATTTATTCTTGTAATACATTGTCACACATTATAAACACTATTGTTATCAATTATAATTAGATTATAAGTCACTCTAAGTGGTCATAGTATGCTCTAAGTAAGATGGAAAAAAATAAGAACCACCAAATGCAAGAAAAACAAACAAAATGCTTTGAAACTTTTTTAACATTTAATTCAAACTTTTTTTTATGATCAACATTTCAAACTTTCAGTGGCTAAAATTCAAGATGTTGTAGACTTATAAAGGGATCTCCATAAAATTTGCGTCTTACACTTTTTAAACTTTTAAAGTAAAATTGACACTGTTTATAATTTAAGACAGACAAATATGTCAATAACAAGGGGAATATTGAAATGAATCTTGAAGTAAAAAATCAGTTAGTAACAAATATCAAGGACTATCTACACTTTTGAACACCATCAGTAAGATGTGCAAATACAATGCATTATGAAATGCTTGACAATGTGTCAGACTTATTTCTATAAAGCATGATGGATGTTTATAATCTCTAAAATACATTAGCAAAATACAGCTCATTGTAAGTATGTTAAAGCTGATTATACACAATAACATTATAATGACTTATAATCACTGCTCTAAAATCTAACAAATTAATGAGTCTTTATAACTATGATTATGCAGCAATATAGCCGATTATAAACAAACTGATTTCAGCTTTGCGTGACTGCAGTGACACTTTGAGATTTTGCAATTATTATTAACAAAAATCTATATTCTTTAAACACGTTAACTCATTTACTTTTGTACAAATGATTACAGGGCACACTGAACTTGTTAGGAGGTCTAAATAAGCCCAAAGGCTGCCACCAAATATTTGTTGCTTTCTCTTTTATTTGATGAAGAATACTCACTGTAGGTGTAGGTTGTCTCAGTTTTGGTCTCACCATTCTCCACATAGTCCCTGAAATTAATCACAAACTCTCCTCAGTCCAGAATAATCAATTCACATTTTTAAAATGTGTGCCCACCATGAAAGCTGACAGACCGGTAGACATGATGAGACTCACTTGCTGTCCCGGTACTCCACCCACTGATACATCTCCACCTGCCTCTGCAGCTTCACCGCCTGTACCATCACTCCATAGTTGGGGTCATGAAGGGGCTGCACAGACACAAATGCAGGAGATCTATGAATATTAATATAGTCCAAAATAAAAAACAAAAAGAGGATGACTGATTTTAGACCTTAAGAAGAATTGTGACAAGAAAGAGTCAGTTTACACAAACTTGAACAACTATCCATGAGTCTACCTGTGACGTGTGAAGCTTTGCAGACAGATGAACTAAGTGGTTGTTGTTCTGCAGGTTAAGGCTGGAGAAAGAGTCCAATGACACGACCTGGGACAGACCCTCGTCCAGAGAGGAGGCTGTCTGTAGTGCCCGCCCCTGAAAAAGGGCAACAAGGTATTTCAATCTGCTAACACTAAAACAGCTTCCATTGGGGTTCATGTATAGTATATAAATGAATATGCAAGCTTTCATACCTCATTGGTGAAGAGAATATAAATTGAAAGGAAAAACAGTCCAATGCCCAAAACTGTCCCCCCAGCAGTATCGCTTAGTCGCTCCAGGAATCCAGGGTTGGACTTCACGGACACACGCTTGTGCTTGTTTGTGTCTGTATCTAAAAACTTAGAGAAACATGAGGGTGTCAAAGGGTTTCATGCCAGTAAAAATACATTGCTTTACACCCTGAGGAGAGATAAAACAAATTATTCAGAGTGAGACTAGGTGGTATGAATCAAGGCATGTAAACATTTCAATACTTGAGCAGGATAGTGGAACATTTCTGGATTTTTTGAATATTTTAACACACATGAGGCTGACAGAAGTGGAGCAGACAGAAGTTTCTGCCTTGCTAAAAAAGTCAAGGGAAGTGAGGAACGTCTGATAAAGGAAATACAAACTTTCAGAATAAATTAACAATGTAAAAGTATTACTGAGTATGCATATTTGAACACAGTATTAGTCTGAGTAGAGCTGGGCAATTAATTGAGTTTCAGTGTCAATTACAGTTACTGCCTCTCATAATTAAAGAAAGTGTCAACTTTGTTCAGAACTGTTTTGAGCATTTTAGTTCAATGATTGCATGTGGTGTGTGTTTTAAAATCAGAGAGTTATCCTGTTTAAAAATCATGATCTCAATATCTATCCAATGCAACTAGGATTTTTGCCATAATCAAGCAGCCCTAAATCAGAGTAATAATTTTTTCACATAGTATTGGTCAGTTAGAACCTACACGTTTCAAATGTTAGTATTTATATATATTTGGGAGAGCAAGAGTTTTGCCATTTTTCAATATAAACATGCAAATGAAATACGGCATCAATTCTCTTGTTTCTGGAATAAATGCCCTTTGGTAGATATAAAATATATGCTTATCCTCTACATAGACAAACATTGAAACACATTATCTTAAGGTACATACTTTAAACCAGCGGTGTCCAGACTTTTTTCACAGAGGGCCACACACAAAAACATGGAGGAGTTAGAGTACTACATTTGTCACCTTGCCCTAACCAATCCATTTTTTTTCCATTAAGTGCTTCGCAAGGAAAATCGTCATGAATATCAAGGTCTTTTGGATGGCTGATTGATGTCAGGGTACCTGGTTGGCCCTGGCTACCACTGGCCCTGCCTCTCAGAATTAGACCAATGGTCTGTGCAGCAGAGAGGGGAGATGATAATGGATTATTACCACATTCCAGCAAAAAGCAACAGCAGGATGCCAAATTTTTTAAGTGATTGTTGGCTCTTCAAAATGATTAGCATTATGATTATAAACTGGATCTCAAGACAAAGCACGTGGCAGAGCAAATGAGTGAAATTTGAGCTGCCATTTAATGTTGTAAAAGTTGTATCTCAATTACAATGGCTGCCTTACACTAATGAAAACTTATGAGTCATCAATATCAAAAGATTACTTTGCCAAATGACATATTAAACTTTTTTCTTTTTCCAGTATTATTTATAGTATTATTTTGAGGTATTTGTATTTTTACATGTATATGTATTACCCATTATTTAATAAAAAGATAAACACATAGATGGATAGATAAACAGATAGACTTTATTGTTCCAAAGGGAAATTTATTTTTTACAGTCTGAACCAACAAAAAAATAAAATTCACAAATTTACAAGTGTTGTCTTCTTATCCTATATATTAGTAAATGTCCATTACCATAACGTCAAAACTTAATATATTTCCCAGCCCTTACTGACTCAAGGTAATGTCTGAATATGTGTATTTAATGATGAAGTGCTAAATGTCGGTCCTGTCAGTAACACAAATGTTTTTCATGCAAAGTACATGCAACTTTGTCACAGTGTATTGCTTTAATAACGACCTTGTCTGTTGTTACCAGACAAATCGTCTTGTTGAACTTGTCAAGCTCATTTCTTGACTGTTGCAGGGATATCTTGAACAGCTTATTTATCTCTGAATGTATACAGTAAGTAGGTAGAAGTTGTGTTATGTTAGTGAACAACAGAGATCAGGGCGTGAACCGCTGACACTCCTCTAGTGTGCCAAAGTGTTTGGTGCCAAATTTACTTCAGACTCTTCTTTGGCAACAAAAACTCATCGAGCAGCTTTTCACTGCTTCTTCTGAGGTTATTTTAATATCTGACGTTACTTTTCATCGCTGCAATAGTTTACCATGTAAGTTTAACTCGTGAACTTTAAGTTAACTTTGAGGCGTTCAACTAACTTAAGGCTAGAAAAGACTGCATGTTTTTTTTTTAACGAGCGGAACAATAGCAACACATTAAAGCTGTGTATTATGCCAACTAAAGCACTAAAATTATGTCACTTACTGTCTCAGGTGAAGACATGTTTCAGTTTAATCCCGACAGTGATGCTCGAGGTCTGCTGGATGTGTTGCCGACGACAGGAAGTTTCTGTCTGACATCAGCAGTAAATGAGAGAGGGAGCGCAATTATTTACACGATGCGTACACCGGAAGACGGGGATGTTGGGCGGACACGGCATTGCGAATGAAACTTTCTACCATCCACCCTGCCTGAGTGTCTCGGTGTTATTGACAAGCTAGCTTTTCCATCTACCCGGATGTGAATAAGTAGTGCATGCTGGTTAACGGAGTTTGTTGTTGGTCATAAAGTAAAAACAGTATCGAAACTAATTTGAATAGAAATGAACGTAGGTACCTTTTACAATGTAAAAAAAGTGAATTAAAATTGTAAAGACCCTTTCGAAAACAAGTTTACAAAGTACATTACAGACCCAGTGACAAAAAATACCAAAATCACTGTGTGGTTCACTGTGTCAAAGGCAACAAGCAGGTCCAGTAGCATAATGTTTCTAGTGCAATAGAAATTTTTTTTACTTTGTACCTGTCTGATGGAGGTTTTAATATAAAATAGATTCATGAGTCTTTTATAAGGGCACTACAAGAAATGTAATCAATCACTCGCAGGTAATGCACAAAGTGTTTGAATGTATAATACCTGAAAATTTAACATAAACCTTTAAAAAAATCATGATTATGATTTTTCTTCATGATGAAGCAGCTGTATGCATACCATATTAGCTAAATTTGCAACTAGATCCCCCCACTGGATATCAACAAATGTTTGTTTTTGTGAAAAAACATACAAAATGTTAGTTCAATTAAGTTCAGGGAGCTTTATTGTCGTAAATGTAGGACATTATTGTCAAAGCATTTAATTTACAAGGGGAAAATAGATCATTATAATGATTAAGTTTAGAAGTAATTTGGTAAGCCCATATGTGGCTTCAGTAGATGAAATGTGTTTAGACACAGTAAACATAAGAGCACAGCACTGTAAAGCTGAAGCAAATATCAACTTTTTTTAGGAGGACATAGACAATCCATGAGGCTTTACTCTAAAACAACCTGTTGAGCAGGGATGAAAAAGAAAGAGGTCTGTGGGCATGCTGAAATCTAATATTTAAAAAGACCTCTTGGCAAAAAAGTTTAAAATCATTTTAATAGGATCATCTGGATCTTGGGTGCAAATATGGGTGCATGAGTGCATCCTTACTGAGATACCCAAGGGCCCATCAATACAGTCTGCACTTCACTCTTACACCACCGTCACCAGTGATGCGATAATCTTCATTTAATACCATAATCTGCAGGGACAGGGAAACCCCTCAGCTTAAAGTTAACATTGATGCCAGACCTATATTCATGATAGCACAGTTCTTTCTCACTCTCTCGCTGTCTCTCACACAGAGATGTGACTGTAATAAGAGGATTAATGAAAAGGGGAACACAAAGAAATTACTGTCACTAATGATCAACATAAGTGTGTCTCTGCACATACATACACACACGTACGCTGTAACACACACTCACAAAAGGAGCTGAGACTCAGGGAGGCAGATGGAAACAGGCACAGAGACTTTAAGGATGGAGGAATATGATATAATTGTGCTTGGAACTGGACTTAAGGTAAGAAAACATATTCACGAAAAGCTGACAGAAACAAGGGATGTGAAAGTTCATGTGCACCAAAAACGGATTAAACTTTAAAGCATCAGTTATATTTACCAGGGACAGTTTTATTTCTCACCCTGACAGATGCTGCAGGGCAGATTTTGTGTGACTTAAAATGGTATAAATAACTTGGTTTTCTCTTTCTTTCAAACATCTATACCTGTTGAGACCTTTGAGGTTGTGGAGCAGCTTCTTCTTGTCGTCCCTAAGGCCAGACTAAAAACCTGAGCCTTTTCTGTTATGACCCCAAATTATGGAACGATTTACCTCTTGAATTTTGTCTTAAACCTCACTTTTACTCCATGGCTTTTAGTTCAGCATAATAGTTTTGTAGTACCTGTCGTCATGTTTGCAATTTTCTTAATCTTTTCTGACTTGAGCTCATTCTATCATTTGGCTTAATATCTCCTTTTTATTTTATTCTATTTTTTTTTTTTTTTTGTTGTTGTTTACAGTCACTGTACACTACTTTGTCATTTTTTTAAGTGCTGAATGAAAAGGTGGATTGTATTGAAAAAATGTATGTGGTTATTGGCCTTTCAAAGTGAGATCAGTCCCTGTCCCTTATACTGATGCCTCTTTCATGTTGTCCATCTTTAGGTTTAATGGTAATGTAGTCACACTCCTGGATGAATATTCACTATTAATGGATGACGTGGATTTCTGTAAAACAGATCCAATATTAAGTCATTCCTGATAGAACTCTTTCAGTCTCAGTTGTTTGTGGTGTTTGCTTTAGTAGGTGTTGGGTTAT
Organism: Cetoscarus ocellatus; assembly: GCA_037902135.1. NCBI lineage: Eukaryota > Metazoa > Chordata > Actinopteri > Labriformes > Labridae > Cetoscarus > Cetoscarus ocellatus. Next base: position 436,686 of record JBAMNC010000561.1, read on the forward strand.
AACAAAAATTCCTCCAAACATTTTCTGAATTTTAGAAATACTCTTAAAAGGTTTGAATACAAAGCTGAGAAGTTTAAGCCTCATCATTTGTCTTCAGTCTCTGTAATGAATGAATGTAGAGCCCCACAGTCATTCTATTGAAGGTATTTTTGTGTTTTAAAAGTACATATTTTCTCATGAGTCATAATGGAAAACACTGAAAAGAAATACAGGTCTTTAACAAGCTCCTAAAACTACTTTGTTGATATATTTATTCATTTATTTATTCATTTATGTGAAAAGGGTAACATGATCATATTAAGAGATGAAAGAATAACATTTCATGCTAGTCTCCCGTATCTTTTTGCTGCTAAACGTGTCACTTTGAACCTCAGGAGTGTGTTCTCTCCGCCTTACTGTCACAAAGTGGGAAAAAAATTCTTCATATTGACAAGAATCCTTACTATGGAGGAGAGAGTGCAGTCCATCACTCCCCTTGAGCAGGTGCCTTTACACAAACACAAACCACACTGAGGCTGCTACAATTCTGATTTGTGCTTATTTTACAATAAATATCATTCTGTATTTACAGCTGTACAAGAAGTTTAAAGTTCCAGGTCCTATGAAGTCATTAGGGCATGGAAAAGAGTGGAACATTGACCTTGTCCCAAAGTTTTTCCTAGCTAACGGTGAGAATCTGGCCTTTTTTGTAAATATAATCTTCGTGTCAGTATGCCAGTTTTGTAACCTCTCTAATTTTGTTTTAGGTGAGCTTGTGAAAATCCTGGTTCACACAGAGGTTACTCGTTATCTGGACTTCAAGGTTGTTGAAGGCAGCTATGTTTACAAATCAGGAAAAGTGCACAAAGTCCCCGGCACAGAGGAGGATAGCCACACTTCAGGTGGTAAACACACTCCTTCATATCCATATTTATAATCATACTGAACATAATTAACTAAAACATACCTTTCAGACCTGATGGGCATGTTTGACAAAAGAAGATTCAGGAAGCTTCTGCTCTTCGCTCAGAACTTTGATGTGAGAAACCCTTGTACCTATCACGATGTGGACCCAGACAAAACCACAACACGGGAGCTGTTCAGCCGCTTTGACTTGGGGCTGGATGTTCAGGAGTTCACAGGTCATGCCCTCGCTTTTCATAGCAATGAAAGGTCAGACCCAGAAACTCAGTCAAACCATGAAAAAATGAGCTGAACTGCTCCTTTGAGAAACTTTAGGTTTGTGTTGATTTTAGCATTCCCTGGAGAAAAATGGCATACGTGAGATTACTGACCCCTGTTGGTCAAATCAGACAGCTCCTTTCCATAGTAGCCGTTGCTGGGCAACTCATGGACAAACTCAAGTTCTATTGGTGAATCACAGTGAAAGTATGACCCTTATTTTTTTTTCTCCAGCAATGCTTAAAACTACTGTTTCAAGAGTGATTGAGGATATCTATATCATTATCCAGGAGTATTTTTCAAAAATATCTTCTTTGGATTAGACCTGAGATGGGCAACTTTGGTGACAATGAGGGCCACATGAATGAGGTTCTCACCTTCAGAGATCCAAATTCTTACAAAGTGATGCAGGTCCTCAATAGGACCATTAATAAGTAACAATTCAAAATAAAGGCCTTGAAATTTTTTGGTAAAGACAGTTGCCCATAGTTTCCTTTTTTCACTAAGAGTCTGTAATGCCCTATACCAAAGATCACTGTCTTCTTACCTTGTACTTTTTACTAATTCTATTTTGGCAATCATCTGCTCTGGCACTGACCAGTTACAGGTCATAAGAGTTACTGTTGTTATACCAATCACTCTTGTCACAGGTTGCTATATTTGCTTTTGTGTGGCACATAAAAGCTGCAGTATTCATTTCAGTCTGTTTGATAACCAGCTAAAAATTCACACAGGAGCTTTAGTATAAAACAAAAACATGGTCGGATTTACCTCCCTCTGCCCTCTCTTCTAGTTATCTGGACCAGTCGTGTTTGGAAACCCTCAGACGGATCAAGCTGTACACTGAGTCTCTGACCCACCAGAACACAAGTCCATACCTCTACCCTGTTTACGGGCTGGGAGAACTACCACAGGGATTTGCAAGGTTAGGTAACAAGTATCTGATAACATCAGCCTTTGCCATAGAATAAACATTATGAAGGAAATCTAGAGTGAGACTTAACTTTAGCAGATGTGATCATGTGTGTTAGTGCCTGTAGATAACCTCTGAGATTCATTTGCCCAATGCTCATACAAGCACATATTGAAATGCATGAACTGTCCTGTATGGCATTGCAACAAAATATGCATCAGCGTGAGAAATGCGGAGCAACTACTTGTGGTTTTGGTCTCTTTATTTCAATTAGGGTGTCCTGATAACCTTTTTTGACTGGGTATAGTGTTTATGTATAACACAGTGATAAAATTCAGTCAAACAGAAAATTATTATCTTGACAACTACAGAGAAGATAACATCACTACTTACCCAGACTAGCTAATGCAAGGGGTCTTTGAGAGGATGCTGATAAATGTGGTCATTCTCTGACCAGGAACAACTGTTTCAGCTTAAAGCTTTGCAAGATGGATATGCATGGTGACAGACATGGGAGGTTGGGAAATCCGGCTGCTTTGTTAGGTTAATTAAGTGTGTTACAAGGTTAGACGTTGTAATGTTGATTTTGTACTTTCAGTTGTGGTGTTAAACGTTACATAATACAGTCTGAGGATTTGTCTCCTGTTTTTGTGGTTCAGACTGAGTGCAGAGTATGGAGGGAGCTTTCTGATGAACAGAAGTGTGGATGAGATCCTGATGGACAATGGCAAAGTGAAAGCAGTGAAATCTGAAGGGAAGGTGAGTCTTATTTACATTGAGGAAGAGCAGACAAATTTAGAAATGAAGATGGGATATTTAGGGTCTAGAAAAGAACGCTGATGCACAGTTTTATACTCAGAAATTGAATTGCTTTGTCCTCTAGTTGTTCCAGTGCAAACAGCTCATCTGCGAGCCCAGCTACATCCCTAACAGAGTGAGGAAAACAGGCAGTGTGATAAGAGTCATCTGTTTGTTAAATCATCCAGTCAAAAACACCCATGAGGCAAACTCCTGTCAAATCATCATCCCTCAAACACAACTCAACAGAAAATCTGGTAGTTTGTCTGATTTGTCATGATAAAAAATATTTATTCTGAAGATACATAGTCTGTAAATCTGCATGGGCTGATATTTTTCTCATAGTATTTCACAGTAAATTTTATTCCCTTTTGTCTGTGCAGATGTTTACATATCTGTAGTGTCCTACTCTCACTGTGTGGCATCAGATGGGCTGTACATTGCCACTGTGAGTGCCACAGCAGAAACAAACAACCCCGAAAGGGAAATCTTTCCAGCACTGGAGCTTCTCGAGCCAATCATTCAAAAGTTAGTCACATTTTTAAATCATTTATATTTGCTGTTTGAAAAATGATCATTCTGATATTATTTCCTATTTTACTGCCTTTTAGGTTTGTATCAGTTAACGACCTGCTAGTTCCCAATGATGATGGAAAAAAGAGCCAGGTAAGGAGGACATTCCTCCATTTCTTTTACTATCTACAAACCTCGTGTTATTTTATGGTGATAAGGGACTCACTCCAAACACAGTGCATATGTGCACAGTGTATATTATTTCTTTTTCCTATCTAAAATCGTTGTTTTTTACACAATGTGGATGAGAACTATAGTTAAACTAGAACTGCCACCTGGTAGCAATGCCTCCACAAGGTATTTCCAAACAGCGAAAGTACATGATAGGTCAAAGAGAGGGCCTTGAGTGGGTTATGTGTGGAGTGAGTGACAGAAATCTTAAGGAAAAGGAAAATGGTTGAACATGAAACCCTTTGTTCATACCTATCAAATGCAGTCACTTCATTGTCACTTTGTCTGATAGAAATCATTCAAATACTAAAGATACAAAGTTCATAAGCAGGAAATGATTCTTAGGCCTAAGGACATTTGACCTTGTTGCTCTGAAATTGAACGAATTCAACTTTTATCACAACACACATCTGAGGATCTTTTTTTTTCTTTTAATACTTCAAAGCCTGTTTTAAATGTTGCACTCATATGCATGGGGTAAACATGACAACTGATGACCTGTGACCTCTGAAATCTAATTAGTTTATTTTACAACCAGATTTGCTCTGAGAGCACAAACCTCTGCCAAAGCCTTTCTGACATTCTTAGCCAAGTTATCCTGGAAAATGTGAAAATTTCCCTGCCAGATATGCTTTTGAAAGGTTCTGCCCATTCCTAAACACTTTCTATAGGCTGTTGCCCAGATGGACCAATGAAATATATCGAATAGTCCCTCTGGTGTGTCAGGTTACATTTGTGCAAAGTTAAAAGAAAATCCCCTCAAGTTTTTTCACAAAATTGTGGATGGCCACAATTTTGACCTTTCAAAACCAATCAGATTAGTCTTGTATTTAAGTGACCATTTTTTTTAACTTAATAAAATTCTCAAAAAATATAATTGCTCTAGTCACAGCAGTTGCAGGGACACAAAAATGGGAAAAGACCTGTGTTTGTGTTTGTAATAAAATTCTTCATTGTACCGTAAATAGAATACACATCGCTATGTTTGCAAATGATAAATTATTTCCTTTAATAAAATGCTTATCTTGATTTCTGCTCATCTCTGCCACTTTTTTTTAATTATATGAGTATCTCTTAAGAACTCATGTTCTCAAAATTGCAAAAACTTTAGCAATTATGACCCTTGATAACAACATCTGTAATTTATGATGAAACACTCATGACAGGTGTGTTGTGATAAAAAAAAGAGATGCAGAGTGCTTTAATCTAGTCTTACTACTATAAGTGGAAGGAAACCCCTGAAACCCACAAAGACTGATGGCTAGAGGTTTCCTCTTCATGTTAAACAGATTCTTAATGTAATCTCTGTCTTCTTTAGATTTTTGTGTCTCGTTCATATGATGCAACAAACCACTTATTGTATGACTGTGAGGACATCAAGGACATGTATCAGCGGATCACAGGAGCAGTGCTGAACCTCGGACGATCACAAAGACACACGTCTCATACCTCTGATGATGACTGAGAATCACACAATCAGCATTACAACCATATCAACAGCTGGCAGACGAACTTCACAACATGGATATTATGTAACTGTGTGGTTGTAAAGCTGAGGGTGTTGAGTATACTGTTTGAGTGCATAGAAATTCTGTAACTTGTAAAGTCAGTGTCATGGTCCCTTGAAGATTTATTCTGCTGTCTTTGTATTTTCTGGTGTTGAGATATATTCTACAAAATGTTAATGACCTATCACTATTTTTCAGCACAATATCAAAACTAAAAGCAGCATTGGTCCAAATACTCATATCTTTTGATTATTTTACCTTCTTGCTGCGTAAAGCCACAGTGTGTAACTTATTTTTTTGTAACTGGCCCCAAAAAAATATGATTACCTGTGAAGATATTATTACTGAAGCCACATGCAACATCATTTGACACCTGTTCCCCCTCCTTGCTCTGTATTAAACTTTTAGAAAAACTTGCAAGGGACACCCACTTTTTGGCCAATCAGGGCTCAGTTCGGAGGCAGTGCTCTTACTTGATCCTCTACTAAGATATATGTGCTTACTATAGCTAAACGAGCTTTAGTTGTTACTTATATTGTTCAGGTAATGTCAATTTTAAGAGGGGACGTGGTTTTGGGTCTTTTGTGACTGCAAATACATTACATTGGCATAATCCTAATGGCAGCGAAAGGCACACAAACAAAGTGGATTAGTTGTGCATAAAGGACGGGACGTGGATAGCAGCACAACCATAGAAGGGAGGGGAAAGTAAAATTGCTTCCACTGCAGTGTCAACCAAGTTACATACCCCACCTTTAAATTTGCTCTTCTTCTGTTGAAAATGTCTGCTTGCTCTGTGTTTTATAGTTGCCTGTTCAAACTCCACATGTTCATTCTCAAACCATTCCTCTCTCAGGTTATCTCTGCTTTCTCCCCAAACACCTGCTTTCAGAGAAAAGTTAAATACTGTCAGATTCTTGAGGGAACTGTGGTAAAGATATCAGTCCAGCGCCTGTCCTGCTGTATTTGCTATTATTCAACAGTTTTTCAGGCACATGGATGAGTTCGTTTTAAACCTGTTCGCTCCATTAAAGGAAACTCTGAAGCTAACAGCAGAGGGCAGCAGTTCAACCTGGTTACAATTTCCCTGTTTACATGATAAATACTTGTGTCCTGGTTTCTGAATATTGGGTTTTATTAATTTATTTATTTTTACAACCTAACCATGACATGGAGCTGTCAGAAAACAGGATAAGGCACACTACTGCCAAAGTATCCAAAGTACCAGAGTTCTTCAGATAACAAAACTGTTGTATTAAACTGTGAGTAACAGCATTATCCTTGTTTCTAAAATGAGGCTATGGTATTTGCACACCTAGACAAAAAATAAAATACTTAAAAATCCCAATCAAAACCTGAATACTTGGGTCCATGCAAACACAGCCAGTTTTGTTGGACTGGCTGAGAATAGACTGTTTAAAAATAGCCTGATGTGTGATGTATTGTAATATTTGATGTAGTCTGAATCAGTCAGATAAGTTTGGATCTTATTTGCAAAGTAAACTTACCAACCCATGCTTCTGTCTGATAAGAGGAGCAAACTAAATTTCTGGTCAACAAATGAGCTCAAGAAAAAAACTGCATTGATGTTGGATTACATCTTCTGGTAGTTGTAATAAAAAACTTCTGCACTCATCAGAATATAAAGTGATGCTGCAAAGAAGCAGATGAATAGAGTGGATGTGCAGAGGATTTATGGCCTCTCTTATCTATGCAGGCTTATGTATTAGGACAAAGCCTATGAATTATGTCATGTGCTGCACAGGCAGCTTGTTGGTGGCTGCAGAGCTGCAGGAGGCTGATGGACAGACGCACTGAATAAAGAGGCTTAACCACATGAGGGACCTTCAGCAGCAACACCTTAGGCTGAGGGCTGGAACATATGGTCCATAGGCAATTTTTGGCTCCTTTTAAGAGAGCTTAATTTCATATTTGCCCCTCCAATATAATAATGGAGTGAAGCTAGTGACCCATTAGATTTTTAATGTTAAAAAAGTCCAGGGTTCTTAATTTTGTATTTAAAAAAGAAAGCAACATACTAAAGTCTGAATGATATTTCTATGTCAGGATGCAGAAAAATGATGATGCACTGATATAATCTAGCAAGTCCTACACTCAGAACTAAGCAAATATAATACTAAACAGATGTGTTAATATGTCTACATAATGAGTTGACTTACATAGTTTGCCGAATATTAACTAAATGAAATAATGTACTGATAATTATTTAATAATGAAGCACTGATACCAATGGATTAGTTTTGAGAAAAAAGGAATATTCCACAGAACGTGCTGTGGTTTACTCATGATACTGCATGTTTATGTTACTGATGTCAGTAAAAGACTCTCACTGTTGTGAGAAAATATGAATTGGTCATGATATAGGTGATTTCAGAGGACTGAACATTAACAGGGAAGTTTGCTTTTATGTCATGATTTCTTGATGAGATGAGCCCCCCAAAAGTCAGATCTTCATATCAGCCTTAATGTAGTTGCTAACTAATGGTTTCACATGAGATCAGTGGTTCCCAAAGTGTTACGGTGCCCTGTGAGTCAAAAGGTACCAAGGAGGAACTGTGAGATGTCTTCCAAAAACAACAAAGATAAATTATAAAAGATTTCAAACTGAACATTTTCGCTGTAATCATAAAAATGAACACATGAAATGAAAACTTCAGTCATTATGTGTGATTTATGCTGAAATTAAATCAATGTGTAAAATATTCTTAAAATGTTAGATTGCACATTAAAGAACATTTTGACCACTATTATTTCTCTTGGTCTATTGACAAAAAAGTGGACCAGTTTTCATCACGTTTTTGAATAATGCTTTCTTAAGTTTTATTCCACAAAGTCTCAAAAACAGCCACTGAATATGTGTCTATATGTGACATAAGACCTGTAAAGGAGGACCTGTGAGGCCTGTGTGCTGTTTGTTTTTGTGTGTGCATTGATTTTATGTGTTCATTTGCCTGTTAGTTACATGAAAATATGCATATGTTTAGGTATATGGACATGAACATCTATTTTAATTAAAAACTGTTTATATATGTGTGTACATATATTCAAGCATAAATATGAAAAATATATTGTATATGTAAATATGATGTCATCCATGATATACAGTATGTAAACTAGTTCAATGTTGGAAGCTTTGGAGGTTTATAGATTTAGAGCTACTGTCTCTGTCCTTCATTAACTTTTTGTTCTTTCTTAAGTTTTCCAATTACTGCTTTACAATAGTAATTTTTTAAGTAGAGTTTGTTTGTTGTTGCCATTTAGTCATGAAAAGTTAAAGACCTTGTGATTAGTCATCTGTAACATTATTCTTTGAAAAATACAGCATATAAAAACACAAATAAAAATATGGGTTGGTTAAAATTAAAAAAAGGTCCTTATCTCAAAGTCACTCCAGTTTGTTCTATATCAAACTTAATTCACTGGCAAAGTGATAAGATTGAGAGAAGTGTTTTCACGTGTTGGAGGAAGTTCAAAATAAATCATAAAAATATTTTACATAATTAACTTTATTTAGGGTGGGGTCTCTCGGTTGGTTAGTTCTCACTGGTATCAGTTCTCTGTTGAAAGTCCCTCATAACCAAATCTATGCATAGCAATACAACTTGGAATACTTTTCTGCTTTGTGGTAAAATATGAGACTCTGGGTTCTAACTAAACTCTTCTGACTATTTCATACGATCAGACATGCACATATTTTTCTCCTCAAGACAACTGATACATTATATCATGGATTTTGAACATCTGATAGCTCAGAATGAACATTTTAGTCCATATTCGCTGGCTAATTAAAGTAAAGAAACATCTGAGTTTATAAAATAAAAGACTCATGTTTACCTGATCTTTGGCTCTATTTTGTTGTAGGAAAACCCCCCAGAATAAAACCAAAATAAACACTGTTACACATCACAGCAATAATGAAAAGGTCTGCTGTTGTTGAAAGGCTCACAGATGTCCTCTGTGCAGTATTAAATTTAGTGTGCCTCCTCAGTGCCACGGCTTAAACATGCAGACTGCTTCTGTTCTGCTGCAAGCCTGTGCATAATTAATTACTGTGGTCTATTATAACTACTGTTCTTTGAGTTGGTTTTAATACCAGTGTTGTGAAGACATACAATGCACAACGTAATGGCTTACTCGACTCCAGGAATGGTGGGAGTCATCTTTGTCTGTTACTGTTATTTTGGGGGTCACGCCTTTGGTGCTAAACATAGTGGATCATCTTTACGCTTCAAAGATAACACATACTCAATACAGGCGTCTTTTTTTATTATAGACTTAAACTATATATACTACATAACACATCTGTTGGTATTTATTGGATTTCAGTTTTAAATACATAATTCACACACCAGATCACAGTATTTAATATGCCTGATACACTGTAATTCTCCATCAAAGATGTTCGAACATAAACTGAACACCTGCGAGTGCTTAATGTGCTTTCATACAGACTGACACTCACCAACTGAACCATCAACATCACTGAAAATGTCTCGGTTCAGAGCCAGCTCCATGTTCAGATCACGGCATAATGACAGAGGCAGTTTAAACTCCTTATTCTTAAACAAAAAGAGTAGTGACATGATTCACTTTCAGGTGTTTTTCATGGCTGGAAGTTGCTGAGTTTGTTTCTTTGAAGGTTTTGTTAATTGCTTTGGATCGTCCATGAACATTTAACCTTCATTAGCAGGAATCAGTCCTGTTTTCTGATGACATCGCAGCACCTATTCCTGTTTGACTCCCAGAGCCGTGCTGACAGGAGGAGGGATTAGACCTGCAGCTGTAACTCTTCGCTCACTGGTCAAGAAGTTGAAGGTTGCACATGCGTTTGGCTGCAAAAAAACATGAATGAAAGATAATGACAATAAGGCTGTACCAGGAGGTCATCAACAACAGACTGTTTATTAAGGATGGAATAGAAAAAACAATTTCCGTAACTAGTAACTAAAGTGATCAATATAATTTGTCCTTTTGCAATAAATTCCTTCATCAGTGTCTTTTATTAAGTCCTGGATGCCTTGAAAATGAAAGAGGTCACAAACTCATCAGAGGCAGTCAGCAGAAATGACGACAAAGAAGTGAAAGAAATGATCATGGCAGACAGGAGGCTGAAACAGTCAGTGTTTGGCTTAGTTACACAGTATATCATCGATAGCACAGAGTCCGGCATCTCTGACTCTGTGGTTTCAAGCAAGGCTGAAAACACCAGAATTTTGCAGGAGAACTTGTCAATGCATAATTAAAACGTTAAAATATCAGGAGGGCCATGTGTTTAACGTTGCTGACCCTGAAAACCTGTAAATGCTTTTTCCACACAGAAAATCCAAAGAAATTGATAAGGAAATGGATAAACTTTTGAATTTATAATGGCATAAATATCAACTTTTCTTTGTAACTTATAGATTTAGAATTACAGACACTTGAAGTTATGTTTTTTGATTTTTATCAGAAACTCTCTCTGAAATTTATCTCTTCATTTATTTTTTAGCCAAATAAATGGAAACAAATAAGGCATTTTGATTTTTAATATCAGTTTGCACAAACTTAAGAGCAGATGTGTGTTTCTGTGGCTGGAGTCAAGCTGTGAGATCCTTCACAGAATGATTGAAGAGCTGTAAGTACAGTTTTCAGTTTAAGAACATTTATAAAAAAGAAACGTTAGTCTTTATGTAGTTGGAAGCTAGTGTAATGTTTTTTTCTGCTTCATTTGCCTCTTATGAGGAAGTGAAACTTATAGACTCTAAATTAGCTTTTGCTTTTCTTCAGTGTTACTGTAATATGAGTTTTTGACTGCTCCTAAATAGTCAGACGATCTGTTCTGTCTACTCCTCTATTTTCTTCACTTGTGATTTGAGTAAGGGGCAAGCAATACAAGACATTATCCTTCCCATGCTTTTTTTACAGACATGTAATGTGATAAAACTGTAAATCATTTCCTCTATTATCTCTATTGAAAACTGTGACGTGAATAAATGAAATAATGTGAAACATTATTTACCGTGTCCTGAACCTCCACAGCAATGCCTTTCTTCTTAAGCAGAGCAAGGACAGAGGGGTTAATTCGTTCAACCCTTGCACCTGTCCCCAGAACAAGAATCTCTGCAGAATTAACAAGCGACAGGAAGAATCCAAAGGGTTAACTGTTTATCTCAAAACAATGACATAACTCAGTAAGATACACCATTAATAAGCTGAGATTGGAAAGAAATATTTGTGAAAACTTTGGGGATAATACACAGATCAGCAGTGGCTGCAAGGTACACAACTTCAGTACTTGAGTAAAAGAATAATTCCTCCAGAATATATACAGTATTTATTCAGTGAAAGTGAAAGCTGCTAAGTCAAATCATTACTTCTGCTGCATTATTCTTAGTTACAAAACATTATTTTACATTTGTTAAACTAACATGCAACAGATTTTCAGATTTGGAGCACCAAAGCTCCAGGAATGACCAAAAGCAGCTGATGGCCACAAACATGATAACCAGGCTTTACACAGTGAAAATCATTCACATTTTTAACAGCCATTTCAGGGGGTTTGAGGCCTTTTGAACTCTGCTGTATATTTTTAGTCCTGGTGCCTAACTTTTATGAACTTTTTTTCCATTGGCTGAACATCTCCCAACTTCCCAGTACAAAATTTTGACCAAAGGAGGAATTCCCAGTGATGTATCAGTAAAATCTGACTTCTGAGATCAATTACAAAGCACGATGAGACACATGGATATCTTATCCTCTTTGCTACCCTGGAGATGTGTAATGTAATACAGGTTCAGCAACACTGCATTGATAAACCACACAATCACAGTTTGATGTCAAACAGATTAAATTTTAGGAAAAAAATATTCTTTAGCTGGATTTAAGTACCAAGAACATTTATAAAAAGCTTTATTCAGTTAAAAAACACAAAAAGCAAAATGTTTCAGATACACAAAAACTTAGGAATAGTACTTATGTAATTTCACTTTGTTACTGTCCACCAGACAAGTCACAGAGGTCACTTAAAGGTCTAGTTAGGAGTTTAACAATAACTTAATGGATACATGACACTGGTTTTTGCCAATGCCCATTATGCCACCATGCCAAACTACTTTTAGCAAACACAATAAATAAATATAACTTTTGTTGTAAAGAACTACAATTCCATCCAGCACTTGAATTTATCTGTAACTTTTAACATGACAGTCATCACTGTCACAAAACATCACTGGATAATTTATATATTTTTATATTCATATATATTTTTTTAATATAGATATTCAGTTATTGAAAACAAAGTTGTTTCAAAAAGAGCCATGTATATGATACATAAAATGTGCTTTTAATAAAATCAATAACATCATGCTTTATCTGCCTTTTTGAGAGCTACAAACAGCACCAGGCTGACAGACAGTAAGTTCAGCAAAGCACTAAATAATGCTCATATTTGAAATTTAATATCAATTCTCCCAATAAAATAACAGGTTTTCAAGGAGACTATCAAAGAGAATCCTAAAAATAAGTCTCTCAGTAAGTTCTCAGGTACAGAAAAAATGAACTAGCTGTAGACACTGATGCTGTGCACTTTCTGCATTGGTAAAATAATACCTATCATCAAACTAGTGTTCTCCACTCCATCATCACAACAGAACATCAGTGAATTTCTTCAGTGTGGTAATATTCTTTTTTTGCTCCTCACTATTTTTTAGTGTGTGCTTTTATTTTTACCTATTCTTGGTTCAAGCATGTGAAACAGTGAGACACTTTCTTCTGTGATGTCTGTATGACTCCCAACCTGCAAAGAAAGAGAGAGACAGATGGGGGCGCGTTGAAATGCACATCCTTTAAAGTTAAATCTCAATCATAAACCCTAACAAAACATGACATGTAGAGATGCACCGCCAGTTTTGCCCAACTCTTGACTGTTTGACTTTCTTTGATTAAATCTGCCCCCTGTATGTCATATTTAGTCAAAAGAATACCACTGTTTTAAATCCGAATTGCACATAATGAAAGAGAAAATCTGTACAAAGTATTAAAACATCAACACTTTGCACAACTTTTCTCACACCTACCTGAACTTTTGCACAGTACTGTGCGTAACATGGCAACATTACTTTTTGTATTTCAGTGCTAAAATTTTTACATGTTGTGGCTTTGAATCAGTAAAAACTGCCAGAGATAATTGTTTGATTTAATCTAAAACTGCATGACAGAACTGTGGTGGTATTTAGAGTGTTATTCTCACGTTCCACTGCAGGATGGCAGGGGGCAGCACAGCACATGGTCCAAAAACTCTGTTTCCATTGATGTTGAATCCATGAGCGCTGTAGCTACTGATCATGGGGCTGTTGCCCGGCTCCCTCTGCATGACAGACACTGTGGTGCGCTGATATATTTCATCATCACTGGGACCCAATCGATGTGCACGAGACAGAAATGGGCTAAAACAGAAAGGGAGGTCATGTGTGTTATTATCAGAACATGAAGAAATAGAACAATGATCATCTTCTTATCCATCAGAGAGAACATTTATGTTACAAAGAGTGCTCCTGGCCTGAGTCAGTCTCTTTTAAATTGTGCAGTCATTGTCTCAGTATATTCTTCATCACTAATAAAAGAAGAAGCTCTGTGCATTTTTGGCCCAGTTTAAAAGCGAAAGATCTTCTGCCAACCCACTGACGGGGCTGAGAGCCAAAAGCTTTAGGCCTGTCTCTGCAGAAAAGATGCAGCCAAGAAACAATCATTTCTGCTTGTCTGCAGTACATTTCAGCAAACTGCTGTCCCACTTTCTCTTACTGCAAGCTCCACAACCCTCAGTATTAAAAATGTGATGCACTTTCTAGTCCACTCTTGCCAGTTTAGTTTAAATGCAGCACAGAAAAGACCTGAGGTGACGCAGATAAAGGGTGAAGAAAATCTAATGATGGACTCCGAGGAGTTACAACAAAGACAAAAAGTATGTGATCTATTTCACAATAACAAATAATACACACACTGGAGATATGAAAAGGAACGTCAACTCAGTTTTTTGTTTGTCTGTCTGAGCTGAGCAATGATTTCACTGCACTTCAAGCCTCTAAATATTCTACTGTCTGTTTCATTGTCAATTATGGTCTGCAAGATGTCAGAAGGAGATAGTATTGATCATTCTGAGAAAAAAAACCGAAATAGTATAGAACATAAGGGATGAAGGATATTGGATTTTTGCAGATATCTGATATGCCAATATTTGTGAGCTCCTCATTGCTGCTACTGATAACGATACTGATACTTTTTGGGCAAAAGAATGAAATCTTTACCTAACTATGATGGGGCTGTTTCTTTGTCCCTGGCATCTTATTTGTGCGATAAACATATGAGAAACAAAAAACCAACAATTCATTCTCTAGAGACTTTTAAGCTCGTATCATATCAAGCATTCCTACAGAACATGGAAATGTAATGTCTACAACCCTGGAGAAAATTTCACTTGCCAATTTTCTAAGCAAAATTCATCTGACAAAGAAGTTTTAGTATGGAGATTTTTTTTAAACGTGTTACAACCCCATTTGGGTTGTCATGCTGTATAGTCAAACAACAAAATGTTAAACAATTCAAAACAGTTTTAACAGCAGGGGTCAACAGAAAATGCCAGAAAAGGTAGAGATGGATGGATGGGTGGAAGGAGGATGGGTGGATATTCCTTTGAGCCTAAGACAAATGCCTGATGATAATGTTTAATTTCATCTTAGTTCATGGCAACTATTATTTAACTGTGACTACTTTAGAGAGATACTTTAGTCTTGAGCTGCAACCATGGCATTGGCTTCTGCTTTACTGTTAAATATATTCTAGACCTGGAATAAATAAAGCCATAACAAAGATCAGAAAAGACATATGTTGAAATAGTGACCTATCTTGTGCACTAAAAGGATAATAAGTGATCTGATATGATGAGGTCTTAAGAGTAAAGTCACTCAAATAAATTAAGTTCTTTCATCCTGCCCACTTTTTCATTCAAATGAAAAAATGACCCAAAAAATGAATCATAATAGCTGGTTATGAATATTTTCGTCCTACAGAGACAGAAAGGTGAAGCAAGTTATCAACACACTGATTTCAAATATTTCGTGTAACTTAATTAAAATACCAAAATTACCAAAAGTCTCACCTTGAAAAAGCAGGAACTGTCCTGGAGGAGAAGATATATCCCTGTCTGGATCTCTGAAGAAGAAATCTGGCACACAGCGAGCTCGACATGTTGACAAAAATCTATCCTCTCAACCACCGGCGACACATGAGGGGGACACAATTAACTGTGACACCAGCCGGCTGTTTCCGGTGTTGTGTAACGCAAACTCGATCATCTACACACCATATTTAAGAAAAACAAAACGCAATATGTTTTGTGGCCCCTGTGTTATTTTTTGTATGTAGTATTTTCTAACCTTCTATGATCTTTTATCTTTATGTATATGCATTAAATAATTCAGATTTCATTCCGACGTCTTATCTTTTTCTGAAACTACATGTAACAGACAACGATGTCGTTTTTTTGAGTCGCCTCCGCTTACTTGCTGATATTACTCCTTTAAAACAGTTAAAACATGACCAGTAATAGCTTTTGGGACGATCATCATGGAAAAAACTCTTTAAATTAAACTTGAATGCATCCCCTTTTTACTTCTCAAATCTATTTTTTCATCATTTATTGCTGATATGCTATGATTCCTCTAAGTGTACATTTTTTTTGTCAACAATTAAAGATAAATAGTAAAAACAAGTCCTTTTAAACCAAAGATTACCATTTTTTGTTAGATAAGATAAACATGGAGGGTTGATTAATGAAAGTGTGTTTGGTGAAGGAAAGTTGTTGAAATACATTTTTCAGGATGATTATATAATTTTGATTATATAACTCATTCTATCTTATTGTATTGTAACCTAATTTAGTCAAATTTATTTATTTTTTATTCAAAGTTGTCATATATTCTCTGTTATAGTCGTTTTATGGTTGTTAAATTAATGTTTAGTCATCTAAAGAGGCTGATTAGGGTGATTTGTGACCTTTCGAGTTTTTCAGATGCTTGTTTATTATTGTTTATTCAGAGAACAACAAACACAACACATCAGGAAGAGCGATGATCTGAGTTTGATTAAAATGTCTGGTGGGCGTGCCCGCGCAGTAACAGCGCCCCCGGAGGTGCTGAGCGGGCACAGTCAGGTCAGATGATCGGGTCTGCATTGTAAATACAGAGCAGTGATCCGCCGGGGCCATGCCTTCATATGCTCTTTAAATCATATACAGCGGGTAGATTCTTCAGTCGGACCCCTCTCGTCTTCGGTCACATCATCAGTGTACCTCTGGCCTCGCTTTGGCGCGTGATAGTCCCAGTAAAGTATGTACCGGTCTCTGTACGCCTTCAGATCCACGGAGCCCAACTCGCTGCACTTCGCGGCCGGAGAGAGCTTCCTAATCTTGGAGAGGAGCAACAAACACTGGTGGCTGGGCTCCCGTTGCAGCTCCGGGGAAACCGGTTACATCCCGTCTTCATACATCGAGAAAATCCAGGTACAGACCCCCCTCTGATCTGACTGCCCCATCTCGTTCTGTCTGAATGAACAGCAGCCCTCCTGAGGTGAAAGGGTTTGATCAGTGATGGGATCGTCACAGACAGGTCTCGTGTTACTACTGTACTATCCGTGCTGTAGGACAGGCCGTGTGAGAGCAGAGAATATGCACATGTAGCGAATCTAAACATGAATTAATTGCATGAGTTGCATCATGGGGGACTTGGCCTTCTGCACTGCAGCTGCTCACTGCGACAGAGAGGAGATGGGACAGGAAAGGACCTGATAGGAAGGAACAGGAGAGGATGGGAGAGGTCAACAAGACCGAAAGCCTCGCTTTAGCATCATATTTACATATTAAAAAAAACTATCCTCGAGTTTCTGTCGAAGTATAAATAATCTACCAGAAGTATTCTAGCAAGGGCTGGGCAATATTTTGAGATTGTAGGATGTATTGATGACTTTTCAAATAAGATATTTGTGATAATACTGTTAATATATTATACTGTGTTGATATATATTTTACCTAATTTTACATATGCTTTTGTAATTGTTCTTATGGTGGTTGGGTTGATTTCTTTTCTTCTATGTCCAAGTAGTCTTTAAAGGTAATATCATTCTTACTATACTTTAATTTGGCTGAAGTTTCTTAAGATTTAATCTGGCAACTGATGTGTGCAATGTCAAATAAACTGATGGAAAAGAATGTAGGGAAGGGTACTGAAATCCAGTATCAATGTGGTATCAATACCAACATGTCCACCTCCTATACTGAATTGAGTCACAACACATATTTCAGCGTTTCATTTTACAGTAGAATAGAGGAGATACTTTGTTGGTATTGGATAAAAGAATAAGTTGAAACTTTCTATACCAGAGCCGGCCCTACCCAATGTGGCGCCCTAGATCAGATTTTATATGGCACAAAATAAAAATCCTGCAAATATGTGAAAAATAATAATAATAGTACTAAATTATAAATACAACAGTGAACATCAAACAGTTTGCACACAATAACTCTGTACATAAGGGAGGCTTATTTGGTCTTATCAATTGAATTGCTGTACATTTGAATCAGGGTAAGCCTTTTCATTTTAAGAGTTAATAGAAATAACTGGTTTTAGTATAATTATATTGAAGGTGAATTTTTTCCGACTTTGTGGCACCCCCTGAAGCCCTAAAGAACACCCTTAGCATTTGCCTATATTGCCTAATGGGCCAGCCGGCTCTGTACCACTTACCACTTTTGGGGTCGCAGGGGCTGGAGCCTATCCCAGCTGACATTGAGTGACAGGCAGGATACATCCAGAACTTGTTGCCAGCCGATCACAGGGCCACATAGAGAGACAGAAAACCATTCACGCTCACGCTCGTACCTATGAGCATGTTTTTTGTCTATGGGAGAAAGCCGGTTGCCAGAGAAAACCCAGAGAACATGCAAACTCCACACGGAGAGACTGGTCAATGCAGAGATTCATACCTTCTTGAATCTCCTTGCTGTGAGGGATGTACACTCACCGCCACCCTTTACAAACTTTTTAGTATAGAAAATAAATAAAAGTCCTTGTTTACACACAGATATCTAGTTATATCATTCTTTAAGTTGAAGAGCCAAAGATGCTGAGCCGTCTCTGCCCCCTCTGGTCAAAAACTGTTTCCTTATGTGTAAAGAATTAGACATTACAGGCAATAGAGGCATAATAACATAACCCATATTTTTCATTTCATTGTCATCCTTTATTTTATTCTGTCATTAAATAAAACATTTAATACAAACAAAATAAAAATCAGACATGTGAATGAAAAGGAGCAGAAAGAAGAAATATCTTCTAAAGTCTGCCCCTCTCTCACTCTCATTAATTAATAAACACATAATACATACTTAGAATAAACACAATGAACCATCTTTTTTGTTATCTCTTTAAAGTATAATTTGGGGAACTGATAAGGCACAATGGCATAATGATTTAGCACGTTTATTAAAAAGGTATTCTCAGAAAAAAGATCGGTTACAATAAGAACAATAAACAACCACATACTTGTAAATCACAAAATTATCTGTTTCAACTGTTTAACTATCAAACATTTATATTTTCAGTAAGAACAATATGATATATTGATATCTGCTTGTTACAACAGCTACTAAATAAAAGTCATCTTCCCCAAATATTGGGTTATTTGTTGTTTCCAGCCATCAGATAAACTCCAGCACACTGTTATGATTGCACAGATATCTTAGTAGCATTCAGGTGAAGCTGGCATATACATCCTCTTTTAAAAAGTTGCCAGTAGTTTTGTTTAATTTAGACAGTTTTTTTTATCTTCTCTTGTTAATAATATGAATGAAGCTGTAATATTTGTGTTGGTTTGGTTTGTGTTGAAGTTTTAAGACTACATAGTTTAAACCCTTTTTACACAGCAGGTTGCACCTATTCCTTCGTGCTTTCATTCAGCTTTTTCTGTTAGTCTATGCATGAGCTGTTGTGGAATTTTATTTCCTTATTAAAGTGTTATATTTTTGGTATTTTCAGACCATTTACATTTATGAATGTGCTTTTTTACACATTTGATGTAGAATTGGGAGCAATGTGGTGTTAAATGGAAAGTTCAGTATTTTTTAAGTTGGTTTGAAGTTCATTTAAACAGTTAATACATTAGCCACAGTAATATTGGTCTGCTCTGCTCCTGTTAGAAGGGAACTGGCATGGCATTTGGACTGAAGATTGCCACAGATGGGGCCGAAAAAACCCTAAAAAATGAGTGAGTTTTAGGTAAAAAAAAAAAAAAACCAACAAAACAAAAGACAGCATTAGAGTGATAGTACACAGCTAGGGATGGAAAGCAAAAAACTATTTCAGTTGAGTCAATAACAAATAGCTAAATGAGTCATTATCATTAGTCTTTTTGCTTAACAGTTTTCTTACCAATTTCTTCCACTTCATCTGGATTCCTTCCAGTCAAGGGAGTCACATTCTCATCTGAGCAGTGGGCATGAATGACAACAAATAATATGCTAATTACACAACGTATAGTGTCTGTGTTTATGTGACTTCAAGCAGGAAATACCAGAAACTTTTGGGGCTGCACAATGGTGTGGCAAGTAAATGCTTGTGCCTAACAACAAGAAGGTTGCTGGTTTGACTCCCCGAGTTGATTGGGGCCTTTGTGTGAGTGGTTTGCATGTGCTCCCTGTGCATAATAAGTTTTCTCATTACTTAGGTATAAAAATTCAAATTCAAATTAAACCATAAAATTGAAAAAGACCATAAACATTTTGTGTTCTGGCGACCAATCCAGGATGTACTCTGCTTCTTGCCTAATATCAGCTTGGATAGGCTCCAGCCCCCTGCGACCCTTCAAAGAACAAGCTGTACAGATGATAGATGGACGGAAAGAGTATGTCTGCAAATTTTAGGAATTATAAATGAGAAGATCCTAATATTAGGTGCACACGACATCTGTCTCCAAGACCTCTGTGTTTTGTTGCTGTGCGATCAATCAATCATATCAAAGTCTGAAATGATGATATTGTTGCAGCATTTGTTCTGTCTTTACAGATATATTTGTATATTAATTTACAAGTGTGTCCCCATTCACAGAAATTAACAAGATATGATTTTGGTCCATATTGCCAGTCCTAATTCTTGTCACTTAATTTAGTTTTTACTTCCTTCTACCCAGATTTTCTCTCAGTCAAACTCTCATGTGAGGGTTTTAAGCACTCCAGCTTACAGTGAACTAGTCCCAGCATGTGTTTCGTGAAGTCACAGGCTCCCACACAACAGCAGCACAGGAATGCTCTCTGCTGTATGTAATGACATTGGCTGTGTGAGTTTAATGAGCCTGAATGTGAAGCTTCAATGGGTAAGAGGTTGTTTTTTTTGTTAGCTAGCTGCCCCAGTTTAATCTTGCCAAGAGTCACACATGTCCCCAAGCAGCAGATCTGTTTTGTTTAAAGTTTAATAATTACTTCTATGAATATTTAATCAGATCAGTTTTGCTCTCTCCATCACTGTGGGTTTTTGTTCCAGGCACCAGAGCAGGATGAGGTGCTGCAGTCCATAGACAGAGCCATTGAGGGAATCCATAATGTGGCTTTAAAAAATGGAGGCAAATACAACCTGGAGCAGAGAGATGTTCTTCAGTGAGTACAAAAGCAAACAAAGACATTGGAAACTGGTACTGAATCTGTGCTTTGAGCTATTTTAATTTTCCGTTCTCTTTGTAGAAAGTTGATCCATCACAGAAAGGAAACTCTGTCACGGCGAAGTTCCTCGTCTGCCAGTATCAAACAAGGCATCCCGGCCTCCAGCAGTGAAATATCCCTCAGTCAGACTCCACCTCCACCCAACGGCCTTAACAGAGAGTATGGGCGACAGGGGGGCATGCCGCTATCAGGAAGCATGGACAATATGCAGGGAGAACAGGGCTTTTATCAGGTAAAGTTCTCACAGGAATAAGAAAGTCCAATTATTAATAGAGTTTGCCTGCTCATTTGCAGTTATTAAAAACTCAGTAAATATAATTAACCTGCAATTTATTTATTCAAACAGTAAGAAGCATTTTTATGATTTACAGTTTTATTGCCTTTGTCATGCATTTAATTCAAACTAATACAAAGTTTAACATCGTATACTTTTACGAAGTGGCATTTGACATGGTGGAGCTCACACTGCTCAAGCACAGACTAACATGAGCTGGACTGTCAGGTGGTTTGATGACTGCCTTGCAGACAGAACTCTGTGCATGTATAGGCAAGATGTTACACTTCTGTCTTGCTAAAGAGACAAAGGGTGCGCCTCAGGGGTCAGTCCTTGGCCAACTCCTTTTCATACACTGTATTGAATGCTTGAATAAAAGCCTGTCTAATGCACTATTTTAGATTAGCACTGGCAATGCTGTAATGGATTGCTCAGAACCAAACCTGCACGAGGCACTTTCACTGTTGAACTTTGCTTTCAAGACTGTTCAACAAACTTTTCAATATCCCTTCATGATTTATGACTTTGTTATGTTCTTATTTAGAAAGCAGTCCATCCTTCAAGCCTCTGACCGAAATCAGTCAGAAGTGTACAGAAACTCTCTGTATTCTCATCGTCTCATGTTATTTTCTTGATGTGATTCCCAAAAGTGAGCCAGGGGAAAGCCGTTCAGATTTTCTGCTCACTTTGTTTGGAACAAGTTGCAGAGACCTGAAACTTACTGAGCTGGTTTTATTGGATTTTTCTCAGAGGATGTGAACTGTTTGGAGGCAGATACATTTGGCTGTGGATGTTCTGTCAGGAGTTTCTATGATTGTAGTCAATAACATTTACTGCTTTACTCAGTATATCATGTCTTTAATGTATTCATATTACTCACATTTTGCTGACCATCCCAGCTAGCACCAACAACTGTGACATATTCAAAGTCACTTAGTCACATTTCTTCCCCATTCTGATTCCTGGTTTGAACTTCTGCAGCTCTTCTTGACCATGCCTGAATGCCTTGAGTTGCTGACATGTGATTGGCTGATTAACTACTTGCCTTAGCAAGCAGTTGAATGGGTATACCCAAGACTTCCCATATGGGGGTTAAAGGGGAAAGCTTTGTGGGGCCCAGAGTTATGAAGGGGTTTTTGGAACTAAGTAAAGACATGGTTCATTCTAAATTTAAGTTATGATACGCTTTTGTGTGAAGTGATTAATTTATTTTTAAACCCTAACACTCACATGTCTTATCAAATGAACAAAAGTATACATTTTACTTAATGGAGCCTGCTACAAAATGTCAACACCCTCCTCTTAAAATGGTACAACCCTGATTTTTGTGATATTAGTAGTGTGAATGGGATCATTGGCCTTAAGTTTTTGCACTATAAGGTTGGTATCTAAAGCTGTGCTAAGACCTGAGCTGATCGGAGATAACAAGGAAGGTGAATGTTAGCCGGAACTAATTGCTTTTCTGAAGCTAATGCTACTTACCCAACATGCATGTGCAGATTTTAATATTATAATTTTTCAATATCCTGTTCATCAGCTTTTTAAGTGTTTATTTGAGAGACAGGACAATGGATAAAGCTGTATATTTGGGAGAGAGGAGTGAGGAATGATGTGTGGTTAAAGAGCCACATGTTGGTTTGGAAAAATTACATCTGAGAAGGGCCCAACTATGAGGTCTCTCAGGGGCCCAGCCGTCTTTGTCGGCAGGCCTGGTTATACCTAATAATGTGGCCAGTTAGTGTATAAAGCAAATTTGGCTGTATATGTCAGCAGAAATATTCATATCTGATGATGCCTATGATCAACTATTTGAGCTTTTATCTGCCATGGCCAATGTTTTTTTTTTAATATATATAATATTGCGCATCCCTACGCACAACATTTCCTCATATGTATTTGTATGTGATTAATATACCTCCTCTGTTTTCGGCTTAAGGTGCCTCCTCAACCTCGACGTGCGGCTCCGATCACACCTCCTCCCCCTGAGAAACAGAGGAACAGTCGACGTTTGGGTGAGAGTTCATAAGGCAGCGGTGTGTTCACAATATAACGTTATCTGTTTATCACATTTATCACAGTATAATGTTTTTGCTGATGTGATCTGCTGCAGCCCTGTACTTCACAAACACTCTATTCTTAGTCAGCTCACTCCTGCTTTCTCACATCTTTGTAACAGGAGCTTTCTCTCTCTCTCTCTCTCTCAGAGCCAGAGCCCCCCTCCAGAGTGTCCTCTCTCCCTCCGTCCCCTGCTCCTTCTCTCTCAATCAGCACCACCCCCACAGAATCTGGCTCCTCCCACTCTCTAGTCTCCTCTGATGTCAGTCTGCCTAGTGTGTCCAGCACCCCTCCTCCTCCTGTACCGTCTCGTGTGAAGCCCTCAGCACCCCCTCTTGACGTTCCCTCCTCTGACACCCCTCTGCAGTCGGCTCCTGTAAAGAAAAGCCCGGCTCCCCAGCCTCCGCAGCCCTCAGCGACCCCTCCTTCCTCGCAGCCTGCTACCGAGGACCAGCCGGAAAATGAATGGCCAGTTGCTCCCCCTTCTGTCGCTGAAGGCAGTCCTCCTGGCAGCCCCACTGCCTCAGAGCCAGTTCCCATGACCATTGGGGCCGAGTTGATCGAGCTGGTACGGAAGACCACGAGCCTGAGCTACGAGCTGTCACGTGTGGCAGTGGGCGTGATAGTGGGCCACCTGCAGACCGCCTTACCTCAGGCCTCCCCAGCTCTGGAGCAGGTCCTCATCTCACTGGTGGAGAGCAAGGTCAGATATGTTTACCTTTCATCATGTGGATTCAGCATCCTAGAACGGTGCCAGCTTAAAGGAGAATACCACCGTCGTTTAGAGTTACAGCTTGCTCTGCTTTTAGCTGACATTTCTCTGAGAGGACACTTCTCACAGTATCACTCACTCGTTTCCTGTTTGTGCCCTGCAGAGGCCAGCTTTGCAGTGTCAAACCAAAGTGAAAATTACCCGTTGATTCTCCCATGGCATGCCTTTCTGTTTCTTCTTCCTGGTGTAAGGTTGTTGATAGTGGGTAGCGTTATGTAACTCCAAAACAGCAGCCTCTAAAAGATTCTGGCTGCAGTCGTAATTTACATGGTGCCACCTAAGCACACTGCGGTACAGCTCATTCAAGGAGAAAGTCTAAATATTGTGTGCTCCATTTAACACGCTCGTTTCCTAATACAAGACTAAATTTCATTGAAGTTGTGACATTGTGTATGACGTTAATACAAACAGAATGCATCGATTGGTTCAAACTGATAAACTTCATTATTGGGAACATTTTACAGGTGAACATGTAAACTGGAAACAGGTGAGTGTCATGATAAAATTTTCATTAATACCAATGCCATTAACAATTCCCTTAGCAATTCTGTTGATTTTCTGTGTGAGCAAAAATTGACTTCTAGGTTTCAGTGGCAACAATTTCAAAGGCAAGACGCTCCTGATATTCAGTGCTGTGCTGCATAAATAAATGCTTTAGCAAGCTGCTGGTGTTTGCCCTTACTGAAAGTTGTGCAGAGGGTGCCTTTTTTTCCAAAAGTAAGCCACAATTCTGACCACCTCTGACCCCTGTCAGTGAAAAGAATTGATAAGGGAATTGGTTAGCAAAAATACTAATGATATTGTTTCCTTGAGGGAGTTGTTATTGATTCTGAACTGGAATTGTTTTTTTGATTTCTCTCCCGTCATGATTTGGAAAAGGAGCATCCCCAAAAGGCTCAGTCGTTCAATAGCAAGGATTGTGAACAAACTGCATGAGCAAATTAGCCAGCAGTTTAAGAACAACATTTCTTAGAATGCAGTTGCAAGGCTTTAGGAATTTCATCAACTACAGTCCGTAATATTATCAAAGGATTCAGAAAATCTGAGGAAATCTCTGACTGTAAGTGGCAAGGCTGAAAACCCACAATGAATGCCAGTGACCTTCGGTCCTTCAGGTGGCACTGCACATTTGGAGCGACATATGCTGCCATCCAAGTGACGTCTGCCTATTTCAGCAAGACAATGCCTAACCTCATTCTGCATGTGTGTCAGCAGCGTGCATTCTTAGTCCAGACCTGTCTCCTGTTAAAAATGTGCAAAATACAACAACAGAGACAGTGGACTGTTGAACAGCTGAAGTCCAACATTAGGCAAAAATGGGAAAGAATCCCACTTATCAAGTTTCAACAATTATTGTCTTTTGTTCCCAAACACTTTTAGTGTTGCTGAAAGAAGAGATGATGTAACACAATGGTAAACACATCTCTGTCACATCTTTTTTGGAACATGTTGCAGGCATCACATTCAAAATGAGGGAATATTTGAAAAAAAAAAAAGTTTAAATATCAAACATCTCGTCTTTGTAGTGTTTTTAATTGAAGATAGGTCAAAGGTATTTGCAAACCATTCTCTTTATATTTATTTATTACACAATGTCCCAACTTCATTGAAACTGATGTTTGTACTTTCTTGCCTGAAGGTTTAAGCTGTACAGTTTACATACAAACAAAAACCCTGTAACTGTTTTCGATTAGACAAAGTTTTTCTGCTGTTGCTCACATTAATCTACAAGGAACTGGTGTCCAACCTGGTGTTTGGACTTTCACTGCATTACTGCACTGGGGAAATGTAAGAGGCACAGTGTGTAAACAGACAGTGACGGCTTGCCTTACACCCAACCAAGTGTTCACATTCAGCGCTACTCCCTCTGCTGTCTCTGATGTTTCACATTGGCAGCACTTTCACACCCTCATTTCTGTTGCTACCTCCAGTGGCAAGCCATTTTCTCAGTGTAAATGCTGCTACAAACCGGGCTGTCATTACGTTAAAGATGTTTACAGGGATCATGACAACAGATCAGAGTTTGGCAGACAGTTTTCTTCTTCTGCCCAAAACAAAACCACCTTTTCTGAATCAGCATGTATATATTCTTGAAGCCAGTATTCAGTTGTTGTGAAACAGATAAAAATCTGTACCTGACATCTATGCTGTCTATGCAGAAAAGTTTGACCCCTTTGTTTAAAGAGACAGTTTCTGTATGTATAGAAAGTTATACACTTACTAGTTGGCTAGCATGCTGGAGCTTTTAGCAGCTAATAAATCAAGTAGAGGAACAAGGAGAGTAAAAACTGATTTTTTTATGTAATCAGAATGTAGCCAAGAATGCTACTCTGGGTTACATACCCCAAAATGACATTTAGGGTTTTTATCAATTTCATTTGTGTTAAAGTTGAGTTGTAAGAAAAAAAATGATGCCAAACTAAATGCTCAGTTGAAAAAGAGAGAGTTTACCTTAAGAACCACAAACAGCAATATGCATATTAACCTCACAATAATCTGTTTGTGCTGTCCAGGCTGATGACTTTTGAACTAGAGCTATGCTCCTTTCTGTCTTCATAAAAAAATCAAACAATATTCATATTTGCTTGAAACTGCAGCAACAATAACAGTAGTCCTAAAATGATTTTTGGTCAATCTGTTGTGTTAATGGTCAAAAGCTCCTGTACGTCATCTAAAGTGCACAAATGTAATCGCAATATTATGAAAAGTGGATGCAACAATGGCCACTTTCACCTGCTTTTCCAGTTGCTGCCATGATATACTGTTTGTGCAATTTAGTCACTGCCCTCTCTTTTTCTGGTGTAAAATGTGACTGAAGAGAGATCAATTTGTATCTTATGATTTTGGCGATTGGTGTCTTTCTTCAGTAATGCTCATCATATCACTCTGTGGGTAATGATTTGTTTGTTTGGCAAACATCTTGTTGCATTACCCCATATAGATTATTAACGCTGGGTTTAGGAGGTTAAACTCCACAAATGCTCAGTGTTTTCAGTGTTGTAAATTTCATGAAAATATAATGTGAGTAAAAATAGCAAAAATGGGTCACTTATTGTGTCAGAATATCAGATGATGTTTTCTGTCCCTGTAGGATTTGAGTGCAGCGCTGCCGCAGGGTCAGGTTTGTCATGATGAACAGAGGCTGGAGGTGATCTTTAGCGACCTCGCTCGACATCGAGATGACTCCCAGCAGAGGAGCTGGGCATTGCACGAAGACCATGCTCTCATTGCCTGTTACCTGGAGGAGCTGCTGAAGATACTGGTACGATGTGATGACGTATATTTTATCCTGATATTCTTATCATGTCAACATTATCTGACTCGTATTCATTGTGTTTTTTATTGTATTTAACTAATCTTTGACATGCACACCATGCAAATCCCACCATAGGTAGGCCCTTGATCACAGTAGTAACAAAAAATAATGTGGAGACATGTTGTCAGCTCTGCCCACCTCTGCTGCTTACTTGTTTTGAATTGAGGGCTCTATAAAAACAAGAAGTTGTGAGATGTAATAACGGATCAATAAACTACATAATTTTGCATAAATACATTTCACACAATGAGGTTTTAAAGTTGTTCATGTTGTTTGTGCAGCTTCCACCTGAAGATACTCACCCAACAATCTGGGTACTCTACCAGCACAAACCAGAAAAGCCACTTAAACCCCCAAAACTCTTGATCACCACGTGAAATTTATCTGTGACACCAAAATGGTGGTTTACTGTTTAGAAAATGCACCTCGCAGAGAGCAATTAGGGCTTAAAAAACAAGTCCTCTATTCAAAACAACAAGTGAGCTGTGGGTATGGGCAGAGCTGAGCAATCCTTTTGTACTTGATTTGGAAATGTCTGGTCGGGACACCTTTATGTTTCAGCTCTGATTACAACAGCCTGTTTTTATGTAAATCCTCATGACCCATGTCTGATGATTCCCCTTTAAAAAAATGAATACTGTTTCAGCTTTCCACTGCTGAACTCTAATGTTTACTGTGGCTGCATAGGCATGCCTAGACATGCTCATTTCTGTGGACATCATCAGGAATCATTTTTCAAACAGACTGTTTGAGCACACAATTTTTGCAGGCCAAAGTGCAAGCCAAAGAGGGAGAGGAGGGATTTCACTCAGGTTGATGGGGAGGTTTGTAGACAAGCTATGGACTCATATTTTGTTTTAAAAAATATATGAAAAAGTGTACTTTACAAAATATATGAACTTGGCACATCCTTGTGGAAGTTGCTCATATTGCACCCTTAAACATGTTGTAGCAGTACATCCTGATTCTGATGCCCTGACGTCTCTCTGTCTCTCTGTCTCTCTGCCTCTCTGTCTTACTACAATCTTTGCTAAGTAAAGCCTGCATGGCCTCTGATAGCTGATTGTTCAAGTCAAAGTCCTAACTGATATACTAATTCCTCCATGAGTTTCAGAAATGTTTTTGTCATTTATTGAGCACTTCCCAATCAGATCTGCTGAATTTTCAACATCAAGTAGCAAATAAGCAGTTCTATAAGGTAGAAGAACTCCTGCGATCCATCATTAGTTTTATTTGTTTTATATTTGTGTCGACACGTAATAGGTTTAAATTTTCAAGTAAAGACAGTTTTGGTAAGCGCTGTCCATGCCATCATAATAAAAAAACTTTTCACTGGGGGATCAGTCAGTTCTGTGCCCACAGGCCCATCCAGATGTCATGCTGTAAATTCCAGACATGTTTGATAGGATCAGAGCGGCTCAGACGACTTTACAAATCCAACAGTGTGGTCAAAGACTGGATCTGTCAACTCTTTGGGCTGCCAAATGTTCTTTGTTGGCAGATTGTCCCAACCAGAACCCAGATCAGGGCTGAGTGTCCTGATGAGTTTTTATGGGCTCCAAAATCCTGTGGTGTGTTCAGCGACCACAACAAATTATGAAACAACATAGTTACAATGCTATCATATTATTGGTTGTCATAACATCTAAAAGCACATGTTTTCCTCCCCTGCAGACTGATGCTGATCCAGAGGTCTGTAAGAGGATGTGCAAGGCAGACAACAGTGAGAATGTGCTGTCTCTGGTTTCTTATTATCAGATGGTAAGACAAAATGATGAGGAAATTCATTTTTTACATCCTTATAACTAAAAAAGTAGGATCAGGAAGGCATGCTTCTAACATTCAAAATGTGCATTGTTTTCAACCTTTTCATAAACAAAAATCAAGGCAATCTTACTTTTTTCATTATTGTTGAACTGCACATATAGCAGTTGAAAGTGTTTTTTAATGTATTATTTTGATTTTACTATGCACTGTTTTTTAAGTTTGAGGAGGGAGGTGGGTTGCTAAAGGGCGCTAAAGGTGTCATGGAATCCAAGGGGGTTGGAAGTTGAATTAAGGAATATCAATTTAAGAAAAAACAACACATTTTAAGTCCATTTTTCTTTATACATGATGTTGTAAACCAGAACCAGTCTGCTCTTTGATTAGGACAGTCTGTCAGGGAAAACAATGCACATGAAGGATTTGTTTGGTGTGTTAAATTAAAATTATGGGAAACAAATTCTTAAATATATGTTTTTACATTCAATGTTCTTTATGATCAACTATTTATTACATTTTTCAACATACAATACAAACAAATACAAACTATTTACACATCACCCTCGCCAGGAACGTAAAAGTACACATGAAAATAAATAAATGGAATAAGACAATAACAATAATTATACAATTTGGAAAAAAGTGTGTGTGTTCAGCATCCTGTTCATAAGTAGGTGGTCATAGTTGTTATATGGACAGTGGATTTGAGAGAGTAGTGATCAGAGAAACACCCAGAAAACCCAGGTTTGTACAGTGGGTTCCCGGGCCTTGCTAACTACAGCTAATGATCTCTCTATAAGGGAGATGTCTGAAATGATTAAACCATTCTTTTTTGTTGGATGGTTAGCTGAAAACCAGGAGTGAATTTGGGTCATTTTTACAACTTTTAAACCTGCAAATACAACTTTTCTAACAGTTAAACTACTATTGTCTCTAAGGATGAAGTCTTATTATATTAAAGAAGCATATTTAGGAAGTGGAAACTTAAGAACCTTTTCTAGACATTGTTGTTCAGGCAAAAATTAAAAATAATTCCTAAAATTATTCATCACCAAGAAATAAGCAAATATAAAAAAGTTATAGTCAGATTTTTTTGTATCATAACTTAGAAGGATTCAAGGATGAAGGGTCCCCACCAGAGTATAATGCTTTTATATGGGGGTTCCTGGTTTATTGTATCAAATATCTTGCACTATCACTGTCAATTCTGTGTTCAGTCTGAATTGCCTCAGTGAACTATTAACCAGTATGTTGTTGATTGTTGTATGTTTGGTTAATACTTACACTTGTTGTAACTCTGTGATCGTGCAGGAGCATCGTGTGTCTCTACGGCTGCTTCTGCTCAAAGTGTTTGGTGCCATGTGCAGCCTGGATGCTGCTCTCATCTCAACCTTCCTCAACTCCATCCTCCCCATGGAGCTAGCCAGAGACCTGCAGACTGACACTCAAGGTGGACTTCTTTACTCTCAGTTTCATGTCCATGTGATGCTCCCACAGCATCACATTGAACATTCATCTGATTAACTTTTCCTTGTCTGCTTGACTTATCTCAGAACACCAGAAAATGTGCTACACTGCTTTGGTACTAACAATGATCTTCTCAATGGGTGAACAGGTGCCATATCATCACTACGGTATGTCATTTCTAAAAATTTTGATAATTACAGACTTTTGTTTCATGTAATAAATGATGAACTATGCCAACCAAACTTACGTATAAATAGGTTTTCCAAACCTTTGCTGATCTAACAAATGTCCATGTGTGCTATTAGACTCATTGGGTTCTACATTTCTATTGACCTTTTTAATCATTGTACAATCATTAATCCCTCTATTCTTTAGACTGTTTCTCACTTAGATTTTTTTCATTCTGGTTATCTATAATAATGGTATTTGTTTTCAGGACCTGATTTATGTTTTTAGCTTAGGTACAGTACATTTGGTGTTTTCATGTCACTATGTTTTTAACTATGTTTTTATGTACAGTTGTTCCAATCCAACGGTCCAAACAAGGGTCAATATATGTTAAATTGAACTGAATCAAAAGTTATATAAAAGGGATCATGTGTTCTTTATAAAAAACGTAATCCCGACCCTTTCTGCTTTCAGAACACTTGAATGCAGACTTTGTTCAGTTTCTTCTGGGTGTGGTGGAGGATGGACTCGACTCTGATCCCACAGAGCAGCTGCCTGACATCTTCCTAAATCTCCTTTTGTCCTTCAACCTGCACCACACAAGTGAGAGCAGCTACATTAAACCCAATACAAAAGACATATTGATTTCTCTTAGGAAGAAATGATAGCTGCATTCCATTCATGTTGGTAAAAATCAGTATCCTGATGCTGTGCAGCTGACCTACAAAGACCTTTTATTGTCTCACTATAGATACTTCTGTGTCTTGTCTGTGTCTGCAGCACCCAGCAACAATGTAATCATGCAGGAGCTGAAACAGAAAAATGTTAAAATCCTGTCTGAGAAAGTTCTGTTGCTTCTAAACAGAGGAGGTAAAATAGCAACGTTTGCTATGTTGTTCATTCTGCATCTAAATTTTCTGGCCACTGATGTTGACCCACTTTTTGTCCTCCTCTCCTCCAGACGACCCGGTGTGTATGTTCAAACACACCCCGCCTGCTCCGCACTCTGTGCTCAAGTTCCTGCAGGATGTTTTTGCCAGCAGAGAGACAGCTGATATCTTCTATAGTACTGACATGATGGTGATGATTGACATCGCTGTTCGACAAATTTCTGACCTTTCACCCGGAGACAAGGTGAGACCTCTACAAACAGTGTATCTGCTGATTGTTTAATGACTTTTAATGTAGAGTTTTGCGTTGTGGGAAATACACATTTGCATTTTTTTTAAGATTAGCGTTACCCATAGGCTCCCAGCAGGGCATCAAATTCACATTGCCCCCATTCTCCTTAGATGCCATGTTAAGATGGAGGCTCAAATGTTGTTTTCATGTTGTACTGCTTTAAGTTTTTTAGGTCAGATGTACTCTCAGTTTTTGTAAATCATTATCAGTTTACTGCTTGTAAATTGATCGACT
This sequence comes from Cetoscarus ocellatus, assembly GCA_037902135.1. NCBI lineage: Eukaryota > Metazoa > Chordata > Actinopteri > Labriformes > Labridae > Cetoscarus > Cetoscarus ocellatus. Next base: position 468,802 of record JBAMNC010000561.1, read on the forward strand.
ACAGAGGAGATGGCATATGAAAACAAAAACTTAAGGGCCAATTTGAACATATTAGAAGCTGTCAAACACCCACAGTTGGTCAAGGCATTGTGTTTCAATTTTATGTTGAAATTTTGTTGTTAGTGATTTTTTGTGTTCATCATATTTTCTTACTGCTGTTTCTGAATTGTCCTGCATCAGTATCATGTACATACCTTCTTTACAGCATCAAGCCAGTGAGCATAAACATTCCCTGAAAATTTCATCAAAATCCTGGAGGTCTTACATAGAGTTATTAACAAAATTAGGAAAACTGCCCTATCTTGAAATCCTAAAAAGATTTCATGTAGGATGCAGCTTTATAACAATGTCTTTACTTCTGAAGTAAAGCCAATGCAGAGTTGTCAAAAACTGCAGTTACTCAATGGGGCCACTTGCTGGCTCCAAAAACAAGGAAACCCTGATAATTTCCCTGTTAATGCCTGTTGTACTCACATTTGTACCCTAAGTGCACGTGGCACTGCTTTATAAAAGTAAAATGGGGAAATGATAGCCAAGTGTTTTCTTGCAAGGTATTAAACATGTACTAGAAGTCAGCGATTGAAATATTTCTATTTTCATGCTCTAATGCATTTAGTGTTACTGAATTGCTTCAGCAACACAGCTTGGATTCCTCGTAAAAAATGTTTTCAGGTTCTCATAGTATACAGCATATTCTCTTAATAGGCCCTTGTATTTACACTTTTGTTGGGTGTAAATACAACCAATGAACTATGTTAACTGAGACTGCCTCCATGTTTTATACAAACTACAGTTTCCACCCTGAGCCTGACCCCAGAGGCAAATGGCAGTTATCTGCTTCGAAGAAGAGTGTATCTCTTTAAAAAATGTGATACAGTATGACACATAATCAGTTTGCTTCCTGTCTCAGTTAATTTTTTTCTCTCATCCTCCTTATGAAGCTGCGGATGGAGTACCTCTCTCTCATGCACTCCATAATCCGATCAACAGACTACCTTGAGCACCAGCACCGCCTGTCCGACCTGCAGGGGGCGCTGCAGAGGATTCTCAGGGAGGAGGAAGATCCAGGAGAAGAGGAGGGGAACGCCACAGCAAAGCAGATGGATAAGCTCATAGTACAGCAGATCTATAAGGAGTTCCCACAGATATGTGAAAACTAACCACATCAGTATGAGACCCACACACTGTAGTCTGTCCCTGTCCGCTGCAGGGAGGTACAAAAAGCTTGAAAAGGGACTTTTGATCGATCGAACACCCTGTTTTCTGATCCAGTTTGCCAATATTTGGGGTGACTCTTCATCCAGGGCTGCAGCGTGCATAGGCAGTTTTTGCAGTGGGAGATTTTCTTTTAGTCTTCAAGAGGAAAAAAAGAAACTCCAGCAAGTCTATAAGGTTTAGTCATTATTCAAGATTAAAAATAGCAAAAATGCAAACCCAACAGTTAATTCCTAGCAATAACAAGGTTAAAATCATACATGAAAAAAAGTGTTTTTACTCACAGTATTACACGTTTAAAGTAACATTAACCAAAACTTAACATCTTTGCGACAACATAACTTTAATCAAATGTTATTTTTAGAAGATATAGAACAAATTCACATATTTTCAATAAGGAAAGCAGATTTGAAGTCAAGATATTTGTGCCATGGGTTGAACTGTTCTGAGAATACTTTGACCCTTTATGTGCTTCCCTGTAAATGGGACCAAACTACTGTGTGTTACCAAAAGCATTATTTTCATAATAGATTAAAAAACTCTTAAAACTGTCTCTCCTTTTTCATACATCTCATCATTTATTACATTAGAATATAAATCAAGTGAACTATGATGACAAAAAGGTACATTCTGACTCATTACTAATAGGGCACTTGCTTCTATATGTCAATTTCCTCCTGTAGCTCCGTCTGCAGTTTTCTCAGTCTAGCACTTTCATCTCTCTTCTGCTTTTCAAACACTTTGAGGTGATAGCTCCACACTTACATATTATGCAAATCTCCACAAGCATCAGAACTCAATGAATGTTTACAGATTCGTGTCTGTTAGACTGAAGGGTTTTTGTCCGTATGATTCATCAATCTTCAATCTTCCTGTGCTGCACTAAGGCTTTTTTAAAGCTTGTAACCTCGCTGTAATATACTAAGTATTGGCAGATGTGAGCTGCAGCTGCTTAAGATCAAAATGTTCTGTATTCACAATTCAAACAAGTCATTTATCAGTGTTTCTGCTTCTTATTGGATGCTGTTACTGAAAATCGGGGAGGCGGAAGACAGAACGTTTCTTTTATCTACTTGTGGTTGAAATACTTAAATACCAACATGAACAATTTCCTTATTTCTCCCTTATGGTGTAGTGATTATTGTTGTTCCCCATTTAAAACTTTGACATATCTTTTATCGTCACTGGCATGGCTTTTCCATCTGGAAACATGTTAACTGAGAAGGTAGACCCAATCCAAAAGAAGTGCTCTCAGTTTTAGTTAATGTCTGACTATTCATCCATTAATATTTTGTTTACAGTACAAGTGAGAGAGGTGAGTGTCTTTTCTTGCCATGAATAAATAACATTGTTTGCAAAATTGCTGCAACTGTGTTATAACAGAACTAATAAAGCTATATTTTAACAGTGGAAATGACCAGATCTTCTTTTTGTGTGGATGTAGGAATTTGAGACATACTGAAGCCTTACTTTGAGATATTCACGAGCAAACATTTGAAATAACATTGTTGCACTTACACAACTACAACCTAGGACAACGATTTAGATACAATTCAGATTACAACTGAATGTGTTAGTTGAGTGTGAGTTTAAGCAGGAGACTGAGTTGAATGTATCATTGGTTTTAAATGAGATGTAACCTCAAACTGACAACTTTACAACCACAACAACTTTTTCCTCTCAGGAGTTTACATTAACCATCTGACTGTCATCCCCTTCATAAATATACTTTTTCACCATAACCATTTCTTCCTCCATTTGTAGTTTTCCCAATGTTTGTCATTTTGTCTTTGTAATCACATATACAGTTAATGAAGCGAAGCAAGTGAGATTTGAGACTTACAAACAAACCCTGAAATATGTCAAGACTTGGTCAAGCTTTTTTTTTCACTGAGCACCTTTAATGCCATTAGTTATAGTGGGCAACCTAAAATATGCTTAGTAAATATTTTGTTTAAATCATTTAAAATATTGTGTTGTTTTGGGTAAGGTGGTGGTTTTCAAATTTATTTTGCCTAAGGCACAACAAAGACCAAACCAAAATCTCAAGGCACACCATATTCATAGCCTTGAAATATTACCTCTCTGAGTGACAATATCTGATTATTCTGTTAATATTTATTTTCATATACTAACCTAATATAAACATACAGACAACTGTATTACACATGGAATATTTGAGTTGGATATATAAAGGTTTCTCACCAACAACAGTTTTTGTTTCTCTTGATGTTTAAGCACACCATAATAACAATATATTGAAATTTACCTAACAGTAATTTTTCTGAGCTTTACTAATGCAGTTGGAGCTTACTAATTATCTAACAATCATTTAACAAGTGTCTAAGGTCAAACATTTGTAATTTTGGGGTTTTGACAATGCCAAAATCAAGCTCTGTTTCAATCTATGTCCTGACCTACTTACCCTTTTAGGTGCAAACCTTTTTAGGGTTTATATGGATGGTTTAAAGTTACCAAATTTACATTTTATACAGCCATGAAAGCGTGTAAATTGCTGTTATAGTAGATTAACATCTAAATCATCAGCTGCTGCATATTTGTAGGAATAACACATGATTATACAAATTCCCAAGACACACCATTAGAGAACCACTGGCATCCCAGAGCCCTTCCTTTTAGTGTCTATTGACACTTGGGGGGGCTCCTGACCCTCACCTTCGGAACCATTTTACATATTATGCAGTCTAATTATGTATGAAATTCGGGTGCATGCCGCCAAAATGTTCAAAAGTTGTTTTTTTATTATTATTTACAAGATTTAGTTTATAAAATAATTATTTAAAACACTTGAGCTCATCTTCATGTGCATGAATGTTTAAATAAAATAAATTAAATGACAGTTTTTTTTATACGCTGCATATCTAAAAAAGTTGGTTTTTCTAGGACTTGCAATAGTTTTTAAAAAATGAGTCAATAAACTAAAAGTTTCAAAGAGTTAATAGTGTACCCGGAGAACAATGGAAGACGTGCTGAAATAAAGCCTTGTTGCCGTGGACTGTATTCTTGTAACCGACTTTGTTAAACATTATATTACATTTATTTATTTATTTACTTATTTATTTATGTTAAATATCCCAAATTTAATACGAAGTTGATAGTTTTCACCCGGAAACCAAATGAAGGCGTACCAGAGCAGAGCAGTGTAGCAGTTCAATGTGTCCGGGTAAATAAGTGGGTGAAAGGTCCGTGGCGGTGACAGCAGCTCTCCAACACCTCACAGGTCCACAGCAGCACAGGTAAGATGACAAACACCGTGGTAAATGTCCTCGGTGTGTGGGGGCTCATTTTCCGTGTTGGTTTTATTCAGTCTCCGCTGCGGGATGTCTCTTTGTGCTTCCTGCAGGACGGATAATCAAAATGTCCAAACAGCCGCAGCCGATCAGTCCGCTGAAGAACTTCTTCGCCGGGGGGTTTGGAGGGGTCTGCCTCGTCTTCGCGGGACATCCACTCGACACGATTAAAGTGATTCCCGTTGTTTGTGTGTCTGTCCTTCACGGTGTGTGTTAGGTTTAAAAAGAAGTAGGGACAGGACATGTTGTGACTCTGCGACCAGTGGAGCCAAGAAGCACAGACTCATACTTATAGTATCCGAGTCAGCTTTGAGTATTAAACAGCTTCTTTAGTGTTAATGTGAAGATCATTTTACCTCTAAGAGCTCAGAGTATCAGCTCAGCCTGCTGCAGCCCTTTGACCTACATGCACTGTTTCATGACTCAGCTCAGTGCAGGTGAGATGGCCTCCTGCGCTGACAGATCTCAGTTTATTACTCCATTATACCTGCAGTACTAAAGATCAGCTCTCATGTCTGAGCTGCTCTGACCAGCCAGCCATTTAGCCAATATGAGCTCACTGCCTGTGTTCATGTTCTGGTCTGTTGTCAGTCAATCAGGGCTTCCTGTAGACATATGGAGGAGCCAACCCATGGGGGAAAAGTACCCAAGCAGGGCCTCAAGTGGTCTCCCTGTGAAACCAAACAGGCCGAGCTGATGGACTGCTGTTCACAAGTTTAATGTACAGACCCCCTTCATACTTCAGTACAAACTGAGGCTTTGCCTTACGTCAAAATGTTAGTATCTTGTCACTACAGGGATCAAAGTATTGAAGACGAGAGTTTACTTTGTTTTTTAATCATTGATAAGTTATTTTTATTTCAGATTTTAAGATTACTTTTGCACTTGAAGCAAATTTGAATAACTATTGTTGAGTTATTTCACTTTTTACACCTTATATTAAGAAACATGAATGAAACACGCTATTACTATTCATAAAATGCTTTGAAGGGTTAAAGCCTACAGGAACTTTTTAAAGAATTTTAAAAATAAAGAATAATGTTTCATTAAGCATTCTTGAAATTTTGAGAGAGAAAAACTATCTCCAACTATCAGCAAATCTTGTTCTCAAACAGCTCATTTTACAGTTAAGATGATTTCTCAGGACTGTATGGGCGAGATTTTTAGAAAGCTCATAGTATGCATATATGATCAGAATATCTAATGAATAAGTTGATTTGTGTTCCCAGGACCTGTAATTCAACAATAGGAAAAAGTAGCTGACTATAGCTGAGGGAGTAGTCGGCTGGCATGGGCGTTTGTGGAAAGCCCCGATGAAGTATATAGTTGTTGTAAAATCGATGTATTACATGACAGTTATGTTATCTGTCCTGTTTTGCCAAAATGATTTTCTTGTCATTACAGGGTGCATTAGTTGTTTAGCCCCCGAAGGCTTTAGATCATCAAGAACATGTCACTACAGTGATGTTTTTGAGGCTGAAACCATTAGCAAACAGTAGTCTATTTACACATCCAGAAGACAATGTAAAATTAGCATGTTGAGTCATGTTTCAGGCTACTAGGCAAATGTGAGTCCCAAATTTACTGTCCAAATATTATTTAGTCACGATTAGGCTTTTAATTATTGTAAAGAGCCACCCTGAAGTTAAGTTAATATTTTATCAGGCAGGGGTTAAAAGAGAACACAAATGTTGTACTCAAATAAAAATAAAGTAACTTAAAAAAACAAACTCATGCACAGTTTAAAGCAGCACTCCATGAATCTCCTCAAGTAAAAGTTAAAAGTGCTTCATTTAACATGTACTTAAAGTACAGAATATCTTAAGTACACATTATGTGTAAAAGAAAAGTAACAACACATTACTAATGTATTTGTTCAATTTAAATAGTATGCAGGAGTTTAGCTGCAGCCTTTGATAAAGGAATACAAGAAATGACCCACTATTGAGTGTGTAGTGCTTCTGTATTTGTTATATTGGTATCATAGCATTGCTATAGTAATAGTTTTTATTTCCTGTGTGGTATTAAAATCCTTTTTTCTTTCAGGTCCGTTTACAAACTCAACCCAGACCCCTACCTGGAGAGACCCCTCTATATGCCGGGACTATTGATTGTTTTAAAAAGACTTTAGCCAAAGAGGTGAGGTGGCATACAGTCTTAAATTACAGCATACAATGAATGACACCTTTCATGAGGAGTTTTTCCTCACTTGTGCTGATATTGTCCTCTCCATGCTTCTCCTGTCAGGGGTTGAAGGGTCTCTACAAAGGTATGGCTGCGCCCATCATCGGAGTCACCCCCATGTTTGCTGTCTGTTTCTTTGGATTTGGGCTGGGCAAGAAACTCCAACAGAAATCTCCTGATGATATCTTGACGTAGGTGAAGCTCTGTAGAATGTGTTGTAGTTGTTCCAAACTCTTTTGGGTGATAATTAGCAAGAGTATTGTCTCCTGCAGATATCCACAGCTGTTTGCAGCAGGGATGCTGTCAGGAGTGTTTACTACAGGCATCATGGCTCCTGGAGAGCGCATCAAATGTCTCCTACAGGTCAGACGTCATTTTTTTGTACAGATAATTTGATAAGTGTTTCTTTTTTAAAGTTTTTAATATATGAACAAATCAACTGAGGCGCTTGGACATTAAAATATAATCATAGGTAAACAAAAACAAATACAAAATAGACCAGACACTGGTGAAGCAAAGAACGCATACAGTTACATTTTGACACATGGAAACGGATGTTACGAATCTTTTTGTCTCAAAGTCATTTTCGTCATTCTGCAGATAGAGTCTGTGATTTTTATGAAGAGTTTCAATGATTTATAGGTTTATTCCAGAGTCAGCCTTCAGCAACATTTCCTGATAAAGTAAGGCAAAAGAGAAATTAGATCTTGGGTTTAAAGTCTTCGTTGCTTAATGTCTCTCTGGAGTGGCCTTATAACCAGATAAGACCAGAAGACATGAACATGACCTGCAGAGCTTTGATCATAATTTCAAACCAAATGATCTGGTGTTTGGTGTTCAGCTCCTCTGTTTATGAATGCTTCATGACTCCATGTTCTGGAAAGGTTTTATCAGAACAGTGATTGTTTGACTGTTTTCACTGTGCAGATCCAGGCATCCACAGGAGAGGTGAAGTATAATGGACCCATGGACTGTGTCAAACAGCTGTACAGAGAGGCTGGGATCAGAGGAATCTACAAAGGCACTGCTCTGACTCTTATGAGAGGTCAGTCTTATAGTCCTATAGAGCTATAGAGTGTGTTTAGAAATAATACCCCATTTACACATGAACAAGAATCGTAAAAAGCTCCAGAATATACCTGGGTGAGCAGCAAGTGTGATCACAAACTGCAGGATTTTTGCTCAGACGTTACTCTGAAGTTTCCCTGCTTGTTTACAGTACCTGCAGTTGAACGTTATGAGGGTATACTTCCTTGAAAATGACTTAAACTTTTCAGGGTTGCATGGGTGATGGGTTCTAACACTCCTAAACAGTCTCCTGGCAAACAAAGATGCTGTTTACATTCAGTTTTACTCACCTTTAACACGATGAGTATTTAACCTGAGGTAAAATAAACACAATGAAACCGCTTCAGCTTCCTCCTGTTAGGGCCTGAACTCATACCTAAGGGCAACTTAGAGTCCCCAGTCAACCTAATGAGCATGCTTTTGGTCTGTGGGAGGAAGCTGGAGTGCCCTGAGAGAGCCCATGTGTGCAGGAGCAGAACATGTAAACATCACACAGAAAGGCCCTGCCCGACCTGGGGATCAAACCGACAATCTTCTTGCTGTGAGGCATGTGCACTACCTGCTGTGCCACTGTGCCGCCCTGAAGTCAGTGCAATAATTGTAAAATTTTATGATGTTGATAAAGGACGTGGTAGGGATGCAAAAATACACCTGGCCTATCATAATGTACAGAGGGTGTTGCCCTCACTGAAGTTGGCATGTGTTTGAATCAAGCCCCTGGCCTCTCACCCTCATGTCTTCCCCCACATTCTCTCCCTAGATTCTTGTTCTAACACCTTTGTCTCTGTCAATAAAAACATAAAAGCAAAAGTGAGCCCCCCAGATCTTCGTGGCTCAATACTTTGATCAGATTAGAAAGTCAAGGCTCAAGGTTACTTTAGCTGCTTGTAGCATCACAAGCTAATCAGTGATATATAAGAGTATAATGATTAAATCAGGGACTCAGTCACTGCTCTTCAGCAACATCCAACTGGATCACCTCCACCTTTGTATATTAACACTCAATAAAATAATCATTTATTGACAACATACAACCCAATCAATGAAGTTGGGGTCTTATGTAAAAAATAAATAAAAAGTTAATGTAACAATGGTTTACAAAAAAATGAAATCCCATATTTTATTGAAAAAAGTGCAAATGCAACAGCTCCCTTGTCCTTCGTGTAGCAAGATTTCTTAATCTTTTCTGACTCTTTTAATGATGATCTGTACTGTAGCAACATATTCTTTACATTGAGAAACAGTTTTCTTGAATGTTTGCACTATTTTTTACAAAGTTTTTGACACAGTGGAGAACTTCTCCCCATCTTTACTTCAGACACATTCATTTATTCTCTCTTGGGGGCTCTTCTTAAAAATTGTGTCATGCAGTGCCCTCAGCAAGCCTTGGAATTCAATCTTTGAAGCCTTTTCCTATATATGTAATAAAAAACTAGACCCTAATCCAACAACAGCTGTATTTGGTGTTCTTCCAAATCAGCATGGTATAACTTCATATCAGACAAATGAAGTTGCTTTCTTGTCTCTTTTGGCCAGAAGATTGGTACTTGTGGAATGGAAAGATAAACAGCCCCCTTCTTTCATTCAGTGGATGAGAGAAGTGATGTTGTGCTTGCAGATGGAGAACTTAAGATGTAGCCTACAAGGCTCTCAAATTAGATACCATAAGACTTGGGCATCCTTTATTGAATATGTGGAGAAACTGTCATTTACCAGGATGTGATCTGCAATGTTGTTATATTTTGTGTTAACTGCAGCTGTTTTTTTTTTGTTTTTTTTTTGGGGGGGGGGGGGGTTGTTGCTTTTATTTCTCGTCTCTTGTGTTCCTGTGTGTTGCATGCCGCTGTTCAGCACAATTTTGTATTGTTCAAAAACATAAATAAAGTTTTCAGAAAAAAAACAAATTTGTCATTAACCTGAAGCCAATCAACCAGTTTAGTCAAAAAATATTTCATCCTTGAGTTCCCACCATCCAATTTTTTAAAAGGTCTTTGCCTGCCTGAATAAAAGAGGCACATAGTTTTTTAAACAATGACCAGTGATTTGATTCGATGAAACAATGATTTTTCTGTTTCATCATTTGATGGTATTCCAGTTCCATTTTCAGTGACTTTGGGTCACAGACTAATCTTAGTGTAAGCAGTGATGTAATATTAAGGACAAGTCAGTGTTTACTAAACTGAGCATCTGTCAGCCGGTTTTTCAGTTTGTTTTTAAAGCTACTGATTGAATTGCAGTTCTTGATGTCACCTGGCAGGCTGTTCCACTGAGTCATGGCTTTCACAGATAAAGCTGACCACCCAAAAGCAGTTTGGCAGAAAGGTACTGAACAACAACTTGTTCAGGATATTCTTGAGGATTTTATTTGTGTCTGGCCAAGAAGGGGCCAAGCTATTTAAGATATAAAACATAAGACAAAAATGCTAATGTAATCTTAAAATTTAAGAGTTACAAAGCTTTTGCTTCTCCAGAATCCTACAGAGGTGGTATTGCAGATTTTGGTCTAAAGGTTTTGAGGTTTATTTACACAAAGATTCCAGCAATTTTGCTATCATATCAGTAGCTTGTCCCCAACATGTGATACAGTGTGACATGAGAAAGAATTGGAGTGTGCATGTGACTTAAAGCTCAGACTTAGTTGAGTGTCACACCATGCTATTTAAATGCATTCACCATTTCAGTCTTCACATGTAATGAATATGTCAGCACTAATAGGCTATTTGGTTTTAATCTACTGTGTCTTGTGTTTTAGCATTTTTTATATGTCATTCTATGTTTTTTTTTTAATTGTCTGTTACAATTTGACATTTGTGGCATCACTTACATGATTCACAAACCCTGAAAAAAACAGACATATGTGGAAATGCAAAATAAAAGGACTTTTCTTCATAATGAAAAATAATGGTAATGGATATCAGAAAACTCATAAGATTTGTTAGCTCTTAAATTAGGACTATGGAGATTAGAGCTGCTGAATCTCATATGATACCCAAGTTGTGCCAGTCTTAATAGGGTCCTTAAAGTCTTGAGTATGATTCTAAAAAGTGAACAGCAACCCGGTTCAGACAGAGTCCCTCATATCTATGCATAAACTACCTGATCATTTGGATTTGAGTTTAAACTCTTATTTTGCTGTATTTGACAGACGTTCCAGCTAGTGGGATGTATTTCACGTCGTATGAGTGGTTAAAGAATCTCCTCACACCTGCAGGAAAAAGGTGAATTATTTTGACCTCACATTTACAACCACGTTTTCTGAAGCAAAATCAGTCTAGTGGCTAAACCTGTTTTCTCTTCCCCGCAGCCACAACGAACTGAGCATTCCTAGTGTGCTGTTTGCAGGAGGGATGGCTGGCATCTTCAACTGGGCAGTCGCTATTCCACCAGACGTGCTGAAGTCTCGCTTCCAGACGGGTTTGTTGTGACTTTTCACAATATTTAAGATCTGCAATGTAACCGATAGTTAGTAGACTAAGTAAAAACAATATCTAAAAACATATTGATTTGGGCTTTTTCTTTTTCAGTGCATCTACAGATATATCTGCCCAGTTCAGTTGTAACCCTCTTTGCTTTAAAAGGAAGCAGAGAGGGTTTGTTCTGCTTTTGCTACCAGTTTCTGTTTTGCTTTGTCATAGCTATTGAATTTTATTTAAAAAAATTCATCAACGTATTGGATGACATATTAAAGACCAATAAGAATTATAGAGCCTCTAGTATCTTTTTATTTCTATGATTACTATTTTACTTTGTTCAAGAAACTCTTTCTCTGTTTTTCTCTGTCATGTGTCTCTCCATCAGCTCCGGAGGGGAAATATCCAAATGGTTTCCGGGACGTTCTGAGGGAACTGATCAGGGAGGAGGGCATTGGCTCTTTGTATAAAGGCTTTAATGCCGTCATGCTTCGAGCTTTCCCAGCAAACGCAGTGAGTGCACTTGGATATTTTCAACACTACCAGGGGAGTTGAACTTTACATCAAGACATCAAGCTGCTTGGTTTTGAAAAGTATTGGGATGAAAAAAATACGTTAATTTCATTGACTCAGTGTGTTAGTTTTTGTAAGGGGGGCTTAGAACTGGTTCTGAACTATTTTACCTTGGACCCTTCTTTCCCCCAAGTTGTGACTAATAATACTGGAGATGTTCAGGTACCAGTGCTAAAAAAGTTATATATTGCTGTCCAAAATTAACATCAATGTTAATTGGTTCATTGATAAAATCCAGATAAAATAGGCACACAAACATCCTTACAAAATGACCACGAAGAAGGTATGCAGTAAGTGTGTAGACATTGTTTTTTCATATATGTTACCCATATATTCCCCATATATGGGAATTGCAAAAGGACATATGATATTGATTCCTTGAGAAAGTTGTTATTGATTTTTAATTGGAATTGGTTTTCAATTCCCATCCTTACTCCATACTTAGCTGGCGATGGCTGATGTTTGTAAAAAGGGCCAATATTGTCTTATACTGGTGTTGAACCTATGCTGATGTGCATCCCATGCTACCACATCTACAGACCCATGTGTAACTTTGTGTTCATCCTTGAGTCAGAGTAGATGTTTCTGTCAAGTTTGAATAAAGTCACACAGAGTGTTCTTGAAGTTTCCATGTCACAAGAAAAGCCCAAGCAGACTTAAGAATGTACAGATGTACAAACGTCAGTGGATAAACAAACAACCCTTTAACACAATTTCTCTGATCCTGACTATCACAGGGATGGAGGCAAAAAAAAAAAAAAAGATGTCGATCAGGGTACATGAAATCTTCTTCAATCAAAGCTTTGTTGAATTTATACTAAAAAAATATCCACCAGTTACTGTAAAAAAATTTACATTTAATTTGATCAGACTTAAACACAAACTAATTAGCTGTATGTTTGTGCTTTTTTTCAGGCTTGTTTCTTGGGTTTCGAACTTGCAATGAAGTTCCTGAACTGGATGGCACCGAACCTGTGATAAAGGATTGTAATCGCTTCATATGAGAAAATAAGAGCAGGACTGTGTAACACAAGACAGTTATGAGCTGCACACACACAAAGAATCAAACAAAAACCAAGAGATTTTAACAATTTTACAATAATGATAATGATATATGTTCTTGAGCTTAGAGTGTGTGGTACTGTTAAACACTCTGCATCAGTGCCAGGACACACACAGTAACACAAGGTTACACACACACAGACAGTCGAATGTTCTCACTCCTTTTTTATGTTCTCTGATTTTCTTTTGTAAAATCTCTTGTTTGTATGATAGTAAAAAGGAGTGCTTTGAACATGTGGTGCCTTACCTTTGTTATCTGCGAGCAGGTGCACATATCAGGAAAAAAGGTGCTTTTCTTTTGTACTGTGTGTTCAGACTGTCAGCAATACACGCCTTTAAACTGTCTGTGAGGTCACGCTCCACCCAGTGACAGATAATGAAAACTACACTTTCTGTTTGTTTCAATGTGAAATTATGACAGAAGTCACTTTGAGATTGATTGATCAGTATGTGAATATAACCATGTATAGAAATAAAAAGGGGAATCCATATTTACAGAAATGGCTTTGCATGTTTCAGCTTATTTAAACCAACACTACGCAGTTTTTCCACCCTAATATAATATTTCTAGAATCATTGTGATGGTACATCACCTTACAACAGGTTGAATGACACCTCTGTCATAGTCTGAGGGGGTCTGTATCACCTTCACTGGCACGATGTAACTTCGATGTGGATGGTAGGAACACTTCCACACTAAAAAACTACAAACTATAAACATGATCAGACTGTACCTTATCAGTCCACATGGTTTATTTGTCTCTTGTGATGTCTTGTCAGCTCGCTTTTCCTCCCTCTGTATGTCATCAAATGCACGTTGGTGTGAGGCGCTCTGTTTTTGTAACCGCGCAGTTACACTCAATGACCATAGAAGCCCCTAGATTTAGGGAAGAGTGCTACGAAACAAAATTAATATTTCAGACCAGAAGATAAATGATACAATATACTGTTTTTCTACAGTACGCATAAAAAAAATGTTCATTAATCAAATATACGCGTCTGCGTCTGTATGTTTTAATAGTTTATTAACTACATACAAAATTTAACACAACCATTTCATACAAAGAGAGTCATAGTTTTTCCCATTTAAACGTCAATAAACGCCCTGTAGAGCCAGGCCTGATTATCGTTCATTGATTATGTTATTCAGCTTTTCAATGACAACATTTGGTTGTTTTCTTAACAATAAGATAAAATTAATGCGAGAGTCCACTCAGGGGCACATACCTCCCTGGTTTGTTATAATATGTTTTTTTTTAATAGAATCAATATAATGACAAGAAGTTTACTTGTTTGAACCCCATTTCAGTCATGGCCTTTCTGTGTTGACTTTGCATGTTCGTCCCGTGCATGTGTGGGTTCTCTCTGGGAGCTTCGGCTTCCAGGACTGCTGTAGAGGATAGTCCCCAAAAGCAAACTAAAGGGAAGATCGATAGTGGAATATAAATGTTCACACATTTCATCTGTACAAAACAAAACTAACAAATGGCAAAAGACACATAACCAGTGTGGCTGCATGACTTGAATTTCTCTCCATGGTACACAGAGGGCCATTTTTTTCTTTTTTATGACCCTGTATATGTCATAAATCAAAACATTCCTATCCACTCCAAGAAGACTGTTTATACATAGTGCTTAACAAATGTATTAGACCGCATATCATAAAAACAAGAGAATATAAATATTTTAGAAATCTTTCAAAATCTCCTTTAAAACTTAAAATGTTTTTGTTATTGGATAAACATTTTAAACAGGAATTAAGAATTTCAAATTGAATTCACCCTTGTATACTCGAATTTGAGCTGGCTCACTGGGCTTCTCTAAAAAGTCAGAAATTCATGAAGCATAACATTCATAGCCTTGCAGAGCAGATGGACCTGCCTGATACACTGTTTCAAATCCTGCAGGACTAGTGAAATATTTCCATGGCGGATATATGGAACTGTCTGTCAGGCGTGTCAGGCTATAACATTCAACCACTAAAAATAATTTGTCAGTCCAGGAATGCAAGTAAAGAACTATAATTTAATGTCTTAATCATGAAATTATATTTAGCTTTCCTATTCTTTTTATATTTTTGTGATGGAGTAAATGTGAAATATAAAAGATAACAATAATATATTTTGGTATCAAAAATATCATTTAGGTTGTAGAGTTTCTACATACTGGTGTATTAACCATTACAGAAACATAAAAACATGATTTTGGTAATTACCAATGCTGTTAATTTAGGGCATAAACCTTACATTGGGTGATGGATATATCACATTGGGTCACAAATACACACACACACGCAAGTATATCTATATATAGATATATAAATATATAGATAATAGCTTGTGTATTTTGTATGATCCTGACAACAAAGAGAGCTGCCATAGTTTCTTAGTTGGCCCACTGTTAGTTCTTTCAGGTTGTGAAAGTCCAGATCTTGCATGCATCCACTGCAATACTTTTCAAGAGCTTAAACATGTTAATGACATTTTAACTGAAGCTATAAGATAAATAACAAATATTCAGCAATGATTCAATATGAGGATGGTGGCATAATCCAGTCCTGAGTTGCTATCCCCTGTGTATATATATATATATATATATATATATATACATACATATATATAATTTTATACTTGCAGTCATTTCGAGTCCCCCAACCCCTCTTTGTCTGTTGTACTCTGCCAGATCATCAAGCCCTGTCATAAAATCCATGGCACAGCCTTTAATTACATGTGATGTGAAAGTCCTGATCAATAATTTCCGTTGGGCTGCTCTAAAAACAGAAATCAATACACTGCCAACTGATGGCAAGAGAGGAGTGAGAGGAGGCCACTTCATCCCTGTGATGACAGTTTGGATGTTTATGGAATCTGTTTGAAGAACTGACGTTTAGATTTGATGTTTTAGACATAAACATCCAAATTTAAGATTTTTGTTTTGCTGTGAGCTCTGACTTCTCAGTGATGAGTGCTGTGGAGATACCAGCAGGTTTGCGGGAGTTGCTGCAGGACTATACTGTGGAGGTGCTTCGCCGCAGACCACAGAACATGGTCGAGTTTGCTGTGCAGCATTTTACAAAGGTTCTGGAGGGCCAGAAAAATGACCTAAAGGCCAAGAAACGCAGCTCTAAAACTACACGGAAAGGAGTAAGCTTTGAGGCTAAGTCAAACAAGGAAGAAGAAGAGGAGGAGAAAGACACCATCAGTGAGTGCTATGATACTGCCTTTGGCATATTTTCTTCTTGAAACATGAAGTCCAATCTTGAAAATAGACATTTTGCAGATGTTGCAAACCTAAAGGCTTTACATTCCTATTAACAAATACATTGGAATAACTAAGAGTCACATTCAGTCATATGCAAACTGGATGGTCACATGTATACAGACAAATAAATGATCAGTTAGAATACAATTTTCATCATGGCACAAAATAACCCAGTGACTTTGGAAATTTACTTTGCATGAATGAAACCAGATCTACCCTCAGCTGCCTATATGCTTTACAGAGTGTATCTGCAAAGTGAAAGAACAGTAGTGGTAAAAAAAAAAGGGGGTGATGTGGTTTTTTATGGTTAGCCTAAGTCTTTTTTTACAGATGAAAAATGTCATATTCCACGAAACAGGCTTGTGGATATTGGTAGGATTCTGTACTTGCCCTGTATTGCTGCAATACTCGAATTTCATCTCTGGGGATCAATAAAGGATTATCTTATCTTATCTTATCTTATCTTATCTTATCTTCTCTTATCTTATCTTATCTTATCTTATCTTATCTTATCTTATCTTATCTTATCTTATCTTATCTTATCTTAAAAGTTGGGTGAGAAACAGAAAAAGACAAATATTGCATGGCTTCAGCAAGGTCATACAATCGGCCGACAGCAAAGGTTCAGTGGTGGAACAAGAAAGGCCATGACGGTTTATGTTGTATGATTCTTAGAAATCTGAGTGGCAAGGGAAAATTATGAGGCACAACAACCCTGAATTCTGACCTTTTACTTCAGAAATGTAAAATTATTATCAAGTAACAAATGGCAAATGTGAAATGTTTGGCAGAATTTCCTCAAAGCTACCTTGAAGGAATACTATTCATGAGCAAATGATGACCAGGAGACCCTGTGACCTTGAAACTTGACCTATGACCTCAGAAATCTAATCACCCTATCCTTGAATCACAGTGGAAATTTGTGCAAAGTTTGATGAAAACCCAATAGAGCATTCCAATTATACTGTGCTAACAATGTGTGTGGTCCCTTGAACCATACCCTCTAAACTAATCAGTTCATCCTTGAGGTCAAGTAGACATTTGTGAAGACCTTGAATAAAATCTCACAAAGCGCTCTTGAGATATTGTGTCCATGCAAATGTTACGAATGGACAGATGGAAGTATTCGCAAACACAATGCCTCATGATGTCCAAAAGACTAGTGGCTCAACCACACAAACTCAATATATACAGTATATATATATATATATATATATATATATATATATATATATATATATATATATATATATATATATATATATATATATATATATATATATATATATATATATGTGTATAAAACGCTAATTTATATTTCTTATACATCTCTTATTTTTTCCTCACAGAATCTACAACAAGTAAATATAACCGCAGAGTTTCAGGTTAGTTTTGAATCTAAATTAACCCTTATTTCATCATTTAAATGGTACACTGCACAGCACTTAATCTGTCTGTTCTCCTGCAGTTTGTGCAGAAGCATACAACCCAGATGATGACGAGGACGACGACTTAGAGCCTAGGGTTGTGCACCCCAAAACAGATGTGCAGCGTCGCCGACTTCAGGACGCCTGCAAAGATATTTTACTGTTTAAAACACTGGAGCCGGTACAGCTGCACACGTTTTCTTTAAAGAGCTCATATTTTACCTTAACTCTGGTTCATATATTAATTTTTGATGACTGTTGGGATATGTTCAGGAAAAAAAACTTCTGATCTGGCTTTAGATCTGAGACCCTTTGTAGGGCTCCTGCCCACTTAAAGCTGGATTCACACACTTATGTTCTGGCCAACATTTGCCGTTGTAGAGGAAATCTTTAAGCCATGACAAGCTAAGTCAGGCCACCCAAAACTGAGTTAATGACAGCTGGGCAATGCTGATGTCTTTTGGGTATGTTAAACATTTTTGCACGTGCATAAAAATTATCGATATTTGATCTGCTACCTCCTCAGAACTGGACTCCTGTTGAATGACCTGAGACATCCTTTCAGGGACAGCTGTCTTTTGTCCTCTAGACATGGTGTGTGAATACTGAGACAAGCTGCAGCTGCACATGGTGAAATGGCATATGCTGCGCATCTGATTTTATTGCGTTGTGGTGTGACTTCACAGTACATTTGTTCAACATTCATCAGGACAGCTGCGTTAGGGCAAAGTAACCCTGAGTTAAGCGTGGTATCCATGTTTGACATCTCCTCTGGCGATAATCTACAATTAGTCAGGGACATCAGTAAAGGTAATAATTCACCAGCATAATGTTTCTCTCTGCTTTAAATACATCAACCTTCGTTGAACACAGCAAAATTGACCCCAGGAACATACTTTCACTGAAATTTAGGTGATCTCTCAATGCTGGCCAATGTCAGCTAAGATACATTGATGTTTGAATGGGCCTTAAGGCCCTTTTACCCACATGGGTAAAACGCTCTGATTGGTTGACAGGTCTTCTCTGTGGTAGTTAGTTCTGTGGTAGTTAGTTCAGTGCTACTCTGCAACTCACTTATTCTACCATCTCTGCTCTGCACTGGGCTTACTACCACAAGCCGATGGGCTTAAACTGTCAACAAAACAATGGTAGGACGTCACACTGGACTTTTTGTCTTGGTTATAGAAGTACTCAATCATGTGGAGGAGACATGTTAAAACACACTAAAGGGCATATAAAAATCAGAAAGGCATGATATGGGCTCTTTAACATACTTAATATTCCAGTTTTAATGTCATTGTTCATTTTAGGCAGTTGTCTTTTTTAAACTTGGTGTCTTTTCTGTCTTCAGGAGCAGTTCTCTGAAGTTTTAGATGGCATGTTTGAAGTGTTGGTAAAACCTCAGGATCACATCATTGACCAGGGAGATGATGGAGACAACTTCTATGTTATAGAGAAGTGAGTGACTGAATTGTTTGTCATCCATGTTGAAGAAGAGGCAAGTTTACAGCTAAGTACAAAACACATAGACATAGAAATCACACACAGAGGGATTTTTTTTTTTTAGGATTTTTGGTAAAAATAGAGAAATGACATAAAAATACAAAGCCATAGAGGATAAGCACACTTACTGTCTGTGTACTCGCTAAATTTAAATAGAATAAGAATGTATCTACAGTCTAGCGCTTACATGCCTCTGCCTGGAAAAATCCCCAAAAGTTCAGCTGAGATATGGCTGCACAAGAGGCCAGCTGCAGCTGCACATGGTGAAGAACTTTTACTATTTAATTGTCCAAAATTGAATTTCATCCTTGTGTCAAGGTGAAGATTTGTGCAGTTATGGATGTATATATTTGTATATATATGTATATGTGTATTTTTATATGTATATATGTATCTATGCATATATGTGTATCCATAATATGAAGAGCTTTGTGCTCTATTGTAAAGTGTCTTGAGATAACACTTGTTATGAATTGGCGCTATACAAATAAAGATTGATTGATTGATTGATTGATTGAGTTATAAATTAATTTCCCAAAGCATTCTTCAGATATGCACTTTCAGACATCTGGTCAGATCATCCTATGTCAGAGTAGACATATGTGCGAAGATTAGAAAAAATCCCTCAAAGAAGTCCTGTGACATCAGAGGCATAAATGAGGTATGAACGCTTGACCAAATGACCTCTGCTATGTGTTGCACTAGCTCTGGTTCCGTTCAAATGTAGTCTAGTTGAAATGTAAGTATTACTATGTAAGTACAGTTTACACGCTACAAATGTTTGAGGTGTTGCACCGCCTGAGATTGTTTCAACATGGACTTTAATTATGGTTCCTAATAGATGTGAAGTCCACTGCAATATACTGTTGCCATGATGTATTGTTTATAAAGCTAAAGTAACTTGAGGGATGTGGAGAGGCAGAGGGTCTTAGAGGCTGTTAGGTGTCAGCAGTGTGTTCTCTATGATCAGTAACATCCCTCTGATAAATATGATGACTTCCTTGCTCTCACTTTTGTTTTTTGACAGGGGAGATCATTTCAGCCTTTCAGCAGAAGAAGCACTGTTAAATTATTACACATTGTTGGTGATTTACCTGCATTTTGTCACTGTTTTTACATAACTCTGTCAATGGATTGAGGCTGTCACCTCTAACTGACTCCATTTTATCATATTTTGACACAATTAACATATATTTTTGTTGCTATAAATCGATCAGTGGTGGTTATCCACAGTTACTTCAAGCTGTTAGTCCGTACCAAGATACAGAGCATTCCATTTGACTTGGGATTCAGAGGCTGCGCTGTAAAAGTAAAAAATAATATTTATCTTGATTGGACAAAGAAGCTAAAATATCATATCTATGACAATATTTAGCTTATTTTGAATGTTACACTTTACCAGTTAAGACGATCCTTACGTCTCTGTGGTGCAACCTAAGTAAAACACAACCTAAGTTATAACTTAACTGGTCTCAGCGTAGGGTTTAGTGTGGACTTTACACTAGAACTTAAGACAGAGCTTATGTATAGCTGATGCAACAGGCTACTCTCTCAAATTTAAGCAGTTGATCCTTAAACCCGGTTAAAAAACCTATTGAACTACCTTTTGAGATATGACATAACAAATAAGTTTCAAATATGAGACCCAGCGACCTCTGACCTCCAGAATATAATAACTGCATCCTTGAATCAGGCTGGACATTTGCACAAAGTTAAAGAAAACCCCTCAAAGGATTCTGACCCTCGGAATTTTACAGGGTCATCTTTGAGTCGAAGTGGACGTTTGCAGAAATATTGGAGAAAATCTCTTTTGGCGTCTAGCAACACAGCTGTTGCAATCAAGGGAGATCACCATTAGTGCCAGTTAGCCTGACCTTTGACCTATGTCCTCTAAAATATGTTTTATTCATCCTTGAGGCATTTGTGCAAAGTATGAAGAAAATCCTTTCATGCCAGCTGTAATGCCATATATCATTTCTCAAAAAATATGATGGACAGACAGATGGATGTACAAAAGGAAGAACGTATGGACAGACAGCCTCAGCTTCATCCATTCATCTGTCAGGATAGATTAATTTAAAAACTTCATTATGACTTCTACTATTTGTCCTTTCTAGGGGAGTGTATGATATTTTTGTGGAAAAGGATGGAGTGAATATTTGTGTGGGAAAGTACGACAATAAGGGAAGTTTTGGTGAGCTGGCTCTCATGTACAACACGCCACGAGCTGCAACCATTGTTGCAACACAGGAGGGCGCTCTGTGGGGGCTGGTGAGTATTACAGAGCATCATGACCATCAAGTTGAACCTCCCTGCATTCAATCTAAGTTCATGAAAAAAATGAAGATCTAAAATAAAATTCAGATTGAAACAGAGGCTTAGGTAATCAAACGTCCTTTTTGTAATCACTCAGGATCGAGCTACATTTCACAGACTCATTGTTAGAAATAATGCGAAGAAGAGGAAGATGTATGAGGCTTTCATTGAGTGTGTCCCTCTTCTGAGGTCTCTTGAGGTTTGTATAAAAACCATAAGCTACCCATTCAGTAAATTGCTCTCTAAGTTTGTGTTTATGTAATTTCCAGTGTCACACCATCTTATTTTCTATTTACCAGCTCCCAGAAAGGATGAAAATTGTTGATGTTTTGGGTGCTCGGGCATTCAAAGATGGAGAACGCATCATAACACAGGTGATGTGCTGGGACATGAGATACTGAAGCTTTGGTTTCTTTTGTATTAAATATTTACAGCAGGTAATTCGGACAATGTTTAATGATAAATTATTCCATGAGTTATGATATACAGTAAGACAAATAACAACACCACAAAGACTTTTCACATTAAGTATCAGTCCACCTCAGCCAGGAGTTCTGCACGTTTTTAATGAATATTTATTGACTTGATAGACTCTGATTCAGTGATTGTCAAACATTTTTTGCCTAAGGTACACTAAAGATCAAGCCAAAAAACTCAAAGCACACCAAAATCCAGATCCATGAAAAAAAGCCTCTGATATCTTTTACAGTATCTTATCAGCATGTTTTTTGTACCTTCTGATGCCTGAAAAAATGACCAGAAATGCTGTTTTAGTAATAGCCAGATTATTTTTTCATCAGAAACTATTTTTATTTTTCTTAATGTTTAATTGAACACATCATGATGATCATTAATTTAAGTTCATCTAACAGTCATGTTCCTGAGCCAGCATTGTTAAATTAGAGGATTAACTTTTAATCCACTCTAAATTTCAACATAAATTTGATAAATATTTTATGTAACTGGACTTACAAACTCCTTTATTAGTCAAAATAATATGGTTGTAAAAACTCCCAAGGCACACCAGTGGGCCCTGCCACACCATTTGAGAACCACTCCTCTGATTTCAGAAGTCTATTAAAACACAAGTGGTACAAAACACACACACACACAAAAATTAAGACACTACAACACAATAAACAAAACAAATTGAAAATTCTAAAACAAACATAGACCACAAAAATGTATACACCAAAGACATTTTTAAAAATCACAAAAAACCCTAACATTTGGAAGAAAAAAAAACACTTACAAAAACACTTATACATTCACAAATCTAACAACGAATCAAGAAACACAACGACAAATCAAATACTCTGCAATACATAACAAACTTTAAGAAAAAATACTTGCAAAAACATAAAAGATATGACAACTTAAAGAAAGCAACAAATAAAAAACTACCCAATAATTTTAAGAAACGCTGACCAATCAAAAGCCCGAAAACAAATTTAAAAGCTAACAATGATGAATAAAAAAACACAGAAATAAAAAAATAATGCCGTCAACCGATTACAAAACAATGATTGCAAAAGAAATGTCTACAACAGATAAAAACACAACACAAAATCATAACATAAATAAATAAACACTGCCACAAGTGAATTTATAAACCGAGTCTCAGATAGCCCTACCTTCACCAGAACTACTCCTGACAAAATGATAATAAGCTATGAATGTTGATCTCCTCTACTTTATACTACAGCTCTTGCTTTGGATAATAGGTTTTAATTTGTGATTTTTTAAGCTATTGAATGCCGTTAATTAATAGGCACTGACTATAATAACTGTAATAACTGCACTGTTGTTAACTGTTGTGACACCAGACTCAGCCTGATGATCAAACATCTCCTCTAGATTATACTACAGCTCTTTTTTTTAGAGAAATAGGCTTAAATTTATATGTTTTTTTGTCTTGAATTATGTTAATTAATAGGTAATGACCAAAATACCTCCAATAACTGAGATCAACATATATATTTTATGATCATTTTGTCAGTAGACCTCATAAATTTGATGGCATTGGCTTTATATTAAATCAAAAAAATCCTGTAAGATATTTTTTTATGAATTACATGTAGTATGAATAGCATAAGGTCATTTATGTGTAGCTACTGTGTTTTCGAAGACATTACATCTCTTTATAGTGAAGTAATTGAACTTTCTTTCGCACTATTCCTTCGCTATGGTAATTTTCTGACGGTCCCTACGCCGGAAGCGCATTGAGACCAACTGAAGTTGTCTTGCTCGGAGGACGGCTCGTTTTAAGGAAAACGAAGTTGTAGCGCACAGTCTTCATGACAGTGATTAAAAAGAGGGGTTGGATTAGTAGCTATGTTGTTTTATTGATGAGTTTACTGACTTTACCCAAGTCAGTGACGTGGATCCACACGTGCGCACACACTGTCGGTTTCTTGTGAGCATGGGAAACTATCTAGTGCGCACGAGAAAGTAAGCAACAGATCAGAAGCTTTTCAACAAGTCAATAAACACTGACAATTCAAAAGCATAACAACAAATAGAAAATGACAACTAAAAACACAACAACAAAACATAAAACACTCCAACAAAAATGAAAAACATAAAGATAAAAAACAAAATGGCAAATCAGAAAACAATGCAACAAATATAGAAACACTTCCACAATAAAATGATATTAACATTTCTTCAATGTCGATAACAAATAAAACACGTGACAAATTAATAACACAATAACAAAAAAATACACATTACAACAAATGTAAAAAAGGAATCTCTGAACACAAAAAAGCACAAGTCAAAGACATAACACTTTGATGAAGTTCTACATCAAAACCCAGCAAAACAACACAACAAATCAAAAACAGCAAATGAAAAAAATTCAACCTAAAGATTAAACATAACAACAAATGAGAAAAAGAAAAGAAACCTAAATAAGTAAATTAGAAAACCTACAAAAAAAGGAAATCAAAAAGCACAATGACAGGTAAAATAAACCCTAGCAATTATCGAAGTTATAGAAAACAATGCATAATTAAAAACTGGACGTAAATCAAAGACATAACTTTAACTTGAAAAATGGCAATAATATAAAAAATTCTATTTAACAGTGACAAACATTACAACAATACAAAAATATATATATATATTACAATAAATCATACAAACACAGCAGCAAGTCATTAAACTCTATAAAAAATGAAAATACTGAAATAAATAAATAACACAATAAATCTAAACAGGAAAGGTTTAGATTCTGCAATGGTGATTTTGAATTTGGATGAAGTTAATTTGAGATAGCAGTCTATTTTCATTCAGAGGGGGGTATAATGTTGAGTTGATGGTGTAATAAAATTAATTTGGTCAATTTCGGTTTGCTTTGTCTCCTCACGGCTGTTTGCATATTGTACAACTGTTGTATAAAAGTAATTTCATACTGAAGCTTGAAATGCTGTCATGAATATCATCACTTTACTGTGACAAAACTCTTGAGCCTGCAGCTGATCACAGCAGTGATGATGTTGAGAACTTCACTACCTCTCATGTGATATAACTTAAAAATGAAGAACTTGATGAAATTATTGTCCGGGCTGTTTTCTGTTTCTGCAGGGGGACGAGGCCGATTGTTTCTACATTGTTGAATCAGGAGAGGTGAAGATAATGATCAGAAGCAAAGTAAGCACCGTGTCTATTATTCTGATGATTTAAACATGAATAATGTTTTGTAAGGTATTAGAAATTTTTTTAAACAAATTTGGTAGATATGATGAATTTCTTTTTTCTGAAGTTACATGACTCAGGTTCCTTTGTGTGTTTCAGACAAAGGCAGGGCAGCAGGATAACACAGAGGTGGAGGTGGCTCGATGCACTAGGGGTCAGTACTTTGGGGAGCTGGCTCTGGTCACCAACAAACCTCGAGCAGCATCAGTGTACGCTGTGGGAGACACCAAATGTTTAGGTATGAGTCAGACACCTGTGCTGGTCTCTCACTGTTTCAGAGTCCAGTAAATGTTATCACAAAAATTCACAGATTAAGCATTCCTGGGTCGAAAACTGATTAACAGAGTATTGCTGCTGATCAGTCACCAACAGCACTTTTCTATCACAGTGAGGAGAAATGCAAGCTAGCGCCCGATTTTCCTTGAACATTATGCTACATAGGTCTTTAGCAAGCTGTCTGAGACCATGCTAAAATCAAATCTGCTTTATGACGCATGTTTGATCATGTAATGACATCACCTGGGACAGGGACGGTCAACATCTGGCCCGACACAGTCATTATTTACCATTTTTAAAGTGAAATATTTTACCTTTTCCAGTTTCTACAAATAGTATTCAATAATACTTGAATACTAATGCTGAAAAGAGATAAAAGGAGATTTAGAGACACTGTTATTGTTCTTAAAATACTTGCAAAAAAACCAAAATAATACTTCTTTATTGGGATATATAGATTGACTGAGTATCTCACAATTTTTAGTGTAGAGTGAATCAGATAGAAAAAAGGTATGATGCAGCCCTCTTGGTAACCAAAGTGGCGTATTTCTGACCTGAGAACCTGTAACCAAAAAATGTTTGATGAAAAAGAATAACAATGTCTTTATAACTTTAGGTTTTGTTTTTAGCTCCATAAAATTTCTAGATAGAGGTGAGCACGGCGCTCAGCAAACATTTCTTATGAACTAAGCCCTTTTATTGATGAGCTGCAATAATCACAGTGAGGAATCCAAAAGACGTATTATGAGTGATAAACACCAAATACAACACCACTTCAAAAATACCCCAAGACAAATACCTGAAGGCCACTTTAAATAAAAGTGCCTACATTTCAACAAGAATAGATAAATCAAGTAACTTGGGTAAATAAAAAGCCCTTAGGTACTATTGTGAGCTAATTAAAAGATACTTTTTTTTGTCTTCAGTATTTCGTGCTCCATTAACCCTGCTCAAAAAGATTGTTATATCCCCCACGCCACATTCAGAGGGTTGTAGTACTGTCTCCTGGGACCACAGTAGGAAATAGTACCTGCCCCCCACCACATACTGGTGTTTTTATGCAGTAGCAGGCAAAATTTGGTCAACCTTCCTGCCACAGTGATGGGTATAACGAAAGTACACTGAAACATCATCTTACACTAAAAGTGCTCATAGAGCACCAACCTCTGCCAAAAAAAACAAAACTGCCAGTGTTTACAAATCCTTTAAAAATACCCTGAATCTGAATCCAGATTTGAACCACCACCAAAATCCAATCAATTCTTCCTTGTG
The DNA here is from genome assembly GCA_037902135.1 of Cetoscarus ocellatus. Lineage (NCBI taxonomy): Eukaryota > Metazoa > Chordata > Actinopteri > Labriformes > Labridae > Cetoscarus > Cetoscarus ocellatus. The sequence goes on from JBAMNC010000561.1 coordinate 495,379, forward strand.
CCATGACAAACAATCCCTGACAATTTAATTGATATCTGCTAAGTACTTTTGAGGTATCTTGCTCATGGATCAACAAACAAACATTTTTTTTTTGTTATTTTAAGGTCACAGCTGGAAGAGAGGCTTGACACATAATTAAAAACAAGGTCAAATATCTAAAGTTGATGTATATTTTTTTGATATTTCACTTCATAAAATAACATAATACTTAATCCATCTCTTATTATAATGTTGCACACCATTCAAACATGTTGACAAGTAATAATAAAGCGGCTGGTAACAAAAATAAGCATCCAATAGATTTTTGAATACACCGGCCATCGTCCCATTGCCTGAGGCTAAACTGTGGCTCTCAAATAATATATGCTTTCCCTTAGATGATTTCATGAATTTGGTAAAGCAAATTACCAAAGACTTGATCCTGCTAGACAAAGGCTCCCCTCCTGCTAAAAAAAACAAACAAATACTGTGTGTGGACTAAGTAATGATAGTTGTTCCCTGGAAGTTTGATCGAATCGCAGCCATTCTTTTTCAAATCTATTCTCTGCCTGACACCTCAGATGTGTCTGCAGTGAGCATGTGACAGATACATGACATCAACAACACAAAGACATCATCTTACACTCTGCTGATGAGATCAGATTTTAGAACACATTAATTCATTGACTCCTCCTTTTTGATGGCTGTTTTGGACGGCTCATGTTATCTAAAAACCTTACAAATATTAGGCTAAACTTGCACGTGGGGCCGTATCATCTAAAACCTGAAAATCTTCTCCAACATTGATGTGGGAGCCACACAGTCTCAGGCTGGCACTGAAATATCTGAACAGGGGGGTCGTGGTTTAAGAGTCTTGCTCATATCTGTAAGTTTTTGAGACCTCATCATGTCTTTGATTTCACACTTGAAGGACTTTGGTCTTACAGTCTGCAAATGATTCCAGAGCATTTCACAAAAACTTAGTCAAGCCGATAAATTTGGATTCCTTGTGTTGTTGTGTTATTTTTATTCTACTACCTCCTATATCAAAGTTTTTTTTTTTTTTATGAGAAATAATCCATATGCCTTGTTTGAAGCAGATTAACATATTTACTTTGTTATTCTCCACAATTGTTCATTAAAATAACGTTTTTATAGTCTTTATTTTCTTTGTGTTTCTTTCAGTTATTGATGTCCGGGCTTTCGAGCGTTTGCTGGGACCGTGTATGGACATCATGAAGAGGAATATTTCTCAGTATGAGGACCAGCTGGTGGCACTGTTTGGCTCCAGTGTAGATTTAAAACATTAGGAGGTTCATTTTTAAATCAAAGTAGTATTTAGTAAAACATGTTTGTTGGAGTCACAACAAATGATCTTTCCCTTTGATGAAAATGCAAGAAACAGCCTCCTCTGAATTATTATCAGGAACATTGTTGATTGAGGCTTTCTTCTTGGGGCAGAGCGTGAGCTCATGTGAAAGTGAGTGTTATTTAGCACATTATTTTACTATTTTTCCTCACAAAATAGAAAGATTCTTAAGTATTTGACTCGGTCAGATTAAAATTATGAGGGAAGATGAATACACCAAAGTTACTGTGGTAGAACAACTGTGCTGCTGAGACACGGAAGAAAGACACAAGAGGTCAAGAATAACAAATAAAGTGAACAAAAGCTGCTTTCACCATTTGATAACTTATTGGTGCCTCTCACTTATTTCTGATATAAAAAATTCACACATCACAATTCATCTTTTACAGTGAAACATGATCTTAGCAAATCAAGAAAATCCAGAACTCACTTGTCTGAGCCTTTCCCCTCAAGAAAAATAATGTCTACATTGGTCTATAAAATGGATTAAATCTGAATGTCTAGTTTTTTTTTCTTGAGGAGATGATCACTTTAAGTCAAGCACATGAATGTGTCATGACACTAAAGGTAAAACCAACAAAGACTTTTGATCCTTTTACTAATAAGTATTACCATTAGGTAATATTTCCGGGTAAAAACTCAAATGACTCAATATTTAATACAGATTTTAAGCCTGATCAAAATCTGTTTCTGACAAAGTTATGACTTAAGTGTAAATCATCACAGTGGTGTAGCAGAGCTTAAAAAAAAAGGGAGCCAGCCTATTGCACAGAAATTCCTGACTTTCCTTTCAGCTTATTTTGCTTCATGGATGGTATGCTTCCTTGGAATTGTTTGGCAAAAGTTATGATGAAGAGCATGCTGCAGAGGCATCAGACTTCCAAGATTTTCTGATTTGTAACTTAGCCTCTTGTTTTCTTATGTGGTTGTTCAATAACTGTTTTAAAATGTCACCTAAATCTCAAACAGGTTTATCTAAAAATTCATTTTAACCAGAACAATACATCACTGACTGCCCGTAATACTACTTACTAATACTACTTCTAAGTAGGTCAGTAAAACAAAGCACATCCGCACTGGTTTACGCATGTGCCCTGCGGTTCAGATTCATATGCATTTCTTTCATTATTACATAAGGTGCTAATCTTAGTCTAAAAATAGATAACGTAACATACTGCAGTAAAAAAAACGATGAGCCACAACAAGCACACATAACCATTTAGAGTTGCTGAACAGTTTATCTGATGACTGTAGGCAGAGGTAGGTTAAAGCTACCCACTACTATCCAGTGCTTGAGCTAAGCTAATCAGCAGTGGGTGAGCTCTGCTCGTCTCTTCCTTATTACTGCACGCACAATCAAAAGAATGGTGACGACCTGCTTGTCATGGACTCTGGACTGAGGCAAGATATAAAAAAATAAATGTTAGGCTTATCCCTTTAACTCATTTTCAGACATTGGTTTTCTGATTTTTTATGCATATTTAATTGGCAGTTGAGGCAAAGACTGATAAACTGTATAAGTGCTAAACCATTTTACCAGTTGTGTTTGTGATCCTTTAGTTTACTTTACAGTGCAGACAGCCCATCACCTTTTCAGTATGTTGCTAGATATACAGTATGGTTTAATAGTTTAATTATTATATATTTAGCTTAAAGTAAAAGTCAAGCTTCATAAAAATAAAAAGATCTCATTTTTATATTCAAGTTTTCTGGAGTTTGTTTTATTTGAGTTACAAAATATGAAGTGCCATCAGCAGACTCCACAGCAGAGTTTGCCAACTTTCTTGTGTTACAAGTATTTACACCCAAAAATCAAGGCTATCCATCAAATTTTTTCGTAATCTGTGCACTGGTATGTCCCAGAGTTCAAGTCTGTGTCAGGTTGTCCAAGCTCCATAGTCAAAGTTTAAATATTTAAAATATTTACAAAGTCCTGTATTCAAAAATTCCCAAATCTAATGTAGCTTGTTCAATGTAAAGGCAGGTGGCCAGAGGTGAAACTGCTTCAGTAGTGTGAGAAAATGAGCAGAGCTGGTGGAATTTAAGGAGTTGTTAAGCATACGTGGTCCTCTACAGAGTCTCCATGGTTTTACAAGGGAATTCTTCCTCCTCTAAAGAAAGCCTGGGTGATGACGTCTGTACAATCAACAAAGACCAATGAAAGAAAAAAAAAGGCCACCTGGATAGTCACTCAATCTTGTTCATCAAACATCCTGATTTTTTTTCCTTCAGAGCATCTCCGAACATTAAAATAAAACTCCAATAAATAGAAATACAGCAGAGAAATGGTCAAATAAGACTGGATTCTGGTTTGGTCCATCCCTGAGTTCTTTTGAGAAGGACAAAAATACCAGACAAAAGAAAAAACAACTGATGGAAACAAGCAAGAGTTGATGGGGTATGTCCTGTATATTTCCATTTGTGTCCAGGAAATAAAAAAGAAAAGAGAAAGTACATCCTCTGGTTTCCTGAGGCTCATTGGTGAGAACACCCATTGGTGGGACAGCTCCCAGCAGTGAAGGTTACACAGAGGTGATGACAATCATGAGGTGTGGTGAGATGCTGGAGATCCTGTTCAGAAGGTCAGGGGCGAGCTGAGATAGGTGAGACTCTGAAAATTCACATGGTGGGAAAATCTGGAGCACATAGGCAGGCTGGAGAGGGGGAAAAAAACATTGATTAAACATTTTTCTTGACAGAGATCTTAAATATCTGATATAAGAAGACTGTTAAATAAGCAAGATTACAAAACGGGTGTGACTATAAACAATGTCGTACCTGATTTGAACCTGGGTTGGGTATGTTGATGATACCAGCAGCCAACTTTGTCTGCAAGTAGTTGATAAAAGCTGCCTTAAGAGCTTGAGTTTGGTTCAGGACATCATCTTGATCTCTTCCACATGGCAGAGCAAGGAGGAGACAGAAATCGCTGTCCCCCTAAACAGAAAAATATGAATGTTATTAGCAGTCTCAATTCAACAGTAGCTTAAAACTTGGCCTAATGTGAACAACAAAATATACATACAGTCATTCTTCGGGCTACGCTTTCCAGCTGTGAAGCCTCTAGTCTCATTCTCTGGACAATCCTCAGCAATGCGCCCCCTTCTTGCAGGGGAAGTGATCGATGAGCCAAAGCTTTGTTGCCACAGACGAAATGCAACTGGACTGCAGCTGTGTCATTCTTCAGTGCCAGCAGGCCTTGCCACACAATGGGATATTTCTGGTTTCATTTGGGACAAAACAAAGATGAATGCGTCATTCAAACCCAGCTCTTTCAGACAAAAATCCCTCTCACAATTTAAACCACTGTAATGACTGATGTTACCGTGAGCAACTGCACCATGTTAACAGGCTGCGTCATCTTGCCATCTGGTTTGGCCTGGAGGTCTGCACCCTGAGGGTTTGAGAAAATAGCACAGTATGTCATGAGCAGTTAATGTAACTCAAGGATAACAACCCAAGTGAACATACATACTTGACGACCAATTTACTGTTGTTTGTTTAGTATAAAGTAATAACGGTTGGGGTTGGACTGAAATAGTGAACACCTTTCAGTTCAAAGCAAAAATTGCAACATTCACAGCTTGAGAAATGACCACAACCACCTGTCTCAAACAACTCATAAAACAACACTGATCAATAAAGCTTACAACAGGGGTCGACAAATAGCCGCCCCCTGGCCAAACCTGGCCCGCCAGTAATAATTTCTGGCCCTCGCCATGATCTGGAATACAGCTTTTATATATGTATTTAAGCATTTATCTTAACAAAACTTGGATGATCAGTAACAGACAAACATGAATGCTTCAGGCACAGCATCAGCTGACACCTTCTCCCGCTGCAGCCACTCAGTGCAGCCTCCACATCAGAGAAATGTCACGGAGCGAGACAGAGACTTATATTTCTGCAGATTAAGAATGATTTTTTTTTTTTTTTTTTTAAAGTAACGAGTCCGATCAGTGCACATCTGAGCAACCAAAGGGCTTCACACCTTGCGTGAGCCCTTATTATAGTAATTATGGGTATATTTTATTTCTATGAACCTCAAGGCAGCCCCTCTTTCCCTCTCCCTTTGCTGCATAAGTGAAATATAATAGGAAAAGAGTGAGCCATAACGCATGGAGTGAGCTATAGAGGGCGGAACAGGTGAAAAAACAAACAAAAACTTTGTTTTATCATCTGTTTTGATGTCTCTTAGTTAATCTGAGAGCAGATCAGACAGGAGCAAACTGTTCACTTACTCACGCACGGATGAAATGGACATCAGTGGATCATTTATCTGTTAATTATAAAAAGTTCAGAAATACATCTGTATGAACCAACGCTGTGAATTTTTTTTTTTTATGGAGAGCCATTAAAAGCCACTTTCTGCAGGAATTTTCCTCAATATTCCAATAGATTGATAAAAACATATGGCTTTCCATATTCTGAAAACTGTTATTTCCACCTTATAAATCCCATTAAACATGTTGGTGCAGTGTTAATAAACAAAGTTTATCAGACATTATAACACAAACAGCATAAAGACATAGGATTCATGTTTTTTTGTCTCTTATTCTGTGGGTAATGGAAACAGAAAATGTCAATCACCCCAGCGCTCTCTTACTCATTACCCTCGCTCTCTCTCTCACCCCTTTATAAATTAATTAATGCTTTTAGAAGCAAAATCAACTAAAACTCTATTTTAGGAAATCAAGGGTAGCATTTTTTAAAATAATCTCTATAGATTAACCTTTGATTATGTTCTGGCCTGACATAAAATGATTTAAAAAAATTTGGGCTGAGGCCAAACTTAACTGCCAAACCCTGGCTTATAAGGATGTTGGGGTCATTGCAAGTAGGCTTGGGCGGTTCAAAGTTTCTAAGATTTGTGGATTCAATAAGGCATGCAAGGTTTGGTTCCTACCAGGTACATGCATTTTTTATTGTTGAACTTCAGCAAGAATACTGCTAATAACATTTTTATCTATCTCTGAGAATTTGCTATGTTGCTGTATCATTATGTTATTTTGGATGCTGCACGTTAAAGTTGTGAGAGGAGGACCATGGCGGAGCACTGCAGTCAGAGAACTGGCCTATACTATGCTAAAAAGATGTTGACAGTATGTGCAGCAAAGACATTTCATCACAGATTGTTACAAAATGTGACAGATTCAACATACTTTCTTATACCATTATTAATTAAATTATTTGGTCAATTATCCTCTTTGGAAAAAAAAGGAAGAAAAAAATAAGATCTCTGTCATAGCTGATCCCTTTTGAGATCTTAAATTGTCCAACAATAATGTTGGCCAGATTTGCTTTCCTCGTAATAGTTGTTACACTTCACTTTTCAAATATTATGGAACTGGAATAGAGAACCTTTTAGAACCAGAAATGACAAGCAGAACCAGTATCATTAAATTCTGAAAGGTATCCAACCATGATGGCAGGTTGTATTGCCAGACCATAGTCAATTTTCTAAGGTGTACTTAATAAAATGGTTAGTTAAGCGCAAATATAAACTCACCAAAGTTGGTGTGACGCTCAACGGTGGCTGGTTGATTCCAGCAGGAGACGTCTCAGGTAATTGGGTATGGATGCCTCTTGGATTTGTGTACATGGGTGAGTACTCTGGGTATGAGCCACCAGGTCCTGGCGTTAATAACTGAACTCTCTGGGGAGATGCAATTGTTTGCCCAGATCGGATTCCCATCAATCCATCTTTTGCAAGAGGGGAGTGTGGCTGCTTTGCCTCCAACTGCTTAGTAATATCCTTTTCAGGTACACCTTTGGACAGAACATGTGCTCTTGGAGACAAGGATAAAGGTAGGCTAGAAGGTACCGAAGAGGGAGGAAGAGTCTCTTGAATGTGTCCAGAATGAGGATCTGTTGCCAGGCGCTCCCCTTGCTGATGAATGAGTACACGCATATCCCTTTGTGTCATGAAAGTCTCCATCTGGACACTACCCCGCAGAGGTCCACGAGGATCTGACTGTAATGTCTCTTGTTTAATCTGAATACCAGGCTGCCTCCCAGGAGCCTGATGAAAGCGTCTGGGATCTTCCTGTTCCCCCTCATGACCCCTCAGTGACCCAGGGTTTACCTTGAGGACCTTTTCTCGGCCTACAGTCTGTGGTGATGTGGGTCTTGGCTGCATAGAACCGGACCAGGGAGAGGCAAGAGCCTCACTATGCATTCCATAGCTCATCACAGAGAGCGGTGGCGTATTAACTCGAACATCTCCTTGGACAAGATGCCCCACTGGAATCGACTGCGTAACACGGTGAGGAGACATCCGTCCCAGGCCTCCAGGCACACTGTGAGGTGGCATAATTACAGACTGCTCTGGATGATGAACACCAGTTATGAACTGTTGCATAGCAGGAAGACCAGTTGGTAGCATGACAGGTATGCCCTTTGGTGATGATGAGCCAATGGGTGAGGATACTTTAGTAAATGGGGAGTGTGGGTGGTTTGACTTGCGTGGTGATCTTGGTTCTTGTTTGACTCCACTAATATGTGGTGGAGCTCTGTCACTCGGAGCTGTAACAAAACCTACATGGTTACCAGGTGGTGAGGGTAAATGGGGACTTATAGCTGGACTTATTGTAGAAGTCCAAGCTGGTTTTGTGTCGGTATTGTGATGGTCAGCAGTATCCATTTTCTTTGGATGTTTCATTTGCATGTACTCTTGATGATAACTCAATACTTGTTGGCTTCCTTGTGTGAGACGCTTTACAACTCCTTGAGGTCCCGACTGGTATGTAGAGTCCATCTTCTCAGCAGTGCTTTCTTGTTTAATAGAAGACAAAGCTGATTGAGTCTTTCCAAGATGACCATGATCTATCTGTGATGAAGGCCCCTTTTGAGGTCCTGAGTGAGAATGACCATACAGTTCCTGCTTAATCTGGGGCATGGACACCAACTGCTGAGATTCCATGTCACCAGCTGTTGCCTGTGGTATCTGACTTATTTTCGCACTAATCCTTTGTGGTCCTTCTGTTTTCTGGCCTGAGTGGCTCAATACAACCACTCCTTCAGATGTATTTACTCTAAGACCTGGGCAAGATCCTGTGCCAAGACTGGGGCTCTCCACAATGAAGCGTGCAGAGCTTCCCCCCTCATCACCAACATGATATGATCCTGTGTCCTCTTTACTTTGCCTGTACGTTTGTTTGGGTACAGCAATGTCCACACAGGGATTTCCAATGTTCATACCTTGTTTGTCTTCAGGCTCTGGGGGGTTGCAAACACGGCTGATAACAGAAGTTCCAGTGGATGCGATGACAGAGATAACAGATTTTGTTTCAGGGGATGGAAGAGAGGCAGGAGGTCGGACAACTGGTGGAATAGGGTGGACTGGCATTCTACTCTCTGGAGGAAGCGGCTTATTTGGCACAACGGCTGGTGGCGTGTTACTTTCTGAGAGGTTCTGATCATGCAGGGTGGGCAGATTACTTGGAACAGAACCACTGCCTGAAAGTGAAATATTTTTATGTTTCATAAGAATTTGCCTCAAATCACTTGTGCCATGGAGAGCATCCATGTTTTCTGAGTCTGCTGGTAAACTCTGGTTTTCCTTGGATACCAGTGGCATGGCAGGTGAGGACTGTCCAGTTTCTTTAGACTGGTGGCGCCAATCTGGAGGAGAAACAGGGATTCGACTTGTTTGAATTGGCCTGAAATTTGGCCTGTTAGCTAGAGGAGATAAGGAGGGGGTGGTAGACTCTGGTGGCACCTGTGGGGGCTTCAGGCATATTGGACTCTTGGACTGGGGGTTCACAGACATAACATTTTGATTCTGTTCTTCACTTGATGGCTCTAAATCTACATGTATATTGGAAGTCCTGGCAGGTGAAGGCTCAGGCTCTGGTTTCCAGGTAACAGGAGTAATAACAGCAGCAGTTGCTGATGGTGGAGTTGTTTCAGGGACAATTTTTACACCCACAGATGAGCTTTTTTCCAAAGGAGTTGATGATTCCTCACTCGTTGAAAGTCCTTCCTTTGAATCCTTTTTTGCTTGCTTTGGGGCCTTTGGACGTTTGGGTGTTTTAGGCCTTACCTTGCCTTTTTTAGGTGTGGTTTGGTGTACAGGCTCTTCCTGAATAGAGAGTGTAGTCTCAGAATCATCATCCTTGAAGTCTTGTATCTCAGGTTCTGAACCTATATCTGTGCTTGGTGGAGGTGCTTGGGTAACTGTCACAGTTGATTCCTCAGCAGTTATGGAGTCAATGGCAGCCATAAGCTCTGTTTCACTTGCTGGATTTGATGGCTTTTCTTCCTCTGGGTCACTTTTTACTTCTGCAAGCACAACAGGTGGTGTTGGTGGTTCAGCTGGAAATGCTGGATCTGTAAGTTTAGCTATGTTCTCCACAGCCTGCTCCAACTCTCTCTCTTGTGATATCAAGCTTTTTGATGTTTCTTTTGGCTCCTTGATTTCCACAGTAACATTTCCTTTTTCTTCACTATTGGAATCTCCTCCATTAGCATTAGTGAAATTAGTGATATGATCACTATTATCACCAGGCTTTAACTTCTTGGAAGAATCTTCTTGATTACCAAGCTCATCATCCCCTAACTGAAGGAGATCTTTCACCTCAGTGACATTGAGTCTGATTTTAAGGTTCTTCAGGACATGAGATTTAGGGGTCCTTGTCACCTTGGTCTTTCCTCTTCCAGCCTTGTCTTTTTCTGGGATGGGTTTCTCTTCAGAGACTTGGGAATCTGCCTCTTTCCCATTCGCTTCACCACCACTAGCCCTTTCATTGAGATCATCTTTATCCTTGCTCATGTCCCTTCCTTGTTTGTCTTTGTCTTCTTTCTTTTGATCAACTTTTGATGATGGATCTTCTGTACATAAACTTGACGAGTCTTGCAAGGCAGAAGAATCTTCATCTGTCAAATCCATTTCCTGATCATCATCTTCAACCACCTCAGTTTTATCCCCTTTCCTGACTGAACCAGGACCCTGTACTGTGGGCATCTGATTTGACTGACCCTTTGTGCCATGAGGTGATGTTTTCCCTTTGGACATTCTTGGAATTTTTTCACCACACTCTGATTCATTTGAATCTGTGTCTTTATTGTCCATTTTTGATTTGTCTGCCTTGACTGTTGAAACTTCTTCAGCTTGTTTGCGGTTCTTTGGAGGACGCCCTCGCTTTGTTACAGGGGTTGGAGCAGGTAGCTCCTGTTCAATAACTTGTTGTGTTGCATCTTTGTCTGAGCCACGTTTTCTTGCAGTACGTGGTAACTCTGTTGTATCCTTGACAGAGCGAGCCGGTGTCTCGTCTTCAACTGGGGTGGCATAGACAGATTTAACATTTCGTCGTCTTGCTCTGCCCACTGATATGCTTGGCTCTATTACTTCAGGTTCTAAACTATGAACAGGAGATTTGCCAGTGGACTTTGTTTCAGCTCTTGGGGATGATCCACGTTTCAGCTTCTCTTTGTCAATGCGCTCACTCTTGCGTGTTGCTTGCTTCTCAGAACTAGGGGTAGTAACAACAGGAACTGGTGAAACTCTAGCAGGAGACTGCTTGCACTTTTTATTACTTTTTGTTTCTTTTGTTTTGGGCTCCTTTTGTGGCAAGATAGTTTCATCATTTGCGTCATTGTCAGAGGGTGTCTGCACTTTACTAACATCAAGTTTTTTGTCTACCTCAGGCTCTGCTTCTGCATTAAAATTGGGGAGGGTCTCTTTCTTTGAAACATCCTGTTCCTCTGCAACACTTGGCAGTTTAGGACTAGTGGCTTCTTGTGCTTCCAACTGTGTTGTTTCAGTATTCATCTCTGCATCTGAATTACTTCTCGACTCTTCATGAGAGTCCCGTCGGCTAGATTTTACTGAACCATGAGGTTTTATGTCCTCTATAACAATATCCATTTTCTCATCAGAGGGTTTACAATTCTCCACTGAATAAGTTGGTTCAGGTGCAGCTATCTGTACAGGTGAAGAACTGGATGACATCTGTATTGGTGGATTCTGAGCGGATACAAAAGGCTCTGTTTCTTTTACTTCCTTTAACTCTTCCTTTACAAAAGAGGTGGGAGGACTTGTTTCAGGGACTGGATTTGAGACAACACTCTTTTGATCTGCGGAAGCTAAGTCCTTTATGATAGTTTGTGTGATAAGCATAGGAGTGAGTTGGGGCTCAGAAATAAGCTCTTCAGCAGGACTGATGGGTTTTATTTCCGGCTCCAAGGTAGATACTGTTGTATCAGATGATTGAACAGCCTGTTGCTCAGAAACAGATGCCTTTTCCGCTTTCTCATCAGCGAGAATAGTTTCTTCTTTTGCTTCTTGCAACTGTGGAGTTTTATTCTTCTGTTGTAATCTCATGAGTTCCAAAAAACGGCTATGGAAAAGGACAACTGGCCCAGAGTCAAGTTCTCCATCCAGTGTTCCTTGCTGACCAGGTTGCGGGTTTTGTGTTTGCTCAGGTTCTTCATGCTTGCGCTCCAAGTGTTGAAGTCGTTTAGAATCAAGTTCAAAGACAGCACTATGAAGGAAGCGAGAGGCAAATAGTTCCCTGCATTCCTGTTCTTCTGGCTTTGGTTCCTCCTTTCTATCATCAAGTTTGTCTTCAGATCCACTTCGGTTCTTTTTCTTTTTCATGTACCAGGAGGGTGTGGGTCTTGGTGTTGATTCTACCTTCTCAGTGTCTTTTCTGTTTCGAAAACTTGCAAAGTGGGAATCGTAATCCAAAAATGACCAATTATCCTCTCTAGAGGATGAGAGAGACTTTGCTCGTTCAAGTAGAGCCTTTGTATCAGGAGTGATGTTCTGGTCAAGCGCAAAAGAATAGAACTTATTCCTTTCAAGATGTGCGAGTTTGGGGTCTGAAAACCTGTCAATCCTTTGCCTATCAGAAAAAGGCATAGATGTTGAGGGGACAGGTGACTGGGATTTGTTCTCTCTATCTTCCTCATTATCTGATCTTACTTCCCCAGGCTCCAGGTCATGCCAAATACCATATTCCAAACGCTTCCGATGATGAATATTTTTACTTAAACTTCTTGAGAAGTTCAGGTCTGGTAACAAGTCATGTTTTACTCTGCTTTCCCATCTCTTTTGTTGCTCCTCTTCAATATTAAGTAAAGGAGTGTTTGGTTTGTTTACCTGAGTGTTATGTGTCCTTTTAACCAATAACTCCAGATCTGTGTGAAGTTTTTCCTCATTTCTGCTAAGCTCTTTTTGAGATGGATCCACAAAATCTTCATCTGCATGATGGGGAAAATGTATATGTCCAGGAGAGGAAGTGTTGTTCCAGTCAGGATCTTCACTTTTTTGTCTGAAGCTGCGATAGACACGCTCCCTCTTTATTCCAGATTCAGGGTCAAACTGGTCTTGTTTCTTTAGTTTGTGAGATGGGAAATTATCTGTGACATCCTCAGGTGGTTTACCAACTTCATGCACCAGACTGCGATGCTCCAAGTCCTCTGTCTCACTTCCTTGGGGACTTTCTGGTTTGTCAGCTTTGTCAGATTCGCGCTGTTGTAGCTGCTGATGCAACCTTCTATTTTGTTCCATTTGCTTGCGGTAACTTTGGGAGAGATCAATGTCAACATGGTCTTCCTTTGTCTCAGCTCTTTTGTCAATTTCAGCATTATGAATACCAAATTTAAAAGCAAGCTGATGCTCTTGCTCTCTCACACCGCTTGGGTCTACCATTCCTTCATGTGAAAACCTTCTGGATGATGTGTGGCCCAGATGACGTTTCGAATCTAGGGGGTCCTGAGATCCCTCTGATTTCTCTCTTTGTCCTCCCACATCCTCTTGACCATCTTTCTGTGTGCCACTTTTCTCAGCTTTGAGTCTTGAATCTCTCCGTTGTGGATCTCTGTGTTTGTCAGTGTCTGACTCTTTCAAATATGTGGCACCAATACCAAATTCAGAGGGCTGAATACCATCCTCTTCTTCATGCCTGCTTCTTTTCGGACGAATAGTTCTTCCACTTGAATCTGCGAATCTCCTTTTCCTTGCAGCAAGGCGATCTGAATCCACTGACAAATCTTTTCCATCATCAGATTTTTGATGTTTCTTTGGTCGATTTTTTCCATCCAATTCAGAATTTTCACCTTTACTTATTTCAGCCCTTTCATTTTTTGTAGGATCATGGTGAACAGTTGACAAACTCAAACTCTCAATATCCCCTTTGGATTTCTGTTTCTCATGAGCGTCCTGGTCTGGTACCCTTCCTCTTCCAGAACTTCCATCAAAACCCGTCCCTGGCTCGGTTTCAGGTAATGGGTTTGAAGGGGACTGCCCTTTTGCTTTTCTTGATTTACTCTTTTCAACTTTATCACCCTTCTCTTTCCTTTTTGCACGTTTAGTTTTTTCTGCACCTGCCATACGTTCTGTTTGATTACTCTTTTCAGTCTTTGAAGCATGATCTAGCTGGGTCTTGTCAGATTTATCAAAGTGTGGTGGTGACATTGAACTCACGCTACCACTTCGCTCAGAAGACTGACTGTAAACCCTTCGCTCTGGGTCTCTAGGAGCACGCTCAGAGGGTGAAGGTGATACAGTAGGAGTAGCAGGTCGCCTTGGATGGGAGGGGCTCCATCTGCTGCGGTCAGCCTCAAAACGTTCTCTCTCTCTTTCCCGCTCCCTTTGAATATAAGTATATTTTCGTATATCTTGCTCAAAGGGGTCTCTGTAGTCCCTGTAGTCTCTTGGATCCTCATGATAACGTGGGTCAAAGTGATCACCTTGATAGTGCTCAAGTTCGGGAAAGCGGTCTCTGCTGCGAGCAGCATATTCTCTTCGAGCATCCTCAGGATACAGCCCAGGGGTTCTTATATTCTCATAGTATGCCCTTTCTGCTGTAAATTCATGGTATGGAGGTCTGCGTTCTTCTCTATTGGAAAATTTGAAAAAATAAAATGAGAATATTAATTTCTGTCACCTAAATAATTACTTTCATATCAACAAAATAGCACTGACATGTTACAATAAGACCTGGATGGAGATAACTTACTCTAATACTTGTGGGTTTTGAAATAAATAGTTTTATATGCAATCAATTAATACGTTGCACTAAAAGCTGAAAAGACAGGGTTGTGATGAACTGAAATATTTTAAGGTGTTATTTTTCAACGAAATGCAATTAATATTGGAAATTTACCGTCGTTCAGGAGGGATTTCATAGAAGTCTCTTATGTCTTGTCCAGATGCCTGCATAGATCTGTAGAATGCCATCTGACTTTCTTGACTTGCAAAATCCACCTTCGACATAAAGAAAAGTTTTAAGAAACTCAACAAAAATATTTCTCACAGATCAATACAATAATAGTTATCTTTTACCTTTATTTTATTGCCACCGATTTTCCAACCTTTGGTCTCCCTTACAGCCGCCTGAGCAAAGTCTGTGTTGTTGTATAAGATTAAGGCCATTCCTTTCAATCTATCAAACACAACCTATAAAAAGGAAGTACAAATTTTTAACTTGTTTTAAATATACAGCATTATCATCAAAAAGTAATAACTACCTTACCTTGACTACATGTCCATAGCGGCAGAAATGCCGTGTGAGGTATTGTTCTGTAATACTGGTTGCCAAACCATCCAGCCAAACGCATGTTGTGGGCATACTCTTCCCAAATCCAAGCTAAAAGAACAAAAACATTGAAATTATATAGACACATTACTTTAGATTATTTACCTATTTTAACTACTTTTTGTTAACACTACCTTTAGCCTGTTGCTCCCCAGATACTCTCCATCCATCTTCTTAATGGCCTTACAAACACTGGCAATATCGGAGTACTGCACAAAGGCATACTGTGGAACTCCATTTACTTTCTTGATGTCAATATCCTTGATGGAAAAAAATACATAATACAAATTAAAAATAGTCAAAAATTGTCAAATAAAAGTTACAGTGTAAAATGTTACATACCACAATTTCTCCAAAGCGTTGAAAAATATCTAGGAGCTGTTGATAACTGGTGGTCTTCTCAAGGTTGCCAATGAACAGTGTCCTTGTGGCTTTTGGATGAAATTCATCAATGCGTCCATCCAAAGGCCTGAACTCGTTTTCACTCTCTGTTTCTGAGGGAAGAAAGCGTATCCTTATTTAAATTGTAGCATTCTTTTTAAATTCAGAGCTCATCTTTCCAACCATCACAGTAAACTTATATTAATCATATACTGAAGTATCAAGTTGTTGGCATCAAGAGCACATCAACAAAATACTTCACAAATTTTCCATAACTTACCAGGACCATTCCAAGCAGTGACTTCAATAAGCATGCCAAAGAATAGCTTTCCTTTGGAAACATTGAGTGCCTTCTCTTGATCCTCTTGCTGTCTAAAAAACACTAAACCATATCGGTCTTCTGATGCTCCATGAATCTGCACTGAGGTCACTTTGCCATGTTTTTTGAATTCATGAAAAAGTCCATCTTTCAAACTTGTATCTGTAGAGGGAAAAAAGCTTTTAATGAAATACTCAAAATCATGTAGAGAACAGATTTGTTATTGACCATACCTGCAAGTAATGCAATTAAGTGGCAGATGTTGTCAATACAGCTCCAAATCTATCTTATCTAAAACATGAAGAAACGAACCTGTGGAGCGCACTGGAAGGTTTTGCACTTTAATTCCAAAGCTTCTCCGTGGCTCATCAGAGTCCAGCACCATAGAAGACTGAGGAGGTGCATGTGTAGCTGAAGATTGTACAGAACGTGCCCGAGAACCATCACTTGAACTGCTGTTCGAATCACTAATAACACAGAAAATAGTAAAGAAACCAGAGATGTCCATCAGTGCATGTAGACAATTGGTTGAGGCTGAGAGAAATGCATTAGTCCAGCCAACAAGCCCAAACATGAACACAGGGTCTCCCACAGAAATATACTGTATTTCAGAGGTAGGGGTACTAGTTACAGGGTCAACCAGCCCTATAGTACCATCTATATGTGGGAAACTCTGGACCCTGATACTTGATAAAACAAATGTCACACCTGCCGCTTCCTGTGCTGCTGGTGCTGCTGACAGAGTCTGAACTTGAGGACCTGCTGCGGGATTGGGATCGCGGGCCTCTACCAGGGGACAAAGGGGCTCTTTTTGGAGAATGAGGAGGTTTAGATGTTTGTCCTGTGGTCCGTTGTGGGGAAGGGTGCCTTGACTGTGACGAATGGGATGACCGGCTCCGTCGATGATGGTAGGTTCTGTCAACACGGCGACCTCTGTCATCTCTGTAAAGGTCACGTCTTGTAGAGTTTGTAAGAGTAAAGGGGTCTCTGATTCTAGAGTCAAAATGTGGATCTGAGGGCTCAAAGCTTCCAGCAATGGCACTGCTCCCTGGACCAGCAGCAGCAAACATAGAGCGATCACGGTAATAATCAGCATTGTAGTGGCGCTGCCTGTCAAAAGTGCCACTGCGGTCGTGGTGTCCATATGGGCTGTGTTCATATGCACGATCACGGCTCTCTGAGCTGCTGTGAATGAAGGAGAGTAGAAAGGGTAAAGGGTCACTATGATTCATAGCAAAAATCAAATAAGCTAAAAGTTATAAAAGCACCACATACACAAAAGCAAAATTAAAACAGAAGCTTTACAACATTACTGCTGAGTGCAAGATGGATAACAAGTCAGGTCAGTAAAGTAGATTACAGTGGTCTTAAGAGCAGTGCCAGTGTCTGTTATACAGATGTCCTGTTATTTTTGCATAAGTTCAAAAAATCAGAGGGTTGCAAATTTGTGGTTTGGAGCTACAAAATGCTCAACTCTGGCCTTTGCTTTAGGGTTCTTTTTAAGTAAAAATCAAGAAATACTTTACGAAGAAGTGCTCTCTACTGTTTTGGCAACAGATTTCACAAGATAAGTTGCATTTTTTTTTATTGAAATATGACATTTGATGGTTACAAGCTTTGGTCACAGTCATACAAATATGTAAATAAATTCTATACTGTTAGGAAGCTGATATGACATTTCATTCTTTTGAAGGGTAAAATGAGTAATAACACTGACCCTTCTATTAAGACTGATTCTTAACAGTCAATTAAAACAAAGCCACCTCTGACTTTAACTTCAGAAACACTCTTTTTATTCTAAACAAATTACTTAAGAACTCATTCTACAAAGTTAAATGTATCATATTAATAAACATATCTAAAATTAAAATACTGAAAACTTAAGGCTTGCCTCGGTGTTAAAGGAGCTTACCTCAGAAGGTTAATGTTTCTGAGCCCATGCTGGCATTGAAAGAATCTCTGATTTTTGAAAAGGTAATTTCTACATGTACTGCATTTGAAATGCTACGCAGAGATTGCATTAATGTATCTAACGTGAAAACTGGGCTTGGCAAAACCTCTGTAATTTTCGAAAAAGGCACTCATACAAAGTAAATAAAAAATGTATTTGTTGTTTGTGTTTGATAGAGAAAATGTTTTGTCCTTAAAAGGTTTCTTTTTTTCCACAAAAAGCAGTGAAATAATATATTAGAAAAGGTACTAGAGAGGTAAGAAAAAGAAATTATGCAGAGGGCAAAGAAATACCAACCTTTTGGAATAAGAAGTAACCCAAACTAATCCAAATAAAATCTAGTTGGTCAAAATGTGAGAGCCCGAATAAAAAAAAAAACAAGTGGGAAAAAAAAAAAAGAAAAATCAATCGATTTTACAAGGCAAAAACGGTTCTCTTGAATCGCACCGCGCATTATCTTCATATGGTGTGGAGCACCGGGTCAGGAGATTGTTGATGTATAATCCACAGTTATGATACGTAATTCCTTTCGCTGGATGGAAAAAGGAAAAGCAAAATAATCAGTGATGGACCTTTAATGGATTTTAGGACAAGTGGCAAAAAATGGAACATAGGACCTATACAAATAAAAAATGGATAAAAAAGGTGAACGGCTTCAGAGTAATTTAGCGCAATCCAGACTGGATTCCTGAGGGATTCCTATACTGCTTCCTGAGGGGAAAAATACATCCAACTGGGTTGATCTCATCTTGTTGTATGAAGGAATAGTACTTTCCAAAAAACAAGGATTTATTAAGTTTTAAAAAAATGTTCATAAGTTTATTCCACTGATTGGCAGTTTGTTGACTTGCAGGCAAAATTGATCACTGCAAATTAGATCCTCAAGGTGTCTGACATTATTCCACAATCTATGGATCTTCATCAGGCAGACATACTTAAAGGCTACATTGGTTTGTTTCAACATTTCAAAATGCTCTGAAAAAAACCCCCACTTTTCTTCAACTTTGTAACATAGATAAAGGGGTCCTCTCCTCACTGAGGACTTACACAGCTACATCCACAGTAATCCATGAGCAGCAGCTACACCTATCCAAACTAGGGTTCAAATCCGTACATCCTTTGTTGAAAAACTGCAGGCATCCAGCAGATACATCCAACTTTGCTGTCTTCAAGGCCTTCAATCCAACACATGAATAACTCCACCGACATTTCTGGTTGCTTGGTACCTCAGTGTTCTTGAAAAGTCTTCTTGGTATAGCTTCCATGCTTGGGACAACAGGTTTATACATTGATGGTTTATCTTATCTTGAATTTAAGAAGGTGGCCTGCAAAATGTTTTATCCTACACTGGTATTTCTTCTTCTTGAAAAAAAAAAGCTTCAGTCCTCTTGTGCAAAACGGAAATCCAAAGGAGAGGAATCCACACGCATAAAAGTCAAAAAGTAGTCCAACTATCAAAGGCGATGACTTGATAGTGGTAATCCTTGAAGCATGACATATTGGCTGTAGAAATTCTTAAAGGAAAAGTACATCCTTCCTTGTGCGTATTTACTTCCATTTTCAAGCAAGATGTGTAAAAACGTTACATCCTTTAAGTGGAAAAATGGTTTGGAAAAATCCAAAAGGTAGTTCCCAACAAAAAAAAAAAATAAATCCATAACCCACCAGGATATTCCTTGCAGATGTAATATCCAAACTTGGGTGTCAACCTTTGAAATATAGTTACCTTACCGGATTAAATGTGTAATTAATATAAATAGATCCCATGGGAAAGGCAAGTCAATACTGATGAAAAGAGGAAGAATTCCTAAATACCTTTGTGTTACCCCTATGAGGGAGCTATCCCTCGCGAATAACCCCACTATGTGTTTGGGTATTACACCTATCCAATATTTAGATTTCCCTGGATTTCAAGGCGAGGCCGTGTCCACTTACCCATCTATTCTCCGTTCATAACGTCCTTCTCTGGTGTGAAGGGGCACAGGTGGGCCAAACACAGGACCAACTGTTCCCCTAGAGAATCCTGTAACGTCTCGACTGCTTGAGGGGGAGCTGTCTTCAAGGCCTCGAACAGCACTAGGCACTGACCCAGGTTCATTGTAGTCTGTCCGAAGGTCCCTATCTCCCATCTTGTTGACAGCATTGTGAGCTTTCTGCGCACTTTTGATATCCACAAAATCCACAAAGGCTGCGACACCACCTTCTGACCCACGTTTCCGTAGTACTTTGACACTTTCCACACGCCCATACCTGTGTGGGAAAACATTGGGGGGAAAAAAAGGAGAAAATTACCGACACCAACCAAGAATAAGATAAGAACAGATTCTATTTGCATTCAAGAGTGACAAAAATGTATAGCTTTACAGCTACTGACACGTAACAATCAATTAATGCTTCTTTCTTTCTTCTTAAACAGGGTATCTATTCTTTGTGTGCCTTTGATACACAGAAAAGACCATCCGATATGCTGACTATATCTACTCTCAAAAGTTGGGTCATTAGACTTCTGGTGCATTCGATTTAAACAGGAACTGGGAAGAGGGAAATGGGAATTACTTCACATCCCAGCTAGACGTGTTCCAGTTTCAAGCCAGTAAAGTCAGGGTGGGTGAAGGACGTCCGACTTCAAAGTGGGAAATTCTGACCAAAGGCAACATCACCTGTGACGTATCTAATTTGCAGCTCAGAATATCCCAGTTCCAAGATCAACTGGAACGCAGCATTCGCTTACACAAGCATGCTAATGTTAAGGTTTTATACAGGGATGCACAATGTTGGGTGTTTGGTTACATCTAATTTACTATTCTGTCTTTCCAAACTTGTTATCGCCAATACCAATATTTTGACAAGAGCACCAAAACCTCCACTTATCTAAATCGATCTGTTCCTTTCATGGTAAGAGTCTAATTGTAATAGAAATAAATGGGAAGCAAGAAAAACACTTAATTCTTAAACAAAAACACTTCAGATTTAGATAAGTGTGCATTTAGTCACGAGGAGGTAAACTTTGGTACATTTCTACAATCTGCCAATACTAGGGACATTTACAGGGCTGATTTGAACGACCAACATACCAGCTATTAACTGGCAAAAATATTTATATCTACAGATAACAAAATCACCATTTTAGACGACTATATGCCAATAACGATATTGTTCCAGTAATATTGTGCATCCCTGGTTTTTAAGCGAGGATCACTCTTAAACCTCACACATTACAGATGCCTCTAGTTAAGGCTGTAAAAGCATAAACTCTTACACGCAACTTTCATACCCATCTATTTGTCCCTTAAAGTATTTTAAACTGCTAAAAAAGTTACAGATAGGTACTTTGCTAAATAAATGTTGATAAATCAAAATGATAACATGTGATGCTGCTGGATTTTGCTGACTACTGTTAAAACATTGGTAAGCATGTCAGCGTACGTTTGCAGCTCCGTATGTACCTAAATAACATACAAGCTGGAGTAAATAATGGCTGAAGTAACTAACAACTTGGGCAGAAAACTGCACGCGAGAAAATTAAAGAAAAACTATGATGAAAACAACATAATTCTCAGCCAGACATAAGTGCGGCGAAGACTATCGACGTCAAGAAGCCCCACAACTTGCTATCATTTGATTATCAGTCCTGTGATTTCACTGATCGCTTGCAGGTTTTGGCTTTATATACTGCGCATATACTGCTCTAACATCACCTTTATACTGAAGTGAAATGCGCTGTGTTTGGTTTAAATACCAACATATACTGCTGCAGATAGTGTAAAAGCTAGCGTCAAGCTAACGCTAGCTGCCTTTTGGCTGATTATGAAAACGTCTTGACTTCCCCACAAAATGGTTGGTAGGGTGGTAGCTCACTAGCTACCAGACCGAACTAGCGTGCGTGCCAAAAGTTGACAAAATCTTTTAAATCCCGGATATTTTCACCAAAGTTGCTCCAATCCTTGCATTTTGGATTAAAGCGTATAGCTTTGATGCATTTAGTCGCATGTATCACAGGCGAAACCTCGCCACTTGTCAATTAAAAAATGCTAACGTTAGCCGTACTAGCATAACTCGCAGGCTTCCAGCGCAACTAGCTGCCGTTACTGTTGCACCTAGCGCGCGCTGCTTCGCCTGCGAGGATCAGTCTTGCGTAACCCACCTTTTAAAATGCTCCACGATCTTCTCCTCTCGGACATGTTCGGGTAAATTTCCCACCCAAAGGTGTCTGGTTTCCCGAACCATATTGCACCTCTCTGCTCCCGGTCACACACATATGATCTGGCACGTTTCTAATCCCTGCCGATCGGAGATCCGCCTGAACAAAATGAACGACGGTGGACTCCGTGAATAATCTGGGCCTGGTAGCCTAGTGCCCGTTTAGCTTTAGCTGCTGCGTCCTCGGTCCGCTCACGTGAACGCGCGGGAGCCTCGCGCTTGGTCGGTTTGAGAGCGAGCCGCGCGGCACCCAGGCCCTGTGTGCTGCGCGTGCTCCAAAAGAACAGAAAATACGCAACAGTAAGCACGTGACTTCTTGGTGAGCCTCAAAGCTGACGTCTGTTCACAGGACTGCTGTCTCCGGGGCATATGAGAAGTGATGGCGCTGAGACCATCGGTGAGGACGCTCTCAGTTGTTTGATGTCGTGTAGAATGTTGTTGTTTTTAAAAAGCTTCACTACCGACAATAACAACACACCGGCACACATGAACTCCGGTGACATTTTAAAATGCAGGAGTGGGAAGAGTTAGCATAAACAAATATTAAAGTAATTTTTTATATATATAAGAATCTCTATGAATCTATTCAAGTAAATTACAACGTACTTCATTTAATACAGACAGATATTTAAAGTATAGAGTGTTTCGAGTGGATTTTGCTATATCAAGTTAAACAGAGCTGTGCAGCTTTTTACCAAGAAAGCTCATTATTTTAAATTTGTAAGATACTCTGGATGGGGAAAGTAAGTATATTTAAATAAACAAAAATATCAAACTGTCATTATACCAACATGCATCTGTTATTATTCAAAACACCAATAATTACATAAATTAACTTTTCTCAAAATTAAAGCCAGTGTCGCCAGTTTACACAGAATATAAGCCATTTTATATGCTAAAAAACAATGATTTTACCAGTTTTTGAAACACCATCATTGTACCTTAACTTTTTTCTAAATGTAGGATTAAGTAATACCTAAAATTCAATTCTAATGCATCATAAAAGAGATTTAGAGCAACAATTACAGCAAAGTTAGTTCCTTGATTACTTGCAAAAACAAAACTTATAGCAACCATATGGATTATACAGAAATATTTACATTACATATCCCAAGTTGAGCATTGTGTTGTGCTGGTATCTCAAGTTAAATCACATTTTGTGGATTCTGTCATGTTTTTTCATATTTATAATTGATGGATTTTTGGAAATAGCTGGTGGACTGCATTAAGAAAGATGGCCACATTTGGCCCCTAGGCTGCCAGTTGCCCATCCCTTATGTAAATTAAAGAACTGCTAACTGTGATGAGGAAAACACTTACTCCTTTCAGTAGAAGAGTAAAATACTTCCACATTTAATTCAACTGATTTAATTTGACCACCTAGTAACTATTTGCTCAGATATATTTGAAATGAGATGAATGTCTCAGTAAAAGCGTTTTTGTACTCTCTGGGTGTAACAGTTTTGTATTAGAACACCATATGTGACCAAATAAATGTAGAATAAATGGATGGATTTCAACAATTTGCAACAATAGATGTTAAATTACCTAAACTGAATATAAAATGTATTTTTCCTCTTTATATTGTACACTCTAAATTTCAAAACATGCTAAACCCTTGCGCACATCCTCTCTTTGACCCGTTAAGTATTTACTAACAAAGTAGAATAATTTCAATTTCTAGCATTGTTTATCTACTGAGTATGATGATGAACTTGGTATTAGTACTGGATGAAAAAGTCTTGAAAACAATAGTTAGTAGAAAGCTTTAATTGTTCTAACTTACCTTTTTAGTGTTCTACTCAGCACAGCAGATGCTGTGACAATAGACAGTACACATTAGAACATACTAAGAACATTCTGCAACATCCATGCCAATAAAACTGAGCTGATGGTAAACAAACTTTAGATTACTCTAATAAATACATTAACATTGTGTGTTGTAAAAGGCAACACAAACAAATCAAACAAACATTGATAGCTCCATGTGAATTTTGGGACAAAAAAATACAACAGTAATTCTGATAGGATCTTTTATTTTGAAAGTCACATCAAGAGTATCTGAACATTTTGGTCCATCATCAGTTCTTTGTGATACATTGTTTTGTTTTTCTTAACCTTTTTCTATTTGGGTCACACCATTGATGTAAATATTTTATTAAAAATGTTCGATGATACAGTGGAAAAGTTAGAAGATGGCAACTATTGTAGTTGCAGGTTAGTTCTGCTAAAATTTGTCCAAAAGTTTTTTTTTTTTTACCTACTTTACCCGATCATGTGAATTAAAAGATTTCAATGTGTTATTACTTCCAGCCCAGTAATCCAATAAATGATTTTCTGGAGGCTTTAATGAAGGAGCAATTTTAAAAAGTTTTTATTTGTTTTCGATTATTTTTTATGTTTTTTTTTTTATCAACAGGGGCCCTTGTTGGACATTTATTCAAGCCCTATTTGGTATTAGATTTGCTTATTTTTTATGGTTACAGTTGTTGCAAAATAGTATGCTGATGGAGATGTGGAAAAAAAAATCTAATTATGTTTTACATACATTCTTGTTACATAAATATATTTGGTACATTTTGTGAAGTTTAAGTGCAAAATTCTCAAGTGTAAAGGTAAAAAAGAAAGTTCTTAAGAAAGCATGATGTATATTTTAAAAATAGCCATATTTAGAAACTGTACTATAAAAAAATGCTGTGCAATCATAGTACTCCAGAACCACAGTTTCCATCCTGTTTGTGGCACTCTTCCCTCAGTCGCAGATAATCCCAGTGCAGAGGCCGGTGTTAGTGCTGGCCTGAGACCAGATTCAGATGGCAGGTCTTACACAGCATCCTCCCCTCCAGAGGATAGCAGCCGTGCTCATTGGGCTCAGGGGAGAGCTGGATTAAGCAGACCTGCACAGACAATGAACCACCTTTTTCACAGCGAGTATTGATGTTGTCTGGATTTCAACACATTATGTAAATGTGATGGTCAAACTTACTGTTTGATTGCAGAATACCTACCTCACATCTGTAGCAGTTCTCGTGGTAGGAGTGTCCAAGGCACTCCACATTGTAGCTGTCTGTACCGTCCTCTTTGGGAATGATGAGCTGGTTACAGGCACTACAGTTTGGAGCATATTTTCTACAAATAAGGAAAGAAAACAAGATTTCAGTTCAAAACTTGTCCAAGAATCACACACAATAATGACATTTAAATAGGACGTATATATAAAAAAGAAAACACAATATTTTTGCACATACGTTTGTGTATCCGGTTTATCTCCTTGTCAACAAAATGTGAAATGAGCTAACCTGTCCCTAGTGGTTCACTTATGTCTAAAAAATGAAATCTGACAGTCTTTCGAGTCCGTGGCATCACAGTGAGCCATTTAATAATACCTGCTCCACACCAGGTATTTTCTTCCATAGATATCTATGCACAGCCATGAGAGTTCACAACTGTACTCGTACTTGCATAACTCCAGGAGGAGAGGGGAGGGGCAGATGGAGCTCATTTGAAGTCAAAGAGCCCACATTATACTTTTCAGGTTTTACATGTGTGTTTCACATGTCTCCTCTGCAACAGGGTACATGTATATACAAGAACAAAGTCTGCTGCATCTGTATTTCTCACTTCGTCCTGATGTTCTACGATTGTCTCATCAGCCATTGATGCCCATTGGCTCAGGGTAGAAAGCCCAGTGGAGAGTAAAGGCCAAAAAAGAATGCAGAGCCACAGAAAAAATAGCACCAAACAGCATTAACCTGACCAATTACCACTGAATGGAATGATCAACCTATTAGAAGATACTGAGTGAGCCCACGTGGGGAAGGGAGTTTTCGAGTAGAGAGAGCAAATACAGGTGGATCAGGGCAGGGGCACTATGTGAAAACTTGAAGGTTTTCTGAACACTGGTGATTGTTAACGTACCCTGACAGTAATCAAAACTGAATATACAGTGTGAATCCATGTTATAGTAAAATATGACCTCTTTAAAGATATACACACCAGAACAGAGTGTTCTGTGATGAGCTGTGTAGAGCTGACTAATGAAGAGTCCAAATTTTCCAAAGGATACAAAACCATTTACAAAATATAGAACAGATGTTTTATTTAGACCACAAGAGAGTGTGTGAATAGAGGGTGTGATATGGCTCTTGTAAAGGAAAAATAACATTGATCACATCAAGAGTGGGGCACACACATCTTGTTGGCCACATTTAGCCTCCTTGAGGCCTGTGAGGCCATAAAAAATACAGATACAATTCAAACATTGGGAAAACATGACAAAATCTGGCATGGAGAATTTCACACTGAGTTTCCCGTGCAACACCATGCTCAGAAAGAAAGAAAGAAAGAAAGAAAAGTTTCACCAATTACCTCATGTTAATATTATAATATTATCAGATCTATTTATTTATCTATCAATCTATCTCTCTCTATATATATATATTCATATCTCTCTCTCTCTCTCTCTATATATATATATATATATATATATACATATATATATGTGTGTGTATATATATATAAATTTACTGTAATTAGCTATAGTAGTGTAAGTAGTAGAGTAAATTACATTTATTCATACTTAGCTTGTTTAATCCAGCATAAACCTCATAAATGTGTTATTATAAATGCTGATTTAAGTAATCTATTTGTTTCCATCTTTAAATTAACTTTTAATTATAATTGTCTCATTGAAAGTACAATACAGTTAGCATCAAAAAATGTCCCTACAGCAATGAGATTACAACCATAATGGGGACCAGAGCTCCCTGATTAAAGTCAAACTATTTATTTTTTACCTTCTTACATTAGAAATGTACCTGTAATAGTCTGGAAGACAATAAACTTCCCCAACTTCTCCCTGAGCAAAAGGTTGCTCTCCGATTTGCTTTTTACATGTTGCACAGGTGAAACAGGACATATGGTATGCTCGCTCCAGTGCTCGTATCACATGGTCTGTTATTGACTCCCCACAGGCCCAGCAAAGCTCCAGACTGGCCTAATCCACAGAAAAACACAGAAATCAAGATGAACATGAACATGGTTTAAATTAAAAACACTCAAATCATGACAACAACGATAAAAAACTAACTGAATAGTGTAAGTCTTTGTTTTATTTAGCTAAAAATACCTTTGGTAAAGTCATTACAAAAAAAAAAAATACACTCCCCAAAGTTCACTCCATCAAACCCATTGTGTCTGGTATGTGGCTGGCCAGTTTCTTATACATCACTGCTGTCACTTATTACTCTAATTCTCTTCAAGCAGCCCTACATTAAAGTCCTTTTTTTTTTTTTGTTAGTGACCTTCAATAGTTATCAATTCATTTAATGCGGTAAACTCTTGTTTACATGCAGATTCTTACCACTTAAATATTTTAAAAAGGTGTCTAACTCCTTAGAGTGATAATGCAGCTTTCGAGCTGATGTAGATAAAGAGCTTTATTTATATATAACGGTAAAGAGTTTTCCATGCATACTGCTCTGTAAAATCATCTTAATTAAAAATACATTGTATTATACATCACACCTGCCAAGTATTTTACATTTATCCCATTAAACTGACATTTACACAGAAAAATATTGAAACAAAGACACCTCATTGTGGATGTGTTTTTCATTGTGTTGGGCCCTACCACCATTATGTATCCTTTCAGGTCAATTAGACCCATGTCCCTCTAAAAAACACCCTCTAAAACCAAAATGTTGTCTGAAAACAAAATTCCAAAACCTGAGGGTTTTTTTTTTGAAAACTGCACAAAACTTCAAATTTACTAAAAAAACGCTTGAAAGCCTCTATATCAAATAGAGTTTGGAATAAAAATGTTTAAACTTTTACTTTAGCTGCAAACTGTAGACTTGGTCCTATTATCTATCTTTCTTTTTATATTATCAATCAATTATTAATCAGTCAAATCGAAATAATTTCATTTCTCCCCATCATGAATTGTCCCTCACCCACTGAGCCTCAGTTAGCAGGCCAGAAGTCACATCATGTTTTGGGATGTAGTCTTCTTCTTTGTCTCTGTGGGCTGGCTATCTATGGTGCCCCTCGCTCAGGTTGTCAGACGTTGCCTGCATTACTGTTCAAGTTTAAAAACTCTTTCACTCTTAAACTGAAGAAGCTAAACAAAAACTTTATTAATTTATTCATTTTTGACACCCTCACTGATTGGCCTTTTACACATGTCTTTTAGAAATTCTAATTGCAGATTGTTGGTAGCTGTCCAATGAAATAGTCAGATTATCAACACACTGAAATGACATCAGTTTTGAATGAGATAAATAAACAAATATTGATCTCACATTGGTCTCAACCAATCCTGTCCTGCCTCCCTAAAGCCTCTGTTACCACCAAACTTGGGCCCCCCTTATAGCTACATCTTTGGCATTCATACTGAAAGTAAAACTTCACAGGGACATAAATATCATGCCCTGAAACCGAAGGGAGAAAATACAAATGTTAACTGTGATGTCTGGATTTCTTCTTTTCCTGCAATTAAACATGAAAAATGGTGACACCATATGTGTAAAGCATGTATGACTCTGTTAATTAGCATGCATTTTGATACTCAGTCGCTTTCCATAACAAAAGCAATTATTTTCATCCATGGTTTTGATAAGAGCCTGTAAAGAAGGCTATGATGGCTCCACCTGATAGCAGTCTTCACAGAGGGGGATTCCCGCCTTGTTGTAGTAATGTTTTCCTGCTAGAGGACTGTGACAGGATCTACACTGGAAGCAGCCATCATGATACGTTCTATTCAAAGCCTCTATTGCCGGTTCAGAAAGAGCCACAGGTTTCCGACAGAAGCCACACACCTCTGCAATGAAAACAAACATAAAATGTCAAAGCAGACCATGAGAATGAGTGCTATGTTAAAGTCGAGTAGCTTGAGATCTGAATGATGAATCTGTAAATACAGACTGTGTTACCTTTAGTCTGGCTGCTTATGTCTAGGACACTTTCTGGGATCTCCTGGGATTGGACATCTTGTGTCGACCCACTAGATGGTGTGCTTGTTTCTGCCTGAAACAAAATGTGTGCAGTTACAAAATTGACTTGTACAGTTGTACAAGTCAATTTTGAAAAGGCTGAAACAGGACACTTTCAACAAACATAGCTAGAAATTTTTTATTGTTAATATCACACATTCACACTTTTTAAAAGCATCAACACTTTACTTAAAGGTGATGCATACAGACAACTCTGCCTCTCTGCTTTTAAAATTATGTTGCTGTTGTTTGAAATATTTAGTGCTTTTATTGAAAAAATAAAACAAACAAAAAAAATACTAGAACTACCTGGAGGTCAGGTGCCTCCATGGGACATATAATTGCATCAAAAAGAAGGGCTGGTTTTTGTGGTGGTGTGATTTGTGAAGATCTCTTTTGTAAGGAAGAACTTGAGACCCGATTACCTTAATTGATGAATTAAAAAAGTAACAAGTTTATCCTTGAGTCAGGATGCACATTTTTGCAAAGTTTGGCAGAAAATATCCCTACAGGCAAGGGATGGACATGGGCCCAGTATCCTTGACTTTTGACTTATGTCCTCCAAAGTGTTTGCGGTTTATTTTTGACTTGGATGCAAAGAGTTTGGAGAAAATTCCTTGAAACATTGCTCTAGAACGTGTTTAATTTATCTATGAGTCAGGGGACATTTATGTAAAGTTTAAAGAAAATCCTTCGACGTGTTTCCAGAAATCCCTCTCACACGGATGGTTCAGACTGAGGGACGCACAGACAGATGATTGTCTTGAATCATTTTTTTTTTTTTTATCATATCAGATGAAACCTTAAATATCATATCTAGTCCTGTCATATTTTACTATATCCTGGCACACTGAAAACGTGATGCCTCTGGACTCAGGTGTCAGCTTTGCAAAGACATAAAACAAAGTTTGTACAGGTGCTTGTGATCCTTGGAAGTGCTCACATTTATTTGTGTTGATGTTTGAATGGTGCATGATTTTTTTTTGATAAAGTACCTGAAAGTAATCGAAATATGACCTGATAAAAAAAACACTGGCTTAATTTAATGTAAAAAAGAATCTGGACAGAGAAATAAAACAGAACAAAGTTTTGCACATACATATTTTTTTTAAATAAATGTCAATAGGAGGTATCTGAAATAATAATAATATAATAATAAATAATGTGTTGGAAGTAGTTTGTTTTTTGGAATTTGTCTTTATTAAGAGAAACACTACAAAATTACAAGTGTCAGCATGTGCCACCTGTAAGTCCATTTTATATGCTCTATATAGTGTTTAAGGTTAAATTTGTCCTCCTTCTATTGACTGTCATTATGAAATACATTATTAGATATTAATGGCATTATTCCATCTGTTTCAATATGATAACTAGGTGATAAAACTGTTCCTATTTTTAATGTATTGGTATACATTTCATTTATCATAGCAGGAAAATTTAAAAAATGCACCTTGAAACAACTTGAAAAGGCTGAATTTGCCCTTGGAAAAGGTGAACAATCCCCGATAATAATAATAATAATAATCATAATAATAAACACTCTTCAGACACTAATGCTTATCAACTTGAAATATTGCTGCTGTTTTCTGTATTTATTGCTTGAGTTGAGCAGAATCATATAACATTTATGAAATCCTCAGGTACATCTGTCATTTGATCTAGATTTCCTGAAACAATGTACATTGTTTGTTTGTTTTCCAAAGATCCTTACTTAATCGTGTCTTCATCTTGATATTACAACACGTGGTTTACCACTTCAGTAAATTAAATTTCTGAGATCTTGAGGAAAATTAGTAAGACTCACCAGGCAGCCTGGGACAATATGTTCTTGGATTCTCTGCCTGATGTCTGTCCATCCACATACATACCTCAAATACAAGAACACTGTAACACTGTGCGAGATGTTCTTCAAACTTACCAAGAAAGTTCACCATGACTCAAGAAGAAACTGGCTTGATGCTGGAGTTCTGAGGTCAAAGGTCAAGATCACTGTTCATTCTCTGCCTTTGAAAGTAGTGTCTCAGGAACCATTTAGTAAAGTTGTTTCAGACTTTGCACAAATGTCCACTCTGATTTAAGGTTGAACTAAATACATTTTGGATGTTCAAGGCCAAATCAGTGTGACGTTAACTCTTGTACAAAACACACACCTACATGTTTGGGAAAAAGTACCGTAATTTCTAAATTATAACACGCACTTTTTTGCTTTTAAATAAGCTCTGCCTTTTCAGGTGTGTATTACACACGAGTACAACCAAAATACTTCAAATATTTCATCTCACCAACATTGCAATTGCAACACATCTGATACAAAAAGCCGAAATATTCTCTTTCTCTGCGAAACATTCCCGCCAGACTTGCAGAATTCATATTAAACTGACTGCTCTAATCAAATACTGTATTTTGGGTCTTAAATAGTTTAACTTTGTGTGAAATCGTTTAATTCTCAAGTGTTACCACACTCTGGCAAACACAGAGCGCTGCCATCTTGTGAGCAAGGGGATGCAAAATAAACGTCGGCATGTTTATAGCTGCTCTCTGATTGATCAGTACACTACGACTGAGCATGCTCTGGCAGAAATCGAGTGAATCCCCATGCGTGAAGCAGAAGGTGTTTCTGCATCCGTTTGTTGTGAAAATACTGAAATTTCATTGATTAAAACTTTGAATAAAGGTACTTTTTGAGTTGTCTGAGAGAGTAAGGTTTGGGCAAAATTTGGGTGCATGCTATATTCGAGTACAGTATTTTTCAGGTAAAAATTGTGAAAATATGGGGTGCGTGTTATAATTGAGTGTGTGTTATAATCAAGAAATTACTGTAAATTACCATCAGAGCTGTACTTTCACTGTTCGGAGTTTTTACACCTCAGAGACATTTAAGCGTAGTTCAAAATTGAAAATGAGCTCAAGACAACATATCAGATTTCTTTATTACACATAAAAATGTGCTTTTTGTCACAAAGCCCACTTTCCTGCTTTGCACTGTGATGGTTTCTTCAGAGATGAGGCTGAAGTGATGAGAACTAAATGTTTCTCACAGAGACATCAGCAGAGGTGCTCTGTTTTTTCAGGAAAAGTTGGACTAGTTTGATCTTCTCCCATGTCTAAAGGACAGATGTTTTTCCTTCATGATGTGTTTTGCAGATTATTTTCATAAGCTCTGGTGCTACATATCCAGTATTTGTAAGTGTTGGGGAAAGTAGCAATCCATCACTGTGAGAAAGAATATTAGGTCGGCTTCATGAAGATCTTTGAGCAAATTTTAGATTTACTTTTTCACATCGCATATTAGCTGGAGATTTTGGTGATGAAAAAGGGACTCTTTTTTGTACATTTTTATAAGAACATACCACTTTGTTTTTGGATAGCTGCTGAGTTGGAGGATTCGAGGAGACCATCGGAGCAGGAGGAGGTGGTGCAGGAGCTGACCCTTCAGGGAGAGATCTTACTGAAGATGGAGGCACCACAGCAGATGAAAGTGGAGGAGGAGGAGGAGGAGGAGGGAAAATATCTGTATGCAAGAAAGTTTCACTTTTAGCTTCCCAGGCAGACACAGCTTTCCTGAACAGTGGATATTTAATTGTGATTAAGCAGACTGAAAAATTTAGTCGTTGTTGGTATTATGTTCTCGAAGCATGGCTTTTACTCCTTAACAAGAAACTAACGTGGCAGGTTATATGTCTGTCCCTTCTGGGGCTGCACGTATATTGCATCTTTGTTGTTTTTTTTCAGCATGAACCTTATCAAGAAACTCATCACAAAAGACAGAACAGACAACGCTGTCTCCCTCAGCATGTGTGAATTTTACATGCTTACACTATTTGATACTCAGATAAATTCAAGCAAGCTTCCAGCCAGCTGAAGTAGACGCCATGAATGAATCACACAGATTTTGCTGGGGCAAACTGAAGACAAACCAGGGTTCCTGCAAATACTAACCGAGTCTTAAAATGCATTAAAATATTTTTAGAGACCATAAAAGTCTTTGACTCCTTGAAAGAGATCTTGCATGTAAAATTTGAATTATTTTTTGATTAAATTATTAAAAAACATTTTAATTGGCACTCTAGGACAATCTCTCAAATCTAATTGGAGCTTTTTAGGAGTTGCTTCAGAAAACGGTGAGAAAAATCCAGTCAACAGCATGTTGCTGGTACAGTTAGCATTTAAATGTTCTCTGACTAAATCAGAGCTGGGCAATTAATCAGTTTTCAGTTTCAAGCACAATTACTGTCTCCCACAATCATGAAAAATGAATAATAGAAATTAAAAGACTACTGGGCCTCATGACATGTTAAACTTGTTTGGTTGCTAATCCATTATTTTTAAATATTAGTCAAATGATTGCATGAGGTACATGTTGTAAAATCAGTGAGGATTCATGTTTTATAAGCATGCTCTAAATCTATATCAAAATTATCGTGACTATGAATTTTGCCTTAATTAAACGGGCCCAGTCCAAATGCATGCACTGTCTTGAATCTGCCATTCTTGCTCTCCTCAGTCTTGATTTCTAATCTTTTCATCTAAATGCTCCACTTGCATTAAAATCTATGGTCAAACTGACTGTGTCATGAATATACCTGTGGTAAATCTGCTGTCCTGTTGCAGCTGGCCTCTGTTGGTTCCAGGCTGAGCGGGTGCTGGGCTCTGAGGGTTTGATACCCGGGCTGAGGTCGTAGCCTGAGTTGGGCCTCCTCTGTCTGGACTGCTGTCAGACTCAGACGGTGAGTCTTTCTTGTGTCTGATGGCAGGGATGCTGTCACTGGGGTTGACTCGAACAGCTGTTTGCTGCTTCTCTCTGGTAGTTGTGCTGTGGGCCTGGAGGGCAGGCTTCTGCTGTGTCAGAGTGGCTCGATGAGGAGAGGCCAGAGTGATGAAGACAGAGGACACCATCCTTTTTGGTGGAGCTGCTGATGCCATGATTCAATTAGACTACCAACAACCTGAAGGGAGGAGACAGCAATTATTGAGAATAAGGTTGTTTACATTGTGGATGCACTACTTTTTCAAAAATACAATATGTCAGCATATAGCTAAATATAACTAAATTAAATGTGGTGGGATTTTTATAGGATGATTCAGTACCACTGACATACAATTCTATGCAATTCAAACATACAACACCATATGATTCCATCTTAATTGATTTAATGTGATATGACATGGTATGGGATAAAACAATATGTTAGAACTATATTTGCTTTTATGAGATAAAATGTGATACGATATGAGATGGCTTATTCAATTAGCTATGTTGTGGTTAGATACTGTATTATAAGATACCATTTGTTTGGTGTGATATGTTGCACCACCATACAATGCCATGTTAGCAGATGCAACAGGATACAGTGAATTCCATTCAATTTGATATGATTAGTAGGGATATGTACTGGCAAGAATCTGGCATTGGTGACTTAGTCTGGTAGTGCACTCTACCAGCAAATGAAAGATTGCAGGTTCAAGCCCAGCACCAGCTGTCACATGTCAATGTGTCCTTGGGCAAGACACTTAATCCCAAGTTGCTCCCATTGCTGTGTCAGTGGTGTTTAAAGGAGTGGGAAAGGGTGTTGATATGTTAGCTAAAACTGATGATAACTTAAATAGAATCTCAGAACCATCAGTGAGTGAATGTGAGAGAGAGTGGGTGAGAATGGGTAGATGTGACCTGTGGTGTAAAAGCGCTATTTGTCAGAAAACCCGATTAACCCTACATTAACCCAAGTTCATTTACCATTTAAAGTCAGTTTAAAGCAAGGACCCTGCTACATAGTTAAACTTTATTGGCAGTCCCAGTGACAGAAAAAAACAACAGTACATGTAACAGAGAGACAGAGAATCAAATGTCTCAATGCCTTCTGCCAACTTAACAGCATACAATAAACAAAATGACACATATTAAAGGGTGTGGTATATTAAAATAAGCTCCAGTAAGATACAGAGTGGCACAATTGTCATCTTATTTGACATCATCTGACACTATATGATATAAAACAATATGGTACAGTACAAAAAAATCCAAGTCCACTAGAGTTGATGGTGGACAAGATGCAATATTATACCATAAATTACAATTTAATATATTACAAAATACATTTAATCCATTTTGGGTCTATCATGTCTTCATCAGTGGAGGAAAATGGAGGGGGTTAAATCAGGAACAAGGATGAGAGAGTAGGAAATGACATGCAGGAAAGAAGTCATAGGTCAGACTCAAACCTTGGCAGCCTTCTCACAAGAAAGCACTCTGTACATTTGATGAGATGCAACTACCAGGTTATCAATTCCCCAATTCAGTTTGTTTTTTCACACAATATTTAGAGTGCTGATGATCTAGCACAGGGGTGTCAACTCTATAGCCAGGGGCAAACTTTGGCCCCCAGGCCACGTTGAATCAGTTCACAGCATACACCTATTTATAGCATGAAGCTTTTACTTGACTAATGAATAAAGAAAATGGATTATGGCAGCCAACACATCAAATCTTACTGGTTGTTTTCACTATCTACTTCATGTAAATATTAACAAAGCCTATTTTAATAATCATCTTTATTCATCTGTAAGTCAAATGATTTTACAGTGTTTGGCTGCTTTGTGCTAACTTTGCACAGCAGCTGGATCCGCCTGATTCAATGTCTGTAATCATACAGATCCATCTTGCCAAGCTCCAATCCACAGTGACTGTGAGTGGCCCAAAAATGGCACGACTCAATCAGTGTCCTTTAGAGCAGGAAGAGGTAGGAGCTACATGGGAGATGACAGCAGGAAGTGACTGCTCATACAGAGATTAGCATAGATGCTAACAGCTTTCTAACTAGTGAAATATATTCTGTATTGTATATATACTAGACAGTCCATCTTGTGTGTCAGGCTGGCTTTGTGCAGTTTACTCGTGTTTTTTTTCTGTATGCGAGGATGATCTGAGAGCGCCTCCCCTTTGCTTCCAGGCCTGACAGGGCCCCTGAAATCTGATTGATCTCCCCAAAATCCTGAACCCTAGTACACCAAAGCTGAGGTATAATGTGGCCCAGTCGTCTTTGTATTTTTCTGTATGTGTCCCTGAGTTAAAAATGTTTAGACACCCCTGGTTTTGCAGATATGTCCGCAGCCCATGAGCAGAGGTTGTTGTTGTTGGAACCTTGAAACCTGCACAGCTTCATTCTTGCATGTCATTCTCTATTCTCTCTCCACTGTTTTCAACTCTATTCACTGTTCTTAAAAGCCCCCCAAAAATCAATAAAACAACTCACTGTCTGTCATGTTAATGCTTGTAACAATCAAAAAGTTACTAAACTTAAATAAACACACTTGTACACAGTTTTCCAGTTAATTTTGAATATTGATAATAAGGCCTTACCTCATCATTAGTATCTACAGAGCTTGATGCAGTGGTATTTAAACAGGTATTGACAGTGTGAGATTGTTACTAGGGTCACAGCAAAGTTAATTATTTTGTCATCATGACAGCTTCAATCAAGACTGTATATTGCTGGCTTTACTTGCTGTTTTAGTGCTGTTTAAAAGAACTATTATGGAATAAAAATGTATCCTTGACTCCACACATACTTGGATCTCTATGAGAAATAAGACTGAAAAATCAAACGTCACCCTTAAAGTCTTAGATATAATCAGTGTACGCCCTCTAAAGCCAACTTTGTGGGAGTGTTCACTTTTACTTTAGAAAGGTAAATTCAAAGCTCTCATTACTCATAATGATTGGTTTAAGCAGAACAAAGCATTTATCTGAATGATGTGTTTCCTGTAGACCCATCCCCTCTGTCTGTGAGCTGCTATGACATACCTGTGACAAACTTTTCTTCTCTCTCCTATCTCCAAAAGCGTCTGGTTTGTGTCCCTTCAGTGAGCCGCCTGCCACACAGAGAAGGCTTTACTCCGGCAAAGAGGGAGAGAGAGAGACTATCAGCAGAAAGCCACTCCTTTTCCTTCTGTACCTCCCTCCCTCTCTCCATAGCTCTGCTCGTCCGTAGACCCCTCCTCTTTCTCTGGCTGAATGACAATACCACCTCTCTCCCTCCCAACCGTAAAAGGTGAACATTTAATCTTGGGCAAAGAGCAGTAAAAAACATGACACATTCATCTACTATGTAAACCTGGCAGGCTAACGCACTCTCATGCAGGCGTGTGTGCAGATAAACATACAAAAGAAAGTCTTGCAACAGTTGAGCAATCAAACCAACACCACACTGTTGGACTTTGTACAAATGCAATTACTGTATTATGAAGGCTTGTTCCCTGAAGTAGAGTCGGAAGAAACAACTCCCCGTTTATCTTTGACATGTCAGCAGGATGTGACTGTACCTGCCTTTTTCTGAAGCTCTTTATATCTTCACCCTCATTGTTTTGTCAATTTTTC
This sequence comes from Cetoscarus ocellatus, assembly GCA_037902135.1. Taxonomy (NCBI): domain Eukaryota; kingdom Metazoa; phylum Chordata; class Actinopteri; order Labriformes; family Labridae; genus Cetoscarus; species Cetoscarus ocellatus. Next base: position 532,488 of record JBAMNC010000561.1, read on the forward strand.
TTCTCTCCACATCTCTCACTCCTGGCTCTGCCTCCTTTTTCTTCTCCGTCTTTTCTTCTCTCCCTTCCCCCAAACTCCATTATATCACTTAGGCCTTGACTCATTATCAGTATCACATGGCATTTTGTTCCGTTTGTGCCACCACAGAGTCTGATAGTGTGCAACAGGCTTCACCCAGGTCCCAGAAAGCAATGACAAAACAGTGATGACTATGGCAGCTCTATTAGATTTAGTTTTGGTTTTAGTCTTGGTTTAGTCAACAAAAACTTAGTTTTGAACTCAAAAGAACTCTATTTTACTTCAGCTTTAACCATATAGTCCTGATATTTGAGTCATTTGCTTTAGGCAAAACATTTTCTGTCCCTAAGCTAACTATAAAAGCCAAAACTATGAATAAATACTTCACTCAATGTATTCAAAACGATTAAATAAGCTGACAGAAACACTGACAGATCTTAAATAAAAGGCTTTGACTAGAAGAAAAATATTTTTTCAGAGGCAACGATACTTAGCCTTACTGTGCTTTACTGTACTGTAATTTAACTTCACTGTACAGTACTGTGCTAAACAATGTCATACTTTACTTCTCTGTATTTTGCTGTTAGACTAAGATGTACTTATTTTGTTTTTAGCTTATTTTTATGCATTGTATTATTTTGTAGTCTAAGCTACTGAAATACACAAAATTATACGTACCATACTATACTATTTTATTCTTCATAAAATTACACTATACTTTCCTGTTTAGTTCCATACTATTCTCTTCTGTGCTAATGTGACATGATGTGCTTTATCATATGATGTTATTTTATTCTAAACTATACCTATCTGCAGTATATCAGTAAATTTTCAATTCCCCTCATTCTTTTTAACTGTATTTTATTATATAAGCCATTTTATTGTGAACATTACTGTACTCTACTTAGTATACCATACCATACTGGACCATTGTTTTCCTGCTTTATTTATCAATACTTTGATTTTTTTTTGCAATTATTTCCTTTTTTTAATATATTGAACTATACTATTCAGTATTGACTATACGATCTTTTCCAGTTTGTATTTATTTGTTATCAATGCCTTATTGATAACCATTTACAATCAAATAGGTGTGGATGCCTCTACGTCTTCATCATTTGGTGAAAGATGAGACATTGAATTTACAGATACAGCCGCTTCATTTTTTCCCTCCAGTCCAATTCCAAATGTAAATGCATTTTAGACAGAACTTGCATAGCCTTTTTACCAAATCTCATTTTCCCATTACTACAACTAAAGTATCATGGGTTTTAAATTTCTGTCAGCTCGCCCCTGACACCCCAGTCTTTACTTGACTGGTAAACAAGTAAAGTTCTGTGGTGATAATCTTCATTGAACTGACTGGAGGAGCTTCTGGTGTGCAGACCTTTTCTTTCATCTCTTGGTGACAAGTAAATCAGCTTTGCACCAATTTTTGTATTATCAAAAATTCATTTTGAGAGATCATTGTTTCATTTTTTTGTCATGGAAAACAGGTACCATACTTTTATGAAAAAATGAACCCCGCACAACAGTCAGATTAACTTCATCAGTCTTAAAAAAGCAACAGCAGAGTGTTACAGAGAAGTGGGCCATTGTGAAAGAGGAGAAATTGGTTTATTAGAAGAGAGGGTGGAGGGCGAGGGGGGCTGTGAGTGATGTCTGTTTAAGCTATGAAAAAGCTGCTTTGTTGTGTTTGCTGCTCTCCACCAGAGTGAGTCTAAGCACTATCAGGTCTGCAGATCAGAGAATGTTGTGGTGAGTTTCTGTAGCGAAGACCTGTGGGCTCTTGAAGAGCCAAGCGGAGATGATAGATTCTAAAAACTGGAAAAAAGTTTTCCAGAACACGGTGTATCAGACTGAGAGTGAGGCAAGAATGTGTGCGAGAGGGTGAACTTGGAGACTGAGATGAGAGGAGTGATGGGGGTCTCTGTTGTTCCAGCTCCGAGGAAAGGAATGTTGCAGTGATGTCACGGCTGCAGGAGGGAGCATGCCTACTGATGACACAATCCCCAAATCTCCAAGCTCCGCCTCTCCCCAAAAATCAGCCAAAATCCTTAATAAACTCTCTGAACCTTTTAACTGCTTCTACAGCATGACTTCACTAAACCAAAAATTGACCTAAATCTCGAGTTTCTGAAAGTTTGAGTGGGCAGGGCAACAATGGGAGAAGAATGAAGGGAGGTAAAGGAAAAGGAACAGGAAGAAACAAAAGGAGAAACAATGAAGAAACAAAGTGGGACACACATGAACAAACAGAGAAGGGAAGAAACAATGAAACACGCATGCTTACAAGGAAAACAAGCTCCACTGAAAACACAGAAATACCCCCCAAGAATGTTTAATCTAACTTTTGTTTTTGCACAGTTGCCCACTCTGTGTTACACATTGGAGAACAAGGGGCCTTAAATCTTCTTCTGCTGCTGTGTTTCTATTTTGTATTTCTACACTCCATTATCATGGTGCCACTTATAATACAAAATACTTCTGAAACTGGGCTAATTATCATTTGACAGTATGTAAATGAGTTTTGAGTTCAATGTAAACTCCTGTTTGTAGTTGGTCTGAATTTAAGTGATGTTAGAGCATCCCATTTCTACACAATTCTGTACTATACTATGCTGTGCTGTGCTGTGTTATGCTAAAAAACGTAACACCATTCTATGCTGTACTGAAGTACTCCACATTTTTCAATTATGTAACTATGCTATACTGTACCATAATATATAATACTTGTTTGATTTCATCTTAATTTGATCTGTACTTTCCTATATCAACACCACACTGCACTAATTAATCAAGTCTTTTATATTATTTTAAACTGTACTGTTTTATACTTTACAGAACTGTCCTACAAATTCCCAGTGTTTGGCAAGACACATTAATATCAATTTTTTCATGATGATCCATTCAGTCCAAGTAGTGTCAGTGATCATTCTCCACTTCTGTAAGTGGGTTAAAGATATATTGAATCAATTGGTAGCATCAGTTTCCATTTATTAATGATGAACAGTATTTACCCCATGTCAAAGAAAGAGTTTTCTGTTATTTTGCTGAATTTTATCTTGAAGAGTAGTGAACATGGACAAGTTTTTACTCAACAGTGCAGTCTACCAAATTGTTCTGCAGTACCCTTAACTTCACCATCGTTAACTGTACTGTACTGAACTGAACTGAGCTTGTACTTTGCCACAGTATATTACTATACTATCATATTATGCTATGCTCTTTTCTGTACTATACTATTCTAAGACATATACTTTACTATACAGTACATGCTGCAATTGCTAGACCTAACTTCCCATACTTTGCCATTTTATGCTACATGATTTCATTTGAGCATTTTCGCACTACAAAGTCACTTTGCATTTTGCAATTGCATACTCCATTCTACACCCTACTATACCACTGCTCTGTACCATGTTCAACTTTTTAAGCTGTGAAACAGCTCACTATATATACTTTACCTTTACCAACCATATATTATTCCAATTGTTTTTTTTCATTGAAGTTCTTATTTTATTTATTTATAACCATATAATATCATACCATACCATACTATAATATACTGTACTGTTTTATATGTGTTATTATCACCTTTTTATATCATGTTATTCTATGTTTAACTATATTTTTCTAGTCTTGTATATTGTTTCACTTTTAGCTATCAACTATTTTCCTCCTACACTATAATTCCTATTCTGTTCTATGCTATGCCATGCTATTCTATACTGTGCTGTACTCTACTGTACTATAGTGTAGTATACTATACTAGATATATATTACAGTGATATAATAATCTATTTTCTTCCACTCCATTCTAGTCTTATTTATCCTATTCTGTTCCATTATATAAAGATTACTTTCAACAGAAAAATATTGTAAATTTTGTCAAATATTTAATTTGTGTGGAAATCACTGAAAGAAGTAAAACAGAACTTGTAGTGAAAATTATAGAAAAAGGACAAGTTGATAAAAAAAAAAAAAAACAATTACAAGGTAAGCTGCCCTAACTTAACACTTTAGTTTAAGAAAGCTCAGTTCTACAATGAGTATAATTTCTTAAATACTTTATTGGACTCTTTACCTCTTTAACGCAAACTTAAGATGCACTGTATAGTGTGTTTTATAAGTCAGTTATATCATACCTTTATGTTAATATAATATTTTTACTTTAGTAGGTCAATAGTACTTCTTCTGATAGTGAGCAAACTGATCCTCATGTGTTAGGTTGGTGTTGTGCCCCTTTCATTGGTGACATATGGTTGCCATCAGCAGAGTCACTGGTGTTAATGTGGATCCTGAAATCTACCATCTTAAATGTAAACAGCCCCCTGATCAGTCATCTGCTTTTTATCAATTAAATACTCATAAAGATGGATGGTCTTTAATTAAACTGCAAAATATTTGATCTTATTCATATGATTAAGTAAGATAAGTAAATTAATTGGTAAATTAAAATGTTTAATTTAAATAAAAAACTGCACTTACACAGGTCTTGAGCAAAAACATCAAGAAGGTTCGAGGTTCTGCTTTGACCACAGTGTTGCCAACATCATCACTCTTGAAAGTTCCTCACAGGAGCTTTAATTCCCAGACTTCGATTAGTCATGCTGTTTTATGATGCCCAGTAATGCATTTGATTAGTTTTTTCTCCACATCATGAAGTAATGCTCCATTATAACATGGTAATTGCCTTCATTAGTCACCTTTTCAGATAATCCCAATCATCCAGTTAACACTAGAAAGAAAAAGCAGCTGCCACAGTGAGTGTTTTTTTAAATAACTGTTTTATTAAAAATACAAGGTGCAGATACATTTTAAATATGAGGTAGTCTTTACGTCTATGTTAAACTTCAGGCACATTATCTGTCATCTGATGATAACGGCCTCATGCTTACTCTTGCTCTGTGACTGGAGCTGGAGCTGGGCTCATGTTTGCCCACTTGTGTGTCATCTTCTTCCTAAAAATTATTTTGAAAAAGCAAATTACTCTCTTCTGTAATTTTAACAGCCCCCAGTGAAAAAAAAAGCAAATTACACAACAAATGCACAAAAAGAAATTGTTTTCATGTAGACAAATGAAAAATGAATTAGGGACTGACACTAACCTTTAATGCAACCTGTAGCAGGTCTTTGGAGGGCAGCAGGCAGACGGCCTCACCCAGGAAAGTGATGAGGACGTGGAGGACATCAGTCCAGTCTCCCACGGTCAGCATGAGCACCAGTAATGCTCCCAGGCGCAGCACAACAGTGTGCAGCAAAGCAACAGGACCAGCATGACGATTCTGACCTTCTGTGTCACATGGTACAAAAAGACATTGTAAAAAGGTAACAGCCTAATAAAATTCTGATATTTATTACTGTGAACTGTACTTAATTTTTGATTAATGATCTCTCTTTGAAATGTTATTGTTCATTTATGGTGTATTTCCACCAATGCAGTCCTGTTTGGTTCATTTCAGTATGGTGCGCAATTATTTACATTTCCACAGTCAGAAGTTTGGAATGTTAAATAAGCTACCTATGCCAGACCACTGTTTTCTTTACTCAGGCATCAGGTATACCTATCAAACCCTGAAGAAAGAAGCTGGAGACAAAGCCAGCAGTTCACTGCCAGAAGCAGGATACACTCTGGACTCTGATAGCCAACCACAGGGCTGACATACAAGGTAACTGAGCAATTTAGAATCGCCCATTGGCCTAGCAAGCATGTTTTTAGGTCTGTGGGGGGAAACCACAGTACCTGGAAAAAAGTGCATCCACACTTGCAGACTCCACCATGAAAGGCTCCACTCAACCAGAGAATCTAACCAATAACCTTCTTGTTTTTCGTCACTAACATTACCTGCTGCACAACTGAGCGTCAACACAACTTTATTAAACTTAAATAGTGTTGTTGTAATCTCATGATAAAAAAGAATATTCTGTTATTGTGATCTCCTATTGAAGTTTAACATACTGTTTTGTGTTATATCTGTTGTTGTGGCATCTAAACTGGAATCAATCAAATATAGTTTTTGCTTGAGTCATAGGATAATAAAAATCCAACTTTTGTGCATGTGTCTGTTATCATTTTAAGCTCTAGCTACTTAACTGTGACATGATATTAAAACTTAAATTTTTATCATTTTGGACATACTGTTGATGTACCGCTTGTCCACCAACACTTGAATTTGATATTTTTAATTGGTCTCCTCATAATATCCTTGAAAAAAATTGGTTATTTTATGTGATATCATTTGCATTTTTTAATATCACAGCTTCTTTATTTTATCTTAGAGATAAATCATATATGCAACAGTAATTTAAAACACATTGCTTAAAGGAAAGTCAAAATTATATGTTGAGATTAATGTTACAAAATTTTGGGAATAAAGTTGATTTTCATATTTCAACTTTATTTTCAAAATTTTGACTTTTTTTCTCAACATGCAATATGAAAAATATCCTCCTTCTCTCTTTTTTTTGCTACATCCTGTCTCTAATACTCTATCCTACAATTCATCCCATTATGGTAATTCATTTCTTGATATTTTAAAAGCAACCAAATATAACATGTTATCACAGGAGTTCATACATGTCCTGGTTTCTGTAATAATGTGCTTTTAACCTCCCCACAGGACCACAGGTGCCCCCAAGCATCATTTACTTATATCTCTAGAACTGAACAACAGCTCTTTCTGGGGACAACTGTGTTTAGAAACTAACTCCTTTGTTCATCTAAAGAGGGCTTCATGTCAAATGTATCCCTTTGAGAACGTTTTTAAGTCTGCCATTTTTGGAACAATTTTTGAGGATCCATTGTGATAAATCCATAAGTAGTGAGTTTTTTAAAATCACATTTCCTTGATGGAAAATATGGTCATACCAGTAGACTCACATTTTGAGTATTAGAGAAAGTCATAACTTCCTTTCAGTTTATTGACTGATCAAATGCCTCCAAATTCTACCTCTTTTCTTTTTTTGATAGCAAGCCAAGTTATAAGAAAAGTTATATACCTGCCATATTTAAGAGATTTAAAAAAGGAATATAAGTAATCTGATGTAGTCCTTTTAGCATCTGAGACAGAAACAGCTCCTGACAGAGGCACAACTGACTACATGAAACAAAAAAGGCCTGCAAGAATCAGTGTAAATACATAAATAGATTTTTTATTGTCAGTTTTGTAGCATAGTATTATTTTCCTCTCAAAATGGCAAAAGCTTGAGGGAACCATATACCCTACATGTGAAAAGGATTGTTCATCATTGATCTGTGTGTGACTCGTATAAAAATTCTGTTGAATCTAAATTCTGATTTGATTTTTTGTTTTGTCTCTTTGGTCACACAACTTTTATACATTGATCAGACAACATGACATCGTAAATACTCTGATAGTCCAGGTCATCCTAAAAAGGATGTCTTTGACCTGTGGCTTGGCGGGGTTGATGTTTTATATGCAATTTTGCAAAAAAATCAAGCAGTCTATAATACACCAGAGAATGGCTAGGAATCACAAAGATGAAACGTGTTTTTTTGTCTTGTTTCTTTTTATGTATTTTTTTTCACTCTAAGTCAAAACTGCAACATTTTCATAAAATAAATTTGAGTGGTAGGATAAATTTAAAATTTGGGTTGTGATTTCTTGTTCAAGAGGTGGTGAGTCCTGAGGCTGGACCAGTTAAACAACAAATGATTTCATATAGTACCAAACTGTTCCAAAAAACGGCACTTTTATTCCTCACCTTGTATGTGGACTACCAACATGGTGTAACAGAGTGTTAGTGGAATCCAAAACTTCATAGCATCCTTCTGGGACAGGAAGTGGTCATAGACTGTGGTGGTGGAGGCCACAGCAGCCAAAGTGAAGAACACAATGACCACTCTCTGAAGTGTAGTGAGTATGGAGTGACCGGAGCTGAGCAGATTGATGCACTTCCCACAGTACCGCTCTGCGCTGTGTAGTGGGAACAGTCTGGCCACATGAACCCACAGATTGTGGCTGACACCTGCCAGAGCCCAGCTGAGAGCAGCTGCCAGGAGCAGGGCGAAGGTGCTGCGTGGAGCCCCCTGATGGAGGAAGGCCATAGTGCAGGAGAGGCCACAGCCCAGGGAGAACTGACTCTGGATCAGGAGCAGCTCTGAGCCTCTTCCATTGGCATCCTAAATTCAGTTCAAGGTTATTAGCAATAATAACAAGGAATGATAAGATAACAAAAATTATACATTAGAAAATAAGGTTTTACTGAAATATGAAATGTATGCAATTATCTGTCCATTCTGTTCCCTTGATTTTTTGACATGACTTTCACTTCCTCATCATCAGATCGTCCCCCTTTATTCCCTTTGTTTCAGATTCACAAAATCAAAAACGAAATACACAAAACTTGATCTTTATTTTAAGAATTGTTTTTTTCCTAATCTTACATCCTGAACCAAACACATAAAACATTAAAACAGCGCTGCACTTGTTTTGTTTTTGGTTTTATAACCTTTATTCTATTTACAATTTTACACTGGTGCCAGGTGCTCACTGAACATGTTTTTGCAGTTAATTGGCAGATATTGGATTTTGGCATGCTTACAAACTCCTCTATTTCATTCCTGCTCAGTTCAGGCTGTTTTAGTGGAAATCTGTTTGAGGTGTGTCAGACTACATCCCTCTGAAGGAGTGGATATGGATCCTGCTCTCCAAAGCTATGCTCTAATGTTTACTGTGGCTGCTCAGACATATCTGGACATGTTTTTCCAACTGGAACCGGCTGTGGTTTGAACAGACACCTGGCTGAGGGATGTGTCTTTCGTCTGAGGGAGGTTGTCTTTCCCTTCATGAAGTCATTAGAGGGAGTTTTTCAAATAGACTGTTAGAGTAGAAATTTTCTGAAAGGTGGAGCAGGCTTCAGATAGAGTGGAGGGATTTTTCTCAAATTTTGGGGGGTGTAGACGGACCATGGACACTTGCTTTTTTGTATAAATCCATAAAAAAGTGTATTTTACATATGTGTCCTTTAAAAGGGAAAAATAGGAAAACAATCTGCTTCCTTTCCTATTATTCTGGGACCTAATGTGATCCAACAATAAATCATACTTTGATACTCTGCAGGGGTGCCCTCAGAATTTTTATATGGGGTGCTCAGACAGGGCCACTAATAGCCAGGGCTGCAAACCAAAATCAGAATCTATAACAGAATTTCACGAGTTCTGTTGTCAGTGTACCATCTTACATTTTACTATGCCTTATATATCCATGAATTTATTTTACCTTTACTTTATCACTCTTAAACTTCGTGCATATTTGAAGGTCTGTGTGTGTCTCACTATTAAGGGGCCTAATCAGGCTGCCAACATGCCAATAAGCAATGTCGATTTTATCATCTGCTGTTTGTGATCACGTGTGGTCTGTGAAAACAGCAAAACTAAATTGCCCTTTGGGATAAAAATTCACCTGAATCTAAATCTGAATCAAAATAAGATGATGCATTTCCCAGCATCTTTTCATTTGATTTTATGATTGTATGTGATTGTTTTGTTTGGTTAATGAATGAAACAAACATTTCAATGAACATAAAAAAATGAACATGACTAAATTATAATATAAAAGTAAAATTAAACTCAAAGAAAGACTAATAAAGGTTCTTTAGTGATGATAACCTCTGATGATACAAGAGGATGAGTGAAATACAGAGTCATTGTAGATACATTTGTGTTGAATGAAACAGGAAATATAGAAGATAACCCATTCTCCATAAGTGTGATTTCATCTTTTTGTGTGTTTTAAGGAGCTCACCAGCCCCGATGACATCCAGGCAGAAACAGCTCTGAGAGAAAACTCCAGGACGATCAGAGAGGAGACCCTTGAGCCCACCAGAGACAAGAGGACCGCAAGAGACCAGAACTGGAGAGATGATATCCAGTCCCTGTTCCGATAACTGCCAGGAGAGGGTGACTTTTTTCTGCTTTTAGTCTCTGTTTCAGAATCACTGTTTGGGGAGAAATCAAAAAATTATATAAGATCTGAGACGATGTGTGGAGAGGTATGAGGGTAAGACATGAGAAAGACAAATGAGGTAATAACACAGAGTATAAACTCTTTATTTAAAGTGAACTGAGTATTTGTGTGATAGGTACATGCTGTGCTGAACGTCTCGCTAGGACTAAACTCCACATGTGCTAGTAATTCAAGAACCAAGCATTATGTGATTAGCAACAATGATATGATCACTGTGCATAACAACATTTGTCCCAAACAGTATAACTACAATATAATTATAGGATTGCAATACGTCAATTAGATAACAAGAATATCAGTGAAAATGTATTTTGTATACTCTCAATTTTGCATAAGCACCACATTAAAACAAAAAAATAAGTAATACCATCTACACAAATGAATATGAAAGATGATTAGTACCACTGATTTTTTTGTGTTCTTTATTTTGAGATTGAACTTTTTTATGTGAAAACAAATCATAAATATGACTAAATGCTCAGTATTCTGATTTTTTTAACCACAGAATAAAAAAGTATGAGTGGTCCTAACCCTTGTAGAACAATTTGTCTTAACAGAAATTAAATCACTTCACCTTAGATGTGAAAGCTTTTCTTTTACACATAATGTTGTTATTCGTCTGTCATTTCCAAATTATTGTGAATATCGTTGCTCCATTTGGCAATAACTATAAGATCAGTATAGTTGTGTCTAAAGTATGGTTTAAGTGTGAGTGTTCTGGTACTAAAAACTCTTGACAACAAAAGTTTACAGACAACTCTGAACAGTGTGGCCATTCTCATTTATCCACTCATTTAAGGTCCTACAACAATCGTACAACATTTCCAACTGAATTACTTAAAATGAAGCCAGTGTTATAAAAAGGAAGAAAGGCACTCAATCAGTGCCAGTACAAAAAGCCTCTCAATCCAGTAACAACAGCAAAAGTAATAAGATACTTTTCACCCTGATCATACAACAGGTTGGTGACCCCTGAATGGGGCAGACTAAAAAAACATTGAACACATGATTCTTCTTTTTTGAATGAAACTTACCTGCATGCTTGAGTGAAGTAGTAAACTCTCATAAAACTGCAGAGCACTGACACAGCACATGCACCCACAAGGCCTTTATAACAAGCATAGACAAAAATGAATGAGTATTTAAAAATATAAAGAAAACTACATACAGTATTACAGAGGTACTGATAACTCACCCTGAAAAAAGCTGTCGATTGGGCTTGGATCAAAAGGTTTCCTCTCAGATGTTCCTAGGATCCAGGGAAACAGGAAAAACATTTTTGTTCTTTTTCAATAAAAGCTCACAAGAGTGCGACAAACTCAGTGATGCTACAAATGACCTTAGAGCCTGAAAAGAAGCTCGCAGTGCTGAATCTCTGACACTTACCCCTTCTTTGCCTCATGATCAGGTCTGAGTGCTTTGTGTTTGCATTTCAAAGTCCAGATGTGGTGATTGAGTCTGATCATCTGATTATCTTTCTGAAAGAGGTTAAAAAAGCTTTCAAACAGGTAATCAAACTCAGGAATCAATCAAACTTTTAACTAAATCAAATCACATTTTCTTAAAAATGGCTCCAAAGTAAAATGTATTTAAATGATGTCAGATGTTCCAGAAGATGATTCAAATACAACTTTATTTATTTTCTATTTCATACAAAAAAATGTTTAATGTTAACATTAGTGCTGTTCCAAAGACCTGTAGTACTTAAAGGATATACAAAAGTCATGTTAAACAGCATTCTGTGCTCAAGGTACCAGTGTTTGTTAATTATTAAAGGCATTTTCATCAGACATTCCTTTTACATCTGACATATAAGGCAACTTGTACAGCACATTTACCAATACACAATCAAACAACAGCAGCCAAACTGATCCCAACAGTGTGATTCACAGAGATGATTACTTTAAGTTATCTGTACTCCATCGACAAGCAACAAAGTCCCTTATTTCAGCTTCAGGAGACTCTGAACCACAACATGTAGTTCTGTCTATGAGGTATTAAGGCAGTGGGAGATAGTTCAAGAGAAACTTTATGTGCTGACAGTCTTCTCAGAGCCCCTGAAATGTTTGAGTCCGTGCAGCATCAGTCTATCTTCAAGTGCTTCAATACTCAGCAGGTCTTCAGACAGAGGTAGACCCAGTTTGAGGAGGCGTTTGAGGAAATAGGCCTATCAACTTTCTGACTGAGTGTTGGTTGAGATTTAATATCATTCAAGTGTGTGTTTGGTAAATGGTTGATAGCCTAGCATAAAGACCGAAAACATTCAGGAGAACCTTGTATATTAAGACATGCTTACTTTTCTATGTATGATGAACAAAGAAACACACTTTATCTGAACATCTTTTTGTTATAAATTCACATGTGGTCTGTCATTGCAGTGCATTATACTCTCCTGAATGACTGCAGTGTTCCTTTTCAAACATATTTCTTTATGGAGTCTTCTTTTAGTCTTTTTTTTTTTTTTTTTAACTTGAACTCATGTGCAGTTTTAGAAAAGAGGACAATAAGAGGTGAATACAACCAGCAAGACATGTGAAGACATGAACCATGTCACAATTTGGCATCACTACTCAAAGTGCTTTGCACAACTATGGAAGCCTACATGTGTTTTTTTCTGTAAATTTATCAATCTGGTTTGTATCTTTGTACAACATACATGTGAGGCACTGATGTTAATCTAATAAGGTCAATTGATAGCATTCATTCACATGACCAGCATAGAGGCCAAAAGAGAGACAGCTTACATTGACTACAGTGTGGAGTTGCAGTGCTGGCTATGTAAACTACCTAAAAACTGAGATGCAATCGTAAACTTGAAGTTTTAGGCACCTCGAACCTTACATTAATCATGCAATGCAGCAGGATCCACCTGATTCAATGTCTGTGATCAGGCAAACCCATGTTACAAAGCTTAAAGCTGGTTTGATCAGCTAGCAGTTTGCTCAGAACCGAACTGCGTTTTTGTTTAAATGAAGGACAAAGAACAACAATTAATGCATTTAACACTGGAAAAGATAATCTTGCTGCTCTCCTGATAGGTTTAGGCCAGACTTTGCTCAATTAATTGGCTCATTTTTGCCACTGCCTGCCTACTACATCATCTGATTGGCCTGTAATGTATGTGACTGACAGAGAGATTGTCCAGTCATGTGTATTTTTAATGTTCTGCCCTTCCCAATCTCTTTCTATTGGTCATTGCCCAAATGAACCAGTGAAATATATCCTGAACGGTGTATAATGACCTGTCTATCTGGCGTGTCAGGTTAACCTTAAAACAGCAAATCTTTACAAGAACATCACTTAAGTTATTATTACAGACAGTAATATTGGAGAATGCTTCCCCTTACACAACTTCCACTGCCACAATAAAAAAAATCTACAAATAAAGTGGTTGTTTTATGAATACCCAATGTTTTTGTATCAATCACACGGCTGTTTTGAAAGGAGGAACAAGATATTTTTCATCATCAAGACACTGGTCAGTATCAAGCTAATGTTAATGCGATTTACAGATAGCATCAGGGCCACTTCACACGTCAACATACACTAGGTGACATTAACCAACGTTGGGAAATCATTAAAATTTCAGTGAAAGTACATTTCAATTTTGCTGTGTCTCAGTGCAGGTCAGTGAATCTAAAATGGAGAGAATCATTGTGCTGGTGGAGTGTGACGTTTCCTGATGGCCCCTGACTAATTGTAACTTGCAGACACAGTGGAGTGCCAAACAGGATTAATCCACTATTGCCCCTTTAACTGAGATACAGGTCGCAAAAGTATAGTTAAGGCTCATCACCTCATCATTTGGTACATCTATTCAAGAAATGAAAGTTGTTTTTTAAATGATGCATGAAACTTGTAATTGGAAAACACGACTGTCAACTTCTTGACAGTATAGAGCAGAGAGATGTGCCATGCTTGCCATGGGAGGGTCCTGTAAGCTTGTTGTTACATTAAAGCCATCGATGTCTTAGCATGCAGGGTTCTCTTTAGGAAACAGACCATTTTGTGCAATCAGAATCTACTTGAAGCACTTCTAAAATTTTACTTAAGGTATCTTATTTATGTACAAAAAAGTCACAACAAAAGTTAGACAATGATGGAGTGGACTGAACTGCAATGATCTGCAACCAGCTAACAAGGACTCCAAGCTAGCATTGTTGCCTCAGACACTCGCAGAGAAAAACATTACTTGTTTAGGTAAGTATATTGTCATACTTAAAGTGCTCCGAGAGCATAAACCCCTACCAAGGCATTTCCAACATTGTCAGGTGAGTTTTTGTCAAAAATTTGGGAAACTGCCCTATTTCATACTGTTAAAAAATCCCAAAACAAACAAAAAAAACCATTCTGCATCCAAATCTGGGTTCAGACCACCACCAAAATCGTAAGACTTTTTCCTTGTGCCATGACCAACATTCCCTGAAAAAAATCATGAAAAATCTTTTGCAAACTTAGTAAGTTATTAGTGAAAATTTTGACCCTCCGCATCTCACAATGTTGACAGATCATCCAAAAAGTCCTGCATCTGCATTCAAATCACCACCCAAGTCGAATCACTTCTTCCTTGTGCCACAACCAACATTCTCTGAAAATTTAATCAAAGTCCATTCATAACTTTTTGAGTGATCCTGTTCACAAACTTACAAAACAACAAAGAAACTAATAAATGCTGGTGAACCATATCCTCCTTGGTAGAGGTAATTATATACACAAGTGAGCTTTTAGAAGTGCTTTTCAGTGGTTTTCCTTTGAACTGAAACAAGGTGGTTTAACTATGTTTCTTCTTTATGTTAAGCTTAAAAGTCCACTGCATATGCAGAAGTCCAAGTTGTTTTAGCTACTTGCCTAGTTCGGGTGTTCACTGTCCATCAGTTGTCTCATCAGTATGGCAGTTTTCCAAAGACAGTGCACAGGGCCAAATCCTGAGACCAGACCCATGCAAACAACCCCATGAGACCCTTGGCTTGGCTCTTGCATTTGTACAGTAATCTATTGCTGATGCCAGTGGCTGTAAGCTTAGCATAAAGATTAAAAAGACATTGTAACAGCTAGCTTTGATATCAAAATCAACATCAAGCACTCCGTAAAGTCACTGCTTGACAAATCTTGCTATTAATGTATGAAAATATCAGAGTGATGGATTGGCTTTGTTACAGGGTGTAATACAGGGTAAAGAAACAAGTTAGTCAAACCTCCAGGAGGCTAGCATTGTAGCCAAGAAACACGTTTGATTTAGTATATACACTGTCAAATTGTGTGTATAAATGGGCTTTTAGGAGTCATTTTAAGTGTTTTTCATTTTCAATTAACCAAGGCAGCAGTGGGTGCTGGTTTGGCGGAGTGGTAAGCAATCAGACATGACCCATGTACATGCTTCTGCCGGTTTGGGTTCAATCCAGCCTGTGGCCTGTTTGCAGAGTATCTTTCCCTATACTCTTTTGCCCCCTCTTACAAGTCTGTCCACCATCTCTCACTCTCCTGCCAATAAAGGCCAAAAAATGCCCCAAAATAATCTTAAAAAACAACAAAAAAAACAAAAAAAACAAGGCATCTGTTTCACTTTTGTTCCTCTTTATGCTAGCCAAGCTAATCTGCTATCAGGTTATGGTTATAATAATAATAAAAGAGGTTTGTATTACTCCTTCCATTTTTCTTTATCAAGAAAAGTAAATAAGCTCAATACCTCAAATGAAACTTTGCCGTAAATTCATTGTTACATTGATAGTTGGACCACTTAAGTATCTCTCAGTAAAGTCAATTGTTCACAGTGGTTCAAGATGTTTTAGCTCCTTTCCTGGTTCTGGCTGTGCTGCATTGTCTGTTGTCTCATCATGTCCCAGAACAACATGCTGAGGACAGTGTGTGGGGCCAAACGCAGGAAGACTGGGCCCATGCCTTTATACAATCCCAGCAGGCCTTCAGTCTGACACACCTTCAGTATACAGTCTGAAAATCCATGATACAGACGACCCTAAAGGCAAACAGGAAAAGATCTGAACTTTAATACTTGATCGCTTTTTGTGGCATTATTCAGTGCAAGAACAAATTTTGCACTCACTCTATGAGACTCATCCACGGGCTGGTTGTAAAGGCGTGTGCTGATGACGTCAAATGGTGTCATTGTGACCGCCACAGCAACCCCACTAACCATGGCAGCCAGCAGAGCCGTGAGCCAGCTGTTCGGACTGAACCACTGATAGAGGAGACAGAAACAGATAAGGAGGTGAGGCTGACGATGGTAATGTCACATCAACTGCACTCCTATGTGTGCTGTAAGAATTTCAGCTGTTTAGCACGTCTACCTGGGAATGTGACACCCAGTCCTTGGCCGAGGTGAAGGTTGCCAGCTGAGCAGCTGATCCCACCATGACCCGAGGCACAGCCCCATTCACTCCCCTCCAAAGACCAATCACACCTTCTCTTCTATAGATGGTAGCAAAGGCATCAGACACCCCCTGAAGAGGAGGAAGAAGAAGACATTAGAGTTGGATGTTTCAGATTATAGACACATGGTATGTTCCTCCTTTTAAGTAACATTTCACAAGTCTATAATGCCTATTATATAGAACTTAAAGTCACAACACACAAAATGTGATATACTTTTAACATACATTTAGGCAGAGTGTGTAAATGTGTCTTGTTTGGTTGCTTAATTCACGGAATCCCATTTTATTCACACATGTCCGCATTAAATGGCATCACTATATGATTCAAAGGATCTTTTATACATAATGGAGTCTTACAGAGTATGAATTTTGCAGAATTAGTTTGTCAACTGTTTCTGTGTTTTGTCAATCATTGTTTTCACTTGTCACTGTTTTCTAGGTGTTTGTTTAGGAGGGGAGGAGGAGTGCTTTTGATTTCTCCTGATATGCTTGTCAGGTGGAGCTTTGTTTTGTGTCCACACCTTGTTTGCCAATTATAATGACAACAGGATGTCCTGCTTAACAGGTTTAAGACCTTTAACAAGATGTGGCAGCTATCAGTCAAGCACTTTTAGACACAATAACGTCCTTTGGTCCTGAGGTCAACAAAAATAAAAATATGCTCCTCCAGCTAAGGCAGGTTTGAGTAGGTGTGACTGCCTTACAGGGTATGGTGCCCTGTTGCAAATGTTTTTCAAGAATATGCACTAAACGTCTTTTTTAAAGGGATAGTTTGGCAGTTTATTAGGTTGTAGGCAGTACATTTCTCTGGTATATACAGTCACCACAGTGACAGAAATCAGCTCTGCCCTTTAAGGAGCTAACTTATAAAGAGGCTGGGCTTTACATTGCAGCTGTAGGGCCCACGAAGTCTGAGTGATTTGGGAAATTGTGGGTAAAAATGATTTCTTTTTAAAGTGTCAGCGTGATTGTACTCTTAAATTGACTGTACGAAACAGACCTGGGTTGCCAATATTAGAGCCTCAATATGTGGAACTGCATGGCCATAACTCTCCAGACTTCGAGTACTCATAATGGACTCATTTACAATACTTTTGTTTCCACAAGCAAGCCTACTTGTTTTGGTACTACTTCTTTCCAGACACTTAGGCTGTACAGTGTGCAGAAGTGCTTAGATTCAGGGGCTTGCTGGCAAAAAGTGAGTTGATGTTGATGTGTCCACTGGGGCGTACAATCTTCCCAATACTATTTTTTATTTGGATAATTATTGGTGCATCAATGACACTAAAATCATTTTATCTGAATGCAAATGATAAAATAACACATAAAGATGAACAGCTAATAATGAGTTTGTAGGTTTTGTTTGCACTCTCTTACCAGGTGGTTATGCTGGTGGCCCACAGCGATGGCTTCAACAGTTTGAGCCTGCAGATGGGTCTTCACCTACACACAAAACAGGGAGCACAAATCTGTTTTAAAACAAAAAAAAAAATCAGAAATATCTCTGTGCTTTAGATGACCTGGCTTGAGCCCCATGACATACTTTACCAGACACCTCTGACTCTCACTACTTTATTCCCCCTGATCATGATGATCCAATGATTGTCACAGTTATCCAATGCACATGACCAAGAAGCTTCTCAGAACTGCAGATCGAGTCAATAAAATAATCTCTTTCCACTTTCTATCTGCCAACAGCAAAGAGTGAGGAGCTACATGATACTGTAAATAGTATTGTGAGTATATTTGGCAGCAGAGGGGAGGTGGAAACAGCATCTAGTATGTTAAGTGACCTAGATCTATACAAATATGTCATTAAACAATATCATCTTTCCATGACGGTGCAGAATGGTCAGATGCTTTTAGGCGTATTGACTGAAAGTTGAGAGGAAGAAACAACAGCACCACTCCTCCTGCAGTAAACATGAGGGGAAACTCAGAGGTCATTCATACACAGGGCTGTAAAATCAGAGACAATGAAATCTGAGGCTGATGTTTATGTCAAAACACATGTACAGAATCATACAGTATGGTTCATGTTTCTATAAATACTAATTAATATCTTTTTAGCAAACTTTGAATATATATTCTTAGCAATCTGGACAGGAAATGGTTAAATAAACACATAATCATATTGTTTAACTCGTGATCTGTCAAACTAAATTTATGAGGTTATGTGTGACCGTAGACAAGCCTGACTCAGCTGCACACACCTATTTCATGTCACTTTGCCTCAAAGGCCCTGCAGCTTGATAAAAATAGACTAAGATATTTGAGACACCTTTGAAACTCAGCTGCTGTGTTTTCATGTCACTGTTTGAGTTCAGGCCAAGTGCTGATCACTTGTGCTGATCACTTTTAAGATCAGTTTTCTTTTGAGACTCTCAATGTTGTTTTTTGGATCAGCTTAAAGCATGAGGTTTCCATCCATTTTTTTCCTGTAAAAACTCTCTTTAAGTCTTAGATTTATAAATGGGCCAAGGACGACCTGATGATGTTGTATTCTTGTAATGTCTTTGCGATCAAAAGCTGCCATCATTTGATTTTCAAGATATTCCTAAAATGTCATAATTCTAGCATAAGAGATGGACAGAGAGATAGACTAATGCATGCTTTTAGAACTAGCAGGCTTGACTACTGTAACGTTAAACAAAAAGCATGATCAATAAGCTACAATTAATACAGAATTCTGCAGCAAGAGTGCTGACAAAGACCTGAAGGAGAGCACATAGTACACCTATTTTAAAGTCTTTAGGTTTTATTAATTTATAAAGCTCTACATGGCCTGGCACCAGACCACCTCACAGAGATGGTTTTGGTTTATGAACCAGGGCGGCCCCTCAGATCCTCAACTTATAAGGTTAATGTCCCGACATCTTGAGATAACATATGTAACATATAATATAACATATGGATACATGCACTTTATCCAACCATCTCAGAGAAACACCTAAAACCTAGTCTCAGACGGTCTTTCCCAACTCCCATTCAACTAATTCAACTAATTTCTGCTTCTGAAAAGTTGAATGATGTCACTCTATGATGTTTCAATCCTTTACGTCCTGAAATTACAGAAAAATGTGAATCCACCTGTAGCATTCAGACAGTATCTCTGTTTTAAGTTACACTCAACCTCATGAGTAAACCCAAATGAGTTAATTAACAGCCAAATGTCAGACACAAGCTAAAAGACAAGACAGCTAATGTGGAAAGATGATACACTTGGTTGTCCTCTGGAACAATCACCACATGTATTATGCAAAAGGTTGCAGGTGAACTATTTTAGTGCGAGCACACAGTGGTATTTGATTGGTTACTGTAAGCACTACCATCCAGCATTAAAACCTAGACAGCGTGTGAGTGTGTGTGTGGCCTTTGAACTTGGTGACAAACAAACACGGTTGCCTAATCGAGGGTTTTACTACTCAGCAACATTTTATTTAGTATATCAGCTCTTTCAATCTGCTGCAGGGACTTTAGTGTGTAAGATCACTTTACATTTGTTCATTCATTCTCTACAGAGCTTATGTAACCTCAAGTAGCAGGATGTGTGCAGAGTTCACTTTTATCTATGAACACTGACTATGCTACTTTCAGCAGTATCTTTTTTTTGCTTTCCTTTTGAGTGTAAAAGCAGAAGCGCAAAAAGAACTCAATGTGGGTTGTCAGTAGCCCAGTGGTTATGTCCACCCATGTACAAATGTTCAAAAAAATACAAAAACAACAGAAAATTAATGAAGCAAATAAATGTAGCACAAGATAAGACTTCAGCTCAATGCACAAACAATATCATGCGAGCCAACAGCACCTTTTAAAAGTGAGTTATGATGCATGACCATAAAACACCAATTTCAAATAAAGGCAAGACGTGCTCAGAATTTTAAAAGAACTTCAAAACACTGCTGCCATATTCTGCTGGTAAATAAAATTAAAAGAAAAACACACAACACAATGAAATTCAGAAACATCATTGTGTTTGGTAAATATTATACTCCAGACTCCTCACTCCACCCCTCAGGACCAAGCACCCAACCTGGGAGGACAGAGTCTTTTCCATCTCGGCTCCCCACCTCTATCTGGAAGTCCCTCCATCCCCTCCCCCACATATAAAACTGTACTGATCCACATCCACATTTAAATCAGTTCTTCAGACTCACCTTTTTACACAAGCCTTAAATGTGTGAATGTACTGAGTGCTTACGTGCTACTCCATTGTTCTTCAATCGTACTTTGTTTTATACTGTGTTGATCTTTCACTTAATGCAAAGTGTCTTTGAGTTTTATAAATAAAATGTATTATTATTGTTATCATTATTATTACTGTTATTCTCATTATTATTATTGAAATGCTTGTTATGGATCTAATGCCAGTGACATGTTTCAAAAGTGAGGGCCATGGCAACAAAAGACTGGAGAACATGAAATGCTAAAACACAAAAACACTTCTAGAAACTTCTTAACAGTAACTAGAAGTGCTCTGGGAACACACACCCCAGCTAAGACATTTCCTTGAAAAAAATCCTGGATCCACTTCTTCCTTGTGCCATGACTAACGTTCACTAAAAGTTTGAAGGAGCTTGGGGACAAATCTGATCCCTTCCTTTTTCCCGTCAGTCCCCACTCTCTTGTTCTCTTCTTGATTTATAACTATATACTGTTCTGCCCCTTGAGCATAAAAAAACTTATTGACAAGACCAATAAACTATCAAAATTAGTCTCAGACGGTCTTTTCCTAACTCCCATTCATGTGTACTAAGTGGCGCTCTGACCATTGCCCAAAGGTTGGTGAAAGCATGTCTGGTTATTTGCCCTGTGTCAACTATGTGATTGACTTCTGACCAGTCCAGGAAGTACCCCACCTCCCGCCCAATGACTATGGAATAAGCTCCAGCCCCCTGCAACCCCAAGCGGGTATGGGCGGTGTAGACGATACATAAGCATACATGGAGTCTTTGTGATATGGGGTCACAAGCAATACACAAATATTTTCAAGATGTGATCATTACTCTTATTTTAAAGTTTTCACTAGAAACATAAAGAAAAGTAAACTCACCAAATAAGCAGGAGAGGCAATAAAGGCACCCAGCGCCCCCGCCGCTGCCCCTGACAGCAAACTCCCTCCATGGAAAGAGGTGACCCCCAGAGCCTCACAGTAGGAGTAGAAGCCCAGCCTCACCCCGTTCATCACCCCCTGGTACATCAGTCCCACTGAGAGCCCTTTCTGCAGGCCCCGCAGGCCGTCTGTGCGGCCAACCACCCAAAGGGCCTGCAGGACCCCTCTATAGTGTCTCTGGTAGGACCCCCGAGCACGGAGCTCTCCCTGCAGCTGCAGGCGAGTTTTCACCACCTCCAACGGGTTGGTGAACACACAGGCGGCGCAGCAGGCAAGAGCACCGAGAGCAAAGTCCAGAGGAGGCCAGACGGTTTGAGGGGGCGACGTGGGGCCAAAGACACTACGGTGGGGGACAGTAGACACTGTGGAGGTCATCCTGTGAGAGGGGTGGGCCACAAAAACAGACTCTTCTGTGGAAGATTTCAGCAGTGAAGCAATGGTCATCCCTGAAAGATGATCTTCACAGTTTGTTCTCTAAGTGAAGTCACCTCTGGGTTTGTTTCAGATCAAGCTGGTGTGTTGTGCTCTGTACAGAACAGTAAAGTCACAAACAAAACAGCTTTTGTGATGATAACTCATTTACTATCAATTTTTCAAGAGATACAGCAGCCCACTCCGCTCTTTTCTGGCCTTTCAGCCGCTTCTGTTAGCTTCCATCTCTGCAAGTCTGGTCAAGAGAGGCACCATCTGAAAGAAAAGTATAAGGATTCAAACTTTTATTCACTTTGGCTCACTTTTAAAATGAAAGAAGCATTTATAAAAACATTTATCTTAAATCTCTTAACAATTTATTCGTCTTTCACAACGGATTAGAATTTCTTGTTCAGTTTAGCAGTGTACACCGTTTTTGCAAAAGGAAACTTCTCCACAAATCTGCACAAAAATCAGTCACTTTCATTCATCTCACTGATCAAAACTGAGGACTTGGCTCTTTGTACAAATATCAAACAAGACAGCTTGTAAGCTTTATTGAAATAAGCACAGCATAATCAAAATCCACCAGAAAGACACAAGTATGACATAAATATTTATGAAATGGAGCATCTGTAAGATCTAGGGACTTCTTGGGTGTCTTGGGTGAAAATATTGACTGAGGAATCACAGTCAAGATTCAGAGAAGATTGTCTTTAACAGAGGACAGGATGTTCATGATGTTAAGAACCTGTCTCATTCTGTGGTGTCATATGGCTTTCTGTCAAATGGTACAAGGTTTGCTGGTTTTTATCTGACGTTGAGTCATAAAAATTTAGTACTCATTTAATGATGTACTGTATATCATGGTATGTTTTTTACATTCTACTCTTATATAAAGATGAACAGTATTTTTGTGAAAATTATAGATCACACGTTTTTCACATTCTGTTTACATTCTGTCTATATCTGGATTTTTTAGGCTATTCTTTATATATTACATTTTCTGTTACATTCTGTTTATAGCTACATTGCAAAGAGTTGTTATATTTTGGATATATCAAAGAATTTTTTACAGAGTGCTATTTTCAAATACCATTACATGTTAGCACATAGTTTGATGCCCCTTCTAAGCTCTCGAACTCCTTTACACATGTGTATTATACATTTTGAATTTTGTATTTTCATTTTGGTTTTAGAGTCTTGATCCAGGTACAACACTTTTTGTTCTGTTATGTACTGTATGATATAATATTTGAATGACAGTCAGGAATGCGTGAATATTACATCTCAAATGGGGAAATTTGTGGCTGTTGTGGTAGAATAAATAAACGAATAATATGTTACCATATATTTTTTAAGAATTTATAACACGATCAGTGTGTCTCAAACAGTAACAAAAACATCATTTTCTGTGGCTCTGACCAATAAACTGACACAAAAAATATATATTACAACTTAAACAAAATGTCTTGAGACATAATGTTTGCAAACATGCAATAGTTCTGAGGGGACAAAAATGAACTGACATTTTAAGTAGTTGTGTTTTTAAATCAGCTGGATAGATAGTTTGTTATGTGAGTTGGTAGGAAGCCAGTTAGGTAGTCAGGTAGATTGCTAAATGGTTAATAAGCTTGACAGCTAGTTAGTCAAGTGGGTAGGTAGTTATGTATTTAGCTGGTTACTCAGAAAGTTATGCATTAAGTAGGCAGGCCAGTTAGTTAGATAAAAAGTTAACTTGCTAGCTAGCTTGTTAGTTGATCAGTTAATTAGTGGGAAGGTACTTCATTGATCCCTGAAGAATTTCAAGTTTCAGTTGTGAAGCAAATACAAGAAATAAAAAAGGCCAGAGGAGGATAAGAAAACACTGTGACTATCGTGGGGGAAAATAAAGAAAGGCAAATATATGCATAATCTAATCTAAAGTTCTAAATGAATCAAACAAAAAGTTTATGTGTATGACCTTTCATAGAGAAGAAGAGTATGAGAACAGTAATGTAAAAATGAACGCAAGTGTATGCCAATGGACTAAAGTAGTGAAAGGATAAATGAATAGAGTATGTTTGCATGGACTTAAGTCATTTATTAATGAACAGAAAGAAATTAGCCTAAGATAGAGTGATGAATGGATAAATACATGAACAGTATCTGTGCACATGGACCAAAGTAATGTATGAATAAAGAGGTGTGTACCTGGTCTAGAGTGGTAAATGAATGAACGAATATGTCAACAGAGTAATGTATATATGAACAGAAGTATATGTATGTCAATGAAATAAAGTTGTGAAAGAATAAATACATAAACAGGAGTATATGTGCATAGCCTGAAGTAATTTAAAATGAATAGAAGTATGTGTACATGGGATACAATAGTGAAAAAACAAGGGAGCAGGGCATGGACTAAAATAATGTACGAAGGAACGGAAGTAAATGTCACTGGAATAAGACAGTGAGAGATCAGTTGAATTGGTGGTCAGGAGCATGTGTGCATGGACCAAAGTAAAATACAGAAAAATGTTAGTTGTTGTTGGACCAAAACAAATTAAGAAAAACTCATTTAAAAGGAATAGATTTGAAGTATACATATTCACATGGCAGGTTCTACGCTACGGTCAGGACAGAGAATTCCTCATGAGAAAGACCGAAATGAATCCTGCTGGAATGAAAACATTCAGGTTTGAGCTCCAAACATGACACACATTTAGAAAACAAGTCAGAAAACACTTCCCTCTGTTTTTCCTCTCTAAACCTGCAGCATGTTAAGGTTTTATAAAGCTACATCCCCTGTAGTCATAGTCACAGAAAGGCTTCATTTAAATCACGAAACAATAGATTAAAAAACAAACAAACAAAAAGATCTGACACGCAAAGATTACATGACATTAGCCAGCTCCACTTTTTACCTCACTTGTATTCATTGAAACTCTTTACGACTGGACTGAACTGCAGCCAGACTTACCACGACATAAAACTTCCTCACAAGCATCGAAAACCTCTAAAAATAAAATGTTGTGGTTTTTTTAATTAGCCAGTACTCACTGTGTCTGTGTGTGGTGGTCCCCCTGTGCAGTCCCATTCTTCCTCTCTCCCCCATCATTGTAAACATGTGTCCTCAGCACATTCATTGTACCAGGCTCCGCCCCCCGTCTCCTCTCACAGCCTATCAGCTGTCAGACCTGTCTGCCAACATCGCCACTTCCTGGAGTCTGCACCAATCACAGAGCTCTTTTTTGAACTGCCCCCGCTCCCATCCAATAGGATCTCTCTGGGTAAAAGGTTAGAGCTTGTCAAAGGACAGGAGGTGGAGGGTCTGAGGAGGGACCAGAGAGCAAAGATTAAAAGGGAGTCAGTGATTATGAGCAAAACAAGGTCAATGAGTCCGACAGAGTGAGGTAACCTCAGGAGCAAAACAAACAAACAAACAAACCTGCTCTTTGTGTTATTATTGTACATTACTGTTAAAAGGCTATATTTTTACAGTGAACTCTAAAGGGAACAAGAGGTTAACATCAATGAGGTATAAAGACAGACTATTTAACATTTTGGAATAATAAATACACATGTAGGCAGGGATGAAGTGGGAAAGATAGGACGATTCTGTACTGGGGTCCCCTTAAAACAGTTAAATATCAGCCACATTTTGTGTTTCAAGATTTATTTACTTTGCCTTTACAAAATGAGCTTTTCTTATTTTTCATTGCAAAAAAAAAATCAGGCATCTTTTGCATGGTTGTAACCCAATAAATGACATTTATTTAAAAAAGCAATTTGGAGTATTTATAAGTGAGTTTTAGATTTGATTATGCTTTTTGATGTATATCTGAACATCTGAATGGACTGTTAGATATTTAGATCTTGATGATGACAGGTAGTGGAGTAAGACAGGTGTGTATTTTTTTTTTTCAGAGTTGATAACACCTTAAATGTAAACGATAAATAAAAACATGCTGAATGCTTGAATTGGTTCAAATCCAGAAAGTTACCTGTACTGCATAGCCAAGTACCATTTATACAAGATCTTAAGCTAAAGGGTGTTTTCTCCACTGTTTGGAGCTTATTTTTGCCTCTGGACAGAAAAAGGTGGCCATTGCTTTTTAATCAAGATTTGACTTCTTTAAGTATTTAAGTGCTTTCTTTGACCAACAAATAAAATAAACAGTACAAACAAACAATGATAATTAAATGGTTCATTTGTACATCATATGCTTGGTTTGAGAATCTGTGCAGAGCTGATTTGGGGCTCTATATCAATATCTTTTCATGGGCAGTGCCCCTGGCATGTAGGTTTTCACAATTGTGCAGTGCGGTGATATTTATGTCAAATGATTACTGTGTTCCTTTACAAACACATATTTGTCCAAGCTGACATTAGGCAAGAGGCAGAGTGCACCCTGAACCAGTTGCCTGGCGATCTCTCATACTCGTACCTTCGGGCAATTTGGAGTCACCAGTCAACCTAATAAGCATGTTTTTGGTCTGTGGGAGGAAGCCGGAATGCCTGGAGAGAAACCATACATGCAAAGGAAGAACATGCAAACTGCACATAGAAAGGCCCTGCCCAGCCAGGGGATTGAACCTTGCTATGATGCACATGCATTATCTGCTACGACACCATGTATCTGTATTTATTTAGTCAAATGTAATGTGCAGTGTGCTTGGACCACAGCTCACTGTATGTGGAAAATATATATTCATCTATGTTTCTGCAACCTTAGTTTATATGTATCACAGAGGAAACATCAATATATTAGACTATCACACTGAAACAACTGACTGGTAAACTTATCACACTTCATCTGTACCATTTTGATACAATACAGCAAAGTGTAAATAAGACAGAAATACTTCCTGGTCTACAGTTAGATAAAGCTAGATAAAAAGCCTCATCTGTCTGGGGCCTCTAAATGATTTTAACGTCTTTGTTGATGCGGTATATTAAGAAACCACAAGAGGGCAATGTTCAATACCTTTCTT
Source organism: Cetoscarus ocellatus (assembly GCA_037902135.1). Classification (NCBI taxonomy): domain Eukaryota; kingdom Metazoa; phylum Chordata; class Actinopteri; order Labriformes; family Labridae; genus Cetoscarus; species Cetoscarus ocellatus. Next base: position 559,385 of record JBAMNC010000561.1, read on the forward strand.
AATGCTGATGATCCCTTTACCTAAAAAGATGAGCGAGGGAAAAATGTTTACATATAAATATACAAACCCAACACCTAACCGATATTTCATCATGTCTTCTAACCAATGATATGGAATATTGAAAAAAAAAAACAATTAACACATTCCATCGAAAACTTCTTGATGTTTAAGACTGAGTTCCTATAAATCATTGCAGGCAACTGCAGCAAGACTGAGTGCAGCCCTTATGTTGAATTTGCTACTGTAATTAAACACCACCTTATAAAAAAGATTGAAAATAGTAGAATAAAAAAGACACACTGTCAAGCCTGAAAGGCCTCTGTGTGACTCCAATTAGCATCTGCAATTGTAGGATGTGTCCTTGGTTCCCCATCAGGGATCACCTCAGAGGGGCCTCTAAAATTGTCAGCAAGTTGTCAAAATTAGAGCCACATTTTTTTTAAGTGAAGCAATCACATGGGATCAGTCTTCCTAGACTTAATCGTACATTTATAGGGATGAGTACATGAGTACATGGGTAGTGTGCTGACAGCTCCTTTGACGGTTTTGGAGTTATTGTCTATAAAACATTGTAGTGCTATGAATTCAGCTGCATTCAAATGACATTTTATTGTAAAGTGAATTAATCCAAAAATAATTGTTTTAGTTCCCTGACAAATTCAAATTTCTCTATTTTTCTTGCTCTTCTTCTCCTCAGCACTGTTCCCTTAAAGAGACGGTTCAGTATTTTTGAAGTGGGGCTCTATGAGTTTCATTTCAATGGTAAATACATTAGAACAGCTATTTCCAGAAGTTCTGCTCCTGGGAGGAAAAAACTGGCACACAAGTTTGACCACACATTGGTGCCAGTGAGGCTAAAAGTTTTGTGAAAGCTACAGAAATTTAGCTGAAAAAAAAAAAGCAGTGAAGGTGACATCACACAAATCTACTGATTTACCTTGTTGCACCTTTGTGATATGAGTCTGTAAAACGTAAAGATTGGTTATTTGCTGAAGGACGATATTGGACATCTCAATAAGCAGGAAAGCAGAGAAGGTTAAGCACCTTTGACTTTGACATTTGTTGAATGGAATCAATATAAATCACAGGAATCTGTGTTGTGATTCATTTCAGTAGTATTGGATGTTAGTGCCAGTACCAGATTTCGCATCTATCCTGATGTGTGACCTGACCAAAAGTCCAGATTTGGGTTTTCCCACACATGAGCATTCAAAGAACTTAAAGACAGCGACAGAGGAGACATGGAGGCCTTTATTGTTCAACTATGCTTTATAGTACAGTGCCATATCTCTCACCCACCATGGCCCCCTACACACATTAGTCAACAACTTAACCACCACCGTGCACACATAACACACACACACACATACACTCACACTTATCAATGTAAACATTGCAGGCTTAAAGAGTGATACAAAAAGCAAGGTAGTCTTTAACTGCTCCTGGTACTGGGTCCATTCTTCACAAGTTCCTCTCTCTCTGAAGTTCAGAGGAGGTTAACACAGAAATGTTGTTTGGTTAATAATCTTTTGCAGAACAACAGGACTCTCCTGTTCTCTCTCACAAACACTCATGCACACGCACAGTCAGAATCCTCATTCAACCAAATGTTTTTATCAAAGTGTAGTTAAAGTGTTTGATTTTTGAAAGCTTGCTGTAGGCAGAAGGGAGAATAGTGAATTTCTGAAGTGGAACATCTAACTATGATTATGTTTTTCCCATGATCCTCTGTATAGGAAAAAGGCCTTGTGTGTCAGATCCCTTGTGTGGTCACAGGATCTCCCTGATCCTGCCTGGAGCTGCATTACCTTTTAGCACGTACAAAGTACAAGGCGTTGGTTTTAGGGTAATACTTCACATTCTGTTTTTTGTCCATGAGGCCCCCAAATATGATGAGCTCTCCACGGCCCTGTACCACCGTGTGAAGGCTGGTCTCTGGAGGCCCTGTGACTGCTGCGGGAGTCCCGTTTCCCATAAACTCTCCAGGAAACAACCCCAGCAGACTTGGCCCGGGACACGTCCAGTACGTACATCTGCATGGGCTTGCAGTTAAGGGACTGGTACAGTGGTTTCCCCACATTCAGGCTCTGAGGTGGATGATGGCCAAGACGACGGGCAATAGGTGGGATAGCATGTCCATCAGCTCCTGTGGCCTGTGGGGGGCTGGAGGATGATGAGGGAGGGGTTCCAGGAGGACCCGCTCCTCCTCCTCCCCCACTGCTTCCTCCTCCAGGAGAAACCCCCTGTGTCTGAAGAGAAGATGAAGAAGAAGACGGTAATGATGAGGAAGATTTGTTTTTCACTGCCTCCAGACCTCGGCGTAAGGCAGCAGGGGATACTGCTCCTGGGGGAGTGCGAGGAGAGCCTGAGGGGGGAGTATGCAGGCCATTGGTGCTGGGCACCTCTGGGTGTGGAGCAGCAGAAGGGGGGGACTCCCAGCCATAGTCTGTGGAAGCTAGTGGGTGAGGGCGTGAAGGAGGAGACGCAGCCTGGGCCGGACTGGTCCTGGGAGAAGGGGAAGATCCATTTAATAATGGAGGGAGTGGAGGAAGAGGGGGGCTGTCGGGCCCTTGTGAAGGAGATTGCTGTTGTGATGATGATGGGCTTCCATCTCTGGCACCTCCTCTGGCTGAGGGCCGAGGTCTCAGGGTGCCCCATCGACCATTTACACATGGTGCCTCTTCAACAGCTCCCAAGACAACACCAGCAGCCCCGCTCCTAACAGGAGACTGAGAGCGCAGGGAAGGCGGTTCAGGGCCCAGAGGGGCAGGTGTGGCACTTATGGGGGAGGGCCGAGAGTTAAGACTCGGGCTGAGAGGGGCTCGGCCTGACGGAGCCTGTGAGAAAACAACCACACACTGGCCCACCTTAAGAGAAACGACAGTAGAAAAAAAAAAAATATCACACATTAGAAATAAAATTACATAATCGATTTCTACATGGACATAAGGCTGACCAACACATAAAATGAAAGGCAAGGCAAGGCAAGTTTATTAGTAGAGCACAATTCGTACACAAGGTAATTCAAAGTGCTTTACAGAACAAGAAAAATGCATTAAAATCACAATACAAAATAAAAAAAAGAATCATTATTAAATGAACTTTAAAAGAAAGAGAAGAGTGCAGATAAGATCCTTTCAGTCATATGCACAGTTAAACAGAACTGTTTTGAGCCTAGATTTGAACATTGTCAGAGTCGAGGCCTGTATCACATCTTCAGAAAGACTGTTCCAGATTTTAGCTGCATATAACTGCAACCCTGATTCCCCATGTTTAGTCCTGACTCTGGGCACCAGCAGGAGGCCGGTCCCTGAGGTCCTCAGAGTCCGAGATGGTTCATATGGCACTAACATGTCAGAGATGTACTTTGGTGCTAGGCCATGGAGAGACTTGTACACACGCAGAGCTGCTTTAAAGTCTATTCTCTGAGCCACAGGATGCCAGTGTAGGGACCTGAGCACGGAACTAATGTGCTCATACTTCCTGGTTCTGGTCAGAATCCGAGCAGCAGCATTCTGGATGTACTGCAGCTGTCTTACAGCTCGTTTGGAGAGGCCAGTGAGCAGGCCGTTACAGTAGTCTAACCTACTAGAGACAAATGCATGGATAAGTCTCTCCAAGTCAGGTTTAGACACTATACCTTTGATTTTGGCAATGTTTTTTAGATGGTAAAAGGCTGCTGATGTTATTGATTTGATGTGGCTGTTAAAGTTCAAGTCTGAGTCCATTACTACCCCGAGATTTCTAACCTGATTTGTAGGTTTTAGAGAGAGAGACTGGAGGTGACTGTTGACACTTTCTCTTTCTTTCTGTGGACCAAATACAATGACTTCAGTCTTGTCTGAATTTAGCTGGAGAAAGTTGTTTTGCATCCACACACTGACCTGTTGGAGGCAGTGACAGAGTGAATCCACTGGTCCATATTCACTAGCTGTCAGTGAGACATAGATCTGAGTGTCGTCTGCATAATTGTGGTAGGACACATTATTACTTTGTATTAGCTGGCCTAAAGGCAACATGTAGAGATTGAACAGAAGAGGTCCCAGGATTGACCCTTGGGGCACCCCACAGGTCAAGGCCATGTGGTCTGAGACACAGTTACCAATTTCAACAAAGTACTTCCTGTCTTCTAGATAGGACTTCAACCAATTTAGGGCAGTGTCAGAGATGCCCACCCAGTCCTGTAGTCTCTATAAGAGGATCTCATGATCGACAGTGTCAAAAGCAGCACTCAGATCTAGCAGGATTAAAACTGAGACTTTGCCTGCGTCAGTGTTCAGGCGGATGTCATTTGTCCCCTTGATAAGAGCGGTCTCAGTGCTGTGATGGGGTTTAAAACCTGACTGGAAAATATCAAAGGAGTTGTTTATTAGGAGAAAGTCAGTAAGCTGTTGGTAAACAACTTTTTCAAGGACTTTGCCTAAAAACAGCAGATTTGAGATGGGCCGGTAGTTGTTCAGTACTGTGGCATCAAGACTGCTCTTCTTTAGGAGAGGCTTTATGACCACAGTTTTCAAGGCCTTTGGGAATGTTCCAGATTGTAGTGACATGTTAACTATGTGAGCGAGTGGTGGTAACAAACTGCTCAGCACAGACTTTAGAAATCTAGTGGGTAACACATCGAGGCAGCATGTAGATGAACTCAGACTGGTGATGATCTCTTGGACAGTTTTGTCAGTTACAGGTGCAAAATGAGTCAGCTCTTAGTGTCTAGGTGGCTGCAGGGTTGTTATTGGTGTTGTGGAATTGATGGAAAGACTCCAACATGATCTGGCCCATTTGAAAAGAAATTTAAAATAAATACAAATTGTTATTTCCATCAGTATCCATAGACACATTTGTTCCTAACATGTCCTCCTGGTCAGGGTAAAACTGTTCTTACTGCGTATGCCTGCCTTTCCCTTTACTGTGCATGTCTGAAGGTCCTCCAGACCTGCACTGTCCCACTGCTTTTGAGGTGCAGGATAAGCCTGTTGACATACATGCTATTAACTAGACAGTTGCAGACGCAAGCAGCAGCATACACATGACAAAGAAATTTGGTGTATCAGTACAACCAGTGAACTTGTATATCAGTAACTTTCAGTTTACTGTTTGTATTATTGTAATTTCTCTGGCTGTGCTTTCTTAAATACATGATACTTATTAGTATACTGTGATATGATTATGAATAACTTCTTGTTTAGGTATTCGAGGTTGCATTCACTGTTTTCTCGGGTGCTTAAACAACATCTATCTCTTGTTAACACTGATGGGTAAAAGGTCATTAGTTAATATAGTTACACATTAAAATGTAACAACATCCCTACTCTCAGAATTACCCTAACTGTTGCAATGTTTGTATTTAATTTTCTTGCAACAGCAAGTTCTATACAGGCCTAGGTTTCTGTGTGCCCTCTAGTGAGATCATTCAGCAACACGTTTCACATGGAAAGGATATAAACAAAAATGCTCATGACACCAGCAGCCACAAACATGAACACAAGGGCAAACAACAAATAAGCTGAGCTTTTGGTTTAGCAGGAAAGTGACTGTCCTCAGCACATTATGTTGGCTAATTCTAAAATAATGGACAAAACACAGAAATCCAATGTCACAGAGAAGAGAGGAGAAAAGTAAATCTCTTTAACTAAGCAAGGGGAGGAGCAGAGAGGGAAATGGAGCCACCATGATATTTGTTTACAACACAGGCAGAGCTGATGACTCAAACATGTTTAACAATAACTAGATTGAAAATAATAACCAAGGAATAAACACACAGTAGGATATTGCTTAGGACTAGAGTAGATCTCAATCCAGACAACTTCAGTTCGGTCTGTTATCTTTTAGTACATGCTCTGCTATATTTTGATTTAGAATACGTTTTTTTTTTTTTTTATCACACATGACAATTTTATCTGAACAAAGTGAATACTGCACACATAAATATGGCTTTAAACATCTAAAATAAGACAGAGAGCGAAAACAAACACTTACTCTACAAGCCGGGTGACACCACAGCTCGGGAGCCCCATGGTCTTCGTTTTCTACCTGTAGCTGTTGCCATCTCCATGGAGGCAAATCCATGTGGAGGAGCCAGGCATCTTTTAGGAGCTTCAACACACAAGACAACATGACCAGTCAACTATCAGTCAAACTCCAACAGAACATTTGCTGAATTATACTGTAAGTGCTAGTTTGAATGAAAATGAACTTACTGCATTAGGACCCCCACATCCTCCCAAGATGAGCAGAGTCTGATCATCAATCACTATCTGACAGAAAAATATGAAAAAGCACGATGACCAGTTAATCAAAAAATGGCTCTAGCTGAGTTGATCCATGCTTATAGATAAAAAATGAAGTCTTAATTCCAGCAAAACTTGAACTGATGATTTTATCATAATTCACATTTAGAGAGTGTGACAAAGAGCTAAACAAGTTAAACTATGATACCAGAGAAAAAAGGAACTACTTTGCCTGGACTGAGTGCTAAAATCTCTTACTTGTGATTGGCCTCCACGGGGGTGGGGGGAAGGGCCTGATATGGGTGGTTTAGACCAGGACCACTGCTCCAGATCCAAGACCCAGACTTCATTACTCCTATTAGGAACATTAAAGGAGACAACAACAAGGTAAAGTGTCTGCCAAAGAGAAATACCACTTACACACTGTAGAAAACAATGTTATGTTATGTTTCAAAAAAACTTCAATAATAATTTTGTTAATGTTGTGCTTTAGGTTTGCAGACCAAAGCCCCACTCACACTACAGTCTCAAGTTTTAATATATGCATCCCTACAATGCTTCACCTCCACTGTGAATAATGTAGCGTCAGAGGCGTAATATTGGTGAGAGGGGAGCATCAACCCGGGACAGTAGCACTGTTTGTGTATGTCTGCTTTTGTGTGAATGTGAGGCATGCCCCATGACAAAGCCATATCACACTGTATACTGACACAAATATCATGATCTTGTTAAATTAATGTGAATGACTGGAGGTGTAATGATAACAGAGCTTTGTAGAAGCACTTTGAGTAAATCCACAGAGTAAGGGTTTATGATACAACCAGCTTGTCTACACTTCCTGTATAACAGGTCTCATTACCGCTGTGATTTCCATATGAGTGTAAAGATTATCTCCCTCCATTTTAGGAGCTTAACTTGGGCAAAGGTTTGTCAAGCTGCAGGTGATGTAACTTTGGTCCCGCTGTCAATTATAAACTCACAATAACGTAACAATATACCCTCTTGGAACAAATATTATGAAACGTCATGCCCTGTTCATGAACAGAAGTGCCTTATTTAACTCCATGTATGCATTTACATACAAGTCATACATTCTTACATCTGACGTGCGCCTAGTGATCCCCCAAACACCACCATGGTGTTTCCAATAACAGAGGAGGAGTGACCGGCCATAGGAGGAGGTCCGTGTGTTGTTACTATACAATTCCACCTGAAGCAACAGAAAAAAGGTCACAAAATAAGAGAAAGACTTGTAAAGGTAAGATTGCACAACTTTCAAGACATCATGAAATCTGTATGTTCTTTGATAGGACTTCAACATGTCTCACCAGTTCTTTGAGGGAGAGTAGGTGTGGATTTCATCAAAAAACCTTTCTGGTTGGTGTAGTGGATATGGGCTGGGGCGAGTCCATCCCCCAAAAAGCACCAACAGATCTTTGTGCATCACTAAAGTTGCTCCAGCTTTAGGAGATGGATAAGAGCCTGCAACAACAATAAGCACATGTGACTTAGATTTCAGCTTCATTATGTACAAACTGAAAAACACACAAAATTATTTTGCCGGCAGCTTCATAAAGTCTGTGCAGGGTTATGTAGCTGTTTTGCATGTAGTTGAGCAAAGCAAATGGGTGAAACACATCAAATGAGCCTTCAATAGAATATAATTATCATATCCAAAGTCAAACTAGGATTCACTCAACCGTATTGACTGATAATTGCTTTTCTATGCATTATAAAAAAAATAAATACCTCTGTAATTTCACCTTTATCTTTTTTATTTTTCACAAAAAGTCACACTTGCAAAACCCCTGAGAAATTGACCAGAGTTGCAATTACTGCAAGGTTTAAAGAGATTTTTCCCCTTCCCATCAGACAAGTAACCTCACAGGCCAATGGTACATTCAATATATTTCACTAGTCCATCTGGTAAACAGCCCACAGAAAGTGTTTGGGAATGTCCAGAACCTTTCAAATGCAAATCTGGCTGGTGATTTTAGATGATCGTTCCGTCAATCATGTTCATTGCAGGTCAACCAGGTAATGTAGTAGGCAGATGCTACTGCTGAAGTGTAAAGGAAAGAATGTGAGCCACTCTGTAAAATAAACTTGGCAAAACATGTCAGAAAGTGGAGCAATGATATCTTTTCAAAAGAGAAGTGTGTAGTGTTGATAATTGTTTTTCATTTAAAAAAAAATGCCGTCCAGATCTAATAAAACTGCTACTGAAGCTGTTAGCGTCTATGCTAATCTCTGGAGTAGCAGTCGCTTCCTGCTGTCGTCACTCATATCTCCAACCCCTTCCTACTACAAGGACGCTGATTGGCCCATGCAGCCTTGGGCCACTAACAATCGTTGTAGATTGGAGGTTGGCAAGATGGACCTGCTTGATTATAGAAATCAAATCAGGCTGATCAATCTGAACTGCAAGGCTAAAAGACAGGTGTCTGTATGATAAATACTGCCAAGGAATTTAACAGTGTTTCCAACACGTGGACTTTATGAGGGCTTCACATGCAGGCATATTAATGACCAGTACGTTTATTCATTTTCAAAAAACATGAAAAGGCACGATCAATTTATCAATAAAGACTCTGCCTCTCTCTCTGTACTTACACATATACAAACAATACAGCCCATAAAAGCTCTTATTCTTTTAAAACTGTTCCTGTTTAATAAAATTTGAGTTGGTGCCATTGTTTTGTCAGTGCAGCTGTGAGAGCACGGTATAAATTGATCACACTATAAGTTCAGTGTTTATGCTTTTTGCAGCATGACTTTCAACTGGGGAGGGAAAGAGAGAGCTGTGAAAATATCAAATCAAGCCGAATGCATTCAAATAAACTGCATCATCCTAATTATATACTACCATTTAACTGAAAACATTTATAATACTACTTTCTGTTGTCATCTTCCCCCATCTCTTCCTTGTTTTACTGGAAGAGATGGGGGAAGTTTTACTAATTTGTTCTCCTTTACACAGTCTCAGCAGACAATGTAAAAAGGACACAAGAGTGCAGGAGAACAATGTTAAAACCAGCAACACAAATGATTTAAAAAGTAGAGCAAGTAGTCTCACATTTAAGGACAGATGCAGCAAAAAGGAAAGGGGGGGCTTTCTGTATATAAATGTTACTTTTGGCACGTATGGGAGAAACACAGCAGGGGTAGATGCATTATATGCAGGCAATTTATGTATCTATATTTTAATCAATGCCTCTCAGGCTTCCTTTGTGATTTATCTCGCATTTTCATATAGTGATGACAATGAAAGTGCAGCTCATCATTGAGCTCTATCCATTAGTGTGTATTACATGTCTCCTCTGCATAATAAGAGTACCTTTATGCACAAGACAAAAAGCCTGCAGCATTAGGACCACCCTCCTCCCTCTGTGGACATCTGCCTGAAACTGCATGTTTCACCATTATATATGCAGTTTGATCACATTTAACTAATCAAGCATTCTTTGATCATTCATCAAATAACTGTGATTATTTCATATTAAAATTATTTGTTCTGGTACTTTAAAAACATAAAGATTAACTTATATACACAGACATCTTTCTACATTAACACAGGCCATACACATTGGTCACTGCACGTGATTGATAACTTGCAGCGTAAGAGGAGCAAAAAAATCAGAAGTCTACAGTAATAACATGCAAGCTCCCCCATAAAAGCATTAAACCGCAATAGCATTTCATCACTGTACAAGCATTTGACTTCAATATTTACTGATGCCACTCACCCCCACAGTTACATAAGCCACATGTGAAGTTACCTTTCCTACAGAGCTTCAAGACATAAAAGATACGATTCCTGTGTCCTGCGTGTCTTCACTGCAGGTCGTTGATCCTTACCTGAGGCTAAAGGGCGGATCCACTCCTTGCTGTTGAGGTCAAGTCTCCATAGATCATTGAAGGCAGCATTGCAGCTACTCTGAGTGCAGCCCCCAAACACATACATGGACTGGTTGGAGTCATAGTAACATGCACCTGTAACCCAAAAATTTACAAATTAATCACAGCTGATATTTCCACAGGCTTTAACTGATTCAGTGAACTGTAAAGTCAAAATCAATGACCAAATTGAAAAAAGAAAAAAAAAGACTGCTAAAAATATTTATTATAATTGTAAACAGTACAGTTGGTTGAGCTGTTTTCATACGGTGCATTTCCACTAAGCAGTCCAATTCTTTCAAGTTCTGTTTAGTCTGTGATTATTGGTGTTTTTACTATCTGATCTTGGGAAAGGTACCTAAATAACAGACTTGTACAGTCCCACTTTTTCACATCTTTATTTACAGTACAAAGCATACCGATAAAACCCCAACCCATATATCATTGGTCTTCTTGCCTTAAAATTCCCTTCCTTCCACTTTGTTCTGCATGCCTTGCAGATCAAGCAGAAATTATTAAAATAAAAAAATCATGGCAAACAAGGAGCAGATGTGGTCAAAATTGTGGCTTAATTTTCAACAAAAAGACTGCACAACTTCCATTAAGTGGAAATACCAACAACTTGCAGAAGCCTTTATCTATTCAGCACGGCATTAAATATCAGGAGTGTCATGTGTTTGACATCGTCTTCAGCCAACTTTTGCCCACACTGAAAATCAGTAGGAATTAATAAGGGAATAATAGAATCAGATCAATAAGTAGAATCGTTAATGCTACTGGTATCGATAAAAGATTATTAATTCCCAAACCTACGCACACCGATGTGTTTTTTGGTCAAAGAATCGTTACATCCTCAGCCAAGTCCAAAGTTTTGTTTCCCAAATGTTCTTGTATTTTTCAGCTGTATCTGTCCTTGCCACCTGCAACCCTCACACAAATATAGCTTGATTTCATGTTGTGATGGAAAGCCACATGCTAAGAAGAAAGATAACAAATTGCTGGATAATGTCTATTGTCGCTCTTTGAGAGTGGTGCACAATGTCATGCTGGTATGCTGTCACATAGTTACACAGCTGACAAGACCGTCATCCTCTGGCTTTCACCCCTGTCCTTTAGGAAGGCCACTGCCATCTGTGGAAACTACAGATGCACAGTACTATCAGCATATTATTGATACTGGCAGATATTAGCTCAAAAAGTGGAATATTGCTCTTGATAGACATCAGAATATTTGCAGCCGATATATATATATTACGTACATGTAATGGGCTGTACTAGATACAGAAAGCATGAATGTAGCACAATGCTTCATTCTGTTATTGCTGAATGTGTACATTTTAATACAATAGTGCCTTCCATTAGAGAAGGAAATATGGTTTTCCTTTGTCCACATCAATTTCTAACACAGACATGCCGTCACAATGAGAGGAAAACAGGTCAATTTTAGTAGAGGAGATACCTCGTACTCTTTCCAAAAAAAGACATATCAGATATCAGCAAAAATCCAATACCATGCATCCCTAGTTTGGATATGATAGAATTACTTTAAATTATGCCTGATTCCAATTAATTCCCATAATTCCCATGGACAGTTTTTAATTACCTCCGCCAAGGAGGTTATGTTTTTGCTGGCGTTTATCTGTCTATCTGTCTGTTTGTTTATCTTCAAAATAACTTGAAAAGTTCTGAACGGATTTGGATGAAATTTGCGGGAACCGTTGTAAATGGGATATGGAAGAACTGATTAAATTTTGGGACTGATCCGGATCACCTTGGCGGAGGTCTGCGCTCTCTGAGTGCTTTTCTAGCTTGGAATGTTTTTCCAAAATTCCCCAGCTTGACTTCCTATCAAAGGTTTCCGGAAATATACTGGAAATTTTCTGCCTCTTTGCAACCTAGACATCCAGAGGCAGAAAATATGTCTGGAGGAATAATTGTAAATGTGTCAATAGTTTTTGTTATAAGTCTCTAAGTATACTTTTGCTTTTTCCCACATTCACCAAGGTTTGAGTGGACTATAGTCAGATGTACAAAGGCTTGTTCTTAATAAATGTGTATGTGACTTGTATGAAGTTCTGTGAGATTTAAATCCTGTTTAAAGTTTTTGTTTGATCTCTTTGGTCATCCAACTTTTAATACAGAAATCTGACATCGAGCGAGAGTGAAAATTATGATAGCCCAGATTGTCCTGATTTAAAAATGACATCTTTAGTTTGAATGTGCTTGACAGGTTGTTTTTACAAAAGTCATGGTGGACCAAATAAAAGCAGGAAATGGCTTGGAGTTAAATGGGTTAAACAACTTTAATGTTGGATTTTGCATATTTTTTGGGTCAATTTTGGATCAACCACTCAAAGTCTGGACACTTCTGAGCTGAAAATAACAAAGATGGCATTGCCACACATAGAAATGATCAGCAGACACAATAACAACAGCTTTGGTAATTTTCTCTACAAGTAAATACAACAAGGTACAAACAGGGCAACTATTTGAGTTTTTTATTTTTATTTATTTATTTTGTGCAGCCTTGCTTAGGCAGCTCAACAATCCTACCATGTTCAATACAGAGAACTTTTTTGACTTTGCCATCGGGTGGTCATGACAGTGTGAATACCTGACAGAAAATGACAAGAAATCCAAATTTTTGTGCAGATTTTGACTTTTAAAGGCTGTGGTCTTAAACAATTAATTAGCTGACAAAAGCATGTTTGGGTTTAAATGCAGATTTCATTAAATTGCCTGCTCAAAATATTTTGTCTCACTCCCATTTTTTATTTTTTGCATTTTGAAGCTCTATTTCGAACCTTCTTAAGATCCAACAGTGGAAAATACAAATTTTTGAAAAATTTCAACAGGTGTTAAGATTTTGATTGGGAGTGTATTTGCCTAAAAAGCTGTTTATCAGTATCAGCAGAGGTGAACATTTTTGCTAATATTTACAGCCAAAATTTTGACTTATATAATTGGAAATAATTGGACATAGATATCCCATATATTGGCAAAATGTAAAATGTACCATGATGGTTTCACGCATCATCGCTTAGTGTCCACTTTATAGATCAAAAATAAAATTTAATAAAGAAGAAAATGATGAAAGTTAATTAAAGTTAAGTTAGAGACTTTGTGCTGCCAACAGAAAATATCGATATCAGCGACTATGAGTTTAGAAATATAAACATAGCAAAAATCCAATATCGTGCACCCCTAGTGGAAACCCAAGGCAAGTTAGGGTCTATTGCACCACACCACAACAAACTGAACCAAACTAGATCACTTTGTGTAATCACAGCTAAGATAGGCATTTTTGAAAAAGGCTTAGATTTCTCTGATGTTGTTGGACAAAAGCAATTACTGTGTAAGATATGTTCAATTAACATTTATCCAAATTTGACATGAGAATAAGCACAGCAGCAATGACTGGTCGAAATTTGGCATGGGCATACAATATCTAACAAAACTATCAGTATTTTTATAGCAAAAAATCAAGTGACCAAAGAGCATTTCTGTTCCAAATTTAAAGCTGTGGATAAAAGCTTTAGCCAGTTTCAGACTTCAGCATTTCTGTGTTTCCTCTAGAGGACTGAGGCTATTTCAAGTGTTGTTGAAATCCATCAGACAACAAAATGGATTAAGTGTCAGATGTTGCACTTTCCATGAAGCACTGATCTTGCACCAGCCAAAAGGCCTTTTATCTAAAAGACACTGGAATACTATTGTAAACTGCAGGACAAACAGCATCCATACATTTATAAGGGCCCAATGCAATTACTGAAGTTCTGTGTGTTCTAACACCTAAAACATGTCTGTATTAAATTTTGACATAATCAAAGCAGTAAGTACTGACTATGTGAGAAGCGCTGAGTGATGGGGGTTCCTGGATATGGGTATGTTCGACTTTCCCACTGGATATTTCCCTCCTGCACAGCTCTCAAGAAACCGTGGTAGCACTGATAAGCGACACCTAGAACACAGAAAAAATGAGCACCCATCCATTAAATCAGCATAACTTCGTTCCCTTTGCTGATGTATGAGTTTGCATACTCTAAGCATTCCTCCCACACATTCCCACTGAGAGCAGTCTTACCTTGCTGAAGATTTATGCAAAGTGATATAAAATCTGTACTTAAATAGGGGCCATACCTTTAATGAGGCGATACCACTGTTTACAGACAAGTGCAGCCGTCTTGTGCTCTTGATAAGGTGAGAGAAAAGAGAGAATATATTCGAGGACTTCCTCAGGCAACTCCACCATAGTCCTCTCGTCCCCTTTGGCACCACTGTCCATGTCCCCATCTTGTCGACAAGATCCCATCTTTGCCTCTACTTCCTCTGTTATCCCAGCAGGTTCTGCACTGTCCTCCTCCGTATCCATGGCAACAAAGCATCCATCCTCATTGTCAGGAGAGCGGGACATTATTATCTGTTAAGACATGAGAAAGTAAGTCATAAATATGTTCTTGGATTTTTTGATACTGATGAGATAGTACACAGCCAGCTACAATGAGTTATGATGATACAGTAACCGCAAAGTTAGTCATTATTCTAATAATTTCATCCATTTAAACCCTGCCCTACATTACCAGGTGAATTTGTGCAGCTGTTATCTAATCCAGAGGACTGATGTCTCATCAAAGAGACCCAATGACACTGCAAAGCTGTTACTGCAATTGTACTGTAGCTTCGGCTCACAATAACAGATTTACACTATTACATCGTTGTCTGAAGCGGGTGTTTTTCTTTCTTAAATCTTCACAGCTGTCCCCTTCATATACCACGTCCCCCGTTTACTTCACTCGTAGCTTCATCTCACTACTGTCGTTAGCTTTCACATGCTAGATGAAATGCCGGATTGCTAATGCTAATCACCTCCTAAAGCTAACTACCAGGACAATATAAAATACTTGATGTGTGGCATACGGTCGACCGTGGGTTGCATATGCTACGAACTACAATTTCATTGACAAACAGGCGTTCAATCGCGGAATATTCCTGAATTTAGCGTCCAAGTTGGAGAATATCAGCTAGCATCAGCTAACGCTAAGCAACTGTTCATCGTCGTCAGCTAACATCACTGAATCTTTAGCTAGCCGAACACCTCCTTTATGGCGTATTTTTATCATTTAACAGAGCTTGACAAACAAAGAAACCTCTCCACTTCTTGTGTTTACATACGACACTCATTCTCCTTCGACAGCAGCTCCAGCTAATGTTTCATCCCATTACTAGCTCGCTGACATCTTCAGTCTGCTGCTGATAATCTTTGCTAATGTTAGCTTGAGCACAGTGATAATATAGCGTTAGCTCATGAATGCTCACATAGTCGCCCACATGAATGCTGTGAATCCACCGAATAACTACTGCAGTATATAAAATACCGTTGTTGTAGGACGTGGTATTGACGGGCTCTGAATATATGTTTTCCTCTGCTTCCCCCGGTATCAGCTCCGGAGGTTTCTCTGCAGCCTCCGTACAGTCGCCATCTTCCGCGGTGTGTACAGCGTCCTCCAGCCGCTGCCTGCCTGAGGGACCAGGGTGGGTCCTGTGAGCCTGACACTGCGCCCCCCAGCTGCTGAGGGCAAATGTGACAGACCAGGGAAAGTTTTAATTCCCTTTTGGATAATATGATGTTTTCTTTGACCTTAAGGGCACGTTTCAGGTGATGTTGGTCAAAAAATGATAGAAAAGTTGTTTGTCTTTGGCTTTAAAGTTATGACGGTGAACAAATGAAATCAGGGATGGAAAGACTACAAAATACAAACCCCAATTCCAATTAGGTTAAATAAAATCAGAATGCAATGATTTGCAAATTCTTTTCCACATCCAACTGAATACACTACAAAGACAAGATATTTAAGTTCAAACTGATAAACCTTTTGTTTGTTTAAATATTTACTTATTTTAAATTAAAAGCACACAACACGTTCCAAATAAGCTGGGACAGGGACAACAAAAGGCTGGGTCAGTTGAGGGATGCTCACAAAAACACCTGTTTGGAACATTCCACAGGTGAACAGGTTAAGTGGAAACAGCTGAGTGTCATGACTGGGTATAAATGAGTATCACTGAAAGGCTCAATTGTTCACAAGCAAAGGCTGGGGCAAGGTTCATCACTTTGTGAACAGATGTATGAGCAAATAGTTTAAGAACAATGTTCTCAATGTACAGTTGCAAGAAATTTATGGATTTCATCATCTTCAGTCCATAATATCAAAAGATTCAGAGACTATGGAAAAATCTCTGCACATAGCAGCAAGCAAGCAAGAATGGAAAAGAATTCCACCTACAAAGCATCAAAAATTCAGCGTTCTTAGTCCCCAAACGCTTATTGAGTGTTGTTAAAAGGAAAGGTGAGAGAGAGGTGAACATGCCTCTGTTTTGTTGCAGGTATCAAATTGAAAGTGAGTTAATATTTATTTTTTATATTAAAAAAGTTGATCAGTTTTAATATTAAAATTCTTAGCTTTGTAGTGTATTTAACTGATTATAGGTGGACAAGTATTTCCATATGACTGTATTCTGTTTCTATTTATGTTTTACACAACATCTCAACTTCATGAGAATTGGAATTTGTATTTCACTGCATTGGAGATCTTTAAATAAAACCAATAATGGTAACAAATGGTAACATGAGTTTTAAACCATTGCCAATTTTGTGTAATATGTTTTCCCTGAAAAGTAACAGATTGGTCGTGGTGTTTTCATCATTAAATTATTTTAGTACAGTTTCAGTACACCATATTTTGTAAATCAGCATAACAGGTAGGTTAACTTCTTATTCTTAGATTTTTAACACTTTTTTTACAATTATATCAACACAATTTTGAATGCAGAATTTATCACCCTGGGTATTTTAAATATGCTGTTATGCCCTGTGCAGTGTAATAAGTCAACCACTTGTGTCTTGTAGGCTGCTCTGATCAGTGATGTGGAAAGTTGACAATCTGCTGCTGCAGACCTGCATAGCTTTAACTACTTCAGTGATTTCTTTATTTAAACTTTCATTTATTTATTTCAATTATAATTATAGTCATTATTATTAACTTTAGAATGACAATTCTATTAAAGTACATAGAAGTTCCTGAAAATATCACACAAATCTAAATCACTGTAACCATTATTACAGACATGGACAACCTGCTGCTGTGGACCTGCCTTACTCCAGCTGCTTCCTCCAACATCATTCAACATCAGCAACAATATGACTCACCATTACTTCTGAATTTTATAACTATGAAAATTAATCCAACAGCAGTGTAACTACATTTCCTATAACAACAAAGATCGGTCCTCTCCATTTCATAATCAACAAGCAGCATTTGTCGGGTCGCACGTCCCTCATGCCCATTTGACCTCTACTTTGAGGGTTTAATCCCTCTTCAACCCTTTTAGAGATATCATAGTTGAAGTGATGTATTTTTCCTCCTCCTTAGACTTTATAATGGCTGTGTATTACACATTCAATCCTCTAGCCTTCAGTGAGTCACATGACCAGCTGCACTGAACTGTCAATCAGCGAGTGACATCATCATCTGCCCTGAGGGAGAGTCAAATTTTCATTTAATTTCACTCTCTCTCACAACCTCACAGATGCCACAATTTTGACCAAATCTCTCTAAAAACATCATCTCTTGCTAGTATTTTTTTTTGTCAGGAATCCATCCAAGTCAGTTTTAAAGCTGTAGGACCTTTGGTTATTTGTGTAGAGGCCTAACTGCCACAGCTTATGTGGAGCTGTATCCTACTCACCCCATTCATTTGAATGGGAGGAGCCGGGAGGGCTTCTTCAGGGTTGACCAACTCAGGAGACAATTTGTCAAGAGAGGACCTCTTTCACAATACATGTAATTTTGCCCACAGCCCAATTTTTTGTTTATTGTGTGGTATTTGTAGTACACCCAGAGACTCCCAAGAATATACCTTTAGAAAATCCAAAAGTCATCCAGGGCCTGTACTATGACCTATTTTATGATCATTGCCATAGGTGTGAGCCAGGGTGCACACTTTACCCCAAAACTTACTCAAACACAAATAATAAATCATCAAATTGGGTCAAATCACCTTCACTGAAGTCTGGTGCATCTTTTGAAATCAAATGTAAAGCTAAGTATTACAATTGAAAGAAGTTATTGAATTTTAACTGGAAAAAAAATAGGGTTTTTTTTATGATTTTTTCAACAAATTCAATTCTTTGGAGATGTGTCTGACCAACTTACAGTTGCTGTACACCTAAAATACTTACAAATTATTTGGCCACATATATATTCTCAAAGTGGGAAAAAAATCATCAAATTCTGAGACCGGTAAAGTTGTTCAATTAACAGGTTGGGTTACTGTGGTAGAATCAGGATACTGTTCCATATCTTGTATATCAGGGAACCTCTAAAGATTTGTTCAGAATTCATCCTTTAAGTATGATTTCTTTTAGAATTTGAATGCTAGATTCAAAACAAACATTTCACATGAAATGTTATTCATTTTAATATTGAACAGCCACAAAGGGCCTGTATATTATGCCTTTGTGATGAGATAATAATGAGCCATTGATACAAGTAAAAACCCATGCAGTTTTGGATTGTTGTAATCAGATTGTATATATCTACAATGAAAGCAATACATAAACATTACTTCTGTCAATTTCTGTTTCTAGTACCTATATATACATGTAATCTGTTTTATGGCCTTCGTGTCTTTTTGCATAGCAACGGCTTGGACAATTTTAATTTGTAGACTGGAACTATAGTGAGGGAAAGGGGATCTGAGAAATCCATAAGATGTATGATTGGCTGGTTGTTTCATAGAATGGAGTCTTTGAATTTGCTTGTGTATGGTTGGAGGGGTTTCTGATTTTGAAAATGTTTATAATATCCCAAATAATAGATTACAGATGCAACATGTGCACACATGCCAGAGGTTCTCTTTCCAGCAGGACAGAGACAATAATATGCCTTCACAGGATCATCTGATGCATTCTTGTCAAATTGAATCCAAACATTGTATTTTATATATATATATACCATAATTTTTTTTTCAAAATATCTGCAATTGTATGAAAATATCTTGACAGTGCCGATATGCTGATATTTTTTAATTCATTATCGTCGATAGCGATACAGATATTTCTGGTCAAGAACATATGCTCTGTACTTAACAAAAATGGACTTGTGAGTACAAATATCTGGAATTGAAAAGAACTGAAAACAAAGGCAGAGAAGAGTCTTAGGTAACATCACTGAAGAGACAACAGAAGTTAGAATAATGGAGGGTGTTTTTTCTATGAAATACAGAAACAGCCTTATTTATTTGTGCTCATGTGTTTGCTTCTAAAATCAAAAGTGTGGATAGTAGTGGATCAAGTAATGAGGAAGGACATGCCTAAGTGTTTCAACTGTCCCTGGTCTCCCCTATGAACAGCGCCGCCTGTGTCTTTGACTCATTTATAAACCTTGAGTAGAGGCTTCAGATTAATCTGTTGGTGATACTTTGTCAGGCTTTTCATGGTTTTGAATGAAGTTGTTAGAATATAACAAGGTTCTCTCATGTTGTCATTCCTCTTGAGTTTCATCAACCAAGGGAGGGTTTGCTATTGTGTTGTGCGTGATTTTGCACACTTGTGACTCACGAAGTTGCCTTAAGTTAAGTGTTCATCAAGTGTCAGTGAACAGAGCTTTGAGTAATACATTTTGCACTAAATATTGTGATTTTCCTCCATGCTGCGGAGGCTTCAGCTCAAGGTGTTGGTCCAGTCTGGAAAGCTGAGCTTTTGCTCTTAGCACCTACCCTCATAAAACACCAGATAACCTCTCTGTCTCATCTAGAGGGCCTTGGTAAAGCTAACATTTATAAATTATCTTTATAATTTTGCTTTGGCATCATAAGCACAGCAGTCCTTAGTGTGTCGCACATACACACACCTCTCTCTACGTCTCTCTGTGGACCCTGAGGGCACATGCAGATATTGGTGATTGGGGTCGCATAAAGACAAAGAGACAATGAGCATTACCACTCCTTACAGTCATTCAAGTGGTTTTAGACTGACAGTCTGCGACCCAGTAAAAAAGACCTTGCAACCCATTGTGGTGCTTTACATGACAGTTGTTAATGCAGTGCTGCCCGAGGAATCTAAGGTCATGGGCATTCAATGTTGGTTTTCTACCTTGCTGCGTACATGCAGAGATTTCTTCTGATTCTCTGAATCTTTTGATGATATTATGGACTGTAGATGATGAAATCCCTAAATTTCTTGCAATGCACATTGAAAAGAAACATTCTTAAACTGTTGGACTATTTGCTCTTGCAGCAGTTCACTTTGGTGAACCTCGCCACATCCTTGTTTGTGAACGCCTAAGCCTTTCAGAGATGCATCTTTTACACCCAATCATGACACTCACCTTTTTTCAATAAACCTGTTCACCTGTGGGCTGTTCCAAACAGGTGTTTCAGGCATTCCTTAAATTTCCCAGTCTTTTGTTGCCTCTGTTCCAGCTTTTTTGGAACATGTTACAGGCATCAATTTTAAAATGGGTGAATATTTACAAAAGAATAAACAAAGGTTATCAGTTTGATCTTGTCTTTGTAGTCTTTCAAGTTGATATTTGAAAAGAATAAATTAAATGCAATGAAACTGAGATGAAGCAAAATGATCAGAGGGCTGCATGGTGGTGCCGTAGGTAGTCAGTTAGGTTTTTTTCTGTGTGGAAATTTCATGTTCTCCATGTGCATGCATGGGTTTTCTCTGAGAGTTCTGGGTTCCTTTTGACCAAATTCATAAATGCAAATGTGGTTTATTGGTGACTCTAAGGTGTGAGTGTATTTGTGAATGGTTGTCTGTCTCTATATGTGGCCCTGTGATTGGTGACCAGTCCAAGGTGTACACCACTCCTCACCCAATGTCAGCTGGAATAGGCTCCAGCCCCCTGCGACCTTGACAATGTGAAGATGAAGGATGAAAATGAGCGGTGAGAAGCGGAGATGACAAAGTGAAAAAGGAAAAGAAATCACTTCAACTAAAAAAGTCAGGCAGGTCCTCAGTTTAGTTTTGGACTTTTCCATCACAGTGTTTGGTTTAAATCTGCTGAGGCAGAACCTTAGGAAAACCAAACTCCTCTTCAAAGACACTTTCTGACTGAAATGTAGACCCACATAAAGTTTCTTCTAACGCAGTTTAAGTTAAAGTTTGTTTTAGCAGCATCCTGCAGTGAAACATGGAGTAAGTTCTGTCCTGCAGCGTCTTCAGTGGGGAGTAATTATTTGTTCTAAAATCCTCTCCTGTGTTGATCCAGCAGCAGGAATGAGGTAAAACATCTGACAGGCCGCCAGCGTGAAGAGGCAGAGGAGCTGAACTGTCTCTTTATCATTAACCTTGAAGAATGTTTACTCTAACAAGCTCACCGCTCCTCTGCTGCTTGGCTGATTATGAGCGTCTTATTTACAGGCGAGGGAGGAGGATGATATTTTCACACCGGTCTGCAATCAAACCTCAGTGTTTTCACGGCTCCTGCACTCCTGATGAGCTACAGTCTGCTGGATTCATCACACTGATGGTCGTTGATGGTCCACAGAATACTTATTAGGATCCACTTTTAAAGGTTTTCTGGTCTCATGCTTGAAATGAAAACAAACCACACCCTGTCAACACTTCTTGAGATCAACACAGTGCGACTCCCTCCTGGTGATAAACAAAAGGCATTGCTGGATGGTATGGCACCCAAAGACAAAGGCCTTTACACACCATGGGTGATGCTAATAAACAGCACGCAACTGCAAATACATTTTTGACACATCATTCTATATACATTAATTGCATACGTGTTGTGTACATTCTAAAAAAAAAAAGCCAAAACAGACCCAACATCCAGTGACAGTTACTTAAAGATGTAATGTGAAACTAACCTACTATGTGGAACTATTTTTAAGTGGTAACTGTTAGATTTCTTAGAAAAGGTGATGATTTATCTATAACTTTATTATTAAATCTCTGGAAGGTTAGGATAAAATCATTATTTTGCATAGCTTTATTATTTTTGAAATGTTTAGCTTTAAAACATATTAAATACATAATTAATACATATTTGTATTCCATTCACTTTCAACTTTAAACTCTATATAAAATAATATCACTAATTTTATTATGTATCAGCAGTGGGTGAACAATGACAATGCTGAAAATGAACAGCAGCTTAAAAAACATACAGTACTGTAAATACAGTAATGCTACTGTAATTGAAAATACAGTAACTATACTGAAATTGAAAATACAGTACTGATACTGTATTTGAAAATACAGTAGCAATACTGTAAACTGAAATACAGTTAAACTACAGCAAAGGCATTTACAGTATTATACTCGCACCTCGTTGCCAGTATAATACTGTCAAATTTACAGCAACCTCTTTTTTTTCAATCTCATTTTTCTTTGCCCCCGTAATTGGTCATTACTGCCAAGTGCTGTAAATTAATTTCATGTCTCTGTAAAACAGTTTGTAAAACACTATGGTTTCTAAATAAAGATTTATTGATTGTTAAAAGCAGAATCTTACACATGTGAGGGACAAAAATTACTAAAAGGTAACATGCACCATTTTGTCCACAGTGGGAACTAAAACAGACTCAAATCAAAGGCCCTCAGAGACCCTTTATCCATTGTATAGGTCATTTGGAAATTTAGACATTAAAAAAATAATGGCATAAAAGCCCCCAACCCCAATCTTGAAGGAATCTGGCAAATGTCTTAAATGTGGCCTATTAATAACGCAAAAACACAAATTCATCTTACATATACTTTTTCAGTCCATCACGGACCCTTGGTGCTACAGAGAGACAAACCAACCCTGTCTTGACACACAAAAAAGAATATTTTGGCTTTAATTCAGCATTAATCTTCTCCAAGGGAAACTATTTAGAAGTTGAGCTCATCTGCTTTAAAGCAACAAGGTAGAGGGCAGTTTCAAATAGAAAAAGCCTGATTATTGAAAACACCAGCATTTTTAGACACTCTTGGTCCACCTAGAAACCTGTTCCCCACACGTAGTTCTCAAAAATCCTTGAGGATATTTTGAAACAACAAAGTGTGATTTGCATTTAAATATACATTGTAGTTGTGGAAAATATGAAACAAAAGGTATGATTTTGGTATCCTCATTGGTCCAGCCTGGTTGATGCTTCATTTTATCTTAAGTCTGTTTAGTGTTCTGTAGTATTACCAAACTATTGTTAAACATTCAGATAGGAATTTTGCATTATTCTAATATACAGGTTTCAATCAAACCCGGTAGACAATACAGCTCTGTAAAACAGGTAAGTGTAGGGCTAATAAAATAAATGGCTACAGTTTATTTCATTATCTAATTGAGAAAAATAGTTACAACTTACTATTTCAGAATTTCTGACCCAAAACAGACAAAACTATTAAGTAGTAAAAATTAACTGTGGGATCATGGTCTTGTTAAGCAGTAAATGCCCCTCAAATTAGCATTAAATTGACTAGATGCAACAAACTACATCACTCTCAATTCAAATAGGCTATGATTCTAACATTTGACATTAGGTCATAAGTGTATATTTTTTTATACTGTGATCATATTCACATATCAATTCCGTTATCAGTGTCGTGTATTTTCTCCGGTAACCAAACACGAGCTTGTACCAAGTGGGGATACTCTCAAATTTCCCACGGCACTTGAACGCAGCCAGCTGCTTTCAACATCATGTTCAGCACAAACAGCCTGACGCCCCCTGTCAGACCCCCAACTACAAAATAACAACACCAGTTTGTAAAAGTGAGTCGGACTCGTATTAATCAAGGATATCGTCTTTTACCAACTCGCATTTTAAAGTATTAATTTCAGTGACTTAATGTAGTTGTTTTAAAGCTATCGTTAACATTTTAGCGCTAGCTACACGAACGTCAATGTTACGTCACTTCCGCTGCTGTTTAACTGAAGGAAATCATACGGTTAAACTTGAGAGACAGCCAAAAAGTGAAACCTTAGCCATTTAACAACTTTCGGCTGTTGTCCAGGGTTCTCCAGTTAATGGCGGTCTATTAGCGATACTCGCGGCTGGTGGGTTTGCTGGGGTTGACGTGTGGTTACATTTAAAGAAGCAGAGGCAGCAGCAGCTTGGGGGATTGCCCTCAGAAGTGGAGCTTTGAGCTAACTAGCTAACACGCGGCGAGGGAAGCGCTTGTCTATTTTGTTCCTTCAGTTTGCCTCAATTTAGAATTAGATTCTTAGAGAGGAAGATTAAGACCCCCGACGGCCCCAAGTGAACACTGCCCCTCCACCCGAGGCCCCCCTGTGGATGGTGAAATAGCTCGGGAGTGGAGCCGAGGAGGTAACCAGCTAGCTGTCCTGCTAAACATGGAGGATGAAGAGGTTGCAGAGAGCTGGGAAGAGGCAGCGGACAGCGGGGTAAGAAACACCAATGATATCTCAATCATCAACGCTTCGAGTCGGTTAATGTGTATCAAGCACCTGCCAAAAATCAAGATTGCGGGACAAGCTCATGTGTCAAGGACTTAAATATAGCAACATGTTTTTTCCAGCTTTTCCAATCTAAGAAAGTAGCCCGGCTCTTCAGCTGAGTCTCACAGGCCTCTATGTCCTGTAATGAAACGGCACCCAGCATGTCAAATGGCATATTATTCGTCCAAATTTATTACTGGGATCCCGAGGGACAGGTACAGTAGGAGCCACTTTCTCTATAAAAGCTCTTTTCTCACTGATCCTTCATCGTTTAGACCCGCCCAATGCGGAAATGACAGACAGCATTGGGGTGAATCACAACAATCCCACAACGGCAGAGCAAGTTCATGGGGTTTTACAAATGATGAGTGTAATTACTATAAACCATGCAGAGTTAGTATAACATTGTGTTGATGGATTAGCCTGACTTGATCAAATGATGCTTTTAAATTATATGTAAACAGAAGAGAAAATATTATTGATCCCATACTTATGAATCATTACTGTTGAACTTAGGTTTCAGTCCCATATGTCACAAGTGATTGCACCTAAAGATTTAACTGTTACAGATGAGTTTATGTTTGAAGTTAGGGGTGTAAAATAATTGATTCAAATTTACGCCAATGAAATGAATTCTGTGTTGAAACCTTATAGCTAAGGCTGGGCAATATGGCCTAAAAATAAAATTCCTGATTTTTAACAACAACACACTATTTACAATTTTAATCGAGTTTGTCCGTCTTTGAAAAAACAAACAAAAAAACTCAAAAGTGACACAAAATTGACATGACTTTAAACCATACTAAATATTTGACACTAAAGAAATAAAAGCTGAATTACTTTTTAAAATAAATAATGAATGAAAAACTGAAAGTTTTTTGTTATGAGCACATTACATGAAAAAAAAACACTTTTAAATCATACAACCAAACTCCATATACCCCTTTACAGAGCCACAAACAGCATTGTAACAACCTGCTGACTGACTGCAAGTTCTGAAATGTGCCTAATAAAAAATATGCTTCTTGCTAAAGAAGCTTATACTATAACATTACAATTTATTTGGGTCTACAGCATGGTTCTCAGATAGTCTTATCATAGTGCAACATAAAACCCTTGCTTTTTCAAGTGAAGTTAGTAAAACCAACTTTAGTTCAATTTCAGACCAAAATCTTCTGTTCTTTGAACCCACTCTAAAATTGAAGAAACAAGAAGACAAACATTTTTCTCCCCAAAAAGTTCACCTGACATAGTTTTGTTGGTGTTGTTTACCCCCCCCCCCCCCCCCCCCCCAACTTTATTCTGTAGATTATAAAGGGTATTTTTGTTGATTTGTATATTCTGTCAAAAAGTAGAGTCAGAGATTCATCGTAATTGTTTTATTTCTGCTGAAACTGTTAATAAAGTTGTTATGCTATTTAAATTATTTAGTATTAATTATTTTGCTATTTGAAGCAAATTATTAGATAATGCCAGAAGTATTGTGCTGCCCAAATTGAATTTCATTCTTTTATCCTCTGTTTCTCAGTGAAAGCTCATTTTAATCCAGCGTATTAAAGTTTACAGAGCTGCATTGTGTCATACTCTGCTGGGTGCCTCCAAAGCTGTATGGCACTGTAAATTGACACAAATGTCATGTCATCATGGAATTAATGTGAATATCTCTACATGTTCTGGTGATGGAGCACTGCACTGTGAAAGGGGCTGGGGTCAACCAGTTCGCCAGAGAAGGCGAAATATCTCAGGGGCTTAATATTACAACTTGAAACAGCACTGTGAATGAGGCTAATAACTGCTTCTAAAAAAAAAAAAACCCAGTCCAATCAATTGATATGATAAACTATATGGTACATTACATCACACTAAGAGCTTGTAATGGGGGAATCTGTAAATGTAAATTCATTAATTAAGCATGAATTTGTTGGTTGCAGGTTGGAACACTACCATAATAGATTAAGTTTTAGTCCTGAGCCTTTTGGAACCTATCTGTCCTGACTGACTGAGGAAAAAAAGAGGCAGACAGAAAAAAAAACGAAAACACTGAAAGTCAGACTTATACAAGCCGCAACAAATAAAATAGATTAGAAATAAATGACATAATTACACATGTTATGTTGTGTTCCATATATTTTAATATGACTCATCTCTTAATAACATTGGTAGCAGCGGGAATTCTAGCTGACCCACATTGCTGATTCAGCAACAACAATCTACTTATTATCTGTTTGTAGTGGTTTTCTTTGGTCTTCTGCCTGACTCACTCTCATGGTTTTCTACACCAAACACAATTTTTAATGCATTGAGTTGGTTTGGTAACCAACCACAGTACATGATGTTTGCACAGTAAACCCACTATATATCTCTGCCATTACTCATTTATGAACGTCAACAAATTACCTCACAATAAGTACCTCCTGCCCTGTATTCAAATGTAATCCTCAAATCTAAACAGAAATGTCTGGTCATGTCAAAGCAAATTCTAACATTCAGGAATTTCAATTAGATTTATTTATTGAAAGTAATGCTTATTCTGCTAATACAGAAATGCACAAAAACTTCGGGCAACACACAGAGTGATCATGCTGAACCCAAAGCTACATAAATACATTGCTGAATGCTTTACCTTGTTACTTAAGCCAATAAGATACAGTATGTCATGGATGTGCTGATGAGTAATACAAATTTAATAAATGTATTTTCTTCCGTCAGGAAATAGAGAGAAGACTTGAAGCAAAGTTAAAAATAAATCAGGAGGCAAAGTAAGTGAAGAGAAAATGTATCACTACCACTACAATCATTGTAAGGAGCAGAAGGTACATACAAGGCTTTTCTGGTTATTTCATACTCCTTATGTTTTTTTTTTCTCAACAGGAAATCCAGCTTTGGTTCAGTTGGGTCACCTATTCGGACTGCTATTGTAATCCAAGATGACTCTTTGCCTGCTGCCCCCCCACCACAGATCAGAATTTTGAAACGTCCCACAAACAACGGTACAGCAGGAAACACAGCATCCTCGACTCGTCCTTCACAGCAGATGAAATCTTTAGCCCAACGTGAGGCTGAGTATGCTGAAGCCAGGCGACGGATTTTAGGAAGTGCATCTTCAGACGAAATGCCTCAGGACAGTCCAAGTCAGGACAGGTATGTTGCACTATTAAATACATGACTTCTCACCCTTTCCTGTATGCAACCTTGGACTTTTACAGCCAAGAAAAATATCCTTTTTGGCATGACATTCATAGAGACAGGGCTGTAACAGCAAAGAGACACTATCAAGACATATGGGGCTTTTACCCTATGTGACATCAGCTCAACTCAACTCAACTCAACTCAACTCAACTCAACTCAACGCGGTTGTTTGCTTTTCGTTGGGGATGGTGCCTAGTACCTGGCACAGTTTTCACATCACCTCCAGTGGAGTTTCAAGCAAGCTGAGCTGAGACCAAACATGGTGTGGAGACACTTGTGACCACTGAATGGTCTGAGTATTCCAATGAGTTGGGGGTATCTGACGCAGAAATGAAACGCTCCCCTTTGAGGGAAGTCATGACTCCCCAAGCTCTCCAGTATGTTGTTTTGCATAGGGGTTGGAAGCTCGATCACCTCTGTATTCTCTTTTGCTCTGAGGATGCCATGGTAGTTTCACGCTGCCACACCATAACGATCCCATCTGCCTTTGGAGGCACAGTCTATGCTGTACTATACTGAGCAGGTAGTATCCAAATTGTGCAGAGTTGAGCAGAGTTGAGCAGATACCACAAATGGAAATGCACCATGAGTATATGTGCACCTGGTCTGAAAACCACACACATGAGCAGACATATTGTGCAGCCAACAGGCTTTTAATGTACTTAAATCATAAAAGTGAAGACTAATGCATCTTTTCGTTTGCCTTAAATCACTAGGCCAGCTCGTTTGACCACTCAACAACAGTCAGATCAAGTTCGTCCAAACAATCATGTGATCCGCCAGCCCACTGGTCCAGATGGCACCTCAGGCTTCCGACTTGGCAGATAAACAGGAGCTACCTGAGGCGAGAAAACTGCTGTCTCTTAAAGAAGACATGGGGATGGCAACCAAAGGGGATGTGTGTGGTATAAAGAGTGGTTAAGAGGGTGAAACAAATATTGGACTATATTAAAAGACGTAGCATGGACTTATAGAACTTTTCCACCCTCTCTCTGCTTGGCTTTTACTGACATGGCCTTTGCCTTTCTCCCAGTCTTTTTCTCCTGTGGAACGTCACAAGGAGCTGGAAAAGATCAGTGAAAAGATCTGACCTCCAGCTGTTCCACACTGTGAACAGGCTTTGGCCTCGCATCCCCACACACTGTGATACTTTGATGTACCATGAGGTGCCCTGTGATTTCTACTTTCTAGTATGATTGGCCGGCCGGGGTGCGAGGGCCTCGCATGTCGGCCCCTTCAGGGAGTAAAAGCAGAGCCTGAGAATCTGCAGGGGTCCCCCAGGACACAGCAACCTTCATGAGTAGGCCTTTCCATGGACAGAGTGTGGAGCATGGCTGCGTGTCCTTCGAAGAGCTGGCTACAGTTTGTCAGTGGAAAGTAAGAGCATGACAGTGCTGAGAGTGACTCTGTTCACACGCTTCAGTGCAATGATAGAGAGGCAAATAGTGCCAGTATGCCTCATAGTGTGTTTAATGCTATGGTTGCAGAGCAATGGTCGAGGCACAGAATGGCACTTTCTGCCCAGAGGGCACACAGCCTGTGGCCAAAGAGGCCAGGGGAGAATGTCACAAATCTTTAAGTTTATTCAAGCAATAAAAATGAATTACTCCCTTGATTACTTTATACATGTTGCCTAAGTACTTGTGCTGTGTTTTATTTTGAATTTTGTTTTAAAGTTTACATTTGTTCATTTTTTGTGTTTTTCCTTTTCCCTCTATATTTAAGTCAGGAGACTGTAGTGAATCAGAGACTTTGTCATGTAGCCTGCATAGCTTTAGGTAGTGTTACATAAATTCTTTTTTTAAAAAATGTTGAAGTCCAACATATTCATGAATTGAACATCTGAACGAAATGTCCCAGTATGTGTTTTTGATCAGAAGAGTGATGTTGGAACTTTTCTTTTCTCTTTTAGCTAGCTGCATTAGCCATAAGAGCTAACAGCTAGAAGAGTTAGAGCTAGAGGAGAAGACTATGAGCTCTTTTTCAGTGCAGTCCAGTGCAGCTAATTGATGGAAAGTCCTTTGAAAAAGATGGATTTAAGATCCTTGAATTAACTTGTAGATGCCAAACATGGAAGGTGATGTTCCACAAGACTACTGCTTTATCTGGAAGATGTGTCAGGGAAAATTGTGGTGAAATTACAAAATGATCAAAGAATGATACATTTAACATTTCTTTTTTTATTTGATGTCCTCTTAAGGCCAGAGATATTCTTGCTACCCATTATACATCGCCAGGATTCAACAGCAAGTGTTTCTTTTTTACTTAGAAGTAACCAAATTATCAAACCTGAAGCTGCTGAATGTCTTTACTGTTCTGTTTCTTTCATAACAAATAGATTTACCTTCACTGTAAGTATGTCTGCCACCTGTTGAAAGTAGAAGTTTATAAATCTTTAAAGCATCAATCTCATGAAATACTGAGGAGTAACCAGTACTTACAGTAACTAGCAGGTCTGCAGTAAATTAACCTGCACAATTCTGAACCTTTTAACACTTTGATGCCTTAATGATAAATGACCCACAGTTTTATGGCATAACTTTACAATGTGTAGTGCTCATTGAATTTGGGAAAAGTTTTTTAGCTTCATTGAATGAATCTCATGTCATGGAGGCATTGTTTGTATCTGCAACAAGCAAGGGTTTCAGGATTACAAATCTACACACACATTGTAGGAGGAGGCAATAATATATTCTTATAGGGGTTTCATGGCGCTGTATTTTTCAGTACATGTCCACATAAGTTCCAGCATCAGTCAGCTATTGACTGTACATCTGTGATTAGAACTAGGACTAATGGGGAAATAACTGCTTCATCTTGTATCACTTACTCCATTACATCAACAAGTGGCTGACAGTAAAAGTTGCCAATAGCGTTTGCTTTATGACATAACTTAAGATTGTCCAGCTCAGTTGTAACAAGTCACTGATTTTGGATTCATATGATGTATACATTGTTCTGGGAGGAGGGTTTTCATGCAGCATTGAGGATTTTTTTAACTGTAATGACCCGTTCCCAGGCATCAGGTTCAAGTCTTAAAACAAGATATTTGTATTTTAAATAAAAATTGACTGCTATTAGCCATTCTCTGTGTGATCTCCAAATGATCATTTTTCAGTCATTTACACCAATCTGTCCAGTTTTGATGTCAGTGTTAAATTGAAACTTGAAGAACTCCATTGATTTTTGAATACCCTTTAATAAACACACTTCAAAAAACTGGCTGTATGTTTTATTTTTATTTCTAAAACTTTTTGGTGATTGAGATAAACTTAATATTTGAAATTGGAAATCATTTTATGTGATAATGTTGAAAATGTACCAAAGAATACGGAGACATTTGTAAAAACAGTTTTGTGCCAGAGAAAGACACATTTACTGTGTTAAATGCTGATCGTTTATGTTTATTTATATTTATGTTTAATAATATTCAATTGGTTTTACCATTGATGGGGACAATAATCAAATTAAAATAACATTAGTTGTTTGGAACAGTGTTGAAATAAAAGCATGTCACATAAATCACGGGTCAGTCAAAGGCTGACTATCCTTGCAGCTGGAGCAGCCTGATTAAATGTATTGGTGAAATATTTTGAACCGTCCATCTGGTGTGTCAGTTTAGGATTACAGTCACTTCTCACTTTCAACACAACTAAATCACACTGGTAGCTAATGCCTCTTTCAGTCAGAATAGACAAAACTGCAAAGAATGACACATTTCCACAGGTAATAATAATCAACCAAAATGTAACACTAACCTCTAAGTGTGCCACTCTCCTTGAACGACACACCCCTCCGTAAAAACGTGTATTTAGACAGTTTAACAACAGGACATCAGGTGTGTGAAGGCCTATGAGGGTTGATTTTTTTTATTTATTTTTTATTTTTTTTATTTATTTATTTATTTATTTATTTTTTTGGGGGGGGGGGTTAGGTTTTTTTTTTTTTTTTTAAACTTTATTGAATACGGAACAGGACAAAACAGTTCAACAGAAAAGGGTTTTGCCAGGGGGGCCACATACAAGTAAAGACAGTCTACAGAAAAATATTAAAAAGACTACACAAATGCACAGTCTTAACAGCCTTGGTGTTGGTTGAGTACTTAAGGGTCTGAATATACTGTTTGGTTTCATTTTTAAAAAAAATAAACAGGGATTTTTATTATATATCTGCATTTGTGAATATGAAATTTAGATAATAAAATGATAAGGTTGATTATATAATACTGTTTGCTTTTGGAGGAAATAAAAGAAGTGAAACCAAACAGTATATTTTCAAAACAAAGAGTAAAACTATTATCAATAAATGTAGAAATAAAATGACAAACGTTTTTCCAGAAATTATTTGAAACAGGGCAAGACCAAAATAAATGAAAATTATCTTCAGGGCATTGTGAACAGAAAGAGCAATTGGTATCAATATGTTTTCTAAAACGCTGTAAAATAAATATTTTAGAAGGATAAATTTTATGAATTAATTTGAAAGATACTTCTTTTATTTTATTGTTAATCATATATTTGGTTGGTAAGATCCAGATTTGTTTCCAATCAAGATTAGGTAATAAATTATTCCAGTAAAATGTTATATAAGGAAGAGACACTATGTCCCTTTGAAACAAAGTACGTATAACACGGTTGCTGTTGCGTGTCGTCAAGAAACAAATCCTGCCTACTTCGCTCTTAGATGGATCCAGAGGCGAAGGAGCTGGTATCTAGTTCTCTGGGCTTCTAAATAATAAAGAGACACCAACAGGAATTGCCTTAATAATTATGTTAAATTCCTCAGCAGGAATTGAAATGTTATGTTTTGAAATAAAATCATCATACGTAAATAATAAACCATTGGAATCAAACAGCTGGTGAACCAGTAGTATATTATGAGAAAACCAGGCAGGGTAAAATAAGGATTTGTTTCTGTGTGTTATGTCTTTGTTGTTCCATATGTAATATCTGTGTGGAGAGAAGCTGTGTTTATATATTGGGGAACATGAAAGAAGCATCTGTTTCTGGAAATCTGATCATTTCAATGGGATTTTTTCAATTTTATAGTTACACAGTAAAAGAAAATGTAGGCCGCCTACTTTAGAAAAGATAAAATTTGGTATAAAGTTCCAAATTGAGGAAGGGTTTTTAATGAACTGCTTCAGCCAATTAATTTTGAAAGTACTGTTTAATGTTTGGAAGTCTAAAAAGTTAAGGCCACCTTTGTCATAAGTATTCATTATCACTGATTTTTTAATGTAGTGAGTTTTATTTTTCCATACGAAGTTAAAGAGCATTTTGTCGATATTTTTTAAGATGTTTTTGTTGACACCAAGTGATAAGGCAGCATAGGTGAGCCGGGATATGCCTTCAGCTTTAGTTAATAAAATTCTGCCCCTCAAAGTTAAATCCCTTTGTAGCCATTGATTAAGCTTTTTCTGAGTTTTGTCGATAACAGGGTTAAAATTTAAATCACATCTAGTTTCCCTATCTTTATTTATAAGTATGCCTAAATAGGTGACACAGTTTTTATAGGTATGTTACATATAGAGGGGATATTACAAGTCTTGAGGGCAAGTAATTCACATTTTTTAATGTTTAAACAAAGCCCGGAGGCAAGAGAGAAAGTGTTGACCACATCAATAGCAAGAGGTATCTGACAGCTATTTTTTAAAAAGAGTGTTGTATCATCGGCCAGCTGACTGATGAAAATTTCCTTGTCTGCTATTAGAATACCTTTCAATGGACTAAGCTTAATAGAGTCGGTGAGAAGCTGTGTACAGAGAAGAAAAAGATAAGGCGATATCGGGCATCCTTGTCTTACCCCACGTCTAAGAGGAAATCGAGGGGAAGTGCCAGCATGCAGTTTGATAGAGGAGTTTCCATCTTTATACATTGTTTGGATAGCACTTCTAAAAAACGGGCCAAAATTAAACTTTTCCAGTGCATGGAATATAAAGTTATGTTCGATTGTATCGAAAGCCTTGTAGAAATCTAAGAAGAGGATGAAACTTTCGTCAGGACATAAATCTGCATAGTCAATTAAATCTAAAACTAATCTTATATTATTGGAAATATGTCTATTTCTCATGAAGCCGGATTGGGTCTCATCAATTATATAATCTAAAACAAATTTCATTCTATTAGCAAATATTGAGGCAAAGATTTTGTAGTCATTATGAAGTAATGATATTGGGCGCCAGTTATCGATAAGAAGTAAATCTTTTTTGGGTTTGGGTATTAAAGTTATAAGGCCTTGAGTTAGAGTTGGGGGGAGGGATTCATTTTGAATACATTCTGAGAAGAGAGCAAGGAGGAAGGGTGCTAATTGCTTAGAGAAGGCTTTGTAAAATTCAGAGGTAATGCCGTCTGTACCTGGAGATTTATTTAATTTGAGATGGTCTATTGCAGATATAATTTCTTGTATTGTTAGTGGTTTATCACAAGATTCTTTTAGGTCGACGTCAATTGACTTAGTGTTTGTGAGAGATACCATAAAGTGGCTGGTAAGGTCTTCACAGTATTTAGAATCATAGCCTATGAGGGTTAATGAAGGTGCTGTGCCTGCCTCTGTGGATCAGACCATCCGGACCAGACGCGGCGCTGTTCCCATGGTGCACTGCGGCTCGTTGGGAAACTTGTCGGCTCCAGCTTCAGCCGAGGTGTCCATTGAAAGTCGGAAGTTGTTTTGATAGTTTGGTAAAGCTTGACAAAATGGCAGAAGACGACACTTATGAATCGATGCTCTGTGTGAAGCCCGAGGTGCATGTGTACCGGATCCCGCCGCGAGCCTCTAACCGTGGATATCGGTAAGCTGACGTTAGAGAGGCGGACGTAAGCATGTGTCAGAACTGACTGTCCGCGAGACAAGTGTTGCTCACCACGCTAATTTAACGGAAATACACCCATTATCGGACAACCGCTTGTTAATGTGGGTTAAAGTTACTTATCCCGATGTATCAGAGGGTTCAAGCGTACAGAGACAGTATCTGACAGTAACTAACAGTCATGAGCTTACTAAGATGCATGCTAGCTGCTACATAACGCTGATATCGCTGACCTTATTTCGAAATAAGTTTGCCGCTGTAACTTCATCTGCTCCGAGACACGGGACACCGTCGTCCCGACTGAGTGCACAAACATTTCCTTACCTGCGGATCACACCTGTTGGCTTTAGTAACCCCTGGTCGTTAATTCATGATAAATAATGTCACTGTATAGACGCCACGAGAGTTAAAATGGCTGTGTTTGTGTGTACAATAATGGAGTATGTTTGTTTATTATACCTACTAGAGATGCATCGATTTGAAAACAGGCACCAATAACTGTGTACACAGTTTCAGTTACCCATACTTAACATGCTACCACTTGAAGATTGTCAAAGTTTGCCCCAAAATAGCTGTCCTCTGCCCAGCAAAAACTGGTTTTATCAGACAGTTACATGGATGCAACAAATGTATTATTTATTTATTTATTGTTTATTTGACATGGACACACAGTAACATTGATGCTGTGATAATTAAATATACACAGGTCCCAAATGCACTGCTGTAAGTGTTTATAGCACAGTGCTAATTTTCAACACCGGTCAATGGGAGGCTTTTAAGAATCAGCGATGCATACTCACTGTGGCTCATGTTTCATCCTTTGTAGATGGGCTGATGTTTGGGTATATGTTAAATAGAAATTTACATACTGCATTTCCTAAAGCAATTATGAAAAAATCAGTGATAATGAAAAAGAGAAAGCCAATCCCACCCTTCCTCAGAGGACACATTCCCTTGGCCATTTTAACTGAAGCTAGCTAGTTTAATGTGAGGAGTTCATGAGAACCAATATTTAAGGTAGTTTTCATTCCTAGATCATTAGGGAGAATTGTTTGATACAAGTAAGCATTTCACACACAGCACGGATCGTATTCAAAAACATTTACACAGCAATCGATTTGCAGTTTTGGAGAAACAACTGCTCTGAGTTTGCTTGAAGTAGCTGATTTCAGCTTGTTTCCAATCAACTCCTGGAGCAGTTCATTTTCAGTGAGGACATTGACAATCAACCCAGAAACCAACACAAACAGGGTGACAAGTTCACTTATCAAACTGCTATATTAGTATTTAAGCAGCAGCAGAAGTACTGATAATGGTATTACAGCTCCCAGGCAACCAGAAGGATATCAAAGTATTACTTACTTTACAGTAATGTTAGGATCGTACAGAATTGCTTTTTGTGCACAGGCACAACATACCATGAAAAGAGCAAAAGGTTAACATTACTTACCATCTCTACAGCAGAACTCAACAACATGGACATCACATAGATCGACATGCTTTTCCATTCACATGGCATTGAATGTGTGTTTCTCTTTCAGGCTATAGGGAGGCAGTTTCTGTCCAAAAATGTCTCTTTAATTTCCTCTCCCTCTTTAGAATAGTCTGTCTTTTACTTTTTCTTATATGCAAAACAAGGCATAAATCCTTATGCGTACAGTGTCATTTTCTTTATGAACTGGAAATCCCAGGAGAGATACTGTGAGTAAGCTTTATTTGGTCTGGGAGTATTTTGGAAATGGTATCAAATTGGCTTTCACTTAAATGTAAGAAAGCTCAAATCTTTTATTATGCTTTTTAGTTTGCAATGCTCAAGATGAGGTATTTCGATATACATTTTAGTACATGTATTTTGAAGGTCCATGTGCCATGATGTAGATGTAGTTTGAAACAATTCAGACTGTTATAGAGCTACTGAGATTCGTCTGCAGAAGGGGATGGATTAGCCATAAGTTTGTTTGGCTGTCCTCTAAAGTTTTGCTTTTGTTCATAGTGGAGCAGAAGAGAATCACTGCCCTACACAATGTCTCATTTTGGTCTTCCTGAAAATGTTCTATTTCACTTCCCCTTGCCATGAAAAGCTGCAGCTGCTGGTTTAAAAACAGTGTGTCTTTTCAGTAAGTGATGAGCCAGCAAAACTGCCCTGATAACTAGATGTGTGTTTCCTGTTTTTCTAGAGCTGCAGACTGGAAGCTTGATGAGCCTGCTTGGAGTGGTAGGATGAAAATCACTGCCAAAGGCAAAATGGCTTTCATTAAGTTAGAGGACAGAAATACAGGTAAAAATAACACCTTTAACTAAACCTGATTTCAGTTTGTCACTGTACATATACTGCACTTATCAGTGTAATAAGATTTTACAATTAGCACTGTAAAAGTTTTCAATGAAAATAGTCACAGTATCAGAACAGTGTGATCAAAGAATCTCAATGTTTTTCTGTCTTTGTCATTTTCAGCCCATGTGTAAACTTAATCAGTAGCAATGCTTGAACTATTGATGTAAATGTGGTCTGTGCAGGAGAGTTGTTTGCCCAAGCACCAGTCGAACAGTATCCAGGCAGTGTTGTTGAAGCTGTCACAGACTCGAGCAGGTATTTTGTGATCCGGATAGAAGACGGCAATGGTAAGGAGCTCACCATCTGTCAGAGGGGATTTTGATTATGTCAGAGAGGATTGTTTCAGCATACAAGTCTTTATTTGTAAGGCAAGGGGATCAGTCTGTAGAAAATAAACTTTCTATTTTTTATAATGTGTTGCAAATGACTTTCTGTTCAATGTTTTAAAGGACGTCATGCTTTTATTGGCCTGGGTTTTGCTGATCGAGGAGACTCATTTGACTTCAATGTGGCTCTGCAAGACCATTTTAAGTAAGTTCACCTCTCTTTATTCAACATGTTCCAAATCATGTTTGGATTGATAATCATGATGAAACAATTTAATACATCTCTTTCATGAGCTAAAATGTTTACATTATAACCCCGATTAAAACTATAACTTAGTAATTCAGCCAGTGAGTGAGTGAGTACCTGAGTACAACACTCTACATGTTCCAAGAAATGTGAAAGTCATGGGAGGAACAAGAGGGGGCAAATATTAAACCATATGAAGTCATTCCAAACACAAACATCACATTTAAAAGGTAAAAAATATTTATATTTGTTAATGGGCAGCATTTGAGAAAAACATCAGGGCTTAGAGCCTGTTAGCCACCCCTTGGCTCTGCATACAGTGGAAGTGTTCAATAATCTTCCCTGCAATAGTGCAAAGCCGCTCTGTCTGTGGGGTGTGCATGTTTATTTGACTCATCATCACCATCTTTATCAATGCCACAACCAGCTTGTTCTGATGATGGTTGTCCTCAACCAGCTACTGCTCTGTGTTTGGTTGTTTATGTGAAGACGGT
This sequence comes from Cetoscarus ocellatus, assembly GCA_037902135.1. Classification (NCBI taxonomy): domain Eukaryota; kingdom Metazoa; phylum Chordata; class Actinopteri; order Labriformes; family Labridae; genus Cetoscarus; species Cetoscarus ocellatus. Next base: position 597,370 of record JBAMNC010000561.1, read on the forward strand.
GCAACATGATCCCATAGTGATGTGTCAAGAACTCATCTTCAACTCTAATGCCACGAGTGAAGCTTTTGTCTCCAATGCCACCAGCATAGCTAATGAAAGTCAAATCAGTCACACACACCCTCAATGGATAGCACCAGTGCTGCTTTATCTCCCTTACCAACCATGTCAACGGCTGAAAGACTCAAATTCAAAATGTAGTTCTCCAAGCATTATCAGAGCAACATGAGTTTTAATTTGATAACTAGAGTAGAAGTAGAATCTGTGCTTTGTTTTGTGGGGTGACAGTTTGTCAGTCATTTATAAAGTTTATTTTCTTTTTATAAGAAGCAACTTTTTAAGATAATGCAATGTATGTTGTCATAAATATGCCCTACTTTAAACTAAGGATGTTATAATTTTCAACACTGCAATACCCTATAATGCTTTTTGATACCATGTTTTTGTAAAAGATACAGTCTCCTTCATTTAGCTCTAATATTGAAAAGTTCCAGAGTTTTAATGAAGTTGCGTCCATTTTATGAGACCTGTGCTCCAAGAGTAGTGTATCAATCAAAGATTGTAGGAAATCTTCTGCAGTTAAACCTGCTCACATTTATGGAAATGGAGGGTAAGGGAATGTTTGCGTTGTTGAGACAATGTGTAGGAGTCTGCCTGGATTTTTTGGTGATTATTAATATAGGTAATTACCTAATGTTATGGACAAAAGACTTCTAATTTTGTTACCACTGTATCAAATCAGGAATAGGTATAATTTGATTCTTTTAATATGATGTCTAAGTTTAGAGGTCTGGTTTCTTGACAGCCCCACCATGGGTTTCCATTTTTACAACTCTTTTTGCAGTAATACATTTTGGCTGTCCAAAACTTTTTGCTGATAATTTTGATACTAATGAAACTTTATTTATAAAAGGTGGGTGAAACAAGAAGGTGAGCTCGCAAAACTGGAAGCATCTCAGGGTGCTGCACCTAAGCTTGATCTCAGTTTCAAAGAGGGACAGACCATCAAGATCAGCATTGGGGTAGGTTTTTTAGCACCCACATAACAAATGTAGATGAATTATTAAAGTCAATAAAGAATGATTAAAACAGATTTGATGAAAGAAAGATACTCAAGCTAAAAACTACCATGACTGTGTGTCCCGCAGAACATCAAGAAGAAGGATGCAGGTGGTGCCAAAGCACGGCCCATGGGTGGGGGTCTGTTGCCACCTCCGCCAGCTGCAAAGGTTGGTGGGCTTATACCACCTCCTGTTGGACAACAAACAGTCCCAGCTGCACAGACTAACCCTGGTGATTACTGTACTACTGTATTAAATGTCCTTTTTTTATACATCAGAACACAATTAAAACAGAATTCACTCTGTCCTTGACCACATCTCTTTAAATCCAGCTCCACTTTTAGACTTTGGCTCCCCTGTTCCTGCAGCCCAGCCTAGCTCAGATTTATGGGGGGATTTCACATCAGCTGGTTCAAAGTAAGTTTTTTTTTCAAATTTTATGCATTTTCATTTTTAGTTTTTGACCTAATCATCTTCTTCCCTCATTTTTGTGTTATAGGGGTGCACGATATTGGCACAGTATCATAAATAGTTGTTTATCTGTTTTGACAGTTAGTTGGTGACTCAGTTTGACTCAGTCTGTGCATTCTCAAGAATTGAAGGTTGTACTGATGGACAAACTCGCATAGAAACTCAGTACCTTCAGTGAGAGAATGTGAGAGTGAGTGGATTTCAATGGGTAGATGTGACCTGCAGTATAAAGCACTTTAAGAAGTCTGAGACTAGAAAAGAGCTGTAAGCTCAAGTCTATTTACCATTTAGTTATTAAAGGTTCAGTCAGTTTTCACTGCTGATATACTAGCATATGGATTTGTCTGTGTTTTTATTTGGGAAAATCTTTCCTCATCTTTTGTTTGATAAGGAGAACTAGTTTTATTTGAAAGTAATAAGCCCAAGGAAAATGGGTCACATTTTTATTTAATGCAGTGTAGAGCTGTCCGTCTGCTGACTGTCACAATGCTGTTTGCAGCGCTCTAAAAGGCAGCTGAAGCTTGATTATTTTAGTTACTGTAGAGAATCCATTTTACATGTAATTTATATGTTAGCCAAAGAAAATACCTTGTGTTTTCTCGTTACTGTCTAACATCCATATTTGAAATAGAATACTGTATTAAAACGTAGTGAAGAGTTATATACATTTTTTGTTTTGTTTTGTTTTTTGCTTTTTTTATTTATTTAGCCTTTATTTAACCAGGTTAGTCTCATTGAGATCAGATCAGAGATCTCTTTTTCTAGGTAGACCTGACCAAGAATGGCAGCAATGCACAGTTACAACAACAAGCACTCAGACTCATACAATACACAGGAAATAACAGGATCAGTGATAAATCATCATTGGCTGTCAATTGTTGCACTTTAAAAGCAACAGGCAGTTTCCACTAAAATATGTTTGGAAATATGAGCATATTGTACAACGATACAAAGTCAATATCGTGCATCCCTACTTTGCCCACTATGAATTATTTCCCTCAGCCATTATCATCATCATCATCATCATTACCCCCCTCCCTCCCCCTCTACAGCTCCAGTAAAGACGCAGCGAAATCGGGCTGGGTGCAGTTTAGCTGAGATC